>JADLZK010003878.1:0-1200000 GCA_015847255.1 Hyparrhenia diplandra
TGACATGACGACATTTGACATGTGTAGCATTTTGGGCATAACTTCTAATCATCACGAACTCCGTCTCGCTGGCACCACCCGCCAAAACGGAGCTAACGGCATTTAAACGGGCGCCGCTGACACAAAATTTCAGCCACGTCTATTATCTTGTGCGCCACATCTTTCAGTGCGCGTGCGCGCACCTCAAGTGCGCTGCGAACCTACGCAGCTCTCGAGTATGCGGCATTACCTGCAGAAAGTGTGTTGCTCGGCGTGCTGGGTGGCTCTGGCTTTAGCAATTTAGTGCAACAGGTGTACTCAAAGGTCGGTTTGGCTCTCCATATGAGGGACATTTTTCCAACAAGCCCCTCTCTTCTACCTATAAAAGTGAGGCCCTCTCCCTCTTTAACACTCACACTACAATCATTCCAAGAGCAAGAGCTCTCCCTCTTCTTGGTAGAGTCTCCTTCCTTTACCACACGTACAACAATACAAGGAGATCGCAATGCTTAGTAGAGATGAGTCTTCCCACTTGGAGTTTCTAGTGGAGAGTGAGAGAGAAGAGTCGAAGAGTGGCTTCGGCTTCTGCGTCTCCACGAGTGCTGGCCTCTCGCGGCGCCCAGCGCGGATCTCGTGGCTACCGAAAGTGGCGACTTAGTCGGCATTCGCTACGCTTTATACCTTCTACAAGCTACTTCACACTTTGGTAAGAAAGCTGTGATTATCTTTCGGCTTATTGTTCTTCAAGTATATTATCACTTAGCTGTTATGAGACTCGCGATCGATAGTCGTATCTATGCCAGGACTGTAACTGCTTGAGAAGGAACTCTTTGTGACCTGTGCAGACCTGGATCAGCCAAGAGTTGTGGATGGCAGTGCGGGCGTATGTTTCGCTAGTGTTCACCTATCTTTGGCAGGCTATCCGGACTGGAGAGCTAGTATGCGGCCGGTCGCGGACAAGCCTTGACCGCCCTTGAAATCCCCCACGTCTCGGGGCCGGTGACGTAGAGCTAATTGCCTAAGCTACCCGCTTGTGTTGCCGGGCCCGAAGCAAGGAGATAACAAGCCCTAGAAATCCCTTGCCCGAAAACCTAAGCCTCTAAAGAAACCTCACTATCCATAGTTATCCTAGGGTGGCCCCTGCTCAAAGATTAGAGCGCAACCATTCTCGTGAAATACGATACTCGAATACTTCCGGTGAAAGCTACAACGATACCCAGTGGCGCTATGGATTTATTCCGCATATGTGAAGAAACGCTCAACAAGCTTTCGGCGCCGTTGCTGAGAACGGTTGTCATAATTCTCTCCAGCTTAGAGCACCCGTGTGTTGTATCTAAAAAACAAAAATAGTTATTTATTTTCTTTTTCAAAATGAAGCCTACCCATTTCAAAACCTTCTCGCTTCAATGCGGGAGTTCACAAGAGCCACAATCTTTTCAAAACCAAGATTTTTATCTCGGCTATGAACTCTTTGGGCGCTAATTTACTTTTGGTTCGGGCACTCCATCTCCTCGTAAACTATTTTGAAAATCTATGTTGCCACCCCACGAGATTTCGAGGAATTATGGTCATGGCTCTCAGAGCATTCCTAGCATGATCCAAGAAATCTCACATGTGGAATTTGTTTCCGCTCTCCCCTCATAGCGGAAAGCAAAACAATAAGTATTACACTATTGTCGTAGGGAAATTTGAATTGCGACTGAAGAACTCAGGAGACAATTTTTGTCTAGCATTCTTCCCTGTATCATTTAGTGCCTACACCAAGTGACGTAATCCTCGATCTCAGGAGGTAGGATGAGAAGGAGGACATAGGTGCGTGGAAGCCTAGGCGAGATTTGTAATGCTTTATACATGTTGGCCTAGACTTAGTCAGCCACTACCCGAGCAGTGTGCCTTTTACGCATATGTTTCTTTTGGGTGCTTGACGCAGATGTCTGTGCCCTATGCTGCTTGACGCTGACCGCTGGAGGTTGTTTCGCACGCATGGCTGCAACGGAACATAGGAAAACTCCTTGAGGAGCACGTCGCACAGAGAAAAGCTTGCTTCCTCCCGCTAGGTAGAACCTATTCCCCTCCCTACATATTAAGGGCATGTCGAGCATTTCGAGGAGCTCTCAATCGTCGAGCCATTCCTCGTGACCGTACATTGGAACCGACCGCTGGAGCTCCTCTCCTCGAACCACGAACACAGAGGAAGGTTGCTTTGGGTTGGATGAGTCCAGGATGATTGCGAGTGGAACCTCGTAGTAAACCAAAGTGTGTGCTTTGGGCTTCCATATCTATCCCATCGCCCGGCTTCAATCTTCCTCGCATAGGCTACCCTCTGTGAAAAAGTTTCTACGTAAAAGACCTGTAGAGAGCCATGAAAGTTGAGGAGCTGTGGGAAAGATTGCTTTCCTACTTCCTGCACACCTATGGGCATCCTTAAAGGCGGAGCATCTTCCCGAAGCAGACCTGGATTCGAGGAGGCTAGCTCATAACTCTGCTACGCGTCACTCAAGGTTGTGGCGATCTTGAGTAAGGGAAATCTGAAAACACCTATCGCTTTCCTCACTCCGAACACAGGTCATGTCCCTCTCCGCCGACAAAACGCTGTCCCCGACAATGGTCGAGATTCAACGTCCGGCCCCTTCATGACACATCTTTGTGAGGGGACCCTCGCCCATGTGCCATGGACATGCACTCCAGTCGACAACTGCTGAGACCAAGGTAGTAAATCTGTTGTTGAGCATCACAAGTTGTCAATTGAGGACTTCCTACATGCTCACGCCTTTTGGGTCTTCTTGAGTTTGTCTTGCTTCTCTAGCCGTAGTGCTTCGGCGAAGATCACGACCATCTCTCGTTCTCTTTGTAAAACTCTTGAGAGAATGATAAGCAGTCTCGTGAGTAGCATGATGGCGCTTAACCTTGCACGCGAGCGTGGCGTACTAGAAATTCTAGTGGTGAAATCCAGGGAACTTCACCGCATCGGCGCGGTTGCTTTTCCCGCGGTCAAGCTTGCTTGACCATAACTCAAGCATCGGAGGTACGGACTATCCAAGCATCTCTCTTTTCAAAATTAAATACGGAAGAGCATAGTTTTATCTCTCTCTTTTCAAAACAAAACAGCAACAATAATATTGTCGTTTTATCTCTCTTATTTATTTCTCATCATAGTGCAAATCCCTCGCTTTATATCTTTCATATGCGCACACTGTGACATATCTCTTTCTCTTATTAGCCAAAAGCAAGACATGTTATCAAGTTAGGTACGCACCTTCGTATTCTTGTCGCCAACCACTTTCAAGTGTGGAGATCGACTAAGAAGAACAAAAGAGGCATGCGACGCCGAGAACATGAGGGCTAGGCATCACGTTAAGTGATGTCATGGGTGATGGAACGTTTGCTCAAGAGGAGACTCCGGGACCTAGCACACTTGACTTTTACACAAAAGTCTAAGTGTGAAAAGATAGTGACAATCTCAAGTTCTCATCCACCAAGGGGTCACTACATTAGGGTGAATAAAGACGATGTCACCGCCTTTGCTAATAATAATACCTGAGATGTGTTGTCAGAAATAAAAAGAGGAGAGAAAAGAGAAATGTTATCAGAGAAAAGAAAGAGAGAGAAGGTATGAATATACAGAGAGAGATAGAATTATTGAGAGAGAAATTGAAAAGAAAAGAGAGAGAGAGAAAAGATAATATTGTTGAAGAAAAGAAGAAGAAGAGGAGAGAGGAGTAGGTAGGCCCCACATGGTCAAAGATAAATACCAATGTGCCACCTAACTCCACCCTTCATTGCTTCAACAAGCAAGAAGGGCTTTCCTCTTATCCTTTGCTTCTACCATCAAGGCCCATGGCCCACGCGACATGCCGTGGTGTGTGTGGCCTAGCCTTTGAGATGCACGGCTGAGCCATCAAGCAAACCGCAGCAACAACTTCAACACTTCATCCATAATTGTTAAGCCTGGGTGACTTTATACTCAGTGTATGCAAAGGTAACATTCACCAACTCTCATACTCATAATTCATCTCCATAAGGTCCTTTAAAGTCATGCTTCCTTAGTTATGACATATGCTTGAGTTTGGGTGTGTCTACATGTGCACGCGAGTAATGCATCCACAAATCTTTTTAAAGTTTGAGCATGGTGCTTTAGGGTTAAAAAAGATCTCCCTTTAATCAAAAATTCGACATGGCGCTGGATCTTGGTTAATGAACTTAGAGCGATTGTTGTCATGATCGTGGAAGATCTTATGTTGGAGATGAACCAAGGCTTTTGCTTACACTGCTTGATTATGTTAGCCTTGCTTGAGTGTTGCTGAGGTGAACGTAATAGAAAATAAAATAAAAATAAAAGTTTTTCTCAATAATAGACTCCACGGTGTTCATGCCAATGGAGCCATGTGTTTGTTTTCTTTTCTTTTGTTTTCTTTGTTTTAAAATAAAACAGGTACAAGGAAAAGTGTGGGGAGATCTCTGAAAGCATCACCAAGCACACCCATCCGAGATCTCCCCAACACAAATGCCACTAACACCGAGCAATTCACGATGGAAGGACAAGACGAACAACTATATCATTAACTCCCTTCCTCTCAAACGGTGCTGGTTTGTGCTACTCCCTCTCACATCCTCCATAAAAGTTTTAGAGAGAACGAACGAATCAAAAGAACTACGAAACTTCTTGTGAAAAAAAACTCCATCTCTGGCGGTCTACCAAACAGTTCATGTAACGCATACACTTTATTCCTCATGAAAACCATACTTTGACTGACAATACCGTAGGTTTATGCACATACAAATAATTGAGCTTTGGGGTATAGAATGACTTTGATGTTGCTCTCTTATGCAATGAGACTTGGTTTTTATTTCAAAAATTCAAATAAAGCATGCTCCCCGTGGAACTTAGACAAATCCTACCAAAGCCTGAATAAATGACATGAATATCCACCTATAGCTACTTCTCTTTGTATTGAGTTTTGTCAGGCTCCGTGATTGCGTTGAGAGAGGCTCATACTCCCCAAGATCGAAAAACACGCATGACCCACATATACACGCCGATTCTCACAATGAGAATTGCGCACAACATGCACCCCCTACCATCCACAAAATAAATACTCCATCCAAGTTACACCATGATCATCTCCTCGTTATCTAGAAAAAGTATCATGCGAAAAAGAGGATACAGCTACAGAGAAAAAGAGATGAAAAATGGACATCGTGTCGAGGGCTTAGTAGAGCCCACATCTCCAGAGAAAGAAGAAAGAAGAAAAGATAGAAGAAAAATTAGCCTCAGATCTCCAAAAGCATACAGAAGAAGAAAGAGAGAGAGATCATGAGTCAAAGGAGTAACCACAAAGATACCAAAAATATTTTCCACACACTTTTGCACACTTTCGATCTAGGAGTATGACACTTCCTCCAATGATCCGGAGCTTGACCCGACCGAAACATACAGAGGTAATGCGTATGCAACACTCCACTCCAAAAGATCCACAAAACCCTGCAGATAGGATGAGTGAGAGCGAAGAGTGCTTTGGCAAGGAAACACAAATGAGTGACTATGTGAGAATCAACCATGGCATTGCTATTTTATCTTAAAAAAAAAAAAATCAACCAAATCTTTTGCGACATGAGTAGTAGCAAGGAGATAGGAATTCATGTCGTTCCATTGCTCAATTGTTCAAGATAACTTGGTAGCCACTTTTGACTGCTCACAAAGCAGGTGAGGCCTGGAATAACTTGTATACAAGTTTCATCTTGGAGATTGAACCACTTTAGTCCCTATGCCTTCACTTTCGAGGACGAAAGCAAAAGGACTAAGTGTGGGGAGTTTGTTGGCGGGGTCATAACTACAAATTTTATCCCGTCAACATTAGTATAAAACTACCAAAAACACAATAGTGATAGGGCTTTGAGCTAACCATTTCCCACAAGTTTTGGTACTTCACTTGTTTTGTGACAATGTTGGAAACATACACATTTTTGGGCCAAAAGCAAGGAAAATATATAAAAAGGATAATAAAGCCCTAAATGGACATAAGCCAAAGCAGGAGAAGAGGGAGAAATGCTCATAAACATGAATATATCAACATCTATACATAAGCCCAAGAAATTGGGAAACCCAAATCCAACATATGAAATGACAATGGGCCATTTGCAGCCTGAGGTTTAGTATTTTTGAGCATAACTTCTTCGTACGAACTCCGTTTTCGAGTGCACCACCCGTAGCAGGCGTAACGGCAAGCAGCGCACTTACACAAATTTCAGCCCAAACGGCCCACATCTTGTAGTGCGCCCGCGCACCAAAGGTGCGCCTTCTGGCGCATAGCCGGGACCCGGGCTGTTTCGGCGGTGCATTACCTGGCAAAAGGTGTGTTGCCGGCCGTTGGTTGGTCGGTTTAGCAATTTGAAGGCCGAGGTGTGCGGGTCGGTTTGGCTCCTTCCATATGGGAGGGACGCTTTTCCAACAAAGCTACTCCTCTACGCTATAGAGGCCCTCCTGCCTCTTCCTCAGCTTTTCACAATCATTTCCAAGGCAAGAGCTCTCTCTCTCTTGCTTAGTAGAGCTCTTCCTTTACCACATACAACTTACAAGGAGATCCCACAATGGTAGTAGAGGTGTATTCTTCCTCTTAGTTCTAGTGGAGAGTGAGAGAGAAGAGTAGAGAGGGGCTTGGCTCTAACTTCTCCATGGAGTCGCGTGTGTGCCTCCCGGTGCGCCGCGGATCTCTGTGGTGAGTGTCGGACTTTGTCGGCGCACCCGCCACGCTTAGTACCTCTACAAAAGCTAACTCACTTTGGTAAGAGAAGCTTGTGATTATCTTCGGCTTATTGTTCTTTCAGAGTATATTATCTTAGGCTGTTATAGACTTGCTTTGGACCGTGTGAGTGCGTACCTTGGTCGTAACTCTTGGAGAAGGAACTCTCTTTGGCCAGAACCTTGATGCGAAGCCAAGGACGCTGCTGGATAGTAGCAGTGCAAAGCGTGAGTGTTTGGGCTAGCGTTCACCTATCTTTCGCGAAAGCATCCATGGTTGAGAGGGTGGCAGGGCGGGTGGTGACGAGCGCTTGGCCAGTCCCATGAAATCCCCCACGTTCGGGCTGTGACGTCGAAGCTAATTGCCGGAAGCTACGCTCGGTTGGGCGTTGGTCGGTGCCCGAAGCAAAGGAGATAAACAAAGCCTAGAAATCACACACTTTGAAAACCCTAAGCCTCGTAAGGACTGCCTCACTATCCATACGTTATCCTGGGGTGGCCTGTTCAAAGATTAGAGCGCAGCGGATTTCCTTGTGGAAAAATCACGATACCACTGAACTGCTTTTCCCGGGTGAAAGCTGCTATGACAATTCCGTGCAGCTTGCGAGTTTATGCGCGCACGTTAAGAAAGCGTCCAGCAGAAGCCGACGCCTGATGCGCCGCCCTCTGCCGCGGCCCCGATCAACGGCTCGGCCACCTGCCATCCTCCGGAGGAGGAAGACGACGCTACACATGACGCACCGACCGTCATCGACGGCGTCTTCGGCGGCTGCAGCACGCGGCCGCCCGTCTGCCTCACTTCCCGAACACTGCGGCTAGCAGCCGGGACTCTCCGGCGAGCGGCGTCACCTGCGGCGCTGCCCGCTGGCGCACTTGAGGCGCCCGACGCGCCACGCGGCGCCCTGGGGTCCGTGGTGCCACCACCTGACATCCCACCTGCTCATGCGTCTGCGCGTGACGCGTCCTAAAAGTCCGAGTGCGGCCCGGCGGCGGCGACTCCGAGCCTCGCGGACCGGAAGATGGAGCTCTTGTTGTCGACTCCAAACTGGATCGCGACGCTACTACTACATCGCGTATACTGCGCTACGCCGGTGGTCACCTGTCTGCAGTCTGGTTCCTCCGGTACTATTCCAGGAGAAGGTCGCTCGAGTGGGGACGGGATTCTGCCGCGCCTGCGACACGTTGACTTGGACACGCCATCCTCAACACTCACGGCGGGCATGCACCGCCTTCCGAAGGCTAGGCGGATGACTACATCACGCGGCGTCTTGAGAGCTATGCACTACGCATGGATCGCGAGGACGGCGTCACCGTGTCGACGCCTCTTCGTCCGGAGGCACTGCGCTGACGCTAGCTGCGCTGGCGCTCGAGAGTGGATTCGGGCACTGCCGTTCGATGGAGGAGGCCATGCGACCTTGCCCGCCCACTACAGCAGCGACGTGAGCTGACGACCTGCCGAGCAGGGCTGCGCGACGCGGCCATGGCCGACCACGTCGACCCACACCGACATCGGCGAGCAACATCGCTCGCATGCCCTGGTTGACCGCACCACGAGCCCGGCGGCGTCTTCTTGTAGCACATGGAACGGCGTCAGGCGAGCGTCGAGCGCATGATTCGCCGAGCTTCGCCGGCCACGACGACCAGCACCGCTCGGGAGGATCATCACCAGCGCCATCAGAGCTACGGAAGTGGCTGCGCGCCAGGAGCGCTCGCTATGGCATCGTGGATACTTCCGCGCTACGTACGTCGCTGCTGCCTGCTGGCTTCTGCGGGACTTCACGCTTTGGGGAAACGCTTTCGCGTGGGTGTGGCGGTGAGCTCGCCTTCCCAACCGCCCACGGGAGAGAGATCAGGTCGTTCCCAGCGGCGAGCGTCACTCTGCCACAGTGCGCGACCCTAACGCAGGGTGGGCCGAGGCGCCCGCGGTCATCTCCGACAACAGCGGCGGCACGTCTTCTTCGCGCCGACAGCGTCTGCAAATGCTGGCGCACCATGGGCGCAGCGCGCGAGATGGGGCTGCCGTCCGGACACCCGGCGTGACCTCCTCTACGGCTGCACCGCTCGACTTCCGCCTCCTCGCGCCTACGACGTCGGCTCGACGCCTGTCTCTGCGCGAGCGAAGCTCCGCGCGGTGATGCCCGATGACCTCCGCCTACACATCTCTCCTCCCGCCCGGCGTTGCGGGTTGCTCGAGCCTCCAATGTCGGGCACCCACTCGGCGCCTCCGTCATCTCTCTTTGCCGCCTAGCATGGGCGGAGCGCCCCTCGTCTGGCCCAGGCTACAAGTTCAGCGCGTCTACTCGGCAACCTGCACCTCGAGCTTCTCCTTCTTACCCGGTATCGGCGACAGCGACAATTCGTCTTCTACGCCGGGCGGGCGTTGTCACTTCATCGATCCGGTGTGCCCTTAGCCACCACACCGGTGGGTTGGGCGGCGACAGCGCCGCCTCGTCGAGCGGTGGGGAAATGTCATGCAGTGGGCGGTACGGGGCTGGGGCTTAGCGGCCCGGCGACCGCCGCCGCCTCCCTCCTCTCCAAGTCCAACTCTACTTCGTCTTCAAGCGATTATCTTAGGCTTTTGGTGTGTAAAAGAAGCCAATCTATAAGGAAGACCCTTATTAGGAAATAAATAAATATTGGTTGGAGGGCGGAAACCTTGTAGAACTTAGATTACAAGTCCCACTAGCGGGCTATATAAGCAAAAGGCATGTATCTCTGGGGGAATAAGCAAGCAATAAAATAGTTTGTATCTATCTCGCTCACGCCCCGCACCGCCTGTGTGGCCGCGTGCGCCCGGCCCAGCTCCTCCCACCACCGCCGCGCCACCGCCAGCAGCGCCGCGACGTGCGCCTCCGTCCCCTCTACGCGGCTCCTCCGCTCGCTTGCTTGCTGCTTATCGTTGCCGCCGCTCGCCTTGTGACGGCGAGAGATCGCAGCCCCCTATGCTACCCGAGGCTCCAGCGGTCGTGCGAGCGCGTGTCGAGTTCCGGCCCAATCACGCCAGGGTCGCGACACTCCTGGTGCTGACAGATTAGCTCTCAAACAGCCACAGCGGAAAGGTCACATTCCTAAGAATGTTCGTTTCGGGCAGAGCACATGCTAGACACCTAGAATATAGGTCCACATTCCTAAGACAAAGATGAGCCCATATTACGTAATTTTCTCTTTTTAATTTGGGAGAGACGCTAACGATCACTATCCGGCTTAGATCACTTTAAGGTATGAGAAAAGTGCGAAATCTGTGCAATAATATAAGATCGGTATGCAATATATTTGCATGAATAATGTTCATCTCTACAGCATAAAAACACAAGGAGACATTTTTGGTGCGACATTCGCTTTGAGTCTACCCCGCCACTTATGCGAACCCGAAGGGAAAACAAATCGTCCATGGACTGATAAAGGAAGAATTAACCACGCAATAAAGAAAGGAATTAACCATGTAATAAAGGAAGGAAAGGAAACAGTCATGCGTACATGCGATCGATAAAGAAAAAAATTAACCACTTTTAAAAAAGAAAGAATTAACTACGCGCACGTTGGTTGTTGTGTGATAAAAATAGGGAAGGAAACCATGACTCGGCTCTTCCACCCGTCTGCGTAATAGAAGGAGAAAATATAGGATGTCACACACTTTCAGTCAGTGGTCGCCGGGATAAGCGAGGTGGTGAATAATTAATTATTATATAGCTTTTATTAGTAAATTTATTTAGTTAAATTAAAGTTAGCTCGAAAAGACTAATGGGCTTGGCCCGTTACTTAGTGTAAACCCCTCATATAAATATGGGGCAACTATTGTGAGACAATCAATCAAAGAAAATTAGGGTTTAACCCTACCTATCTAACTCTCAAGCCCGCGCCCGTCGTACGCCTGCGCGCCCATTTGCGACGCCAGACTGCCGCGCCGCTGCCGCATAATCAGCGCGCCTGCGCCGCTGACTACCGCCCGGCCGCGGTCATCGCGCGTCATCGGCGTCGTCTTCCCCTCCGGGTTGACCGGGAGAAGCGGTTTGGCGACGGTTGGTATCCGGGACCAGGCGATCCAATGGCCTCTGACTGGGCAGAAGTTCATAGAGGGCGTCAACGACATCATCAACAACTACATCGCGAGCGCTGGGCGTCATCGCCCCCATCATCGACTAAATCGTTCCACCCTCCAAGCGGTTTCCCGGTCACGTGGACAGCGATGACAGTTCACCATCAGTCGGCGCCTCAGCCCAAAAATTCTTCAGCCATCAGATTGCCCGAAATTCATATAGAAATTGCTACAGAAATTTTCAAATTCACAAATAGCACCACAGAAACTCCTCTAAAATTCCTTGGCGAATTTCCTAGATGATTTGGCAATAATCACGAAATTATTTTTCCTAGAAATGCGATGGTAAAGGAAGTCCTTCTCATTAGTTGTATAAATGCAATAATTTTTCTCGCTCAAGGCATCAAAGATAATGATCAGATGCAGCTTGCTTCATTCCACCTTCAGGAAAAAGAAGTTTTCCACTAGGTATTCGGATCGTCCTTTCTTGTGATCCTCAATGGAACCTCTGTTGTACAAATTCAAACAACTCTTCAAGAGCCGGGACTTCCATCCCGACGCTATGACCATCGAATTCATCACGAAGATCCTACTCAGCCAACGGTTGTTCGTCGCCCACCACCTGAATGTCTGAGGAAAGGGAGCGGCAATTTGCGAGATGCTCTCTCAGGTATTTCGGGTACAACGCCGCCATTTTCATCCCATGTTCTTCTTGTCAAAGAAAACATGACAAGACTTAGCGATTACGTGTTGTTGACTATCGGGAGCTAAATAGTAATACTATGAAAGATAAATTTCCAATACACATGTCATTTGCTGAATTATTGGGCGAGTTGCAAGGTGCCAAGTTCTTTAGCAAAGCTGGATCTATGCTTTCGGCTATCACCAGTGCGCATGCATCCCCAGGACATCGAAAAGGCGACCTTGGCGAGAACATATCAGGGCACTTTGAATTTTTGGTCATGCCATTTGGTTTATGCAATGCCTTCAACCTTTCAAGCCTTGATGAATGATATTTTGGGACCTTTTCTACGAAAGTTTGTCACGGTTTTCTTCGACGTGAACAAGTTACAATCTTCCAGCAAATCCTGGGTGAACATCTTGCACATGTGGAAAGATCTTCAAGATGCGGCATCTCACAATATTTTCTTAAAAAATCCAAATGCCTCTTTGGTCAATGCAATAGGTTATGCAGGACATATTATTTTCGATGCCGAAGTAGCTGATGATCCTAAGAAGATAGAGGCAATTCACGACTTGGCCAATACACGGAACTCTCAGAACTTCGGGGTTTCTTGGGACTTGCGGGTTTTCTGAGAAAAATTAGTTATGGATTGTATATGCGATTCTTGCGACCTCTTATAGATCTTCTTAAAAGGATTCATTCTTTTTGGACACCTCTAGCAACAACAGCTTTTAAGCATCTAAAGGACATTGTCATCAGCACCAATCCTTCAACTTCCAGGACTTCAACAAACTTTTCGTGGTGCGGTGTGATGCTTAAGTACGGTATGGGTGTTGTATTGCATCGGGAGCAATGGTCGATAGCTTACTTTAACAAGGAATACGATAAGTACAAAAAGTTGGCTGCTTATGAACGAGAACTCATAAGGGACCCGGGTCATTACAGTCTCAAATATATTTTTAGATCGCGTCTCTCCACTATTCCAACACCAATGGGTTACAAATTACTTGGATTCTGACTTTCTTTGTGGAATACAAACCCGGTAAGTCCAATGTGGTGGCGGTGCATTATCTCGTCGAACACCGAGAAATCTTCGTTAATGGCTATTTCGAATTCAATTGGGTTTTGTTTAATCCAGTTACGTGAGGAAATTGCATTCAGTGATAAAGCCATAGCCTTATTGATGCCATAATCAATGGTAAGGATTAGCATAGGAAGTTCGTAATGGGTTGATTAAATTCAACAAAGGTATGGCTTTCACAATCATCCAAACATCTTGAGACCATTCTTCATGCAATTCATGATTTAGCTCATGAGAATACAGAAACATTGCATAGACTTTGTCAAACTTTCTTTGTCAAACATGATGAAGCGCATTGTGCGGGAGATTTTGTGAATGATTGCTTTGTATACCAACGTAACAAAACTGTGAGCATCTATATCGACTAGACTTCTTCAGCCTTTACCAGGTTCGAGCGGATCTGGGAGGATATTTCAATGGACTTCATTGAAGCACTTCCCAAAGTTGGCGCAAAGTCGGTAATTTTAGCGGTTGTTGATCTCTTATCAGTATTATGCCCGCTTCATACTCACCCACTTATCTTAGCAACTTTAGTGGGCTCAGAAATTTTCTCGAGAGATGTTAGATTACATGGTTTTTCACAGGTCGATTGTGGCTGACGCAAAGATGTGAAAGGACTTACAAGTCGAGTTCTAGCAAAACGCAGCTCTGGAGGCTGTCCAACATTTATTTCCTATCACCAACATCGGCTTATCATCCACAAGTAGATGGACGAGGCAGGGTAGTAAATGAGTGTGCACACTGATATGTATCTACACTGCTTGGCTGGTGACGGGCGAAGGATGGGTGCGAGATGGTTACTATGGGAAGAATATTGTTATATAATACTTCGCATATCATGCATCCACGAACAACACCATTCAATCTAGTCTATCGGTAGCGACCACCTACAATCCGAGGCTGCACGATCGGGTGAGACCAGCATTACCGCCTGTAGATGACTTATTATCTGAGCATGATGCTTTCCTCAATCGATGACGAAAGGTTCATCTACAAGCGGCTCAAAGGTTGATACATATGACATACTTTGATGCTAAACATACGGAGCGATAGTTTAAAGTGGGTGATTATGCCGCAGCTCAACTACTGTATCCCGGATGCGCGGCAACTACATCAACATTATATAAAGAATGACTCTCTCCAAAGTATTTTGGACCCTTGACATCGGCCAATTCTTACTCCCGCACATATGAGTTGAACCTACTGCGGGGACTGCATCCTGGCAGCTTTCATGTCGACATGTAAGCCTCATCAAGGAGAGATTCCTCTTGATATACGGGGAGTACCGCATTATACGAAGGTACAGGTTCACGAACTGAGCTCATGCTTAAATCCGGTCAGAGCAAGGCGGCTTGAGGTCCTCATCAAATGGAAGAACAAGTCGGTACTTGAGGCAGCCGTGCGGAGGATGTTGAATTATTCAACAAGATATATCCGATTTCGGCTGAGGGGCAGCGGCCCGAATCTCCGGCGGGGAGAGATATTACACCCGGTCGGCAAATTAGCGAGATAGCGGAGTGGGCTGAATAATTAATTATTATATAGATTTTATTAGTAATATTAAATATTTATAGGTAAAGCTAGAGTGAGCTTCGAGAAAGACTAATGGGCTTGGCTCAGATTTAGCAATTGTAAACCCCTCATATAATATGAGGCAATAGTAATGAGACAATAAATCCAAGAAAAATTAGGGTTTAACCCTACCTATCTAGCTCTCAAACGCCCGCCGCCAACTGCGCCTATGTACCCGCCAGCTGCGCCCTTGAAACTACCCAGCGCCATCAGCCATGCGCTTCAGCGCTGTAGCCCGCCGACTGCGGCTAGCGCGGTCATCTACGTCGTCAGCGCGTAGTCTTCCCCTGCGTGTTGGCCAGGAAAATGGTTTTGTGACATAGGAGGAAGAAAAATCATAGCGCCCATTCTCCTCTCGTTGAAGGGGAAATCTAGGAGAAATGCGCGGACCCTACACGCGTGCTTTTTCCTTTTTTTGAGCTTCCGTGAGAGAAATAGGAAACTAAAATAAAAGATCGCATGCACCCCGGCACCCCTCCCCATGCCAGCGAATTTAGAGGTGCGATCAATCACACCATCCTCATCCGCACACCAAATTTAGGCGGTGTGATCCTCTCCACCCATGCGAATTTGGAAGGTGCGATCAATCACACCCTCCCATCCATCTCACGATTTGGAAGGTCGCGATCAATCACTTCCTCCCACCAAACGCGTAAATTTGGAAGGTCGCGATCCTCTCCATCCACATCTTTAATTTGGAAGGTCGCGATCAATCGCGCCCTGCCTATGCCAATGCAAATTTGGAAAGTAGATCAATCACGCCCTCCCCACCTATACATTTGGAAGGTCTTGAGGCTCTCCAAGCCTCCCCACACACTTGCATAAAATTTGGAAGGTGTGATCTCGGACTCCACCTCAGCGGCCCAACTACAATCTCTCAGCGAAACATTTGGAACCCACCCATACATGAAGAAGACCCCCGCCCGCCACCCCCGCCTTGACACAGTGCGTCTCCCCTCACCGTCGCGTCCTTTGCCGCGCCAACTGTCTCCACGATGTATAGCGCCGTCATCCTCGTTGTTTACCCCCACGCCGTCATCTAGGCTCCTCGCCACTTCGCCGCGTTGTGCACCCAATTCGTTATTCTCGCTGCCCGCGCCGCCACCTCGGCGATATTGAATGTGTTGCCACCCGCCAAAACCTTGCCACCACGATGCGCTCAGTGATCACTACATCCAATGCTTCTGGCGTCGTTGTCACCGTCGGCATGACTCGGTATGCGTCGCGTGGAAGTAATCTATCGATTTATCCATTAATTGCGTATGCGTCGTAGTTTGGTAAAATTAGAGTGGCTTGCCGGTAAATGCAGTGCGGTAAACTGATAGCACAGTTGTGGATGCTGCCATTGTATTCACTAGCTGGCGAGAGGGGTGGCCCGGCCATTTATGTCTTCAATTATGCATGCTACATGTCATCTATAGTTTTACGCTACATGTCTTCAAACCTACATATTCTTATAGTTTGTTGAGTTTTCGCCATCTCACGAACATGCATATATATAGTTCATTTAAGATTTTATGCGGGTGCAGCCTTGCTAAAATTAGAATCCAAGGTAGAAATCAGTCCTTCATTTCTTTCTTTTTTGTAGGGATTCCACTTCACTTATTTGTTCACTACCGTCTACCTTATCAACATCAATCTGATCCATCAAGTTTTGAAGGTATCGATTGTTAGGACATTTTAAACCTATTGATCTTGACATTGAGTAGACCTTCAATTTTCGCTATGAAGTAGTGCGTGAACTTATACGTTTTGTGAGGGCCACGACGTACATGCGTAGTTGCTACTATTTTATTTGTATAATTTGCATATTCAATGAACCTTGCTACTTTTTTCTCAAAATACTATCTTGGAGCAAACCTATGCGGAGATTTGAATACATGTTTGAAAAAACTATGCTCTTGATTTGGAGACAAGCCTTCATGGTTTATTAGAACCCGGACTTGCATCTCTTGAATCCTGTTGCTCCATCACACCAAGTCGCCTAGGCGGTCACTTAATTTTACAAGACCAATGGTCAAATATGCATACATGTCCTTGAAAATATTATCTTAGGGGAATTACAAAGCCCACATAAAATGGGATTTTTAAAACCATGATATACATGATTGATTGTGTACTTTGACAAACTTATTTAGATTAAAATGTCACTTTAATATCATTGTTTAATTTTATAGTATTTGCTATCTTACCATGCGATCCTATGTGTTTTATATAAAATTTAGTTATCCGTAACAACGCCGCGGCGTTTAACTTGGTTCAATAAACAAACAGGGGCAACAAAATGAAGTCAAGGGATTGTGCCCAGAGAGCAGGAACCTGCAAGGTATCATACTTTAAGTCAGAACTTGGGAGAACATCATTGGATGCCCACTTTTACACACATCAAAGTTACAATCCATAACGATTAAAATTTTCAAAGCACATATCATTTCGAAAGAACGAAGGACAATAACACACAACAAGAAGAACATACAACTGAGTTGATCTGGCATACTACAAAGGAAAACAGCAGCTAGAGCATCTTGAGCAAGCTGCTCAGGAAAGTTACAAGATACAACATACCATAGTAAACAAGGCCTAGGTAGATAATAGGTATGTTCTCCAAAAAAAAAGGGCTAGATAATAGGTAGAACTGGGAAACAACCCCAGAGACAAAAGGGTTGCATAGCATTCAATTGGGCAGAACTACAGGAGGCAAACCCAGAGACAAAAGGCAGCATGCTTACTCAGTTGGCAGATAAAGTGCTTCCCGGACTAGCATCAAGTTGCTGCCTGAATCAATTGCTATTAGCTTTTCCATATGCCCATATGCAAACCATATCTTGTTTCATCCAGCAATAGCCTTCCAAATTCTAGCTATCTTAATCAGTGATGGCACTAGACAACCAGAAGACTGAAAGTACATCCGGGAGATTAGTAACCAGAAGACTGAGAAGTACATCTAGAGGAGATTGAAGGTAGACTTAATCTTGTTGTTTATCTTTGGGAGTAAGTTGTTCAGTGATGCGTCGTCTATTAGTAAGGGTGCATAAAGTTAGTTTTGCAGTTAGAGTGCATGCGACGGTCGTACAGTGCTCACTGTGAAAAGCGGCGATGTCTTTCAAGTCTAGTGAAGTCTGCGGATGCATGAAGTGTGAAGAGTGGATCAACTAGCTAATATGCATGTGCTGGTGTTTGGGGTGGCCATCGACAGTTAGTGGAGCTTTTCATGCAAGAATAGTGTCTTGCATGTAGAAAAATTCGAAAAGTAAGTAAAAAGATAAATTAGTTTGACTAGATGGAGGCATACGTCATTATAGGTGGATCATGATGTCTCTATAGATTCCTAGGTGTTATTTGGTTGTACAAGTGGGAGTGGGATTTACTACTACTAGCTAGTGCTTAGCTAATAGTGAGTTGTCATTGTGTATATGTATTTGATTTTGTAAGGTCCTATATAAAAGGACATGTACCCCCATAGTCTAATATATAGCAACCTTTGTGAGTCAATAAAGTTCATATTGTTAGATCAAATTTGGTTCCTCTCCTTTCATTGAGTGGTAAGGGAGTTGTAAGTAAGAAGCAGGGTGCCTGGGCCAACAATTAGTCAGTGATGGCACTAGACAACCAGAAGACTGAAAGTGCATCTAGGAGATTAGTTCCTGAGCGCCTACCAGAAAAAGCATTCTAAGTTGTCCAGTTAAATTGACTGTATAATAAAATCATCAGAGAAGATGCCATAGGGGAAATATGTCTTATTTTCAGCCTTTGATTTGTAATTTTCTAGTTTTGCTTTGACAGTTCAGCAAGCATCAGAATTTAAAGGACACTCAGTCACTCAGGCACTTTTCGAGGTCTTGACAAATAGATCCCATGCAGATTTCTCCTGCGTGAACTGGTTGGAGAATTGGCAAAATGGTCGACTTGGTCCTCAACTCTTACGGGTCGACTTGGTCCCTCAACTCTCAAAAGCAGTCCAGTTTGGTCCTCAACTTTTCATTTTGGTGTCAATTCAGTCCTCCTGCTGAGGTGGCTGTCCACATCAGCACTCCACATCACTATTTGAGAGTTGGAGGGACCAAAACGCCCCCCATATCTTCTTCTTCAACACATGCCTGATAGTTGTCTTTGTATTGTTGAATAGAGAAACATCCATTTATATAATTATTCGGCTCATCTGACATTGTGAATAGGGCAACACAGGCATGACGACATGGGATACCTGAGACTTGCCAATAATTACAAGAGCATGTCTTTTGTCCAAGATCAACTATGAACCTCCATTTTTTTTTGTCTCTCACTTCAAAACCAGAAGCATCATTCCATAAGACATGGCAATATTGAGTTGCATGCCTTATTTTATTTATCTTCCTGAGAATGTTGTTGGGACATATCCATCACCCATTTTCACTATCGAGACGGCGCTGGAGCAGTGGCCTGGTGGCGGCGCGATAAAGGGTGCGGGCGGCCGCCACGGGGGCTTGGAGGCGGCGACCCGGGCGCAGTAGATCCGATTCAGAGGCCCGGGCGGGCGGCTGCGAGCGGCGGACAGGTTCAGTGATGGATCGGCATAGCGGGCACCAGTGGGAGGGGGGCGGGGCAGATCGACCCGGTGGGGGCGACATGGGATACCCGAAAGAGAAAGGAGGTGAGGGCAGGGGTATTTTGGTCTTATGACCTCGCCTAGGTGACATGGAGTGCTGATGTGGACAACCACCTCAGCTCGAGGACTTAAATTGACATCAAATCTGAAAGTTTGAGGACTAAATCGGACTTTTTGAGAGTTGAGGGACCAAGTCGACCAAGCAGCCCGAGTTGAGGGGCCTAAGTCCACCATTTTGCCTTTAGTAGTACTGAGCATCGATCCATTACCAACAACACTGGCCTATTCAAACAATCACATGTTGCCACCAGGGCTTCTTTCCAATATGGAGCTTGCTTCTTTCCAAATATTTTGCAGAATTCAACTCTCCAGATGCTCCTCATGTTAGGTGCCTCAAAGCGACTGGGAAGGCGATCACCTTTGTGATGCCTATACATCACTGTCACCTCCTGAATGAATGTGACATTCATGGCAGTATGATCTGGAGAACACGGGTTCTAAACAAGGTGAAAAATTTTGTGTGGCTCTACTTCAAAGACAGGCTCAGCAATAGAGGAAACATGTCTGGAAAAAGTCTGTCAACGATGTGGCTGCACACTCATGGATCGCCGCCATGTTTTTCGACTGTGCTCTGTGTAGTGCTGTGTCGACGCTAATTGGAATGCATTTATCCAAATAATCAGGAGTCTAACCTTCTTTATAGCTATATACCAATCTGCCAAACCGTTGTGCACGCGTCGCCTCTTCCTCTCACATAAACACTGTTCCTCCACAATATTAGCGGGTTCACCCTCTACAGTAACAGGTTCACGATCCGATTGCCAGGCCTTTTTCTTCTTTATAGCTATATACCAATCTGCCAAACCGTTTAAGCCCGCGTCGCCCCTCTTCCTCTCACATAAACACAGATCCTACCATAATAGTAACAGGTTTGCCTCTACAGTAACGGGTTCACGATCCGCAGCCCAGCGCTTTTGTAATCGTCCACAGGAAACTTCCACGGCGTTCCAGCCCACGCTGCCACTGGGGAAAGTTGAAAAGGGGCGGTCCAGCTGACCGGACGCTCACAGCCCTGCCTCTCTCTCTCTCTCTCACGCCTCCGTATGTCTCCGCCCGTCCCTCCGCCTCTCCCTGTCACCGTACTGCATCCCCATGCGGCTGAAGCCCATCGTGTCGCCTCGGTCGCGCTGACCCGGTGCTGAGCGCCCGTCGTGTCTAGCATCTGGCCACCTGCGCTGGGCGGTTCTCCCTGGCGGCGCCAAACAAGGCCGTCCACCGGCATGGATAGCACAGGAGCCCCCGATCTGCCGTCCACGGCAGGTACGCTTTACTCAGTTCCTCTTTCTTGCGCTTCAATCTCTAGCACTCACGGCTGGTGCTGTGTCTTTGATCGCTTCTCCTTCATCCCTGGCAACCGTGAGCTCCCATCTTTTGTTTCCTTTGCTCTTGGTTTTGTTTACAAGCCATACAATTATTAGGTAGTTTACCTATAAACATTTTCATCTGTTGCATTCTTCACTCTGTTGGTTTTCTTTCCTACTTCCATTCATGTTAACTGAAGATGCAGTTTTCTTTTTCCTACTTCCATTCATGTTTAACTTTCCGGTGATTTTTCTATGATGCTACCATGGCCATCAATTTACCTCAACATTGTGCTCTACTGATCTATGAGCTGAAAGCCATTGGATAAAATCATAAAGGTTCTGTGTTATGACTGGCAAGACTTACCTGCGCCGTGGGCCTAATAGTGGCTAGTTAGAGGCGCATAATAGCTCCAGCAGTCTGATCATATTAGATGGGCTAGGCCCAATTTATCTATTATAGATTTATTTGAGAGAACTATAAATACTTGTAAACATTGGATTATTGGAAATTAAGCTGAGTTGCAACCTAATTGTTGCGGCTTCCCCTGGGAGCCGGTCTCCCCCAACCCTAGCCGCCCCTGTCATCTTCCTCCTTGCAGCAGCGGCGGGCCCCAGCGCCCGGCCTTCTCGGTTCAAGCCTCAGCCACCGATCACCCACCACTACAACCGCCGGCTCAGTCGAGGTAGGACTAGGGTTCCTATCAATTTGGTACGTAGACCCCGATCCTTCCCGGCCACCATGAGTTTCCCCACCACCCGCCACCACCACCGCTGCCCTGGCCACCCCCTCCCGCCACCACCATCTTCCTCTGCCGCCCCCACCACCACCAGCGCAATCATCCAGCCCCCGCTGCCCCTCTCCGGCGTGCAGCCCTCCATCCGCCCCTGAACAACCAGCAACTCACCGAGTCGCTGATCCACTTCTCCAATAACCTCGGATCATCACGAGGCGATATGGCGGCGATATAGGCGACCATCAAGAGCCTCTTCGCAGGTGTCCTGCCTCCATCGGCAGCCCTGCCCGCTTCCTCCCTGCCAGCCATTGAGGCCCCTCGCCCGGCCCGATCTCCGGAGGTGGCCAACCCGCGGCGGCTCCAGCGGCCGGGTGTCCCGATCCAATGCTGAGATCAACCGGCCCGGTCACCATCGCGGATACCCGGCTTGGGCGCTTGGCCCGTACCCACCTGCAGGGGCCACCTACAGGCACCCATCACGACGGGGTGCCCCGGTCCTCGGCGCCAGCGGCGTTCCCGGGTTCGCCGGCGGCATACCAGCCTCGAGGACTCTACGAGTCGGGGCCTTGGCTGATCCGTCCCTCTCGGCCTCCTACAGCGGTGGGGGGCGCGTCACCCTGACCGCAGCAACCCGCTGCCCGCCGCCACCCGGGAGGGGGATGATGCGCGCCCAAGTTCTACAAGCTGGAGTTCCACGTGCGGCGGCTCTCAAGACCCGCTGAATTTGGCTCAATCATTGTGAGCAATTTTTCGAGAGGGCAGCGGACCTGGCATGCCCGGACCGCCCGTGGTACGGCCTCGTACCATCTCCGTGGCGTCGCGGGCGTAGGTACGCTCGCCCTGGCGAGCGGGGATGCCTTCGTGGGAGGCGTTTCAAGAGCTGTGCCACCTCGAGTCGGGCCTCGATCCGCAGCGACTCGGCGTTTGGCGGAGCTTCGGCGCTGCTTCCGTTCGCTCCACCCGTCTAGGACTTTCGGGCTTCCAGCGCCCTATCGCACGCCCGCGCCGCGGAACACGACAAGCGTGCGGAAGGCGGAGCTGTTGCGTGAGCGGCCTCACGACCATATCCAAGGTCGATGTCGCGTCGCGCGCGGGACCTTCGCAGCTGATGTACTTGGCACGGGCTTTTCGAGCTCTTGTAGCGCAATGGTGGCATGCTGCCGACCACCTCGTAGCGCCGCCTCGGCCTCCCACAGCAGCGGTGAGCCCAGGTTACTCCAGCGGGGCGTGGGGCAGCCAGTTGCGGCCAACAGAGGCCTCCGCCCTTTCGTCGCCTCACTAGCCGAACTAACAGAGGCGCGCCCGTTGAGCCTATGCTACAACTCGCGATAGCAGTTAGTCCCTTGAACATCGTCTGCGCGCGGTCTACTACCTTGAGGCCCGCGGCAGCGAGGCTGTCACCGAGTCGCCGGACGACACCACAGCCGCCCGGCGAGGGACAGCAGCGGAGGAGGAGGCCGCCACCGACGCCACAGCCTAACGCGTTGGTGGTCTCCCTCTATGCTCTTGCCGTGTGTCGGCCAGCCAACTCCATGGTGGTTCCGGTGTTCATCAAAGGGGGGCTCCTGCGCCCTCCTCCGACACCTGCCTACTCCACAACTTCATCCGGAGCGACACGATCACAAGCGTTTGGGGGCTGCCCACCTCTCCTGTGGTGACAAGTTCGCGCCGCTGTGGCCAGCGGTGACCCCCTGCGGTGTGCGGTGTGGCCCGGCACGTGCCAATCACCATCGAGGGGCGAGCTTACCCGCGCCGCGCCATCGACCTCGGTGGCTTATCGCATCGGGGCGTTGACCTGGCGCGCACCCTTGGCCCCATTCTTTGGGATTTGAGGCCATGGCGGTGGCCTTACGCGGGGACGGCGCTGCCCGTGGCGGCGGCGTGCGCGCTCGAGGCGACGCCGCTGCACCAGCGTGCAGCAACCCTTCAGCGGGCGACCAGCAGCCCATGTTGATGCCTTGCCGACCAAACGGTGGTGCCATCTTCGCCGAGCCAAGCGGGGCTCCAGCGGCAGCGCTTTCTACGACCACGGCGGATCCACTTGTTGCCCCGGGCACGGACCCTGGCGGAAGCGACCTCTACCGCTACCCCCCAACAAGTATGATCTAGCCGAGCTAAGCAGGCAAATGTCAAGATTGTGGCATCATCCGCCTCCGCCTCCGGTCCTCCTTGTCAAGAAGGCGGATAAATCTTGGCGTCAGATCGACTACCGCGCCTCAACGCCAAGACTTCAAAGGACAAGTTCCCCGATCCCTAGCGGCCCATCAGCTCGGACGAGCTGCATGGCGACCTGCTTCTCCCAAGCCGACTCTCCGGCCTGCTACCAATGTATGATGTTGGCGACATCGATTAAGACCGCTTCCGCACTCCATGAGGGCTACTTCTACGAAGCCTCAGTGATGCCGCTCGAGCACGGCGTCCAGCGCCACGGCAACCTTCGCGAGCGCTTGATGAGTCGGCGTGCTCGCGGCGCGCGTACCCTCCGCGAGTGCGTGCTGCGCTGCGTTTCTTTGATGGCATCTTTAATTTCTACGCCAGATCTTGGGCCGAGCACGCGGCAAAGCTCGGCTCAAGATCGCTCTTCCAGCGCCCTCGCAGTGCACGCGCCCACGCCTCGAGCGCCCAAGTGTGCGGCTCCGGGGCGGCGAGGGTGGCTGCTGGCCAGGCCGCGTGCCTCGTCGAGGCCGAGGCGTGGCCATGGATCGCCGTCAGGATGGCGGTGGTACGCACGGCGTCAGCTCGATCGCCTGTCCGCCTGACCTCCGGGGTTTCCGCAGGCTGCTGCGGGCCTACTGCGAAATCGATCCGGGACTTCGGCTCATCGCGGCCTCGGTCAGCCGACGCTGCCTGCTGGTAAGGCGAGATCGCGTTCACTGCCGACGCACGGCCGGCGGTCGACGCTAACCGGCCTCAGCGCGCCCCTCACGCGGGCGAGTGCAGCGGATGTCGGGATTTCCGACCCGCCGTCGCGCTAGCGGCGACGCTGGCGGGGTGGCGGCTTTTGGCGCCAGGCGTCGCTGCGGTCGGCCCTCGCGGCGATACTTGACAGAAGCCCTTCGGGCCGCTCGCCACCTCAAAGTTGGCGGCGTATGGCCAGCGCGAAACTCATCGGCTAGGCAGATGCTTGAGCCGCTCGACCGGGCGCGCCATCGCTATGCGCCCTTCTGGTTACTTGCTTGACCGACCACTTATAGTTTGAAATTTTTGCTTGATCAAACGCCTACGCCTCTCCACGAAGTTCATCGCTGGATCAACAGAGTTGTTCGGGCTTCAGCAGATTTGCTGCAGTAAGGTACGGCTCGGCTGCTGAACCGCGGTGGCGGTGCGCTTATCCGCACGTGGCGCCGAGAGGCAAAGCCTCGCGAGGGCGTGATCGCCGCCTGTCACGCGCTCTCGCCCTCTTTCTCCTTGCTTTGGGCGACATCCCGGGCGGTGCCACCACGCGGCATCGCTGAGGGGCTGCAGCGGCGCGCGGCAGCTGCCAGCTCGAGGGCGGTTGCTGGCGCCCGCGCGCTGCCCATGACGGGCTGCTCTGCGCACTGGCGGCCGCGTAGCTTCGTCGCTCTGACTACGCTGATTTGCTTGCGTAGCAGTCATCCTGGCTGGCTCCATCGCGCGCGAGCCATGAGGGTGCTGCGAAGGCGTTGCACCGGCTGGGCTGGGCGGACCTCTCTTCTGTCGCGATCGACCTTGGTCGCTGCGTCGGTCTTGCACCGCGATGCCGCCGCAACAAGATGCGAGACGATGTCGGCCGGGCCCGGCGCTGCTACTGAGCCTCGAGGTGCATACGCCGGTGTGTGGGCGGACATCTCCATGGACTTCATCGAGGGCGACTGCCCAAAGGGTCCATGGGAAATCGGTCATCCTCGCGAGCGCCGGACAGGTTCTCCAAGTATGCACACTTCATCGCTTCGGCCGCGTGCACGGCTGACGCGCGCGATGCGTCGCGCCTTCTTCGACGGCAGGTGAAGTGCGCCCTCTCGCGCTCTCCTCCATGCGCCGCCGATCGACCTCGCCGTCTTCGCGGCGACGCGGAATGACTTTGTTCACCATGGCCGGGCGTGAAGCTCAAGGAATGAGCGCGGCATTCCACCCGCGTGCCGGATGGCCGCGGAGGGTGGATGTAACAAAATAATTGCTATGTATATGCGCGTTGTGTGTGCGTGATGCGTCCTGCGTGCTTAGCGTGGTGGCTCTGCGTGCGGAGTATTGCTACAATACGGCCCTTCCACTCCGCCCCTCCCGGACCACGCCAGCTTCGAGTGCTCACGCTGCCGGCACGCCCGCCCTTGGCGCCTTTATGCCAAGGGGTGCGGCCAAGGCGGAGTTGGCCGGACTCCTCGGCTCTGTCCTCTGCGACGAGGCGCCCGAGGTCGGCGTGACGCTCGAACGCGGCCGCTGCCAGAGAGCGCTATGCTGATGCCGACCGCAGCGTGAAAAAGTTCCCAAGTGGATGCGGGTGTGGCTCGCGGCCGCCTCCGGCGCGACTACTGCGCTTGACCCGTGCTGAGGCGTTGCCTCGGTATCGAGGGCCTTTCCGAAAGTCATCCTTGAAGGTGCATTGGCTCACCGGTGGCCTACTGCTCGGCGGCTTTGCCTTCCGGACTCGGGCTTCAAGGGATGTCTTCCATGTGTGAGCACTCACGCGCCCGCGAGGGATCCACCCGGCTGCACGAATGACCTCTGCTTGCCGGGCCGGGTTTCGACGGTCGCCGGAAGCTTAGACTTCAGCAGCAGCGCCAAGCGGCATAGCGGCGTGTAATGGTCTGGCGCTGGCTGTCACGAGGAGGCTACCCGGGAGCCGCTGAGGACTTCAAGCTGCAAGAGTCTGCCTTCCACTCTCGAGGACGAGCTGTTTGCGCAGAGGCGGGGAGAGATGTTATGACCGCAAGACTTACCGCCGCCGGGCCTAATAGTGGCTAGTTAGAGGCGCATAAGAAGCTCCAACCGTCATATTAGATGGAAGAGGCCCAATTTATTTATTATAGATTTATTTGAGAGAACTATAAATACTTTGTAAACATTGATTATTGGAAATTGCTGAGTTGCAATCCACTGTTGCCGGGCCCCCTGAGTTTCCTGGCCTCCCCAACCCTAGCCGCCTCCATCTTCCCCTCCTTGCAGCAGCGATTTGCCCCCACCGCCCTTCTCGCTCAAGCCTCACCTAACCGATCACCCACCACTACAACCTTCGGCCAGTCCGAGGTAGGACTAGGGTTCCTATCATTCTGTCAGACTCATCAGGAAAACAGAGTTTAGTGTGCCCCTGCTTATTTATGTGGTTACCGACAAACACAAATAGTATGGCTACTATATAATATATGGCTGACATTTCCTTTAAAATTGCTATGCTGGATCAATATCTTTTACATTGATTGTATTCTGATTAAGGAGAATATGAACTACAGATTTTTTTTTCCGCCCCTGCCGGCAGCATTGTCTATCCAGAGTGCAGTTCAGGTACCAGAAATCTGGGTTTCCAACACCCATGGCAAAATTGCCATCATATTTCGAAACTAATCATCACGCCAGTGTGTTATCTAACTTCATGCAGAGAAAATTGCCTTTTGCGAATCGCCTGAGGATCGCTGACAAAAGGTCAGCGGAAGATGATTACTCAAATGATCTTGACTTCAGAGATAACAGGGTTTCTGGATCACTTTATGGAAAAAGAATAGTAATGCTTCTTTGGTAAAAGCCATTTTAGTCGTGTTTGATTGGGGCTACAGTCCCACTCTATGATTAGGGATTTTATCTACACACTGTGTACCACATTGTGTCCTGCAAAGTAATACAATCCCGATATCCATTTATTATAATTATAATAGACCAATTTGAAATTATCTATGGATTCTATACTCATAATACATAGCACTTCTTTGGCATGGTTTCTGCAGTTCGTTAGTAATTGTTTCAGCTCTAGCTATGTTATTGCATACAGTCATCTGCCACTTCACATGAACACATTTGAAACTGTCATCTGCCACTGCACACCTAACACATTTGAATCCACTTTCGAGGGAATAATTCATATTGTTAAATCATGACTTTGGGTTACTCTCTCCGGCAACGCGCTGGAGAACTGACTAGTTTATCAGATGAGGCTATACGGTATGCACCGGCTCACCACCACCTTAGCCAAGACCAATGGCCGGGCACCTAATCACCATCCTCTGGCACCCTGGGACATGCGGAAAGGAGCTATTTTTCGAGCAGAACATCCTCTCCTCATGGTGTTATAAGATCGGGTGTGTGATGATTTTATTGTTTGACAAAATGATTCTCCCATGAACCCCTTTGAGTCTAATTAGCGCAGTTGGCTGATGCACCTCCAAAACACCATGAAGTGTTCATCCAGGTGGCGATCCTACCCCCATTTATAATTAAAAAAGAAAAATCTACTCATTGTCTGCATCAACAATAAAGCATGGGCCACCATGGGCAGCTAACATAGAGCAAGGGCCCTAGATGACCGTGGCAGCAACGCTGCTCTTTTGCTTTCTAGTATATAAATGGAGGCAGTATTTCATTGGTTTTGAAATAACATCTTCACTATAACACTACTAGCACAAAAATCAAGATATTCATTAGAGACCAAAAGCCATGAATCCAGAATCCTAGATGATAAGGTGGACAGCAAAGCTAATAAATTAAAATAGCCAATGGAAATGGATTTGGGTATTGCATCATTGTCTATTTGTATTCATGCATAGAACCCTTCTATTCTCATAACTGTTCAGACAACACATGAATACATCCTTTCAAGGTTCTGAAAACAGATTCAAGGGTTCCCAAGTATGACAATGGTAAGTATGACAATGGTTAACCCAACAATAAAAAAAAACTGAGAGAAAAAGATAAATATTCTACTAAGACACTCATACCCTAGTGAGTGTGAGCAAGTGAGTGAGGGAGAGAGGGGGGTAGAGACTCCCCAATGAGAAAAGAGGGGATTATCAACTGAACATCTGAATTTAACCATTACTCAGCACAACCTAGAAACTACATATACAGGAGGTATAAAAACTGCCATATGGACATATTTGTGTCATTGTAAAGAAATAATTAACACATTATACAACTGCTCTGACGCAAAAAAAGGAGTGCACATTTTTTTTTTTTTCTCTAGCTGAGTCCATTCACTTCCTATAGGCTAGGAGTTACTTTGTTGCTTTAACTTTCCCACATACAGAGGGCAAACAGTTGTAATATGCAAGCATGGACAATGAGTATATGTGTACAAACACATGTGAATAAAATGGATCTTTGGTATTTTCCACTTCCCATCACCAAAAATATGGTGCAGACTTTCATTTCCACAAAAAACTTGGTATACCCAAATAACTCAGAGTTTCTTTCATTGCTTGCCACTTCAATTCAGCCATATGTTAAACCAAACCAAAGAAATATAGAAAGCATGAGACTGTTGCTAGCTAACTTACTGATGTTAAGTTTGCTTAGAACTTCAAAACTTTAAGAACATTTCCATCAACCCTCCACAAAGGATTTCAACTCCCTTAAGATGTGATGATATGGTCGGTGGTAACTCCTTGGATTGAACCTTCCTTTTCATTTCCACGTTAACTTCCTCCATCTGCATTATCATAAAGATTTTACCAAGATTAACCAACAATCTACATAAAGCTCCACGACGCAAGAGTTGCCAATTTAGAAATTGTTTACCTTGAAATATAGCAAAAAGAATAAAGCTTTCTCTAAAACTGGTGAATGTTCAAGAATACATGCTAGTGGATGCACATCAGGAACACACCAGTTTTCATTGAGAGCCAAATACTTCAACTGATTAAAAGTAGGGCAAAGTTTCAAGTCCCTTCTGAAAATGAACTGGACAGATAGTAAATTAGATAAATCAATAAATCTTTAATATATTGAAAAAAAAGATAAACATAAAGTCATGAACATGATTGTTTGAGGTCCAAGCATACCTTTTCAGGGCAAGCTGCGAACACCAAAGACTTTGCTTGAGACATACCATGCAAAATCACAGAGGCGCTTGTCATCCCATATGCAACCTCTGCAATTCTCATCACCACAGTCCCCGTAGTCAGAACTGCTGCAGTAGTCTCTTGCAAACCTTCTTGATTGCAACAGTTCCCATAACCAACAAGGGCATGTTCTGAAGTACAGGGGTCCTGCCAGCAGTGACATGTAGCAGCAATGAAGCAAGATTAGAGCAAGAATTCCGAGCTGGGGAACTCAGGTTGAATGTGCCATCCTCGATACTTAGATGCCTTTTAAGGACGGGGATGAGATCCTCTCGGCATGCTTGAAGCTGCAATCTTTAATTTTTAGACCTTGTAACTCAGGACATCTTGAGAAGTCAAGAAAATCATTATTGAACTTTAGGCCGTAAATCTCTAGCTTGGTGAGATGCCTAGAGGCGAGGGGCGGGTCCTCCGGCCGAAGCTGAGCACGGGTATCACCAAGGAAGCTGAGCTGCAGGGACCTGGACTTTGCACTCTAAAGGCGTACCTGACCCAGAGCCTCACGTGGCGAACGTCAATACCGTCTCCGGCGACCCTGAGCTCAAATGTCTCCAGTGGTGAGCTTCCACGGAGGAGCAAGAGGCTGTCGACAAACTCCCGGACCTCCTGGAACGGCACGGGCGCCTTCCCGTCCGCACCAACGATGCGCAGGCCAGTGGCGGACTTCCAGAGGTGCCGCCAGCGCTGGGCGAGCACGCATGTCTGCACGGCCTGCTGCGCGGGGAGGAAGGAGAGGACATGGCGCAGGATTTCGTCCGGGAGGGCACCGATGCGGTCGCCGCCGCTCGCCAGAGATGCTTGCCGCGCTCCCTTGGGCGCTTTTACCGGCAGGCATTCCGGCGGCCGCGGGAGGATGCCTAGCTCCCCAGGCCGGGAGGCGACGGGGGCGAGCTCCAGGTTTTGGGACGGGGCGGAATGGGGTTTTGACGGTGGAGGCGCGTACGAACTGGGACGGCGGTGCTGTGGGGAGGTGCTGGTTCGCGGCTACTGTAGCTAGGGTGGAACCGTATCGGCGGCGGCGGCGACGGCGGAGGTCGTCGGGACTAGGAGCGGCCTAGGATGGGGTTTCCATTCATGGGTCCGTGGGCCTTGATGAAAAACAAATGAGTCCGTGGGCTGTGATGGGCTGCGGCCTGCGGGGAAAATCGAGCTGGACCAGCGACGAATTCAGCAATGCACGACAGCTGGAGAGGTTTCAAAAAAAAAAAAAAAAACGACAGCTGGAGAGGTGGGGCACACTCCTCTCAAAACAAAACAAAACAAAAAGGTGCGGCACACAGGCCGCTGTACAGAACTACTCCTGTCTCTAATTGTTTTTCATTTATTTGGATATTCATTCCTAATTATAATTCTTATATGGCTATTTATTTATGTTATTCTTCAAATATGTTTTCATAGTTTTTCTCAAATTTTTAAATGTTTATATTTTATATGAAGTCTTTGTTTTGGTATCTTTTTTTTTTCTCAACACTTATGAATTAATTGTTATTCTTCCTTAATTTCTGATTCAAATACACAAATTGGCCTTTGAGCCAAATATTTTTGTTTTGATCCATTAGATCATACAATCTAATAGTGTTGGCTATTTTTTGCTCAATTAATATGGTGATGATTTTTGAGGTTCTGACGTGGAGACTTCTTTAGCACTATTGTAGTGATATTGTTGGGCTTGTTTGATAGGGATTATCCCTAACTTCACAAAGTTGAGAAATTGCTCCTTCTAGCAAACACATCTTGACCTGTCCACCATTGTATTGATATTGTTGAACTTGTTTTCTATTTATGCCTTGTTTGGTTCCGGATAAATCACCTACTTGTAAGTTAGAAAATGAAATCGTTGACTTATTTTTGTCAAACACCATCAACTTATAAGTCACCTTTGTTTATATAAGGGTTTTTAGTAAAACCCATTTGACGCCTTTTATTGAACTTGAAGTATAGTTACATCATTCGCCAAAGCTCCTAGAATAAAGCTAGGGGTTCATCGACCCAGTTACATGATAGCTTACTTTGTATTGCCCTTTTAGCTAGATCATGTGCTACACAATTTGCATCTCTATTACAATGAGCAATACAGATTGAATCAAAAGTTTGCCACAGCGAGAAACACTCATCATAAATTGGGGCACTTACCGTTGCTGAGATTCCATCATTTTTCATAGTATCAACCACCTCCAGAGATTCAATCATGATATGATTACACCCCAGAGATTGGGCCAATACTGACCCTTCCTTGGGTGCTAACGCCTCTGCTGTCGTTGCATCAGTTATGCTAACGAAATAGCCAACCCTAGCGCCGAATCTCTTATCACAGCTCTAGTACTACCTGCACTTATTTCCACCTTGTAGCTTGCATCAACATTCATCAATATTTTTACCTTCTTGGGGTTTCTTCCATCTTTCTGTTTTTCTTACTCGGCTTCTTTGCTGCTCTCTGATAATTTGCGTCAGAGTTGCTATTGACAAACTTAATCTTGTTGGATTTTGGACAGGTTCACCATGCACCAATTTTTGTCGTTCCCACCAGATATACTAGCTACCAGTTAGGATTAATTCGGCTAACCCCTGTTTATATAAGTTGGTTCACCCCCTACTCCATCAATCATCATCATCATCAAACTTATAAGGCACCCTTTTTTATGTGGGGTCCATGTCTTTCCTTGAGCTTATAAGTCGCCTACAACCAACCAGGCATATAAGACTTAATAAGGGAAACCAAACAAGATATTAAATTGAATCTGTGAAGCTTCTTCTTGGAAACGCTAGTACACAAAGTGGCCGTTGGTGACGAGACAGGTCACAAAAAGGCTAAGGAAAGTATATTTTTTACTTATATTTTTGTACTAGCGTTTCTCTCCATTTGCAACGGCAACAAGCTAGAGAGAGAAGAACTCCCACATTCGCTAGAGAGAGATCATCAGCTGCAGCATGCAGAGCAGCACCACCGCCGGCACCTACCCGGAGAGCGTCAGCTCCTGCTACGGTCCCACCCCGCCTCCTTCCCTCCCCTCATCCGGCGCCGGCGTCGGCGTCGGTCATCCACGGCGCCCCACTGAGGCGGCATTTCGACTTCCCCGAAGCCAGCTCCGGCGGCGACCCGGAGGAGGAGGTGGACGACGACTTCATCCGCGAAGTGGAATACATTGAGCGGGCCCGGCAGTGCGCCTGCCGGCGCGGCCGCTGCGCGGTGGAGCGGGATGAGCAGCGCGGCCGGTGGGTGTACGTCTGCCCGGCGAAGCCGGTGAGCCTCCGTACTCACCTCCGAAAAGATTCTGCCTCACTTTTTTTTTCACCCCGCGGTTTAACCACTATTATTTAGCTACAATAAAAACTTAAAATGATGATGGTTTCTTGTACGCAATCCGTGGGGGAGGGTTTTACTGTTTATAGATGGGGAAATTTTGCATCTTGAAGCACGGCGGTGAAACCTGTCACTGCTATAGAAGAGGCGGATTAGACGATACTAGAATCTGGGGGAGCACAATGCCGGATTGGAGTGCAGGGAGAGTTTGTTGGGTTCAAGGTTTTGCATCGGTTCCAGACTTCCAGGTGAAATTGCTGTTTGTCCGTGTCCAATTTAGCAGTAACATGTCGCTTTTAGATGGAAATTGCAGGGTAGTATGTTTTTCCAATTTCCTGTAAAGAGATCTTCTTATGTGATTTTCAGTTTGTTGCAGAATTTTAACCATCAATCTACTAATTTTCTTTTCAAGGGAATTTAGAGGATCTGATCATCATGTTTGTTTTGTTCTACTGAGTACACCTGGGATATATTAGTTATTCTTAGGCAGATTATAGCAGCCCCTTTAATGACCATAGTTATTACTAAGTTTAGCAGAGATATCAAACATGGTTTACCGAAGGTTCAGTGTGTTTCGCCAGCTAGCTGTCTGTCACTTCAATATGGAATAAGTTCTTGTTATGCCTTCTGCTATTCTTACAAGTTTACAAGAGGGTATGACCATTCATGCTTCTAGTTCAAAATTTGGTTCTCATATTTTTTTCCAATTCATGTCTAATGTATAGTGGTCAAATTGGTAAACTATCCAGCCTTCCCTAATTTAAACTGCTACACTTCATATCATAAACTCCTTAATGCATCTCTTGTGCCTGTGCTCTGTTTTGACTAGTTCTTCTTCCTAGAAATAATGTTGATAATGTGTTGTCTTTGTCTGTTGTTGCATGATTCTGTATACCCCATTGGCCAATGCAGAGATTCTAATGGGAAAGTATCATTGTCCTTAGTGTTCTATTTCCATGACTTATGCACACTTATACTAATAAAAATCACAAGATGATCATGTGTCCCTACTAAATTTGTGTCCTTGCCTCAGTGATCTGACTTCTTAATGCACCCCATCATTTTCCTCCAAGCAACATCCTCTTGTTCTGACCTGTGACCTGAGCAAGTATCTGTATGTCATGTAAGACATCAGATTAGTATATAACTGATCAGGTAGAGTCACTTTATAAATTAGAAAGACTTATCCATATCTCTTCTTGTAATCCAAAAGCACCAAACAGAAAGGTGACCTTTTCACTCCTAAAATGATAAACAAAAATGCTCATCATGTATATATATTTTGAAGACTTTCCAGTCTTTCAGCATTTGTAAGAATCAATATAATGATACAAGTTTTCTTTTTACAAGAAATACATATGCCCTCATATTTCACCATTTTTTCTTAAAAAAATAAAACCTTGACTGTGATCAAAATGATGTCAAGTAATACAATATAGACTCTCTGACTTATGAAAGCTCTCTGTTTACCCCACCATGCTGTTCTATTGTTCATTACACATCAGTCTCTCCAATCCTTAATTGCAATGGTAGTGCTCCTATTACATCCAAATATCATAATGTCAGTTCCTCAAAACTCGTAAATTTATAACTACAAGCTTGATGTCATAACCATGTCCTCACATTTTCTGTAATATGCCCTGACACATATCTTGTATTCCCTCCATTTCCATCCCAAATTATATAAGACGATTTTGGCTTTTCTAGATACATATATTTTTGCTATGCAGTTACATAAACACTAAGTAGGTACATAGTTAAAGTAATGAATCTAGAAAAGCCAAAACATCTTAGGCTTTTCTAGATACATAAATTTTGCTATGCAGTTACATATACACTAAGTCTAGATACATAGTTAAAGTAATGAATCTAGAGAAGCCAAAATGTCTTAGAATTTGGAATGTAGGGAGTAGAAGATACAATTAGAACCCCTAGTTTCCTGAGATAAATAGCTTTCTGTTGATGTCGCTGGATAAATTTGCCTTTTGTTTGCATTATATCATTTTCTGAAGCTGCAAACTTAGATTGTACAAGTTTGTTCGATTGTGTAGAGATGCTCCTGTATGAATCCCGCTGTGTTTACTTTTTCCTTTATCTTCTTTAAATCGAAGTTTACAATCAGTCATGCAATGTCTTTCAACTAACTTGAAAATTATTTTGACTCACAAATATATGTTCTCTCATGTAACTACACTAATTTTCATGTATATAGTTGACAAAGTGTTTACTTGTTGAACATGACTTTGCAGAAGTGCAACTATGTATCCGTGTGTGAAGAAGTAGGTCTTGATCCTGAATTACAACCTGCTGTTCAGAGCCATCCTAAACCAAGCAATAATTGCGTGATCAATATCTCAAGCAATCATGTAGCTGGACCTAGAACACCAATTAATAATGTTAATCTCCAAGGTGCTGGTGCCACGACTCCAAATATTGTCAGTCCCCAGGCTACTATTCCTAAAACTCCGCTTAATTTCACCTTCCAAAGTGCTGGTACTTCAATTCCACTTCATGATAGTCCAAAAGGTCCAAGCACTACAGCTGCGGTTAAAATTAGCCCCCAAGGGGCTGGATCTAATCATAAATGGTGCAAGTGTGGCGCAGGGAAGTGTATAAAACTGAGAAAGGGCAGCGAAGACTACTATGTATGTCCTATACCAAAGGTAATGTTTCCTATGGTAAACACATTCAGTTTTCTGTTTATCTTGAAATGGTTTTAGTGCAACAACAACAACATAGCCCTTTGTCCCAAGCTAGTTGGGGTAGGCTCTTGAAATGGTTTTAGTGCACCTTCATATTATTTTCAATAGTAGTCTGATACACTTTTCCGTTATTAACTAGATACTTTATATAATATATATGCAGTTTTTTCTTTTGCTAGTAACTTGGCATTAGTCCCCCAAAGAAGTAGCCAGCTAAATTGTGAGAAAAACCTTCAAATACTTGTCTTGTGAAATTTTTCCAAGTATATTTCAGTGAAGAAGTTTCTCCTGTAATCATATCAGTTGCATAACATAGCATACCAAGCCAGCTAACAGTCAGTGGTAGCGGAGGCCTATTTAAATTTCACTCACTTGTGTTTTGGCCCTAGGATGAATTTAAAACTGAATTGCTGCAACTGTACTTAACTTTATGTATACTACATACATTATTTTTGTGACGATTTTTTGAAACATTATAACATGATATTTTACCTAACTAGGCTCCAAATCTGGATCGGCTTGCTTGATATCACAGAATTAACTGTAGGACCTACAGTAACACCCGTATGGCATTGCTGTTAGGAATGAATGTGTGTCACATTACTGTTTATTCTGCAGGGACACGGCGCATGCAGTTACATGGTGCCTGTAGCTGCTGCTGTTAATGAACCAACAGAAACTGGAACAAGGGGGGACAAGCATTTGAAGGACAATCTTGTCGAGAGGGAAGATAATAGAAACAATCTAGATCAAGCACAAGACAACAATGCAAATGGATCAGTCAATGCTCCTCAACCCGATGAGAAAGAAGTTCATGAAAACAGTCTAGTTCAAGCACAAGACAATGATGTAAATGGATCAGTCAATTCTCAATCTGATGATGAATGCCCATCTGAACTCGTCGATAATGAAATTGAACTCACAGCCCAAGCAACGACAAGTGCTGAAGTTCATCAGGCATCACCAACACCAAGTATGAAGTGTGAAACGGCTGGGTACGGGCAAAAGGTGTTTGAAATGGTGAAGGGCATAAACGTTGATTTCGCAAAGAAGAAAGCTGGTGAAGACGATGTGTCAAAGCCAAGGAAGAAGAGAAAGCGGGATACGGCGGAGGAAGAAGCAGAGCCCGTCACGGCCCCCATGGTGGAAGCACCCACACAATCACCTGCGCCACTTTGTGATACCAGCAGTCCCATTAATCCACTCCCAGAAAACAGTGTCCCCCCAACTGGGAGGATATTACAAGCATTTGGTGAACTGATGATCTCATGCTGCTCTGGGCCTAAGTCACCGCCTAAGTCTGGGCTATGTCCCCCATAAGCAGTCAGGGCTCCTGCTTACTAACCTCGGCTTTTGCATGGTAGTGAAATATACAATCTAGAGCTTTGTTATGGTGGTTGGAAAGTATTCAACCTGGTCCGTAATATGTTTGGGCCCATTACCTGCTTAGTTAATACTCCTTCAGAGTAACTCAATGTAGGTTATATACATATATATATGCAGTAAGTATGTCTCTGAACTTATTGAGGATTGATTAATTATAAAGTATGTATCCTTCAGTCCTTGTTTGTTCCCCTGTGTCCATGGCCCCTCGTGGTTGGTATATAAAAGAAACTAAAGCGTTAAAAGGCTGATTTTTCGAACGTCCCAGGAACGGCTATTCACATGGGTTGTTAAGAAGTCATTTAGACCAAGGACCTCGTGGCCTCGCTTTGCATAAAGCGTTATGGTCTTGCTAGGATTACTAGCTTTACAACACAGAGTTCCAACGAAAAAAAAGCACTGAAGCTGACTCTAGCTACACATCTCTCTAGTTTCTCTCTCTAAACACCAACAGAAGGCTCATACTATGCCAAGTCAAATTAGCTTTCTCTGAAAAATCTGGCCATTGTTTGTTTCTGCACTTAGATTTGATCATCTAGAGGAAACTTTTGCATGCGCAAGCTACATACAGCCAACTGTGGACACGGGCATTCGCAGTGGCCGCAGGAGAAACCAGGGATATGAGACTCCTCTCCATGAAACTCTGAATGAAGGGTTATTACTTCTGAATTAGCTGCTGGTGCTTGGAGAATTCAGAGTTATCAGTTTCAGTTGGTACTGGACCGCGCTAAATCCATCCGCCTGAAACTCTGAATGCTGAAACAGAATAGTTCAGAGAACACACACGGCTCGAAACTCTGAGTGCTGAGCCAAGAATGCCGAGTGTTTCAGAAGTTGCCAGAACAGTAGCAACGTTTTGACCAGAGCCTGGGACATCTTTTTATGAAAAATAGATGCGATCCATCCATCACATCACAGTTTGCAAGGACAGTTTTACACAAAGTTGGAAAAACTCTCTTGCCGAAAAGCTGGAAACATACTCCAGAAAACACACTATTCAACGGTGTTCAACACCCTGTACTACTTCGCCTTGACTCTTCTTCCCCCTCTTGTGCCCTTTGCGCTCTCTCGCTCTCTCATCTTCCTGGCCTGCCATGGTGATGAGGATGGGTCAGGTCGGACAACGGCACGCACAGTGCTCTCAAGTGTTCCATCGGAGCGTCGCGCTCGTAACGACAAAAAGGCGCCATGGAAACCATACCGATCGGGCCGTTCATGGAAGCCCACCTGTTTTGCCATATCGTGTCGTTCTCTAAGACCGATATTAGTAACCTGATCATATTAGGATTACGATGTACTATCCTGTTTTTGTTTTGTACCGTACCGCCACGGGACAAGAGTTGCAACCCAAAGGAGGCCATAAAACCACCCGAGGACAAACAATGCAACTCATACCTTTCTCGGCCTTTTGGCTTAGATCAAGTGTAGTATCTGTTCTTGTCAGTTTGATATCTGATATTGTGAGGCATTGCTTCACAATGATATAAACTTTTTTTTGTGGGGAAGGAATTCCAATAATGGCATGTCCATTTGGGTTCCTTGAGCGTCGCTCGAGCGTTGCACTATTGCTTGGGCTTGGCGCACCCAACCAAATCAATCCTTAAATTATCGTTGTGCATCATAATTGACTCTCTCCGTCCATAATTAAGTGCATGTTTAGTAAGCTAAAATTACAGTTTATCTTTACCGTTGGCATATTTTGATATTTTATTAATTATCGTTGGCATATTTTGATATTTTATTTCAAACTGCAGACGTGTAGCCTCTTTGGCTCACGGAAAAGGGAAGGAAAAACAAAGGAATCCACGAGACGTAGGAAAGGGAGGCAACCTATTCCTCTAGAATCGTTCCTTTATTATTTCACCTACTTCTGTTCGCTCGCTTTTCTCAAAGAAAGAAAAACTTTTCTCCAGTCCAAAATCGAGCACTGCCTCGCCACTCCGTCATCTAGGGCAGCCATGCCCGGACCACATGCGGCTGGCGCGGAGCAACCTCCCTCCTTGGCAGCCGTCCCGGACCATCACGCTGAGCTTGGGCTCGCTCGCCGTGGAGGCCACCGGCCATCTCCCTTCCCTCCCTCATTTCCCTTCCTTCTCCTGCTTTCACTATCCTGTTCGAAGCCGAAGAAGCAACAACCCGACGTTCAGGTTGGTGGAGGCGGCGATATCCCTCCCTTCCAACCCGGCCCTCCGCCGTCCCTCGCAGGGCCGATGCCGACGCGACGATGGTCGTGGTAGCGGATGCGGTGAGGGGCGCGACGCTGGGCACCGCCGACCCGCCGCCGTGCAAGTGCTTGAGGGAGGAGGACGCCACGTAGGTGAGGACGGAGCCCAGTGCAATCCTGTGTTTCACCCGTGCAATCCATGAGCTCCTGGTAAATTTTTTTCGTTCCTGCGCTCACAGTGAGGGAACGACGATTATAGGAATCATTGCTGCGATTCTCCTACGGCGTCCAAAGGGTTGATTACGTCGCAGGAAGGAAAGGATTTTTTTCATGGTTTTCCTTTGATTGTGAACCAAAGGGGGCCTAAATCTGGATGGAGGGAGTACGTTTCTGGTGTTGAGAACTTATTTCGGTCACGTGTCAACTCGGTACTTTACAATTTAAACTATGATATTTTTAGTTAGCAATGAATATCTAATCTTGTGGAAAGATTATATCACAGTTAAAGTGTGATTTTAATTACCCCATCAAGTCGAATTGCGGGTTATGTTTTGAAAATGCCACAGAGTTCGCTTAGCGTGTGTGCGTTGGTAGTGTCATGGTGGAGCATCTAAATACATGGTCTATGATTTGTACTCTATCATTGAAAAGAAAGATTATAGAATCGATTTTCTAATTACACCTATTATTATTTTCATAATACTGCAGATTGCATTCTTTTTACGGACAAAGCCTGAAAACCCAAAGTGCTTTTTTTTTTTTTTTTTTTTTTTTGCGCATATTTCCAACGGCAACAGCCTAGAGAGAGAGGGACAGTTTCCCTAGAAGAGAGGCAGATGTGATCGTCTGCGGCGAGGGCGGAGAAGAAGGCCACGGCGGCGAGGCGGCAATGAGCACCACCACCGGCGACACCTACCCGGAGAGCATCGGCTCCTGCCGCCCTCCCACTCCTCCCCTCGTCCGGCGCCGGCGGCGGCCCCCGCGGCGCTCCGGTGAGGCGGCAGCTGGACTTCGCGGAACCCGACGCCGGCGCCGGTGGCGACCTGGAAGACGACGCCTTCCTTATCGCCGTGGATGACACTGAGCGGGGCTATAACGATGCCAAGCGACGCGCCCCGCAGTGTGCCTGCAGGCGCGGCCATTGCGCGGTGCAGCGGGACAACAAGCGCGGTCGGTGGATGTACGTCTGCCCATCGCAACCGGTCAGCCTCCCCACTCACCTCCACCCTTTTTTCTCCGTTTCTTTGAGTGCTTTGAGTTGGGAAAATGCGGTATGCGGGGGTTTCACTGTTTAGATGGGGAAATTTCGGTTCTTGAATCGTGGTAGTGAAATTTGGTGGGATAGAAGAGGCGGATTTGAGGTTGGGGGGGGGGGGGCGGGGGGTGGGGGGAATTGAATGCTGGATTGCATGCAGGGTTTGAACTGCTCTTGCAGGGGTGGGTATGCTTGGCTTGACGATGCCCAAGCTTCTTCATTTTTCTAAGTAACAGCGATTCTGGTTCTGGTTGGCGACTTGTCTGGAATGTAGCGGTCCAGGGGAAATTGCAGCTTGCCTGGCCCCGATTTGGTAATAACCTGTCCCTTTCGGCCAATTTGGGAGAAATTCAGGTTCAGGTTTGCCCATTTGCCTGCAAAGAGAACATCAGACGTGTTTTTGAGCCTGATGGGCAATTTACCCATCCATCAGACCATCACTGGCCCGTTTTGTGTACTAGTGTTGTAGTTTTATTGTACAACTTGGATGAATAATTTTCCGTGTGCAGATGATGGCAATTTTTGTGAGCAAAGCTATTACTAAGTTTAGCAAAGGATCTGTGCGTTTGGCCAGCTAGCTGTCTGACGCGTTTTTGAGCTAAATAGTCTGTCACTTTAACATGGAGGAAGTTCTTGTTGTGTCTTCTGCTAGAATTACAAGTTTGCAAGTGGGTATGGGAATCACATTATTCATGCTTCTCGCTGAAAAATCATAATTTGTCTGTCATGTCAATTGCATAGCATTCAAGTTGGTGAAACACTGAAACTGCATCATCGTAATTCCAACCTTGGCCAACATTAAACTACTATACTCATTGAACAGACCTCCTTGTGTGTATCTCCTGTGTCAATGCCCGTACCCTCTTCACTCGGTCCCTGAAGATTTGGAATATGTTATTATTGCTCGTGACCACACGGAATCTGTAAGATTTTTATTCAGCAGCACACTTATTAAGAGCATCACCAGATGCATGGCCCTACTGAATTTGTGTATCTTGCCACGTCATTAGAATCGTTTGTCTGCGGAACTATCTATAGTATTGTACTGGCCTGAGCACATTTCTGTCTTGTGAGACACTGTATTAGTAGTTTAGTATGTACCCAGTGAGATATAAGCATTTTGGACAGTGTCTCTTCTTGTAGTTCTGTAACATGACATCACATTTTTTTACTCCAAAGATATGAAGTAAAAGGAGTATCATTTTATATGTTGGAGGCATTCTAGGCTTAATGGCCCAACAAGATAGTATATTGTTAGATGAAATGTAGTCTCTAGGGCCATCCTCTCTATTTTTGTAAGAACCTTTCATGGAAGTTTAATGGCCCATAATTAGCAAAACATGTGACACTGTTTACTCAATATTAGGTCATTGTCATGACGTCATTTAACAAATCACCACTCAACCACATGTGATAGATTATTTGGGTTGCTTTAGTCATGTACTGCCTCCATCCCAAAAAGAATGCAACCCTCACATCCTGAGGAGTCAAAGATTCTAAATTTTGACCAAATATAAATGAAAAAGTGTTGATGTTTATAATGTGTAATAAGTATTATTACTTATTAGATTAGTCATCAAATATAACTTAATTGAAGATTCAACTATAGATAACATCTTCTATAAACTTAGTCAAACATAAAGGTTCTTTGACTTCTCGGGAAGCGAGAATTGCATTTTTTTGGGACGGAGGGAGTAATGCACATAAAGCATTAATAATCAGTCAAATATGTTTTTCTCAAACATGCAGCAGGAGAAATCATCCCAATATGTCTTTGTAGATCCTAGAACTTGTTGCAAGTTTTCTATGTGCCCAGTGTACAAATCAATCCCTGAAAACCTTACTTTCATGTTTGTACTTCTTAAGTGGCATCCATAAGTCATTTCGTTAGTTCTTAAAATATAATATGACTTCAGGTTTAGTGCCATAATAACTCATAATCATTATCCTCACATTTTCTACAATATGCTCCCACACATTCGGGAAAATGCAATCAGAACCCGTGTGTTTCCTAGACAATGGTTTTTTTTATGGCGTTTCTGGGTGCTTTCACCTTTTTTTTTTTTTTGCATTATATCCTTTCCTGAAACAGCCAGTTTTGTCTTTGTGTATACAAGTTTGTATAAGTTTCATCAATTGTACATGCTTTACTTGCATGGGTTTCATTTAGCCTAACCAAATCTTGGGACAAAAGGCTAAGTTGTTGTTGTTTCATCAATTGTACAGGCATGTTTCTTTGAATGCCATGTTTCATCTTCTTTAGTCATTTACAGATTTTTTATTGTTCATTATGCAATGAACTTCAGCTAACTTGAAAAGTATTTTTGACTCACAAACATATAATTGACAACATATTTACTTGTTGAACATGGCTTTTCAGAAGTGTAAACATGTTGAGGAAGTTGATCAGAATCCACAATCACCGCCTGCTGTTGGGAGTGATCATAAACCAAGCAATCCTTGTGTGTTCAGCGTTCCAAGCACTCCTGTGGATGATGCTAGATTGCGAATTAATAATATCAATCCCCAAGGTGCTGATGCTACAACTCCAGTTAATGTCAGTCCCCAGGCTGCTGTTGCTAGAACTCCATTGAATTACACTTCGAAAGGTATTGGCACTACGCCTCCAGTTCATGTTAGTCCAAAAGGTACAGACGCTAGGACTCCAGTTAATGTCAATCCCCAGGCCGCTGTTGCTATAACTAACTTCATTTAATTACACTTTGAAAGGTGTTGGCGCTATGACTCCAGTTCATGTTAGTCCACAAGGTGCTGCAGGCCCTACGACTCCAGTTAATGTCAATCCCCAGGCTGCTGTTGCTACAACTCCATTTAATAACACTTCGAAAGGTGCACACGCTATGACTCCAGTTCATGTTAGTCCAGAAGGTGCAGGCACTACAGCAGCAGTTAAAGTTAGTCCCCAATGGCCTAGATCTAATGATGGACAGCCAATCTGCAAGTGTACAGCAGGGAAGTGCAAAATAATGAGAGTGGGCAACGAAGACTACTATGTTTGTCCTATACCCAAGGTAATGCTTTTTGTGGTAAATTTCTTTTTTTTTTTTTCTTGAAATGTTTTAGTGGTTAAATTATTATGTAACTATGATCAGGTATGTTGTTCTTTTATTAACTAGGTTTGTTAGCTCCTGAGATCATACTATCATACTGTTTCTTCTTTTGTTTATTTGTCCTAAGAGAAGTCAAATAAATAATGAGAAAATCATGAAATGATTCTCTTCCTGTGAGAATTTGAAGATAGATAAGTTGCTAGCAGCCTAGCAATATATATTTTCCATGAAGTTGCTCCTGCAATCCTACAGTTGCATAATGTAGCATAACGTGCAAGTTAGCATCTACCTGTTTAACCTATGTCCCCACCAACTCACTCAGACTTGGGCACTAGGAATGTTCGCCAGAAATCCTATCCGTTTTTTTTTCCACCACGGATGAACTGAATTTCAAATACCGAGAGCAATGAAATTACAATAGTTTGTTATCTATTTTTGTTTTAAGGAAACTTTTATGTTTTCTGCCAATAGGAATGTTACAACATTATACTTTATTTCCTGTTTATCAATACTGAATCCTAAGACTTTTGCACTGTTATTATAGTCAAGTTAAATACTATTGAAAAAAAAACTTAAGTGTCCTACAAGTTTAGTCCAGTTTTTTTCCAATGTGTAATGACATAGATGACAACATCAAGAAAATAATTACTAAATTAGGGACATCTATCTCTGAAATAACTCGGATATAATTGGCAGGTAGTTTTTCTTAAAATCATATATTTTTGCTCTTTGATTTGTTTACTACTATGTGCACATTCCCTCAAATTATTGTTTATGAAAGTGAAGAATTGTTAAACCATTTCAAAACCACAACTTGCATCTGAGATTTAAAAGCTTGGCCAACCTAGGAGGAAAAAAAAAAAAGATGGCATTAGAAACAAGAAGAAATAAGCAGACACACTTGAGCCAAACAGGACTTGAACCTTGGATGGTAGGAGTGTACACCCAGACTTCCCACCAACTGAGCTAGATTCAGTTCCTTCTATCTGATCCTGAGATACTGTTGGGACTTTTTAGCTTTTCTATAGTCTAGGGACAAATTGTAGTTTTTAGCTTTTCTAGATATATTGATTTCTAGAATATACATAAGAAATCAAATGAATGTTGGGATGAAACGGACATGTTGGGATCACAATCCAATATTTTGGAGGCTGGAAGCTACTTTTAACTTTATGTTTCCAGCTACATGCAATTGATCAGCTGCATTATTGTTTATATTCTGCAGGGACAAGGTGCATGCAGTTTCAAGGTGCCAGTAACAGCATGGGAAGCCCATGGGAACAATGCAGTTGGAGTAGGAGACAACAATGTGAATGGATCAGCCAATCCTGCTCAACCTAGTGACGATGAGTGGCAATTTGAAGTCATCAACAATGAAATCGTGCTGACAGGTCAGGCAACGCCCCGCGCCGTAGTCCAGCAGAAGTCACCAGGCACGCCGCGCCAGCCTATTGCCATGGCAAAAACACCAGCGACATCGCCCATGACACCTTTTGGTAACAGCCCCATGACCCGGCACCCAAACGGCTGCTACATATGCAAGGAAGAAGGGCACTGGAGCAGATCCTGCCCTAAACGAGATAGCTGTTTCCGTTGCGGCAGGGTCGGTCACAGGCAGGCCAATTGTCCCCAGCCAAGAGGCGCTTAGAAGGGTGAACTGATGATCTCATCTCATGCTTCTTTGGGCTATGTGCCTCATAAGCGATCAGGGCTTTAGGTGCAGTGTTAATGTTCCTGCTTAGTAACCTTAATCGGCTTTGGCATGGAAGCTAAGTATATAATGTAGAGACAATAATATATGTTGAGAGGTATGGTTGACAACTATGAAAATGGTCTGTAATTGGGCCCATTATCTGCTTAGGTTAGTTAATTAACTTAATGTAGGTCGTAATATATAAATATATATGCAGTAGCAGTAAGCACGTCTTTGAGTGGTAGGTACCCTTCGAGAATGGGATGAACTGAGGCAGAACTGAACTGAGGACCTTTTAATTGTAAATGTAAGGTGCATCCTTGAATCCCTGCTTGTTCTTGGCTTGTGTCCTCACCCCTCTTGCAACTGGTGTTAGCGTGCCAGAACGCTGGTTCTGCACGGTTGGTCTTGTGGAACTACTGAATCTGAAATCTGAATGGAGTGTTTCCAGGAACATATGGGTTTCCAGCTCAGTTCCTGGGCAAGCAAAAGGTCTTCCCAGCTGTCGTCCTTGTGGCAACTCTGAACTTGTGACGGATGGAATGCTGCGATTTTCACAGAAATTTCCCAAGCAGCCCTGGTCAAATCCTTGCGACTGAACTTTGGCCGTCAGAGCAGTGGTCGTTGAGTGAAGGACGGTCAGACGACGGGCACGTGCGCGGTCTGGGACTCTTCTTCCTCCCTGTTGGCTCCGACTTGACCGTACACGACTGACTCGGGTCGTCGTCGTCGAGGTCAGTCTGGTTCAGCCAATGGAGCTGACGGTCAGAGCTGGAGCTTGGCCGGCGATGAAGGATGCCTGGAAGGAAACTTCTTGGCTTTGACTGACTCTGATTTCTTCACGCAACGCCTGTCGGAGTTGGTGTTTTTATATGAATTGTGATTGTGAGGAGTACGCTATTACCATTCTTGTTTTCGAGTACACGTCATTACCATTCTGGTTGACCATAGTTGTCGTGGATCAAAACTTCATATTCCTTCTTGTCAAAAAAAAAATACATATTCCTTCTGTTTAAAAACAATGTAATTCTTATTTCATGAGGAGTTAACTGATTTTAACTTTGACCAAGGTTTTACAAAAAAAATTAATAACATTGTACTATACAAATTAAGTATCAATAGATTGACGACGGACTATATTTTCATAATAAATTTGGTTGAGACATAAATGTTAATACTAATCATACTTCAAGGTAAACTTGGTCAAAGTTTAGCAAATTTGATAGACACAGTTCTCATAATTGCATTTTTACAACGCCACATGGCGGCTTAAAAAGAGATTATCAAGGTAAAACCCTAATTGAGGTATATGTACCATGCCGCGGGGGACAAGCCCCACACCCCACCATCCTCGGGGTGCAGAAGCAGGCCAATATAATGCGCAACTGAATTTGGAACATATTCAACAACGCACACATATGCTTTTTGTAAAATCTAGCTCCTAAAATATAGGAGACAATTTTACGTCAGGGGTCCAAAACTGTTTTCAAATCACTCTAATCACTTTTATACTTCATTCCAATCTTATATTTTTTGCATTGATAAGCTTGTCCTACTCATTATTCTCCCCACATCTTTCCGCATCCAAATTGGTCGATCGATGCGCTTGCGTATTTCCGTGCAGTTTAGTCAATAGTCAATTTACCAAATGCGGAACAATTGGATGTTAAGATAGGAAGTTGCTGGACAACAATTTTTTTATTTTTATGTCGCTAAAAAATCAAGATCGGGAGTGTGTTTTTAAACTCTTGGAGATGCTCTTGGGAGTCCTGAGCTCCGAAACTACTAATGAGGCTCTAGAACCTTGTCAGCGCCTAACTGTGGTTGGATATACATGAGACTAATATTGTCACCTACTTATTATCACACCTTCTATTTGTGGATACTTAAGGAGCCTAGGCAAGGGGGCTTTTCCCTTGGTTAGAAACAATATTATCATCAGCAGTGTAGGTGGATTATGACACCAGCATTAGGAAATTCGTTTGGAAACTTCATCGCTGCGAAAAGGAGCGGCTGGAGTTTATCTTCAATCCTCTGCAATTTAACAAAAGAGCTAATTAACAAAGCATGCAGAAGGTGCAAGAAAAGATCAGAGCAGCTGCTCTTCAATGTGGAATTTACATGTAGAAAATGGAAGGGCCTTCTGTATAGAAATTAAGAACAGCCCTGAACCATCATCTAGTCACCTTCAATTCATCCTAGATCTTGACTGAGCATAGCAGGAGGGACAGGGATAAAGTAGAGTAGAAAACTTGAGCTCTATTATTGGCTCTCTATCGTCAGCTCATGAATTGGGAATAAAGCATATATGAACTTGCTACGTACTTCGACGGTTTGAATTTTTTTACTACTGTGGTAGCAACGTGTTGGATGTATCACACCCACACGTGGAACAGTACTCTTGATGGATACACACATGCAGCAATTTCTTTCTTTCTTTTTACTACAATTCCATATTTTTTTGTTGTACTATTTCTTAAAAAAAAATCTCCAATCGTATATATATTTCAAAATTTCGAGTGTGCAACATTCCAAGAAAAGACCCATATTTTTTTGACAAAACCGTGGTTGTTTTAGAAACTACGATACATGTTGTATCTGAACACACAGTACATGATGTGGATATAATCCGAACTATAAAGCCCCGATGTCAACACACAGTACATGCCCCCCGACGACGTCCGTTTATGCTAACCGGGGATTAAAAGTGGGACCTTAGTCCCGGTTCGTTTCATGAACCGATACTATATGAGGCTCCAGGCCGAGGACCAGGTGCTGCCACGTAGGGCACCATCTAATCCTGATTGGTATTATCCGATTGCTATAACCAAGAGGGATTGTATATGCTTTTTTTCTCATATTTTTTCCTTTTACAATTTCTTTCCGATGAATATTGTATAGGTATGCATCTATTAAAATTCAAACTGATTAAAAATAAGACAAATTAGGAGTTTATATATTACAATGACCATCCCCATTTATCAAATTCATACAAACTTTCATAATTTAAAACAAGTCATTACAATGAACACTACTAGAAGTTCACTAACTTTCTTCTACAATTAAGTCGGTGAAGTGTAGGTCACCGATGGGGAATCCACAGATATCCCAAATATAAAGCAACGTTCTAGTTCACCCAGCTAGCATCTTCAAAAAAACAAAGTTTTTGCAATGCGTATTATTCTCCTATATTAATACACCAAAAATACTTTGTATCCAAGATTGAGATACTTAGGTTCGGTGTCAATGACGTTGGCAGCACATCCACATACCTCTTTCGACCTCAATTTGAGATGGATTAAGAATCTTTAGTTCTCATTATATTTTGGAGTAGGCGCACACAGTTTGAAGTGCAGCTCAATAATGCACATAGTTTGAAGTGTGGCTCAAATGCAACGTCTGCAAACAGCCCTTTGAGACACTCAAATATTAGTAAAATTGTGGGCAGCAGAATCTGAACCCTGCTATAGTCATATAAACATATGAATCATATCGCCACATGGATCTCTTCAGCACCACACTGAAAAGTGATTCCTAGATTAAGATGACTCAAAGGACAAATCTAAGGATTTAATGAAAACAAGAGCGCCGAACAATTTTTCGAAGTGAACAGTTTTTGTAATAAAAGGCCACAGTGTTAGACCTGTAATGTGTCCCTTTCACTACTACTAAAAACTTTTCCGTGATGGGCGATTTCGATTAACCATAGCGGGCAAAGGGGTCCACCACTGAGGCAAGGTCACGGTTAATCTACACGGCTTTCGTGGCGGACCCATGTGCCCACCACGGTTAATCAATTAACAAGTGGCGGCGCACAAGAAAGCCCATCGCGATAAATGCTAAAAAAAAAAAGCCCAAACAGGCTTGGATCGGACCGCATAGACTGGGATCCCGCCATCGCATCCACAAGCTCTCCAACCGTGGTGGAGGCCGCCGCCACCACATACACAAGCTACAGACCGCGAGCTGCGCCACCCCGCGCCCCTCGGCGCCGGCGTGTCGCGCCACCGTCATCTACCCCAGCGCTCCGGAGGGGAACAGGGAGGGGGCAAGGCAAGGAGAGGGGCGGCGGGATTGGGGAGGGAGGGGGGAGAAGGGTGGCGCGCCGGAGGGAAGAGGAGGGGCAATGGAAGTGGAGAGGGCGACGAGATTGGGGGAGCCAGAGGGAAGAGAGGGGCACTAGATTGGGGAGGCAAAGGGGGCGTGTCTCGCACGTGAGGGGACAGAGGGTGGAGTGACTTCAAACCCTAAGTGTGGTATTTATACGTGGAGATGCTATCAAAGGCTAAGATGGGTTGTCATCGGGCCACTATTTTCTATGCCGGGCCTTTAATGTTGCTCGGCGGGCAAAAAGCCCGCCATGAAAAATAAAAAACGCCCACCACGGCGCCACCATTATTCGTGGGTATTAACCGTCGCGGGTAAAAGAAGTGCCCGCCACGGTCAAGTTTGGGCAGTGTCTATCAAGTTCGACAAAGAGACAAAGTTGGAGAAACTCGGTGTCCTTTTCCTTGTCCATGTATGGCAACATACACCAATCAGGAACGCCGTAGATCGATCGATCGAGAGCCGTGCACATCATGGTTTTTGGGTTTGAACCGGTCTGCCGCGCGAAATTTCTCGCCAAGCCTGTCCGATCCACCAGGACAATTTTTAGGCAGTCAAAGCATACACCACGCAAGGACAAGTGAGGGGGAGGGCGCGGACGGATTAGTGGATGGACCACCAGCAGCCAGCTGAAGCCGTCAAAAAAACTGCCGTTTTGCCGAGCAGTGGCCAAGTTGCAGCAGGCACCATGCAACTCGATCCAGGTGTATGCTTTGACCAAGTACGTATAGACCATACGCCGGCGCGTTCGCCACCGGCTGGGGATGCGCTGGACTGGGCCCCAACCGGGGGCTTCGTTTGGCCTCCCCCGATCGCGCCAGTGCCTGGCGAGTCTGCAGTGCCTCCCCCTGTTCGGGTCAACCCGATGCTTGACGAGATCGCGGCCTTCCTCGTCGTGCGTCCGCCTTCCTCTATGGCGGGCGGGGCATCGTTGGCGGATCCCGTGTCGCAGCCACACACGGTTCAGCTCGGCTTGGCGGAGACTGTCGTGTCAAAGGTGCCTCATGATGGCGCTGCGACAGTTGGGACTACGCCGTCGCCTTCTGTTGCGGACCAGCCGGTGTCCGAGGTGTCGGCCATCGACCTCTCTGCTTCAGAACGGACTGCCATGCCTGGCGGGGTCGCCGTTCAGGATGAGCTACAGCTAGCGTCGCACGAGCTACCTCTACCATCCCCGGTTGTGGGTGTGGGAGATGGAGGCAGCTGCGTGGCAGTGATCGCGGTGTCTGCGCCGTCGGTTGAGGAGTTTGTGGACAGTTTCAGGAAGCAGCTCGAGCCCTCCATTCTCTCCATGCCGGTCTTGAGGAAAACGCGCCCACGCCAAGACGCTCCGTGCTAATGCCGAAACGCAAAACGCTTGCTTGCAAAGAGTGCGCCCCAGGCTCCATAGGCCGAGGACCGCACAAGGAAGGTTTTGCTCAAGAAGATGGGGATCGAGGTCGAGGTCGGCGTGAAGATGCGGTCTCCTTTGTCGAAGCCGCAGTTGCCCTCACGGGCCCTAACGCCGAGGTCAATATGGAGGCCATGGAGGTCTTCCTTTGCGGGGGAAGAAGCGGCGCGATCGGGGCAGCCGGTCTAGCCTTGAGAGTGCTTGCGGTCTAGTCGCGACAACCGGTTATCTTGTAATAGGCTTACGGGTTGCATCCGGTAGTTAGGTTTCTTGCTAGTGTTGTGTTGTTGTGATGTGTTTTATTTTGGTTTTGTTTTTCTCGGTTTCGCGACGATGTCCCGCCGGCATCCCGGCTTAGTTTGTATTTGGATTTGGTTTTCCTCCTCTTAATGAAAACGGGTGAATGGCCCAATCGCGAAAAAAAAAAAAAGAAACTATTATTTTGAAATAGAACGCGGTTCAGATATTTTATATATGATAGTAGTGTTTTTAGAACAATGGTATGGGGAAAGACGTACAACCTATCCCATAAAACTTCACTGTATGTATTTTGGTCCAAGCAGGGATCGCGCAATCTGATTAGCACAATGTGCTTTTCTTGTCACGTTATAAGGACTTGAACCCTCTATTTTTTTTTAGATCCAGGGGTTGATACGAGGCAAGGAAGCAACCTGGTCATTCATCTCTTGAACTTAGTGGGGAGAAATAGTAATGTAGCCTCCCAACTAAAGCTCCATGAATAGTAGAATATATATATGAAGGGATCAGAGATCGAGCACAACTGAGTTTAAATATATATTATTGGTGGCTGGCTTGCATTGGTTAAAAGAGAAAAACGGGGTGGAAGAAGGTGTCGAGTAGTTTCCTCCATTAAAATCTACAGGTAGCGAAGATAAGATATTTCACTTCACTAACAAAGCACTTGTGGCAATTTGGCATGCATGACTAGTAAAAACTTACAGCAGAGAATAATGGACCTGCAGCGTTTGCTTAGAAAATGACTTGTTGATGACTTTGCATATTTCAGTCTATTTTCTTTCCTACAAACTGACGTTGCATATCAATATCTCCACCAAAAAAAAGAATTAGATTCCATCAGATTGAGTATTAGCCTGTGACTTCTGTTTTTATATGGGTTTTGGAAACTGAACACTTTCACTTCACTAGTAATTCAGCCTACACATTACTAATGCACAAATAGTCTGCATATAGGTACAATCAAGCAGAGCGACCGTAAATAAACTTCAACACAACATGCATGTATGACCAAGATCTATCCTTCGTCCAAATTGGCGGTTTCCTAGTAACACGGTTTGGTTGACACAATAAGAAAAAACCTAGCAACCCATTGACCAGTTGAGGAAACACAAGAAAAGGCAGGGATTTATCCGAGATTACACAGAAACCAAGGGGGTTCAACGCATATTCACGCCCTACATCTTCTCCTTATAAATAGGTCCAAGAACTAGTAGAATCAAGAAGAGGCCACCTCTCTGGGTTCTCTGTATATAATCCCTCTATCGGCTCAATTCCAAATCTCTAGCAGGTTTCTAGCCTATATAAATTAAGGTGTAGCTAGCTAGGCAGCACAGGCAGCAGGTAGAAGGATTAGAGGATTAGATTCCAGGAGAATTGGGTTCCGGTCGGATTACACAACACCAGCAAATTGGTGGTCCTCAGTAGTTATCTTGCAGCCATATCTACCAAATCTAGAGCCTCCATCCAATTGCATCAGAGCCAGTGGACTAATGCAAAGGGAGAGATTCTTTGGGTCAGTGCAGCTGGGAGAAGCTTGTGGCATCATCGTCAGGAAGGATACCATTCTCTGCAGGATCTGGGTGTGATGAGGGAGAGGTTGAATCGCTCTTGGATTTGTCTTCTTGAGGTGAGTTTACTAACTAGTATATACTAGGAAATATGCCCGTGCGTTGCAACGGGGAGAAGAAAATATCAAATGTTAAGTCAATAACACGAATGGTTTGAAATACGCGTGAAGTCGTGTTCTCGAAAAAAAAAATAACACGAATGGTACATATCTATATGTGTTTCACCTTTTCTCTAATATAGTACTTATATATTGTAATAACCATGACACATAATATAAGTTAGTGTTTGCAATATATTACGACAGTGTTTTGTTAAGCCTGATTGAATCAAAACATTTTTGATAGTTTTTTTTTCTCTCGTTGCTAAACACATAAATATTTAGATGTAAATATAATTTAATTGCCAAACTATTTATGTGTTGATCGAATGAAGGATGAACCTAACTAAATCCGATAGAGAAATGTATAGGTCTTTACAGGTGGTATGGGTACGATTAGATGGTTGCGTAGGAAGCTATATATTTTGTTTAAATGCAGTTTTTCATGGCAGGTGGATGAATAGATGTTGTAGACATCGATGTTGCCGAAAGTGCCGGAGCTCCCACCCCAGTTTTGCCCAGTCATCGTTCGCGCCGGCCGTGAGGATCCGGGCTTCGACATCGCCGCGTGCGGAACTCCCATAGCAGCGGCAGCAGCCGCGTGCTATCCGCCCGCACCTGAGTGAGCTCGGCGGCGCCGAAGGCCTAGTTGGAGGAAAGAGGAGCAAGTCCTCACGAACCTTGTCCGGCCTGCCGTCGTACTACTTCACCACCACGATGATGATGACACGCTTTCTTGTGGCAGCGGGGTTTTTATTTTTTTATTAACAACAGTTCAGTTCAAATCGGATGAGAATTGAGAGGAATCGGGCGAGGAGGAAAAAAACGAGATCGATCTTCTCCTCCAGCCAAGAAGAGTCGGCCATTACCGTAATACGGCGTAAGGCCGTTGGACTCGTATCTCGGCCGGACATTACGTAAGCCCGTTGGACTCGTATCTCGGCCGGGCGAAAATCACGACAGGTACGGGAGGGGAGGGCTGGACGAAATTTTGTGCAGATCCGGTGGGACAGGGTACGACGCTGACACAAATACGAAAGAGAGAGACAGAGAAGGTGGAACCAAAGATAGGGGAGACCACGGAAATTTTCTCTCTTTATTAGTAGGGGTGCCAAGGCTGGACAAAAATTTTAGGCAGGAAACTTCCGGTCGGATGGAGGGTAGGGAGAGGGCTGGACGAAATTTTTGGGTGGACCATTGTCTTCTAATTTTCTATTCTAATCAAGACTTCATGAGGCGTGTAATGGGAGTCTGAGACGTATTCCGGTGGGACACTGGTACGGACGCGGACACAAATACGAAAGAGAGAGACAGAGAAGGTGGAACCAAAGATAGGGGGAGACCACGGAAATTTTTTCTCTTTATTAGTAGGTATAGATATAGATATAGATGTTATTAACTCTTGGAGAGGTTGTTGTGCATAGGTTGTGACTTGGACTTGTAGTTGTGTGCGTAGGTTCTTGTTCAGCTGACAAGGAGATTGTTCCTGTGGAGAAGAGAGAAGATGGCGCCTCCTGCATCATCGTCGCCGACGCCGACGCCGACCACCATGGTTTGCGCGAGGCAGGGACGTCTTCGGCAGCGCTACGAAGGATGCTACCGCCTTGTCTCAGGGTACCACCTTCATTAAACATATCATGCTCTACAATTTGCATTTGGGTAGCAATTTGACAGGAAGATATAAATATATATAAATAAATCTCTCCAATACATACTAACAAGAGTCACATAAAATCACAACAGTTTAAGAACATGTAGATATATAGGCTTTCACTTGCTATACCCAAGGTGTAATTCTGAATCCAAAATGAGTAGACGATGATGAACAATGACATCATACATATAGTAATTAGCAAGGAGTTCTCTTCCTGTATGGAATGAAATTGTACGTCCTCCTGTTCCTAGCTATCTAATCTTGTATTGTTCTTGATTCATCCTATACCAGATGCGTTCCTTACATCCTCAAGGACAAGGAGGATGCTGGGGAGAAAAGCTGCCAGCAGGGCGTGCTAGGCAGGCTGCAAGTGCTCATGATCTCGACGCCCAAGCGAAGCGATCTCATCTTCCCAAAGGTGAGACAGCAAGATCAGATGGCCATACCATACACGCTCTTTAATCAATCATGCATATAAAGAATACGAACGATTGCTCAATTATGTATGAGATGCTGAATACAAGCTCTCATCAGATCAGGGATTTGAAAAGCTCTTGTGAAATATAACGTCATGTGCGTTGGTTGGTGTGTTGTTTTGCTGCTGCAGGGTGGATGGGAGGACGACGAGAGCATCGACGAAGCTGCGTGCAGGGAGGCCTTCGAGGAAGCAGGCGTCAAGGGCATTATCAGCGTGAGTGCCTTGACCTACTCCATCTTGACGTGGCAATGTTTCCCGGTTTATTTATTAATATATAAGTATATCACTAGCAGGTGGATTAATAGAGCATAATCTATATTCTATCTATGATGCTTGCATCATGCATGATATATATATAGGGAGTCTGTTGGCTCTAGTGCCGTGGCATGTTTGGATTTTTGCTGTTGCCTTTCTAGAGAATCAGATTAGATATGCAAGGTTATGGTAGGATAGGATGTTTCCGAGTCATTTTCATGCCTATAGAACGGTCAATTTTAAGTGGCTAAAGTGCCTCAAGCTAGTGCTACTCTCTATATAGCTCATAGGCCATAGATTGCTAGCTACTACACCCCTATATACCTTTTTCAAAAAAAAAAAAAAAAAAAAAAAAAAAAATACCTATATACCTCTTTATTAATAGTGTTTTGTAGCAAGGAAATTCTCTTTTGGTGAAAATAAAAAATGTGATGCACGCTTCATCAACTATATATTATATATTTATAAGTGTGTAACATCTTAAAACATTGAAAAGAGATGCCCTGCTGCATGATGAGCACACGGCCAAAACTGTAGTTTTGTTTGCTACATCCAGTTGGAACAAATGCACCAATGGGCAGTGCATGGTTAGGTGGCCAACAACCCTGGCCCACATATGCTGCACGGCCACACCATCATGCTTAATCCGTGCTCATGAGTTTCACGCTGACATGGGGATAATCAGCATTATTGCAAGCAGTACTTCACATGTACTTCGGAGAATGAGATATAACAACTAATAAATGAAAGCAATGCATGGGAGAATCAATAGATTGGATTTTTTGGTAAAAACAAATACAGACATCTGTTCCTCACTTCCTCGATCGATTCCTTGGCAGAACCAGCATTGGTTCTTACTTTTGAGTATTTTAATGACTGAAAATCATGGGATGGATGGATTGTCAGTACATAATAAATAAATAAAAATCTAACATCTGAATAATATGGCTTTCATTCAGGCGACGCCGCTGGGAGAATGGATCTTCAAGAGCAAGAGCAAACAGAACAGCTGTGGTCTGCAAGGGGCTTGCAAAGGGCTTTATGTTCGGACTCCAAGTCACAGAGCTGCTGGAAATCTGGCCTGAGCAGGTCACCCACGGCAGGAGATGGGTGAGCATCCATGTAATTCTAACAGCAGCAGCTTGCAGTAGCACGCAGCTCGGCCATTTCGCCGGTTTTGATTTCATTTTCAGTGCAGCAGCAGCTCATGCAGTTCTTGCACATATATACGTGTTCAGGTACCCGTAGAGGAGGCGTATGGTCTCTGCCGGTATGACTGGATGCGCGAAGCTCTGGACAAGCTCAAGGAGCAGCTGCTGTTTGAGCGCAACGAATTCAGGCCTCTGCCATCGCCAGAGCTGGTGGACTCATCGAGCCTGTACATGGTGATGCCGGCTGCCGCCGAAGGGGCAGTAGCACTGTGCTGATGCCTGATGCTCATCTCACGCCAATGCCAGTGGCCGGCGGCTTTGCTCGTCCGTCTCAAGTTCCAGGGGGCAAATGCTTCAGATGTCGTTGATGGTTCAGTGTTTCAGGCTTCAAATCTCACCTGCAGAAAGAGTTGCAGTGTCAGAACCTTGCGGAATCACCAGAGCACATGCTAGTATTTATTTAATTAATAACCTTTTCCATGTTTTGAGAACTAATTGGAAGAAACAGGCTAACAAATTTAAAGTTCTATTTGTGAAATTTCTTATCCTTATTATATGAATGAAAAAACAATTTTGAAACTGTACCATGTTGCTTTAGCCTATAAGAAATATTATGCAGTGTCCTGAGACCACAACTCAATGTAGTAAAGAAAATTGATTGCTCTGGAAGCATAGTGTTTGTAATAACTGGTGGAGAAGATTCGTCTATCAAATCACGGTATTCCATGAACAAGTTGGAGGAATACATTAGGAGCATTAGAGAAGGTAGCACAAGAGGAAATCTTAAAGCACATGAATCCAATGCAACACTATGCCACTATTCAGTGACAACTGACAAGTGGTATCAAACCGGAACATATCCAAAAACAAGAAATATGATCTGGTAGAGAAAATGCTGGTGCAAAACTAAACATATGTAAAAGAAACAAATGATATAAAACCAGCAGGATATACCCATCACCGATACATTCCAAAATTTAGGACAAGGACTTCATACTGAAAATGGTAGCAAATATTTGGTGAGAGTTAAGGTCAATTAGCATTCTAATTTCTACTCAGTACTCAGGAGTTACAACACACGGAATCGGCTGTGATGAAGTTTTGAATCTCAAAAGAATTAAATGATGAATCTCAAAAGCTAACTCTAAACAAAATCTGCGGCTTTGATTATCAACCTATATTGCCCTTCTCCATTTGCTAGCAACAAGTCACTCTCACTTTTGAGTACTTTTGTGCCTGACGATCACAATGCTGGCATCACTGACTTCTCGCCTTCTTGAGACTAACACCCCATGACTGCAACCCAACACAACCAGAAATGGCTTTTATTTAGCTGGCACCATAGGAGAAATAGATCTTCAACAAGCAAGCAGGATTGGTGTGGCCTGGAATGTGCTCGCAGGGCCTTCACATTTGCACCCCAGGTCACAGTCCTGCTGGAATCATGGCCTGAGCTCGTAAAGATGGGTAAGCATCTCATTCTGCAGCCACACCTAATGCCATCATGCAGATTAGTCGGCGTCAGCAGATCATTCAGTTGGTACTAGAAGGCAAGGTGGATGCTCTCGGTCAATACAATCAGACTTGAGAAGCGTTGAACAGACTCGCTGAACAGACTGAAGGAGCAGCTGCTGTTTAAGAATTGACTCCTGCCATCATAGGAGTTGCTGGACTCTAATGTACATGCCAATAGATGAAGGAGCATTGCTGATCACCTGAACTTCCAGGAGCCAATATTTTAAATGATGATAGTGTTTCAGGTTTTCCTTATCTCACCTGAAGAAAGAGATGTGATGTCAGAATGTTTGGAATAACCAGATGAACATCTATTGGAACGACTGGTTCATATCCATTCAGTGTTGCTGAGAACTGAATGAAAGAAGGATTGATTGATGCAGAAAACCAATCATCCTGGCTGTCACGCTGTGCAAGCCAAAAATAGTAGAACAATATAAAGCAGTAAATGTTGATTAACCAGCAATGAAATCAACAGTACCATTACAAAAGCAATGAAGTCAACATGAGACATACATGAAGGATAAGCCACATATGTCAAATCATTTGCAAAGTACTGAATACGAAATCATCAGTCTGATGGAGAAGCTGGAAATATAGACAGTACAAAAGTAGCAGAAACAGAAAGTAATTAAAAATTAGAATATAAAAGGATTCAAATAGTTTAGAGTTGGCATACTTATACCTGTGAAGAATATGAGCCTAGTCAGGAAAGCAATGTGGGGTTGCCAATGCTAGTAAAAATATGAAAGATATATGAATTAAGTACAGTAGTAATAAAAACCAAATATAACCCAGATGAATGCCTCCCAACAACCAGCCAACTAGGATAAGGATTTATTATGTCAACGCACTGAAAACTAAAGATTCATTAGCATTCTATACAACAGATGTTACAGTGTAGTATGTTCCAATCAGCAGGGAAATGATGATACAACCTCAAAGCTAACTTGAAACAGTTTGCTGCCTATAAACCGTTGCTTCTCACTAACACATACATCTGCAGTTAAATCACTCCAGTTAACCCACTTATTCAGAAGAATAGACTGGTATGGAGCATGGAGCTGTGAGGTATATACGAGAGGTCGCCATTGATATTTGATCAAGTATCTGGCTTTCTCTTCTTTGAAATGGGGCTAAATGCAGCTGAAGGATCCAAGGAGGTCGAACCACCATTTGGCTGGCCCAGACTAGCAGCTACCACTGAGTCACTCACCATGTCGAAGTTTAATCGACTGTTTACTCTCCGCCGCTACTGGTAAATGTAGCTGAAGGATCCAAGGACATCGAACCACCATTTGGCTGGCCCAGACTAGCAGCTACCACTGAGTCACTCACCATGTCGAAGTTTAATCGACTGTTTACTCTCCGGCCGCTACTGGTAAATGCAGCTGAAGGATCCAAGGAGATCGAACCACCATTTGGCTGGCCCAGACTAGCAGCTACCACTGAGTCACTCACCATGTCGAAGTTTAATCGACTGTTTACTCTCCGGCCGCTACTGCAAAATTTAACATGAAATGGAGTGTATAAATTAGTGTTGTAGACATGAACATGTTGTACAAAAGAAAGTGTCGTTTTGGGAGATTCATACTAATTTAGGCGGCTGTTTATAGCATCCAAATCTTTAGATGGGCTCTGATAAGCATGGGTGCCTTCACCAATGCATGCATAAAAACTCCTGGAACTTGGTGACAGAAGTAAATCCATCTGACAATTGGCACAGAGGAAATGTGTTATTGGAAAAGGGAACGCAGTAAAGAGTTAAGTGCTAATGATTTGACAGCATTACGAAGTGGACAATAAGGTGGAAGCAGTACCACCCACCCTCATAGCAGCATTGACTAGTCTTAAAATAACTTGCGATAAAATGAAATGTGGTGACAACAAGCTGTATTTGAAAGCTATGCCAACCCTAAGGAACTTAGGTAATTTCCAGCTCAATTCTCAAGAATTATTCCCAGCATTTAATGAAATGTAAGGAGCAGCCTACAAAAATTATGGGTATTAATCACGATGCACTACTACGTTATGGCTCTTGTGAGACTTAACCTCTAGCCACCACCACACTTGGGACTCAACGGCTTTGTGATTGATGCTATTGTTGACGCATTACTTGTAGAATTTTAAACATGCATATGTCATATATTAATCTGAAAGAGCAAATATGAAGAACAGAGTAAAGTGAAGAATGAGAAAAAAAAACCTTGGTTTGTCGCAAAGGAGACACATATACATTATGATTTGCTGAAACTTTCTTCGGGGACAAATCCGGTAAATTTGGGAAAGGAGATGGCTTGGGTGATCCAGGAATTTGTCCTAAGCAAGAGTAATGACATCATCGACTCATAGGAAAAGAAATAGCAGTTCAAATTGAGAAAGTGGGTATAGCATATACCACTAGCAATCTTCTTGTCTTCTGGATGAGTATTAGATGACATTAAGGACACCAGGAAAGGCTTGGCTGCTGGAACAAACACCTCATTGTAAAAGCAATGATATCAACATAGCGTGGTACTAGTACCTGTTGATAGGAAATAACTTTCAGATAAAGAAGCAACAAGGAGCACCCGAAGAATGAAGAAAGAACTGTCAGAATAAAGGTGAAATATAGAAACCAAGTAATACGTACATCATTACGACTCCTACTCCCAATATAGACACCTTGAAAAACTTCTGGTTTGCATTGTGCTTCTTTTTTTGTAATTGTTAATTAACTCCTTGAATGAGAGTTCGAATCGATAAATCTGTTAGAAAAGGCATGGTCAGCCAGGGAGTAATGACAGCAAGCTCATTAAATAGTGTAAATGATACCTTTGCAACACCATAAAGACAGCAAAGGATAAGTTGATCGATGTGTCTATTAAAAAATAATGTAATCCGTTGATCAAGAATCTGGTTGAAGACATTATAGACACGCTCTGTCTGTTCCACACATTGAACTCTTTCACACAAGTTTCTTATTCTGACAGCAGCCAACTTCAGAATCTGAAGAAATTGCAGGTCAAAATCAAAACTTTAGGAAATAAGATAAATCATAGAAGTGAAGCTCTGATTATGAGAAGATCCGTACTTTGGAAAAAAATATCTGAATTGTAACGTCAGCACATTTTTCATTCCCACCAACAGGATTACTGACAGTTGGACTGCAAAGTAGAAAAATGGTAAAAACAATATTTCTGCTTCGTCAACAGAAAAGTATAATGCATTACTAGCACAACTGAAACGGGTGACTATACCTTGCAAATGTGGACTGGAGTGGATGGCATTTTGCTTTCAAACTAGTCAACACCATGTGATTTTGCTTGGGTGGAGGTGTCTGCAAATTGTGCTCTATTACTGTGTTCCTAGATTCATTGCACGATCTCTTTGGTGATCGGGGATCAGCGTTGTCATCTGCAAGAAACATGTGATGAATAAAATAGAGAGGAGCCAGAAGCCTAGAAGGAACAAAGAGGATTACCAAATAGAATTACTTGTTTCAAAAAGATTGAAGTTTAAACTTTAAGGTTATTGAACCATCAAATTTTTAGATGGTACCCAATTGAAAAGGAACCATATTGTCATAAATTCCTTGTTCAAAAAGTCAGTTCTATAAAGGAAAATAGATACTGGACCACAACTTGAGTTCATGTTACCTTCTGCACTAATAAATGACAGACCATAATTTACACTAATACATTATACATTTATTAAGAATACATTGTACATTTGTACTGCTACAAACAAACAAATTCAGGGGCGAAGTTTCATTGGTGCACAAGTTTCACATCATTAAGGTTGATTTCATCTTTTTTTACTGACCATAATTCTCAACCACATTACCCTTTCCAAAGTTTTTAAGGTGTTGCCTAGGCGTCTGGGCGATTTCCCAAGTGAGGCGTCAAGCTCGCCATGGCTTCCGTGGTGTATGGCGTCGCCTCAGCCAGCAACGCGCGCCGGACGGACACCGCACACACGAAAAGGCGCTGCGCTCGGGAGGGAAAGGGCACGCGTATGAGGAAAAGGAGTCGCGCTGGTGAGGAAAAGTTTTTCGCGTGCGCCGGAGAAGGGGCGTGCAGGAGGAAAACACGTCACCCGCGGGTGAGAAGAGGCGCCGTAGGGCAGAAAAGGCATCGAGCACGCAGGAGGACCATACTTGGTCCCTGCTGTTCGCTAACTGAGAAATATAGGAAGAGAAAGAGAGGAGAGAAGGGAAGGGAAGAGAACATTGCGGCTGGAGCACCTGAGCCACTCCCACCTCTTCCGCTCCCCCTATCTGTGGCTGCAGCCTCACGGACCCCCACCGAGTTGTGACTCCTTCGTCCTGCTGTGACTCGGTATCTCTTCCTCTGCTCAGGGCGGCATGGCCATGCTGGAGTATTATACCGAAGCTTTGGGTGCCCCTGTCCCTGTGGGGCCCGGGCTCGGTGAAACGGTATTCATTTTATAGGATCTCTCATTCGTAAAAAAGGTTGTTCCTTCTTTTTAAAGACTAATCATTTCTCCGCGAACGAGGATGGGGCACGAAAGAGAAGCGGTAGGAAGGGGAGGAGTAGGGGACGCTGGATGCAGATGGAGACGGGACAGAGAGGCAGGGGCAGGTGAAATGGGGTTCCCCTCCAGCAGCTCAGGATCCTTCACATCGGCCCACAAGTACCACTTCTCTCCCCTCCTCTGCTCTGCTGTTCATCGCACTTCCACTGTTCTTCCTCTCCTTTTCTTCCACTGTTCAGAAGTCTGAACTATATTGCTTATACTTGCTTGGATCTTGGACTTGGATATACTCCTTTGATGTGGTGCTGCTTGTGCCTGGATAGTTGGATAGGGTAAACTGCTCTGGGTAGTATGGGTGGTGGCTGCTTGTGCATAGGCTCTAAAATTGGCAGTAAAAAGGTACATATAAATTTATGTTTATCCTGCTTTAGTGTAGGTGAGTGTATGCTGCTTGTGCCTGGATAGTTGGATAGGTAAACTGCTCTGGGTAGTATGGGTGGTGGCTGCTTGTGCATAGGCTCTAAAATCGGCAATAAAAAGGTACATATAAATTTATGTTTATCCTGCTTTAGTGTAGGTGAGTGTATATGTATGGTGTTGCATCGCCACGTGACTAATTCGCCTAGGCATCTGTAAGGGGGTGGGTCACCATGCCTCGCCTTACTGCCTTAAAAACCCTTTCAGCAATAAAGCTAATCTTAACCTTCAGGACACTGCTAATACTGAACCATTTCCAACCTTATGCTGTGACAATTATAGTTACTAACGCACTGAATATAATGACTGCTACCTATAGACTAATGTGAAACATCAAACTAAGGCTGAGTAGCAAATTACCTGGACCAGCAGACTGTTTTTTAGATGGTGTAGAAGGCAAGCCCTCAACATGAATATTCTGCCTTGCCACTAAGTCATCAAGAGATGGCATTGGTTCAGCCAAAAGACTAAGCTTTCTTATTTCTGAAGCAACAGATGGCATGGAAACAATCAGTGAGTTATACAATGATGAACCTTTCTCCCATACCATGCTTTCCAAAAGCTGTTCTTCTAAGGAATTTAGGTGCCTCTTCAATTCTCTTGGGAGGGTCTCTTCATGTCTCACAACGCTCTCAATTATTTTGCTCAAATCAAATGCGGTTAGACCAGTACTCTCAAGAACAGCAGGAAACATCATCATGGCTGTCTTGTGTGTCGACAATACTAGCTCGCTGAACATGCAATCAAACATCGGTGAAAACGCTCATTTGACAGCAATGGAGTTAGATTATTTACTTTGTTGTTTTGTAACTCAGCTCTGCAGATTGCCTCTAATAACCTATAGTACAACTTGGAAGCCTCCATTTTTCTGGCTTCTGTCCATGGAATATCAAAAACATTTGCACGGCCTATTGGGTTGGTTGGAAGAATTGCTTCCAGAACTATGCTGACCCTTTCTGTAACAGCATTTGTCAAATCCCTGTCGCATGATGACAGCAACTGCTGAAGCTTAGATGAAGGCTTCTCGGCAATGAAGATATCACCTCACGAAGCCACTTAGCTGTCGTCATGGCAGAGGTTATTGGTGTCAATTGCTTAATCTTGACTGAACCACCGGAGGTGGGTGATAAAGGAGAACTAGGAACAGTCAACATTTTCTTTATTGTCGTTGTGGGAGATGCCAATGTTTCAAAGCCATACTGCAAAAGAAGAAAAGTAATCGATTGATACAATCAATAAAAACAAATTCAACCTACTGAAATATATGAACCATTGTGGATACCTTTGAACGCCCTAAATTGGTGGAATCCCCAGATGAGCTCTCAGCACACGGGATATAGTCATTATTGATCAAAATTAGTTTAAAATCATGCTTCCCATCACAGATATTAGAATTACATAGTTTCTCCATTTTTTCCAAATTTGACTGGAAATACTCCATATCAATGATACCTTTGAAATACATCAGGCCATCTGCAACAGAACATTGACATAACAATCAGCTAAATCATCTATGCGGCATAACCAAAACTAGGTTTGCATGCAGAAAAATGTGAGGAAGGGTTCCATGCCTGTGTCTATCTTATGCAAATTATCTGTTTTGCACTCTGAAGCACTTAGTGCTTTCGTACTGAAAACTTCTTCTATTGCCTTGTGAAACTTGTCCATCATTTCTTTCAAACGTTCTTCAGAGGTATGATAATTATGACATAACGACCTTAATAAGATCCATGCCTTTCTCAGTTTGTTTAACTGAATTCAAGCACAAAAAATAAACATAACTACAGGCCATAAGCTGAATGAATAATTTTTATAAAAAAAAATAGATTCAGAAGGAACAATTACTTAAGTGAGAAGAAGAGCCTTCGATCGTGAATCTCCTAAATTTAGCTGGCACATGAATAAAAAGTATGGCCTTCATTGCAGTAAGCAGTTTTGTCATCAATAAAAATACAAGTAGAAGCTCAGAACTAAAGGAATCAACATAGTTGGAAAATCCATAATGAAACAAAAGAAGGCGAAATAAGCAAACTGACCAATATAGCAACTAATCCATGTATGCAGGACACCAGGTCCTCGAACAATTCTGGTGATCTCGAATGAAGCGTTAAGAAGAGATGCCACCCAAAAACCATATACTCAGGAGTATCAGTTGATGATTCAGGCTCCTGCTCAGTAGTTACACCTGAGAACAGTTCATTATATGCTCTACGGTAGAACCTGGCATTCCACAAGAACGTTGGTAGTTATCATACCATATGAAATTATGAACCAATAGACCAACTAACTGTGATGGATATATCACTATATCATTAGCTGTAATTACTAACACACCAATAAAAATTATGAGCATCACATATCTACAAGAAAAAATTACCAGCACTGTTGCTATTATTAAACTGAGCGGCAGGTGCATAGGAACAATTACCTGCTTGCCTCTGCCAATAGATTTGCCAAACTCTCCAATTGCTTCTCCTGGATTCGCGAGTCCAGGTACCAATGCAGAAACAAAACCAAGTTAGTTCCTCCCTAACCCACAATCTCTACAGAGCAAAACAACAAACCAAAACCAACTGCAGGGGGCAGATCCGATAATTTTTGCGGCAAAACCAAATTTGGTAGTCATGATACATGTACACGCAATTCGATTAGACCCGAGTACATCAAATAGCTTAAGTTAGGGTTGGGTCCTCGGCATCGCACAGCAGGGAGGGAGAGCAAAGAAGGGGTGGGCATACCTGTTGGGTGTTGGTCGCCGCGAAGGGTCCGACGAAGACATGGCAAAGGGGCCCAACGAAAACCTGGGCACCTGGCGTAGGGTGGCCGGCTACGATCAGTGGCGGACCTAGGATTTAAAATCAGGGTGATCCAAGTTAAAATTTTCATATGCAATAAAACCATATAAAACTAAAGCGGCCATATTAACCATTGATTTTTCTAGCTGGATAATGATCCTAGGCATAAAGATAATTTCAGGAACTGTTAATTGATAATTTCAGTCTGTACAAGATAACATGGTTCACTAAGTTTTATATTTACAATCAGCACTGATGAAGACGGTAACATGCACCTGGATCCTTGAATCAAAATGGCATAGGCTAAACGTTCAAGAATGCTGTATATTACACAACCAGAGATGAAGTAGCAGGGTGACAAGCTTTAATCAACCAGGCATCTTATTCATACACATCGAAGGGTTAATGTGATCTGGGAGAAGGCTAAGAAGCAGTCAATTCCACACACCAATTTCACGTGTACATGATCCCTAAACACAAATTCAAAGCCCAATGTTGCAAACCCTAAGCACATTAAGAGAATGGAGGGACTTCAGATTCTGGAGAAGGGGAGAAGGCTCGGAGAGCCAGAAGGACTCACCAGGTTCAGCTGCGTCGCACGACCCAGAGCCTGCGGCGGGATGCGCGCGCGCCTTCGGCCACACGGGGCGGTGGCGCTGTGCCGGCGTGCCCGCGAGAGCGCCGCTCGAGAGGCGGCGAACACGCGCGCTGGGGCGGGGCGCCGGGCAGCGGCCGGCGGGGAGCCGCTCGGGCCTCGGGGGTCGTCGGGGCGCGGGCTCGCAGTGGCGCGGTGGGGCGGGGCGCGGGGCTCGCAGTGGCAGTCGCCTGGGCGAGATCGAGATCGGGGGAGAGAGAGAGAGCCCAGGGTGAACGGGAGAAGTAAAAACGGAGTTGCTCAACGGGCTTCTCAACGGTGCCGTGGGATGCGGACAGACGGAGTCAAACCAATAGTACCGTATCCTATCCTGATTTAACCGACCATATTTTCAGAGGTCCATTGGACCAATTCCTTGTCCGAATAAACCAGCAATAGTACCGTTGTTTTATGTCTATCTATAATATCTGTATTTATTTATTTATTTATTTATTTATTTACTAATAATAATTTCCCTATAGATATTAAGTATAAATATGTGAATTATATTGTTAATAAAATCAGAATAAAAATATTGGAGTTGACTATTGTTAGTGAAATTTAGATCTCGTTTGGTACGACTCAGCTTCACCGTTAAACTTGTCTTTTAACTGCTTCATTCATGAACAATTTTTTTCGGTGAGGTGGAGATGTGTTTAGAAAAAACGGCCGGCAAAACGGCTTTGTCGCATCGCGTCAAACCTTCCACGCACTATTTTTTTGCCCGAGTTTCGCCGCATGAGTTACGACATGCAATCGTCATTCGCTAGTTCAATTTTCAGGTCGCCATTAAAAGTTGTTTTTTAACTACTTCATGAGCGACTTTCTCCGTGAGGTAGAGATGTGTTTAGAAAAAATGGTCGGCAAAAACGGCTTTGCCGCATCGCGTCAAACCTTCGACGCACTATTTTTGGCTCGTGTTTCGCCGCATGAGTTACGACATGCACTCGCCACTCGCTAGTTCAATTTTCGTGTCACCATTAAAAGTTGTCTTTTCAACTACTTCATGAGCAAACTTTCTCTCGGTGAGGTAGAGATGTGTTTAGAAAAAATGGTCGGCAAAACGGCTTTGCCGCATTGTGTCGAACCTTCCACGCACTATTTTTGGCTCGTGTTTCGCCGCTATATGAGTTGTGGCGCGTCACCGCTAGTTCATTTTTCATGTCACCATTAAAAGTTGTCTTTTTAACCGCTTCATGAGCAACTTTTTCGTGAGGTGGAGATGTGTTTAGAAAAAATGGTCGACAAAACGGTTTTGATGCATCGCGCCGAACCTTCCACACACTATTTTTTTGACTCGCGTTTGGTTCGCTATATGGCATGCCGTCATCACTCACTAGTTCATTTTTCGCGGCAGAATGTGCCGCAAGTTTTGTTTTCCGACTTGGTGGTTTCATTCATTGGTCAATTAGGATTACAATATGAAGCTAGCACGTGACCTACATAGGTTGGGGCTAATACATGAGCTACTCGGTTACAAGAATGAGTAGTGAAAACCACAGAAAAACCCAAAAAAAAATCTAGAGAAAATTGCCCAAGTTTCTCTAGTGATGGATGCAATCCATGAACGTTGATTGCCACCCACCCTCCAAAGCTTCGTAAACTCCTCGCTATCAATCTCAGAATAAGTCGTTGCACCTCCTTGCCTCGAGCTTCCAGGTTCAATGCATCGAGGCCATGGGGTACCCCCTCTCCTGTCCACCAACAAAGAGACCTGCATCATTTCTGGCACCGTCTTTGTTACGTTTGAACCAGCCTGCTGGCGCATGCCAATGTTGCACAATATTTCTCTTCACCGATTTCAATGGCTTGTCCATATTCCATAAGTCAAGGGTTGTATCAAGCGACCACCGAACCGTTGCGCTAACTGGTGTGTAAACATCGCCATGTCATCGTTGCTTCCGTTGCATCCAAAGTGAATACATGTTGATGATGAAAATGACCCGCTCCTTATCATTGGCCCTGTTTGATGCCGGGGTTAGAGTTAGATTGGGTTATTTTTTGCCCAAATAACCCAAAAGCATCCAAACACATGGGTTAGATTGAGTTATTTTGGCTCTAACCCACCAAAAAGAAGTAACCCCTCAAGGGGATGATATTTGGGTTACTTTGGTAGAGTCCACTGAAAGGTCCTAATGGCTAGAGGGGGGGTGAATAGCCTATTAAAATTTCTACAAACAACACTAAGCAAGGAGGTTAGTAAATAAGATGGCGTAGCGAATAAGCAAAAGCTTCAAGCTAATTATGCAAGCTTCCTAGCAATTCTAGCAAATCTAATATCTCTAAACACAAGCAAAGGCTAGGTTGCTAAGTTACTCCTAGGTGGACAAGATATACTAACTATTCTACCACTAGGAGATAACAAGGCTAACAAGCTACTCAAGCTAAGCACCCTAACAAGATATACTACCAAAGTAATGCGAAGGAGTGCTTAGGATACAATACCACCGGTGTAGTGTCGAGGTTGAATCCAATCACCGTGTACAAGAAATCTCCAACGAGCTAGCACACAAGACACGATGATTTTTCACCGAGGTTCACGTGCTTGCCGGCACGCTAAGTCCCCGTTGTGGCGACACACTCACTTGACGTATGCTAAGCTTAATGGCCGGTGCCAAATCCCCTATGGGAGCTCAAGCATACGATCACAAGAGAGGGTCCAACAAGCCACGAGCAATCCACTAGTGCTCCTTTCGCGAATCTCCCGCGGGGTAAGGAACGACCCCTCACAATCACCACCGGTGTGGCCTCGAACAAGCTCCAATCGAGCTCAACACCGCCTCTTGCTCCAAGCCTCTAGGGAACCAAGCAAATTCCCAAGAGAAACAAGATCCCGCTGGCTTCTCCAAGGATGAAGTGCCTCTAGATGCAAGACTAATCAAGCAATGCACTTCTATCACTCTCAATCTCACTCAAGATTCGAAGTTAGTGTGAGGGGATGAGTGGAGAGGAGTCTCACAAGCTCACAAATGAGTTAGGCTGTTGAAATGTGCAAGAGAGACTCAAATGGACCGGCCAAGGCACTATATATAGACCCCAAGTCGAAATAGAGCCGTTGGCCAAAAGTCCCCTTCTCTCGCCGCTGCGCCGGACGCGTCGAGGGCTGCGCGGACGCGTGGGGGCGGTCCCAGCACAGCGCCAGAAGCACACCGCCGGACGCGCGGGCGTTGCGTCCCGCGGGGGCCTCCCCGACATGCTTACTGGACCGCAGACGGATTTCGCCGGACGCGCCAGCGCCCGCGTTAGCGCATTCACTTCTTTCGACGACGGATATTTCCACGGCACGGACGCACGCACGAGTTCGATTTGGCCGCGCGTCCAGCGCACCACGCCGGACGCCAGCGTCTGGCGCTGGGCGTTTTGAATCTTTGCCCTGCGCAGCGCCCGCCCGGGTCCGGCCGTCGCAAACACAAAAACTTCCTCTTCATTGTTGCGTCGTCGTCTTTCCATCTTTCCAAGTTTCGCTTCTTGTCTTGAGTTGCCAACACTTGAATGTGTCCCGTGAGCACAAATGTTAGCATGTCGCGATCGGTTAGACAGAACGGTTAGTGCTCTTAATCCTAAATGCATATGCAAGTCAATTGGACCTAGAAGCACTTCACCAAAGGATTGTCGCGGCATCCCTCTTGATAGTCGGCTAACTATCCTATAATGTGATCACACGCTCTATCGTGTCTTGATCACCGAAAGGAAAAAACCCTATCAAGATACTTTTGCCTTGATCTCCCGGGTTCCTCTCAAGCCGATCACCGAGCTTGACGATCTATCATGTCCACCATCATCGTCCATGTTCATGATCATCATGCTCCTTGTCATCCATCTAATCCTATCTCAAGTCATACACTTAGAGCAAGGATTAGTCCACAAGTGTGTCATCAATTTCCAAAACCAAACATGAGATTTCATCCACCAACCTAAAGGCACACTAACTTGGAAAAGTGATTGGAAAAGTGTTTCTAACCCCTGTTCTAACCCTGCCATCCAAACCTGTCTATGGGTTAGAGTTACTTGAGGGTTAGAGTTAGAGTTAGAAAGTAACTCTAACTCTAACCAAGTTAGAGGATCCAAACACGCCCATTGCATGGTTCGTCCATCGGCAAGTCACCTGCCCAAGGAACCGAATGAAGACTTGGCAGCTTCACCCCCGTAGTTATCATCACCTCTCACCAAAACATCTTTTTGCCGCAGTTGAACTCAGCAAGTATGTGCTTTGATTGATTCTCTATCGGCACCACACAACTCGCAAAAAGGTCATCGACTCAATATGTCTCTCATGTAAGATCTCCTTTGCTGGAAGGAATTCACGTGGAACTCGTCACCAGAGAAAACCTTGACTTTCGGAGGTACCTGTAACCAGTGGCGAATCTAGGATGTTAGGGCACTCACAATGCAGACTCTACCATAGAGTCTAAGCACATTTATTACCTTCATATTTATTGTAATTTACTGATGTAGCGCTGATGTGGCAGTATATCTATGGAAGAGAGATGAGAAAAAACAAGATTCCAAGTCTTATTTAGACTACAAGTCCACGTTATTCGAGATAATAAATAGTCTTAGACTCTATGATAGAGTATGCATTGTGAGTGTCCTTACTTTACTGGGGTCATGGACCAAGTGATGGGGTCAAACATGCACTAGTTCTCTATTTTAAGTGTGATTTGTAGGTGGATATAAGGACTATTAGTGCTATTTTGAGCAAGTTATCAGGGTCAGCTGACCCCGATACTTACACATAGATTCGCCCCCCGTAACGTAACTTTCATACCTTTTTCTAGGAATCATTGCTCGAGACACTACTCGCATTTAATTTAATAAAGAGTAAATTGGTCGTGGAGCACCGCTTTCCGCATCGTCCACGCCGTCGATTTTTACCGTGGCCGTGTGATTCGGGGCATCAACGGCTCGGCGTGGTTGACTTTTCGCCACCGCATCGCTTGGCGCGCGAGGCCCCACCACGTCTCCCAAGCGCTGGCGCGTCGTCGTCGCCCATTGACCGGGATGGAATGGCGTTGTCGCCCTCCCGCTGGTTGGTGCCGACCGGACCCGCTGTCGATCGAAGGGGCGAGGTTGGCTCGGTGTAGGGTGCCGCCGTCCGTGGATTGGTTGAGGAGGCCCGTCCCATCCGGGTCGGCCGCCGCGGAGAGATAGCGTCGGGCCGCGGGTCGCCGTGGCGGCGCCGGGTACCCGCCGCCGCCCGCGGTATGGTTCCCCGATTGCCGGGTATGCGTCGTTGTCGCTCCCTCGTTCGTTGGTGACCGGCGCGCGGGGCCCGTTCCGTTTGTTCGTGCGGCCGGGGTCGCCCGGCGGAACGTCTCATGCCGTCCAGGTGTTCCTACCCTTCTCTCTCGTTGGTGGGGACTGACCCCCTTTTTTTCTTCTCAGGAGCCCGCGCACGGGGATGCTTGGGTTCTTTGGGTGTCGCTAGGGATCGGCTGCTCCTACTTTTAGAGTGATAAAACCAGCTGCCTCCCCTCCCTTCCGCGCCGTGCGCCCTTCGCTATGCGAGGTAATTCCTCTTTCCTCTTCTCTTCACCCCCGCCGTTTGTGCCTATTCCGGTCCTCCCTTCCCAAATTCGCCGGCCGCCTTTGAATCTAATCGATAGGTTTCATCATTCTGTCGCGGCGTTGGGCTTCGGCTCTCGTTGTCGCCGGCGCGCGTTTTGACCAGGTTCCTGGTGTCGGCCACGCATCGATTCCTAGGTGCTGCCGGGCTTGTGTGCGGTCGCCGTTGGCGGAGGAGGGACCCGCCGTTGGGGGGGAAGGAGGACGCGCCGGTGACGCGGTCGGATTCGGAGGAGCCGGTCTCGTCGTTCTGCTGTTGGTATGCCTGCATTACTCCTTCTCGCGTACTACTTTCTCCAATGCCAGTACTGTTCTTTCGAAAACGCATTCTTACACGTTGCCTTGTGTCCTGTGGGGTCCGTTGTTTTTTCCTCTTTCTTTTTCACTTCTTGTTCAAATGTTGTTGTGCTCGGGTTCACAGGGTTGTGGTGGCACAATGTTCATTGTGGGGGCCTCCTATTTGTCGCTGTTGCAGGCCGTTGTTAGCCGCTGTGGCTTACCGTACGCGTTCATCATCTCTGAAGTCAGTGGGGATGGAGCGACGCTATACGGGCGTTGAGATAGATGTGCCGTGCCCCGGTCCGGTCCGGTGCTCTCGTAGTTATTTTTTTTGGGCACCTATGGATGGATCCCCTACGCCGGCGTATGAGCGGGCTGCTCTGCAAGCCATAGTTTTTTTGCAGAAACTTTATGGATTTGTAGTCGTAGATTACAATTTTGAGGGGGTGGTGTTGTGTACCGGGGTTGCCCGAGCTGCCGTTTCTGTGGCTGCAAGGGCCGCTGATGTTTTAGGTAGGCTATCAGAAGAACACCATGACCTTGTTGTACAGGCTCAGTGGCTTATGAAAGAGGTGTCTTTGTTAAATCTTATTATTTAGAGATTTTGCCCTGTTCATGGCTCTGTCTTGTGTCGAACAACAGCTACACTATCTGAAAAAAAATGGTGCTCCCTCGGCAGACAATGGTTGTGCTTAAAGGCCAGATTATGTATGGACAGTTACCACTTCAGGGTCTTTTTAAAGAACTCCTTTAGCCATTATGATCCTATGGTTCCTCCCATCAGTATCTGCCTTTGTTTCCCTGTAGCTGATTTCCTAGGATGACGGGTCAGCGTGCTCGTTCGGTGGCTTCGTTCCCTCCAGGAGGGCCATGTATGTGCCTGTGCTGCGCAGTTCAATGGGTTCATATGCCGTTCAGTATGGTTCCTGTGTCCAAAGGTCCTTATTTTGCTTTGTTTTTCTGGTTCTTTGCGTAGCATCATCACGGGTGTCTCAACCTATCGCGTCAGAGCACCAGAAAAGAAAGTGTACATGGTCTTGCTGCTGTTGTGATCTGTTTAGCTTCCAGTGCTGTTGATCGTTAGTTAATCGTCTGTACCGTGATTTCATATAGTGGAAGGGGCACATTATATGCCCAGCACCCTATCAGCTTCTGAGTCTCGGCGAAAGCGCATGAAATATTTAGGCCAAAAGAAAATTGCTAAGTCAGGTAGTGCCTTGGTCCAATAATCCATTCAGTCTGTTCTTTACATGTGTCCTTCTTGACATGTATCCTGCGGTGTGCCTGTTTTGTTTCGTTAGGCCCGGTAGATGTTGCAGGTGCATCTGGCTGTGGCCATTTCACTCAGGAGTACATTGACGCGCTGAAAGGTTGGGTTTTTCCGTTGCTAGATTTAGTGTGTTCTTTTTATGCCCTTGTTTGTTATTGTCATACTGATTCCATATTTCTTTCCATGTCCTATGCTTTGCTGTCTGCCCTTGGCTGGTTCATCATGGTGCCTAGAGTCCTACTTTGATCGTTCTTATTATGGAGGTCCGGAGTGTACCTGTAGACATTGCGGTGCTATATTCTGGCTGCGTGAGTGTGCTTCCGGGTCGAGTCCCGGTTTAAGACAGGGCGGATCATTTACAATATGTGTTGTAAGGCCGGTAAAGTTGACATACCTCCCTACAGAGCTCCGCCTGAGCCTCTTAAGTCTTTGGCTAGATTTGATGGCGACGCTGAATGTAGACGCTTCCTTAAAAATATACGGCAATATAACTGCTTGTTTGCTTTTACTTCTATGGGTGGCAACGTTGATAGATCTCTAAATAATGGTCGTGGCCCTCCTGTTTTCAAAGTCTCTGGTCAGGTCCATCATCGCATAGGCCCCCTCCTTCCAGGAAATGGTGACTCACCAAAGTTCCTGCAGCTCTATGTATACGACACAGCAAACGAGGTGCAGAATAGGATCCGAGCCGTCCATCCAGATGAGCAATCGTCTGAAACATTAGATCCTCGTCTTGCTGAGCGCTTGCTCAAGATGTTGGACGACCACAATCCATTGGTCAAACAATTTAGGCTTGCTAGAGACAGGCTGGCAAATAGCAGCGATGATGATTTTGTTGTCAGGCTTATTGGGGCAAGGGAGGGGGACCCAGTTCAGTACAATCTCCCTACTGTTGAGCAGCTTGCGATGGTTGTTGTAGGTGACTTTACGCTAGACACTTTTCAGCGTGATATCGTAGTGCAGCCGAGGTCCGGGCGTTTAGAGCACATTTCTTCTATGCATCCTGCTTACATGGCCCTCCAGTACCCTTTGTTGTTCCCTCATGGTGATCGTGGTTTCGGATCGGCGTGCCTTACCATGGCATAGATAGAACCGGTGATGCTAAGCGCACGAAGATAACAATGCAAGATTATTACTGCCATGCTTTCCATTATAGAAGAGATCGCCCGAACCCATACACCTGTTACGGTCCCCTGTCCACTCAAGCAAAGATCGATGCACGTGCATGTGTCGATGAAAACCGTCTCTGGTATGTCATCAAGAACCAGGCAAACCTACATGTAGAGTCGCTTCAGGGAATAGTTGATGCCGTTGAGAGGGGCGTGTAGATGGCAATGAAATTGAAAAAACTATTCTCGGCCGGCTTCCCATACCGGTGGCGTGACGTTACATGATCCAAAATTATCATGATGCGATTGCTATTTGTAGAGTCCATGGCCCCGATTTCTTTGTAACATTCACTGTAATCCAAAATGGCCGAGATTCTTTGCAGCCGCTAGCTTTTGAACCTGGTCAAAAAGCAACCGATAGAGCGTACATGGTGGTTAGGGTCTATAATATGAAACTTGAGGAGCTGTTGGCCGACATACGAGGTGGTGCTACCTTTGGCCCTGTCAGCGCTGGTAAGCTTTGTGCTTACGTGTACTTTCCCTGTCTACGTGACCTTACAGCCAATGACGTTGTCTTTTCCCTGTTTGTTTCCTTAGTACTGCACACTGTGGAGTTCCAAAAACGTGGCCTTCCTCATGCACATATAATTGTTTGGCTGAAACAGATACGTTACATCCATCACCGGTTTTCATAGACAGGTTCATAAGCGCTGAGGTTCCTGACCCACATGTAGATCCTCTTGGCTATGTGCTGGTGGCTGAACACATGGTCCATGGTCCATGTGGTCCCAGTCATCCCAACTGTCCATGCATGAAAAAAAACAAATGTTCCAAAAGATTTCCAAAACAGTACCAACCTGAAACAGTCATCGATGAAAATGGTTTTGTTGTGTATAAGAGATCTGATAACAAAAGATATATTGAAAAGGGTGGTAAGAGATTGGACAGTAGCCACATAGTTCCGTATAATATGCTATTGCTTAAAAAGTACCAGGCCCATATCAATGTGGAATGGTGTAACAAGGGATTCTTTGTTAAATATTTATTCAAATATGTTACGAAAGGGCCTGACCGTGGTAAAGTTTATATACAAAGAATAAAAAATGGTGAATCAGCACCCTATAGCGAACATACTAAAACTATTGATGAGGTACAGGAATACCTAGATGTATATATATATATGTGAACAGGACGCTTGTTGGCGAATCTTTGGTTTCGACATACATAGGCACTACCTCGCTGTGGAAAGGTTGGCTGTCCATCTTCCAAATGAAAATCCCATTGTCTATGATGAATCGGCTGATATAACTGATGTGGCTAGACTAGAATTCCTACGTAGGGGCGACCCCGTCTCGAGTGGTTTGTTGCTAATCAATACAGCATTTCTGGTAGAGATCTTACATATTGTGAATTCCCTGAGAAGTGGAAATGGGATAGTAAGTCTAGGTCCTGGCAACGTAGGCAGCGAGGCTCGGGTAAGATAGGCAGGCTGTACTATGTACATCCTACCGCTGGTGAGCGCTATTACCTTAGGATGTTGTTGTTGGTTGTTAAAGGTGCTAGAAATTTTGAAGAGCTTAGAACCTACAATGGCACTACCTACCCAACGTTTAAATTGGCGTGTAATGCACGTGGCTTGCTCGGTGATGACCGGGAGTGGTATAGAGCTTTTGATGAGGTCGCCGCTAACCTTGTTGCACAATTAAGGAAACTCTTTGTTACAATGCTTTTGTTTTGTAAAGTAAAGGATGAAAGCGCTTTTTTTTTTGAGAAAGTGTGGAGGCTCATGGCTGATGACATACAAGATAGACTTAGAATCAATATGAACAATGCCGTGTTTAGTGTTCGTGATGAGGATCTCAGGAATTATTTGCTCGATGATATTCATGATCTTTTCAGGATACATGGTGCTAAAATACGTGACCATAGCTTACCTAAGAAAACCAGAAACTCTGAAGACATTCCCTGTAACAAGCTTATCGAGGAGGCATTAGCATACGATGTTGGCCGGGCTACACGTGATGTTAATAGCTTTGTTTCCAAACTAAACCCGAACAATTGCATGCGTTCAAGTTAATCACTAAAGGCGCCTCGGATAGTCGCCCGTGATTTTTTCTTTGTGTCCGGCTATGGGGGGACCGGTAAGACATTTCGTGGCAGTCCATAATTGCTTGGATGCGCTCACAACAAAAGATTGTGCTCTCGGTTGCTTCATCGGGGTAGCCTCGCTTTTGTTACCCGCTGGTAGAACTGCTCATTCACGCTTCAAGCTGCCATGCGAGGTACAGGAGAATTCTCTCTGTGATATCAAACATGGGTCCAAACTTGCTGAGTTAATTGCATCTACGGCTCTTATCATCTGGGATGAGGCTTTGATGACACATAGAAATGCATTTGAGGCTCTAGATAGAACGCTTAAAGATGTCATGGTGCCATACAATGAGAATGTTGTGCACTTGCTTTTCGGCGGTAAGACTGTTGTGCTAGGTGGTGACCTACGCCAGATTTTGCCTGTTATTCCAGGTGGTGGTAGGGCTGAGATTGTGAGTCTTTGCGATAGTAAACTCGCCTTTGTGGAGACATGTTAAAGTTTTGTCGCTAATACAAACATGAGACTTAGTAGGCCGGGCCTAGGCTTCGAAGAGCAAAAAGAAATTGCTGATTTCAGCAAATGGGTGCTTCGGACATCGGTGAGGGCAAAGCCGAAAGTGTAGGCACTGATAGTGAGACACAGGGAAAACGGATCAAAATACCCCCCGAGCTACTTTTAATGCCATAAGAAGACAAACTTGGATTCCTGGTCAAAACTGTTTATCCAGAGCTGCAGGCTAACTACGCTAATGCAAGGTACCTTCAGGCCCGGGCCATTCTAACACCAACAAATGAGGCTGCTGATTCTATTAATTTATACGTCGTGTCGCTTATACCTGGGAGACAGAGGGAGTATTTGAGCTATGACAAGATAGCTGAATCCAAAGACAACCATGAATCATACGATACATTATATCCTATAGAATTCTTAAATGAGACCAATGGAAATAATTTCCCACACCACCGTCTTTGCCTTAAAAAGGGTGTGCCAATAATGATGCTTAGGAACCTTGACCAGGCAGGTGGCCGTGTGTAATGTAACAAGGCTGATTGTTACAAAGCTTGGTGATGCAATAGTAAAAGCTAGGATAATGACAGGCACACATATTGGTGAGGTGGTGGGCATACCTAGAATTTGCTTGACCCTCAAGACTAAAAGACCGCCATTTGAGTTAGAAAGACGCCAATTCCCAATTAAAGTGTGCTATGCTATGACCATTAACAAGAGCCAAGGCCAAACACTAGAACATGTTGGCGTGTACCGAAGAGTCCTGTTTTTAGCCATGGTCAGTTATACGTTGCCGTTTCACGTGTCACTTCGAAACAGGGTCTGAAAATGCTTATAGAAGATGCTGATGGTAACCGTATTGCAGATGAGACGCAAAAAATATTGTTTACCAAGAGATACTATCTGCGGCGCAGGCAACTTGTGCTGACCGTAGTATCATTGTTTTACCTATGTATGCCCATCTATTGACAGTACAAGTAGGTGACTTCCTAGGTAGTGTGTCTTTTCTTTTATTTGAAAACCTCTCTGTTCTTATATGAGCAATTTTTGCGGTGCTTTGTATGTTGTTTACCTATGTAAATACTATACCTACTTCGCATGTATGGTGATGCTGAGACCCCTCTCTGTTTTATCTGCTTCTTTATTTTCGGTGACCTTTTGCATTCGCCTCTTTGTACTGTGGATTTTTACATGCTCCGATAAATGACCACATGATTCTAGGTTTCCAGACTATTCGTGCCCTTTTGCCGGCACCCTCCAGTTTTACTGCCTATCACTACGGTTTCTTGACAATGTCTTCACATGCAGTTTGAAGCAATGGTTTTCTCGGTGCTCTCCTCATTTGCGCCCGGTGATCGGCACGCTAGTCATCATCGTGTTCGTTAATGCGCCGTAAGTGGGAGTACCGTGGCGGGAGTGACGATGGTCCCATACAACATGTGGATCTTGTGCTTATTGATGAACAGGTCTGTTCCCACTCTTCTTTTAACTGTCTCAGCACATCATGATTCATAGCACAAACCAGGACATGATCTATTGTGATAATCTGTTTGCTCACATTGCTCCATTTGTCGGCTGCAGGGAAACAACCTATATGCTGAGATCCCTGCAGCTGAGGTTGAGGCCAAGAGCCCGCTTGTACAAGAAGATGGCATCTATGTCATTGGTCGTTTCAGGGTTTCAAACGCAAAATCAGGTTACCGGGCTGTTGATGCTCCTTACATGGTGGAGTTCACCCCGCACACCACCGTCTCACCGCAAGAACCGACCGCCTCGACTTCCCAAGATATGCATACAGGATCACTCCTATAAATGGTCTCGCTGCTCATGCTGGTGACACCACCAATTTCCTTGGTGAGTTCGGCTTCGTCAAGAAAAATAGTTCCAGATTCTTTTTCCTTCCGCTTACTATACTTTTGCTCCTATCACTGCAGACACTATTGGAACGCTCGTGGAGGTCTCGATGTACGTACTCGTGCACTCTGCCCAACAAGCCACCTACGCTGTCTAGGCACATTGTCCTTAGGGACTTAAGGTACTGCATTGTCTATTCAGGATGTGCTTTTTCTGCTGTGTTATTCCACGTGATCCTGATGTCTGACTTTATGCATTCTCCTCCTAACTTCAGCTATTCTGAGATCAAGATCACTCTATGGGGGCAAAGGGCCACTGCGTTCAATATTGAAGGTGTCTACAACAGGGATGAGGCTAAGCCAATCGTCGTGTTGTTTGTTGGAGGGCTCATGAAATCCTACCAAGGTAACTGCTGTTTCTCTTGGTGCTTCAGTGCTCCCCTAGCTGCTAATTTGAAATGGACTGCGGTTTGTAGAGTCTAATGTAAACATTATTGTTCTTCATTTCATTCAGCAGCTTTTACTACTTGAGCGGCAATGCAGCGTGCCGTTGGTATTTTGATCCGGCCATTCCAGAAGCGCGCCCACTTTATGAAAGGCATTCCCTGATACCTCTTAAACAGATGGAATCTTCTTTACAACCACTTACCTTCCATTGTATGATATGCCTCATCTCCATGCAGCAACCAGAATCAGAGACTTCAGATAAGGGCAGTCGCATCACCAATCCAGCAGCGTGTCCAAACTCGCGCATCAGGGCAGCTCGAGGAGAAGAGTCTCTTCCAGATGAACCAGATCAACCCTTATGATTTCTCAGTAAGTCAAATCTTCATTGTCATGCCCTCTCTTCCTGCACCAAGAACCCTGTGCCTGCCGTTCTGTCTTTCTCATGCTATATTTCTGTGTCCACCAATACAGGAAGATGGTTATCACTGCACTATCACAATTGGGCGCCTTCTTCCTGGCGCATCCTGGTGGTTCCCATCATGCACCAAATGCAGCAAATCTTGTGTTTCAGATGGCACTGGATACAAATGCATCCCATGTTCCAGCAGCTCCTTCAAGTACAAGTAAGTGCTTCTTTCAATGTTTGCTTGCCTCTTAACTGTGCAATGAGACAGGACTCCAACTAACCACACACTAATGTCAGGTACAAGGTTTGTTTCACAGCCCCGATGGCACCGATGAAGCTGAAATGGTGTGCTTTTGGTGATATTGCTCTTGAGAATGATTGGGAAGCCCCGTCGCGGCAGCCTTCTTAGGACAGCAGCAGGACCTGGTGCATATCCAGCTGACATAACAAAGTTGGTTTCTCTGAGGTTTACTTTTGCAGTCACCATGACACGCCAGAGCTTCTACAAGGCAAAAAAAGACCTACAGTGTTGCTGCCCTGGTCACAGCACACGGCCATCCTGCTCCTGTCCTAAATAATGATGGCCGTAATGCTGCTGCGAATAATGCAGTTCAGTCAGCTGATTCTTCAAGCAGCAATGGAAGTCAGGATGCACCAAGCCAGTCAGTCCCTTTTACACCGCCTAGCGCATTGTCTTCACCGAACCTCCCTAAGGTATGTATTTTATGCGATGCGCATTCACCACCGCTGTTCCATCCTTTGCACCTATCTCATATCCATGATTTCCTGCAGACTCCACTGTCGAATCTGGCTCCCCTTGAGACACCAGCGGCAACCAAGAGTAAGAGAGGGTAATACACTGACCATGCTTCCACCTTATCCAGTGTGTGTTTTCATCTCTGATTGACTGCGACTAATGTCCAGTGGGCGGCCCAAGGGTAGCAAAACCCGTCGCAAGCTTACTATGCCAGATGATGGAGAAACTAAAGATGCTGCTCTGGACGTGCCGGCTTCCAGGTATCGTGATAATGTCCTCTTGTGCAGACAGCCATTCCCTACTCTATACATTTGGATTCATGTCTGGTTCAGCCATCCATCTTAATTCACACTCTGTCCTCTGTAACCTCCCGCAGCGCTGGGCATGCCGACGTTCAGGCATCCGATGGCGAACGCTCCTCTCCAGAAGACTCTGCCGCTGCGATCAGCGGCTAGATAAGGTACAGTCCTTAACTCCACCCTCCTTGTTTAGCCATCTCCTTTATATACCTCCTCTAGCTGATGTCCAGATAACTATGCACTTCAATTCACCGCTGTTACACCACTATTTGTTTTTCATCTCCACGACACTCATGCCCAAACCTGGACAGTCCTTCCCCTGTATCAGTTGTTCTATATGTGATATATCAATTATAACTTTTAGCTGCTGAACTGTCTATACTCTGTTAGGATGTCTTAGGGTTGTGCTTTATCTGTCAGGTGCTTTATGAAAGTTTTTTTATCTGTGTCCTATAGATTGTGCCTGCACATATGCAGTCCTTTTTCCTGAAACCAACAACGTAGCAGCTCAGTTGTGCTACTTTGGACTCAAAAAAAGAGTTGACAATATTCAGCTCGTTCATAAGCACACGCATACCAAGTTTCAGCTTACCTGATACCACTGCATATCGCTTTGTAAATTTACTTCCAAATCATTTTCGTCTGCAGGAACAATTAGGACTACCCTGACTTTTGCTTGACTGGCTCGCTAACATCGGCCGTCCGGAGAAGACTTCTGCCTTTTTTTTTGCTCGGGGCGTTGTACTCTGCATCGGAAGCTAATGCCTCATTGATTCAGTGTCGTCTCGGCCTCTAGATGGCCGTCTAGGCAGGGGAAGAACTTATTTCAGTAACCTGAACTTCTTTTCTTCACTAATGTAAGCCTCATCACTTAGGTAGGCCTCCATCTGGCCAGGATCGTCTATGAACGCCCATAGGGCTGTCAGCACACTGATTTTGTCGGCAGGAGCAAGCTGTCATACTGTCTTGCACCTCGCTGAAAATCTCGATAGCATATGAAATCTGCAGGATCACGTACTTTCTAGACTTAATGGTAGTCCAGTTGTAACCTGACAATGACGAACAACCAGGAATGTTGTATGCAGCTGAGAAAGCTGCTTTCGTACTAAGTTTTTCTTTCCCTTTTTCAATTCCTTCTTCTTTTGCCAACGTGATGCCACAACGTGCTATGCAATTGCCACGTTTGTGCTCATGTTCTATGACCACTGCGTATGTCGTTAAAAAAAAAAAAACTGGTGCCGACCTAAAAAGGTTCATCTATTACATCTACGCAGATTTCCCAGGCTTACCTGGTTTCCTACGATTTCCATCTATGGTTCACTTCTACGGTCAGCCATCTAGCCTACCAAGTATTAGCACAAGACCTCATCGTCGCCTTCATCTTCTTCTTGCTCTTTGAATTAACACTCTGTACCATCACATGCAAACCAAATCGTTTTTTGTTTTCTTTTACAAAACTGGAGAACGTCAGACCCAGCGTCGTCGTCCATGGGCCGCACGAATTGTCAGCCCGGAACAAATAGGCCCACTAAAACAAGGTCGCCTCTCTAACTGCAAACCCACCATATAAATAGCCTACCTCTTCTTCTAGGCTCGCCTCCACCAGCTTCATACCTGACGAAGTGCCTTTCTCCACCCCAATCTCCATGGAACACAAAGATGAATCCATCGACGGCTTCGACAGCGACGACGCCTGGCTACCAAAGGTAGGGACATACTCACCCATTCGACTGCGTCCCTCTCCCGATTTCTTTCTCTGTTTCTAAGGCCCTATATTCTCCTCCTATTTCTATATGCAGGTTCCCAAAGTTCTTAGAGTTGACAAGAGAACTCTCTTTGCTTTGGCTGTTGAAGAATTCAAGCTCACGGTGAAAGACGAAGCCACGGGGACACTATAGTGACCATTGATATTTCTGGCTTCCCAGCACACGCCTTCAACAAATTCGCACTAGAACCCTTACTCGGTCCACACTGTAGGATCCAGACATGTCGATTAGTCTACTCAAAAGGGATATGCCGCGTCCATGCTTATGCCCAGAGCCAAAACTCTATTCCAACCTATGGAACCATAGCGCTGCAGTATGAAAAAGAAAATGGCATACAAAACGTTACCTTCCCAGTCACAATGAGAACCTATCCCTACTTACACGCACCACCACTCGACGAGGAACCTTCTCTAGATGAGCCGCCATTCTCTGAAGACAACGCTTCAGTTTCCATAGACACAGGTATTGCTTCGCTCTTACCATATCAAACGGCATAACTCCATACCTTCCCGACGATCACCAAACTAACCTACTCTTCATCCATGCCAGCCGAGCTATTTGGATGTGACAGGGATATGCTCAATGAGGCCGAAGAAGATCAAATGCGATGTACGCTGACCTGCGCACATAATTAAATTACCCTTTAGTAAACAAATCCCTCAAGCTATTCATTTCTTTTCCAGTGAACAGGGAACTTTACGCCGTGCCAGTACAGCCGACAGCTCGGACAGCGACTATGATTCTGAGGGCAGACTTCTTAGGCGTCAGTACTCACCTGAGACTGACTCCGACAGGAGCCCTCGCTATTAACGACATCGCCTCTACTCTGCCTACCCATCAAGCTAAGGTGTGTTCTTTCACTGCCACTAGGAATGATGATGCTTGTATAAAAAAAAATGTAGCTGCATTACCATCAACACTCTTACTATCTTAAAACAAAAGGCAACCTTAGGTAAACAGGAAAAAACTTTAGCACATGTATCTGGCTTATGCTTACCAAATGTACTGTCTTCGGTACAAAAAACAAAGTACCAGCTACCGAAGCCTCTAGCTTCTATCACATTCCTCATTCATTTCAATTGCATAATCCTGCTTTGCACAGACCTCTATGCTTCTTCAAATCTTTTGCTTACCTGCTCTAAATGATTCTATTTGACAGGTGCCTAGGAGTTGCTTCAAATATACTTCACTGGACTTCAGCTCCTCGCATCTAGATAGCTTCTTCAGGCCTTTCCTGCTATCCTATCCTAACTGTCCAAATAGCCATCGTAGTCCATGCATTACTACCTATTCAGTTTAGTTATAGCTATGGTATTTCTGTAAGAACAACCTATGTAAACACGTGCCGCTTCCATGCGTTGCTTACTGTTTATATTCGGCCTGTCCTCCCACGCAGAGGATCTATGGATGTATTCTCGACTGAAACCTGCTTTTCCGATGAGCCTTTCTCTCTATCCTCTCCTCCATCTCCTATCAGTGATCTACTGTATTCAGAGCATCCGGACATGGTGATAGCTCTCATGAATACACGTGTTTCTCACTGTTTTTTTATTTCAATCATCGACAAACCAGCGGCCAAAGCCCCGCGCGCATGGGCGCGCGCCAAACACTAGTATCCTTTACCATGCTTGTCAAGCTCCCCCACGCCCACCAATCCTCATCTTGTTGTCATATAGAAATTTTGAGGATGGCTCTAGGCTCTTGCATCGATCGGTAGGAAAACCTCACACACGAGTACTTCATTCCAAACCCGCGATTCAGTCATGAGCTCATACACCATAATTAGTGTCTGGTCATCTCTAGGAGTTATCGGTTGAGCACATCAAAATGTGCAGCGAGTGTGGCAAACGAATTTGCCGCTCAGGTTTTGGCGTCGCCACATGTTGGTTACGGCATGAAGCGGCTGTGAACCAAAGTTGCTCTAAACTACTCTAGATGTGACAAAAGGTTTAAAAACAATCATATTGATGATGTCAAATGAGAAATGTGAACCAAATGTGTCTTAAACTAAAGGTTGTAAAAACCAATATTGTTGATGATGTCAAATGATATAAATATTAGATCTCTTACAATAATTCTCAGAAGAAAGTCACTACAGTTCTATTCTAAGTCAAACACTTTTTCAGTTCAACTAAGATTACACAAAAAAAAAAAAACAATATTTACTATGCCAATTTTAGTAGTTACTTGTTTGACGTGATAAATGTCAATTATTCTCTCTTTTTTTTTTTTTTTGTGATCGGTACAAAGCGGATGTCGAGGGGACATCAAAGCAAAAAAAAAAAGAAGAACATACATCAACCTATCTACTGGATTCTAGCTACAATGACTACATGGTAACATCCTGTTGCGACCCAAACCGAGAGCACCGGCGCTAGCGTCTTGAACCCTGCTTGAAGCCTTGAACCCAGTCTTCGGCCTCCTGTATTAGCTTTGCTGCCAGTCAGCTCATCGATGCCGCTTCATTCCTAAACACCCTCACGTTGCGCTCTTTCCAGACGACCCTATAGAAGTTGATCAAACTTTGAAATAACTGAACCTATGACAAAAACTCAATTTTTTAAAACAGATTGAGTATATATTACTTTTTAGTAATAAATTACTAAAAGTGTACATATAATGTAAGGTTCATGTCCACTCCATCATGGCCCGTCCATCCTCTCCCCCTTTCTCTATATGTACTGTTCAAATGCTTCCTTTCTTCAGTAGTGGTCTTGGGCTGCAGCTGTGGCTGCACAAAAAAACAAATAATAATAATAATAATAATAATAATAATAATAAAATGTTTACTGTACTGTAGCTGCTACTATGAAACAGCCCCAGAAGCTGCAAAGAGAAATTGGTCGGCTGAATTACTTCCAATGTTGCAAGTTAATTCCAGTTGAAAAATAGAACCACGGTGGAGGGTCGCACATGGTCAGGGTACCGTACGTACCGTTCCACTCCAATCCAACGGCCAGGCGCCCTCGCCGGCGCGGCGCCCCCTACGGGTGCCGATCGAGGCCGTCGTCTTCTAGCCGCTTCGTGAAGCGGTGGAGGTGTCGGTCCACGCCGGCGCGTCCCCGTGCCGCCGCGTGTCCCGCCCTCACGCCACGTCCGGCTGCTTCCAGCGCCACCTCGCCCCACGCCGGTTCCAGACGCTTCTTCCAGCTCCGGCATAAAAGCCGCCACCGCAAGCTCACTCTGCTTCACTCAACCACCACAGTTCACAGACAAGCTTCCGATCCGCTCCAACCGCAACCTTTCCACTCGGATTCTTGCGCGCCGAACCTGTCGCCGTCGTCCATGTCGTTCATGGCGTTCCGAGCCGCTGCGGGGCTCCGCGCGGCCGCGCTGCGGCGCTACGTCCGCCCCACGGCCACCGCTCCCGCCGCCAGCTTCTCCCGCTCCGCCGCCACGACCACCGCCGCGGAGCACCACCACCACGCGGCCGGCGGCAACAATAGCAGCAAGCTCCCGCGCGGCGACTACGTGCCGGTGTACGTGGCGCTGGGCCTGATCGCGCTGTCGGTGACGCTGGGGCTGCACACGGCGCGGCAGCAGCTGGAGCGCGCGCCCAACGTGTGGGTGGACAAGAAGAAGCGGGAGACGGTGCCTGAGGTGGTGGCGCCGGAGATCGCGCTGGAGGACGCCGAGCGGTTCGTGGACAAGTCGCTGTTCCGCAAGGTCGCGCACGTCCAGGACGACCGCAGCCTCGCCGCCGGCGTCGCCGACCCCGTCGCCGAGTACCCGTACGTGACGTCGTGCACGGCGAGCTATGAACCGAGTCTTGTTATTGTTAGACTTGTGAGTGAACAGTTATTGATGCCGGCCGGCCTTGTTGTGCGTGCAGGACGAAGAAGGCGGTGACGCTCAGGACGTGGGCGTGGAGACGCCGGGGATCGAGCAGAGCAGGGAGGGCATCCTCGACAAGATCTTCAAGAAGAATCACGCTTGATTCAGAGGCAACGACGGGTGGATGCCTGGATTTGGATTTGCTTCGAGTTCCTTCCACTCGCTTGCTTCAGTGCTTCCTTTTCCACTAGGGTGTAACCGTGTAATTAGTTTTGTGTCAAATCAGCTGTAGTAGTACTTTTGAAAGGTCCACGTGTGTTCTGATGCGATGTACATAATCGAGAACACTCTTGTTCAGCGAAGTTCTTCACGTATGGAAATTAGTAAGAAATTAAGTTTTACCCTATTGGTTGTGATGATAATATGTGCTGGTCTATTTTCTGCTCGCTTTCCGACAAATTCTAAACATTGTAATTCTCTCCCTTAGAAATCAAATACTTTAGAAATTAATCAAAATACTAGCTGCCTCAGTTACAAATTGTTATTACAAAACTTTTTACTTTATAACTACTACTCCCTCCATCCAACAAAAAAAAAAAACTTAAATTCTTTGGTTTATCAAAAAAAAAACTTAAATTCTTTTGGTTTTTTAAAATCTAATTTGACCGTCTTATTTAAAATATTTATAAATTTAAAATAAATTAGTTATTATTATAATATATTTAATTTATAATAAAATTAATAATATTTATATAAAATATTTAATAAGACCGGTCAAATTAGATTTTAAAAAAGTTAAAATTAATAATATTTATACTCTCTTAGCAATTTTTTTTACTTCTACGAATCCTGTTCGTCTTATTTAAAGAATTTAGTAAATACTATTTATTTTGTTATAACTTTTTTTTTGTTAGAGATATTTTTATAATGATTTATTTATTTTATTATTTATATAAAAAAATCTAAATAAGACGAATGGTTAAAAGAGGATTCGTAGAAGTTAAATAATTATGTTTATTTGTAAGATGGAGGAAATTAGATTTTAAAAAATCAAAAAATTACGTAATTAATTACGTTTACTTGTAAGATGGAGGAAATTAGATTTTAAAAATCAAAAAAAAATTACGTATTATTTTTTGGACGGGGAAGTACTACTCATCTTTTTCAAAACATATGTGTAGATACACTCTCTCTCCATCTTAAAATAAATGCAATTCTTTGACGTTTGGAAACTAAGAGTATATATTTGATCGTTTGTCTTATTCAATTTTTATGTAAATTATAAAATAAATATTTCCTCCGTCTTACGGAAGAACGCAATTGTAAGACTGACACGTAAATTATAAAATACTAGGAAAAAGTGTCCGTGACGTTGCAACGGGGTCTGCATCATGCCGTGTTCATGTCAACAATAATGACTTGCCTATTTTATTATATTTAATTGGAGTTTTTATCCAAATTTAAATCAAATAAATTTGAAAGCCCAGAATTAGATGCTATTGCAATAAGAGTCTTATATATGAGAAAATAACACTCTATATTCATTTATTTTTTTCTATACATTTAGACATCTTATAATTTAGAACTGAGTACAACTTAAATATGTGATTATTGTATGTACTTGTATAAAAGTAAATTGCTAACCATGTATTGTAGGCCACCGTGTCTACACTGGGCGGCGCCGCTGCTCTCGACGGCACGGCTACCGGCGGCTAGATCTCCTCCCTCCATGAAGTCAAAGTCGACTTCAACAGATCGCGTGGATAAAAAAAGAAGAGCTTCTCGATCAGTCGATCGATCGGATCTCGGATCAATTGCACTCAATCCGCCTTTACATACACGTGCGCCACCTATAGCCGTGCATTGCAATGGGAGAAAAAAAAAGTATCATACGCTTAATATGAAATATGCATGAAAAATGTTGTATATTCTATTCTATTTTACCTTTATCATAAATTTTAATGGCTATAATTTATTTTATGATGATCATGATCAAACAAATCCTCTGACCTTGAATAATTTAAATAAGAATCCAAACATGAATTGGAAAAAGATAAGAGTACAATAACTATGTGTCTCTATTTTTCTAGTATGTCCTTATAAGTTATGATTCTATTCTATCTATTTATCATCATGTCCGGTGCAGCATTTTTTTTCTCTTGTGTTTGCTCGAGTCTCTTGACGTTCTTTTTTTTTTCTAGTGTTTCCTATTTTTGTTTTAAGTTTTTTCATTTTCTTTTAGCGTTGAGTATTTTTTTCGGATTTCTTGACTCAAAACACTAAAAACGGAAAGCATCCGACATATACAGTTTAAAAGTCGGATTAATCTTGCAGGGATAGAAGGAATAGGAAAACAAACAGGACTAATAGTAATTAACCATATGCATATATCTAAATCGAGTCCGGATCACATACACGACCATATACATTATGGTGTCGGACATCGTATCACGCTGGACAAGAGACGTTGGACAAAAGAGTAGGTAGAAAGTTTGACTCTTTAGGAAGAGGTGGAAGGAAAAAGGTGAAAGGAAAATTTGGCAGAAATTTTTTTTTCGCTTTAGTAGAGTCCGGTATAGATATGGAAGGGGACAAGGAGAGGTGAAAGAAAACGATGGTGAAAAAAAAGTGACAGAAATTTTCTTACTTTAATAGTAGGTATAGATATAAAAATACTTCCTTAGTTGCACGAAAAAGAACGCAACTGTAAGACTGAGCATGCTAAAATTACGTAAATACAATATGTAGAAATATATGGAATGCTATGGTAGCCCTATACGACGCTGCCGGTTATGAGGGAACTAGTACTCGAAAGTCCTAACTTGTGGGCAACTTGTTTTGGTAGTACATGTTATCCTGGTCAAAGTGAGCACTTTTTTTTGTGGGAGAAAATTTAAAGTGTAGGATTGCATTTTTATGTGGAATGGAGGGAGTAAAATATTATTACAATATCTTTAGTAATATAATAAGTCATAACAAAAATGATTTTATTTATAGAAAAAAGTTGAATAGGATGAGAGGTCAAACACAATTTCTATGAGTCAAAGAATTATATTTATTTTGAGACGAAGGAAGTACAAATTTAAATCGTACATGAAACTTTTTTATTAATAAAGTAAGTGACAACAACTTTTATGAGCTTATTCTTTTTTTTTTTTCTTGCCAGTTTTTTTTCATTAAGAGAAAAGGAGTTTTAAACCTTAAATAGCTAAGTCAACGAAGGTGGCAGGAGAGGGGGGGGAGTTAAGACCAATTATAAAACCAAAGGAGTACTGGTCTTGTCTCTATTCACAATGAACCAAGATTTTATCAAATTTACAAAATATTGTGAGGCATCAATCAACCCGCCTAGCCACCCATCTATATCGAAGATTGGTTGTTTGGCTGATGGTTTGATAAGCCGATCTATCCTATTTTGTTGTTAGATGCACGGCCTGATGAGACCAGGAGCAAGCCACCCATTGAAGTTTCATGTCTTGGTCCATGTTGATTTTCAGTTCCATGTCTCGGTCCATGTTGATTTTTGTGTCGAGTTGACTGCTTCGCCGCTTTTGGGCAGGCTGGGCCGACAAGGTTTAGGGTTTCACTACTGTTGGTTCGATAGTGTCACCGTAGTCATGGTTTAAACTAGCAATGATAGGACGCTCATAACCTTTTCATTCATTCGTTCATTCATTCATATAAGTTCGAGAAACATAAATTTATTAAAGTTATATATAGAGAGTTCAAGGAGATCTAGACTCGTTAATTTTTATCGAGATGGTTTTGGTTTAAATATTAATTTAAATTTCTAAATTAAATTTGAGATGATGAATAATGTTGAATGTAGACAAAGTCAATATCAAAATTGTAAACTGTAGTATTTGGCGAGATCTACAAGTAATTAACAAATTTTACATTTGCGATTGAGGCGGTTTTTGTCACAAACCAGTGTTGCTCACTGCGCCAGCAGCCAAGATTCGTTGGGCAAATATCTCCCCACGCCCGTGCAACCGCTCCACGCAAACCCCAACAATTATCCGTTGCCTCCGCACTATCCACACAACCGTCTCGGCTTAAACCTCCTCTCCCCTTCCAAATGCGCCGGGCCTCCCCGTAGGCCGTAGCCTCCTCGGCGTCCCCGTCCCTCAATGGCCGCGCCACCGCCTCACGCCCCGCCGTCGGCGTCTCCCCAGCCCCAGCCCCCCTCCTCCTCCCCCCTCCACCACCCGCCACCCCTGCTCCTCCGCGTCCGCCTCCGACCCCGGGGCATCCGCCTCGCGAGGGCGCCTCCGCCCGCGGCCACGGCCACGGCGGCAGCCGCGGCGGCCTCCGTCGCCCCCGATGACATCTCGCAGCTCAACCACCGCCTCCGCGCCATCGCCCGCCGCCGCGAAGCCGCCTCCGCCTCCTCCCAAGCCGGCGTCGCCTCCACCTCCGCCTCCTCCCCCGTCGTCGACCCGGCCCAGGCCGAGGCGTACCTCCGCATGATCCGCGACCAGCAGCGGCTCGGCCTGCGCCAGCTCCGCCGTGAGGAAGCCGAGGGCGAGGGCGAGGGCGAGGGCGACGAGGACGGCGTGGAGCGGGCGACGAGGAAGGGGGTCGCGGCGGGGAGCTCGCTGGGGCACCGGGTGGACCCGCGGGAGCTGGAGCCCGGCGAGTACGTCGTGCACAAGAAGGTCGGCGTCGGCAAGTTCGCCTGCATCAGCGCCGAGGACGGCGTGGACTACGTCTTCATTCAGTACGCCGACGGCATGGCCAAGCTCGCCGTCGACCAGGCCGCGCGCATGCTCTACAGATACAACCTGTATGGCCCCGCCTCCACTCACTCCTCAGTCCTACTCCTCACCCACCCACCATCTCTGCATAGTATACACGGCTTCTGACCTTTGCAACCGTTCCAATTGGAAAAACGAAATTGCGCTCCTCAATTACTGTGCTCCAATTGGAGATCCCTAATTGGCATTAGAAACCGAAATTTGAAGCTGTCACTATCGTATGGATGTGGATTTGCAATTTCGATTGGTGGCAATCAACACATCCACTTCAGCTTCGCATGCTATGTTGTGGTTTATTGTATGAGCCATTATCGCCATCTCAACTGGAAATTAAAATTTCACGTTAACCATTTATTCAGATTGATCTCTTTTGCAGGCCTCACGAGAAGACGAGGCCACGGAATTTGAGCAAACTGAACGATCCTTCCACCTGGGAGAAGCGGAGGCTGAAAGGGAAGCTTGCTGTTCAGAAGATGGTTGTCAACCTCATGGAATTGTATTTGCAAAGGATGCGGCTCGGAAGACCTCCGTACCCAAAGCCTGCATCCATGGATGACTTTGCTGCTGAATTCCCTTATGAGCCTACTCCAGACCAATGCCAGGTCAACTTGAATCAACTACCATTGTTTTATCTTCTAAAAGATGCTACTCACATTCCTCATGTTTTTGAAGATATATACAGATAGAAATATTGCAATTACCCTCTCACTGACATGGATGATACACAGACTTCCACCCTGATAACTACTGCAATGTGTGTATGTACTACTTTAGATATCTGAGCAAAAACCATCTCCTGCCTGGTGGATGCATAGACCAAGGGTGAAATGTATGGCAATTGTACATGATGTCTCTTCATGCCCGTGAATATGCAGTTAGATTGTTTCCTTAAAAGAAATATAACACACATCTATATGGGCTGGACTTAGAAGTCTTTCAATTCCCTTTATATTTGGTTTTCATATCTGTGAAAGATTCATTTCGTGACTAGCTCAGAGATGATCCACTTTGTATGGCATAATCTATGACATGACTACTTCTTTGTTTGCTCTGTTAGTTCTTGTCAGAGTTTAGAGTCTCGCTATATCCTAGAATTCTAATGTGTAGAGCTCTTCAGATGCGGTTCCATGTGGGGTCCAGAAGAGATAGTACCAACTCATTCTGATCACTGTACTTCTAGTCTTCTACCCAGGCTTCTTCTATCCCAGCCCTATTAATTAACTTGAAAACCTGCCAGGTAGATAAAAAAAAACAATTCTGTTGCATGTACACACAGTACAAAACATTATATGGTCCACAGTACTAGACATTTTAATAAACTTGAATTCTGGCTGAAATGGTGCTCATTCTAATGACAGGCCTTTATAGATGTTGAGAATGATCTGACAGAAAGGGAAACACCAATGGATAGATTAATCTGTGGAGATGTGGGCTTTGGCAAAACAGAAGTCGCTATGCGCGCTATATTCATTGTTGTGTCTGCAGGATTTCAAGCTATGGTTCTTGCTCCAACGATAATACTTGCCAAGCAACATTATGATGTAATGACTGAGCGTTTTGCCAACTATCCAGAGATAAAGGTCGCTATATTTAGTGGTGCTCAGGTATGCCGTGGCAGAAGTTAGTTTAGCTACAATTTTTCTCGAACACAGTTTAGCCCACAATGCAACACATTTCATATTTTCACCTTTCTTTCAGAATAATCTATGTTTGTATTTAATTCTTGACCTTAAAAAAATGTTGCACCCTGATCTCCTGATTATCAATAGCCTAGCATTTAGCGTGAAAAAAAAGTCGTTATATATATGACTTGTCTCATTGCAAAGATATGTAATGGGTTGCATAGCTGTGGCAGTACTGTCTTGCAACTTAATGTTTTTAGTTGTCAGATTATTTTACAAACTTACTTTTACAGAAGAAAATTTTACTCATCTTTCCTTTCTTTAGTATTTAGAGTCGTGTTGATGTCAAGTGTGTTTCATCCTTGCTGACCCCCAGCTATCAAAGAGTTATTATTACATATTGAAATTAATACTTAACATCTCAACTTTATCAATTGTATCTCTTCTTTGCAGAGCAAAGAGGAGAAAGATGAGCTAATAACAAAGATTAAGAATGGAGATTTGCACATCATTGTTGGCACTCATGCTCTTCTTACGGAAAGGATGGTCTATAGCAATCTTGGTCTCCTGGTGGTGGATGAAGAACAGGTACGCCGTACCCCTGTGAATCTTGCTACATTTTCTTTTTTAGTCCTTGAAATTATTTGTCTTCTTTTGTTGTCATTTTTGTGTGTGTAATTTCTGTTCTAGTCTGGTGGTGTCATGGGTGAAGGGCAAGTGCCTAGACAAGAATAGATTTTTGAAAGCTAAATTATATACTATTTTTATGCATATATCTTCATATATTCTGTTTAAAATATTTCCAGAAGTTTGGTGTTCAACAAAAGGAGAAGATTGCCTCATACAAGTCTTCTATTGACGTTCTTACACTTTCTGCAACACCCATTCCACGTACTCTGTATCTGGCTTTGACTGGTTTCCGTGATGCAAGGTAAGGTGTGTTTACAGTAGCATGTTCTTTTGTACCTCGTCCATCTTGTTGAGATAAGATATTGTGTCATCTAGAATTAAAATATAGCTACCACTACTTTAAGACCATTATTAGCTAATGATTATCACTAGACGGTTTTTTTGAGCGGGAAATACAGCTGGGGAGTCCCCACTGTTAGAAATTATATTAATAGGAGAAAAAAAACTGTTACCACTAGGCATCAACACAAAATTCAGCTTCTTGGATATTACATGCTATCTGCTCTATAGTCTGTGCCACTCTGCTGGCATTGCTCACTGGAGTGACATCCATCTGGTGTTAATACAACAACAACAACAACAACAACAAAAACAACTTAGCCTTTTGTCCCAAGCTAGTTGGGGTAGGCTAGAGATGAAACCCATAGGAAACAAGTAAAAACGAGACACAAAAATAGGGCACAAGGCAAAAGATAGAGTTAGGGTTAAACAACAACAAAAACATAGTTAGGGTTATACAGGGAAAGAAAAAAAAGGTCACGGTTCAGGCACGTTGATTGCTAGTCTCCAAGCGCTCCTATCCATAGCTAATTTCTTAGAGATATTCCACTCCTCATCTGGTGTTAATAACAACATAAAAATATAAAGGATCTGGCTTAATGATATTACTGTATTCTATTTGCACTTGTTCAAAATATGAGTAATAGCTAGCACTCTGACCTTATTGTTCAAAATAAGAACCCCTACGATCTATGGATTTTATTTTGTCATATTAGGTTCCATGGGACGAATGGACTATTATAGCTTGCAAAAGATTAATAAACAGTTAATGCTACTGTGGTGAAGGTAGATTATATGTTTGACAAATTAGTGTTATCGTATAGTAGTTTTCATGCTTGCATGGTTCTCCAAATGTAAACACTTTAGTTGCATTCAACTTGTATACTTTATTTTCTGTTTTTCTTATTGAAGTGTGTTTCTACTTCCAGTTTGATGTCTACTCCTCCTCCTGAAAGAGTTGCTGTAAAGACATATGTGTCAGCATTTAGTAAAAGAAAGGGCTCTATCAGCTATCAAGTTTGAACTGCAACGTGGTGGTCAGGTCTTTTATGTTGTGCCTCGAATAAAAGGTCACAATTCTTACTTGATTTTTTTCATGATAGATCCTCATGATGCACAAAGTATGTTTCTTAATAATTCAGTTTACATTTCTTTTAAGTTTGCTGTAAACATTTGGATCTCCGATGACACATTTGGATCTTCGTTTACATTTCTAGCTAAATTCACTGAATTGTATTTACTAGTTAGCCTGTTTACTAAATATCTCATTTGAATGGTTTGAACAGTATGAACCTAATGCTTGGTTCAGCCGTTTCAGCTGAATTGCTAGAAGTCTAGTCTTACAACTACACATATGATTCTCTATATGGTCCTTTTGGATAAACAATGCACTATTACATTTTTAAAATACATGTGCATGTCTCATATTTAATTCATCATTCAACAGCAATAGGCGATGTGTTGCAGTTTCTCAAGGATTCTCTGCCTGATGTACCAATTGCTGTTGCTCATGGAAAGGTAGGTTGACTAAATTGTTCAAGAAGTTGGGCATCCATTTCACTGTGCTATTTTGGAACTCCTTAGTTCTTAGTAGACATCATCTATATTTGTGTATCTTGTGTTGTATTAAAAACAAGATGGAATCGAGAATTTCCTACTATTTGATTTAACATATTCCACTGTGGGCACAAACCTGTGTCACTGCAGACCCATGGCCTGGTGACCTGGGTCTCCACCGGGCTCCTCGCAGTTCGTGTCCATTAGATCCAGTTATTAAGTAGTTCACATATAAGGAGATAAATTCTGATTCATTGTTTAGTAGCTAATTAAATTGTGCGGGCTTCTGAAAATTCTTGGGCCCGCCATTTCCTGTGTGGTTGGTTATTGTTCAAACTAGTTAGAGTGGAGATTCTGTAGTTAAAGTGGAGATTCTGTCTACTCCTATAGTTCATATCATTTAATGCTTGTTTCATTTACTTCAGCATAACATGCCAACCTTTTTTGAAGTCATTATCTTAAAGTATTAAACATTTCCTGTAAATGTGTTTATGTTCCAGTTGCATAGATGAATGAAGCATTAACCTCATTGAGTAACCTTATTTGTTCAAACTTATTTCCTACAGAAAATGTCAAAGAACATACAACTTGCTATGGAAGATTTTGCTAGCGGGAAAAAGTCAAAATTCTTGTCTGTACTCATATCATTGAAAGTGGAATAGATATTGGAAATGCCAATACAATGATTGTCCAGTTTGCTGAACTATATGGACTTGCCCAGCTGTATCAGGTAGCTTTTATTTCCTTGTATGTTTTTTTTCTTTTTCTTGTTAGTAGAATTTTTTAACGCATATGATTAATTAATTCATTAATTGCTAAGTCATGTTCAGTTGACAAATATTCTAATAAAAATATAAGATGCATGTATCTGCACTCTAAATTTCAAGTTCATTGTTTTGCATTTGCTTCAGTTACGAGGAAGAGTAGGAAGATCGGGTAGAGAAGGCTTTGCATACCTTTTCTACACTGATAAGTCTTTGCTCTCAAGAGTGGCAACGGTGAGCTCTACAGTGCACCTTATAGTTTGCTATTGGTCGTATCCATTATTTTGTCTCATACCGTTTTACTTTATGTGATGCTGAAAGCATATTTGGGGGTGTTGTACAAGATGTTGAAGTCCCAATATAGAATCTGACTTTTGATTATTCCAAGGTAGTTTGTGCTTGTTACTTGTATTTTTCTAAGGCTGTTTCATAGTACAGGTGGTACTACCTTATTAACTGTTTGGGCATGTTTGTGGGTGAGACCTGCTCTCACAATTGGTAGAATACTGCCATTGTTTCAACCCCTCCTGTAGTCACTTAGGCAAGATGTGGTGTCATTAAGATAGAGGCATGCTATTTTGTTGGTGAGAGCAGATGAGAATTGATCTATTGTTATTTCTAATTGAGAGATTGGATATAGAGTACATTTTATAGAGAGACTTAAAGCTAAGAAATAAACAGGCAACATACCGGGAGGGAACTATGTTTTGGGACTCTACAAGGAGGAGGTTTATGGTTGACAGCATCATGCACAAATGAACTTCAAAAGAGTTCATGTATACCCAGCAGATTATAGACTTCTACATTTGTCATTTAACATTTTTGTCTACAGGATAGACTTGGAGCTATTGAGGAGCATTCAGAGCTTGGCCAAGGTTTCCATGTTGCAGAGAAGGATATGGGTATCAGGGGATTTGGAAGCTTGTTTGGTGATCAACAGTCTGGAGATGTTGCAAATGTTGGCATCGATCTATTCTTTGATATGCTTTTTGATAGCTTGTCAAAGGTATCTTCATTCGACGCATTTACTTATGATTTCTTCTCGTTTTGTTTTCTACTTAGTAATAATGGCATTGGTTATCTAATATTATGGTGAGCCTTAAGCTATTATTAATTCTGCTGCATAAGAAATTTCTTTCTTATAAATAGTATTACTGATACAATATGGTGGTGCAAATGCACTTGTAATTGAGCTTTTTGGGAGAGAGAAGGTAGAAACATCTACCTGGTTACCAACTTCTGAAAGGCTCTTACCACATTGGTAACACTGAAGTCAGATATGGCTAAAGTCACTAATAACGCATCTAATCATCTGCTACACATTTGCAAAATTTCATCAGTACTGCTAACTGCTGCTTAGAATTGTGAGATGCATCTTACATGGCCGAGAAGATAATTCCTGTTCTGAACTACTAGCTTGTGTACAAGTCTCCTTATCATGTCCTCCCCTTTGCAAGATAGTCTATTCTTTGCTTGATTCAGCACGGGTCCACATTATTGTAGTAGTTAGAATCTTCAGATTACTCGAAGGATAGTTAAAGCAGTTTGGCTAGTTCTTCTTCACATTACTGAAAGGATAGTTAAAAATATTTGTATTTTGCTATTTCAGTTTCCAACAGTACTACTATTTGGGATGATTGCTTTCCTTAATAAAAGCAACCGAGTAATTTCTTATCTAAGTTCTAGCTACAAGTTCTGCATGACATGCTATTGCCCATGATAATTCTGATAGGATTAATCTTAGCTAAGTTCTAGCTACAAGTTCTGCATGACATGCTATTGCCCATGATAATTCTGATAGGATTACTCTTTCAGGTTGATCAGTTTTGCCTTGTTCCCATTCCGTACAAAGATGTTCAGGTGAACCTGAAAATACTTCTCAATTTGAATTGCATAGCTTTCTAAAGCATTAAATAATGACATTTTGTAATTTATACAAGCATTGTTTGAGTGAATCTTTTCTTGGGGCAGCTGGATATAAACATTTCTCCACGTCTCCCCTCTGAATACATAAGTTATCTGGAAAATCCTGTTGAGTTGCTCAATGAAGCGGCAAAAGCTGCAGAGAAAGACTTATGGACCTTGATACAGTTTACAGAAGACCTCCGTCGACGATACGGGAAGGAGCCCCGTGATATGGAGGTGATTCTTTATGCTATGATCAGGGCTCATGATGTCAGTTTAGTGGCTTATTTTGTTGTGTTATGTACTTTCTCTTGCAGTTACTACTGAAAAAGCTCTATGTAAGACGGATGGCTGCCGATCTTGGTATCAGCCGGATATATCCATCTGGCAAGATGATATTCATGAAAACAAATATGAACAAGAAGGTATTTAGGCTCATGACAGAATCAATGACTTCTGAAACACATCGAATTCCCTATCATTTGCTGGAAATGAAATTAAGGTAAGGTTCCATGTGCGAGTATGCAATTACCTGGAGCAGATGAAGCTGAGGAAAATCAGTCCTCGTAATGATTTTGAAATGCTATAGGCAAAGCAGTTTTTTAGTTGTGATGGATGGGATTAAATTTGGGATCTTGTAGGTTTTATGCCCAAAATCCAATCAAACAATATTCTTAAAGTATTGTCTATTATGCATATAGCATAAATTAATGTGATCTTTAGTGTTGATGCACATCCCAGTGTCTAGCGGACAGTGGTTTAGCAGCATAATGCTCATCCTTCTATTAACCATAAACCATGTGCCTGGAAGCATCCAACTGTTCCAGCATCCAAGTGATGATCATTTGACTGGCCTATAGTGAGTTGTGGTACTGGATAGTTATTTTTTATTCTTTTTGAACAAATAACTAGTTCTTTGTTTTACACAAAAGCTTGGTACATCTAAAGATCAGTGGGACAGGCTGCTAGGTTGTTGATCATTGTGTTGTGCCAAAGCACCAATTGAGCATTCATGCCATTATGGCCAGTTTTATTACTAAGGATACCTGGTTTTATTAATTATAATTTTCCTTGCTATCATGCATCTTGGCATCTACATAAGTTCCATTCATATGTGTATGTGAATTCACCTTTTCTGGCTTTTAACATTTTAAAATATTTTATCTCATCACCTTAATGAAATGACACACGTCTCTTGCATTGTGGAAAAAAAAATTTCCATATATGTGTTGCCCTTTTGACAATAGCACTCTTTTCTACAGGCTGAACTTCTCGTGAGTTTGCCAGACACCCTACTTCTTAATTGGCTTTTCCATTGCTTATCAGACTGCTATACTGTAATACCAGCCCTTGTGAAGTACTAGACTACTATAATATTATTATTACTGAAGGCTCTTGCCGCCACCATGAAAGGGACAATGTATCCATACTTGAAGAGAATGGTCGATCCGAGAAAGCAGTCCTGGCTATTTGATTCATCTGTGATGGATGGCATTATGCTGGTATTGGCAGTCAGGCTCTGGCAGGCCAAAGCAAGCCCGTACACACTATTGATTTAGGAAAAGATCTGTCAAAATTGTCAGCATAACGAGCATACTTTAGTCCTATACACGAACTGGTATTCTCGAGCCCTAAGTTCCCATTTTTGCAGTTCTTAAATAAATCCTTCTCACATCATCTTCTTTACGTATGTTGCATTGTCCTGCCAATTTTTTCAGGAGAATGCTCAACACAAAGCCACATATTGCAGTTTTCTACATTGGCTAACAGCAATGGGATGATTGCCTGATGGATTAATCGCTAAATTCAGGTGCAATGCATGTATTAAACATGAAATCAGGAAGCCAACTAGTTCAGATATACCTGACAATAGATTACATTCAAAATTCTTCTAGGATTGTTGACATGGACTATTGAAATATTGCTCGATAAAATGGTAGGTAGGGAACTAGGGATGGCGTTAACATGCACCATTTATTTGACAAAATAGCATTAGGAAGTTTGGACCAATTGGTCTGTGAGTTAATACAGTATTTATTGTAAATGACTATTCAAATAGACTGACAGACTGATAATGATCATGTTAGTTGACAAAATTTCACCGAACTAGAACTATTTTTATATAAATACACGTAGATCTATAGTTATTTTGACATGTATCACAAAACTTGAACTATTTTGGCACTTGGTACCACAGAACCCGTCCCCTAAGTAGTTGGTACTTTTAGCAAGAAAATTAACAAGTGGCAAAGTAGTTCTATGGTACATGTCAATATTACTCATTGCAAAGTAGTTATGTGAAACTTGATGTATTTGTTTTGTACAACTAATCTAGTTGTAATTCAAAACACAGGACCATAACTTAAGTTGGCTAAACTTTTGACGTAAATTTGAGTTGGGACTAATGACTAATCTAGGTGATTCATGAAAACCTGGCAGGCTAATAAGTTCAAGCGAACAAGATGTGCTTTTGTGGAACTGAATTTATTTTAAGAATCCTATTATATTTTAGATTCCAATTGACGTGTTTTCTCATATGAAAGCTCAACGGTAGTATGGAGGAGGGTTCCCGCAATGAGGTTTTTGTGTCCAGACATACGAGAGACTAGCGGTGGTGGCCCTAATCACTCTTTCCATTTATTAGTGTCTCTCTATCTATTTCTTGAAACAACTCTCTTTCTATTTCCTATCCTTTGAATTTAACGTAGATATGTCAAAGATTAAAAAGTGGTGGAACGTCAAATTTGAAGCCACACTAGTAAGTGCCCGCGGCGTTGCACCGGGAATGAAAGGATTGTTACATGATAACATGAGTGTTGCGATAACATGTACTGTGATCTACATCAAATCAAAATTTAAAGGCAATAAGAGGATCATACTCAAATTTGGTTCTGTGCGAGCTGTGAGAGAGCAATGAAGGGGATAGAATCGCCCACCTGATTCCTGATTCCATTGACAGCCCAAGTTGACCTAATGGATAGTCTAATGAATTTACAACATTTTCTCCACTAAAATAAGTCACAGATACTTCATATTATCGTTGCAATGTCTCTCATGTCGTCACATCCTCCTTCTTAGGCTCTTCTCTGTGATGCATATAGTCTCTTTTTCCTGCAGCATCGATGTGATCAAAGATAGCAAAAATGACCAACAATACAAGGAAGGGGTTCGAAATAACAAGGCAACAAATTTGTGGACCTCGGCCTTCCTCTGTGCCCTTGCCTCTCCGTCAGCTTCAGTGGCATCGAGTTTCAGCAACTGCAAGCTGCAACGTCAAGACGACAGAGTCTTTCTCCTCAAGCATTCTCCTTCCAAGCTCTCTGATGATTAATTAAATAGCCAAAAAAAATGCTTGCTCACATGACGTTGGCAAGCTAACCTCAACCATTCACAGGTATGATCTTTCAATAGGCGGTTTAACAGAATCAGTAGCTAGGCGACCCAGCAAAACAGATCATCAGCACACAAGCAACGACATCACAAATGACAGATCGATTAGTGATTTTACCTTGGAAAGGGGTCGCCGCTCTTCATACAGGAGGCTATAGAGGGTCGGCTCAATTTGCTGCACTGCGGATGAAGGAGGGCAGCCCTGCTTCTTAGATGATGGAGAAGACGTCACTACTTCACGTTCAAGGCCCAGAATACATGTCTCTTACTTTTCTTACTTGTTGCACCGCATGAAGAAATTCTACTCCTCTTGGCATGTCCATTCAACCCAATCTCCATCTGGAACTGAACTTTGGGAGGGCTACATTCACAACCACTATATGTGGTAGAAAAATAGCAACTTCCGTCTGTACTTTAGCCATGGTGTTTGCAGCAAGGTTCAAATTGGTAACAAGAGACCTCCTATATGAAGAGATACTTTCAATATGAAGGCCTGCTAGTTTCCAAATTTCTGCTCTGCACATTGTTTCATTCAAGTTGGAATTTTCCAATGCTAGATGTTAAACCTTCCAGTCCTATAGATTTCTAGGGGCTTTTTGTTACAAATTTCTAGAAGCTGGATCAATTTGTGGCCATTTTATGTTTAAGGAACAGGATGTGTTTATAACATGTTCAAGTGGAACAAATTGGTTGCACATATGCACAGTCGTGTGCTGCAATGCGTATCTTCTAAGTGCATCTATCTACCTAGGAACATGGTAAATTCCACACCAAAGAACCATATGGATAATTCAAAGCTTGGTAGTATCGAGGAAAGATTGGGATTGCTAGCATAGACAGGGGCAAGGAATCTAAAAATATCCGATGCGGGTTTTAACCACTTATCTTTTGATTTGCAATCTAGAAGAGCAAGCATTGCATCTGTACACTGCCTTTTGACAGACTAAGATATTCACAATAATTTGTGGTGAGTCTTTTGATTGTTGAATAAGGAAAATACACAAACTATAATTCATTCTAAATCCATAATTTTAGTTTAATCACAAAAACATGATAGATAACAGGAGCTTTTTCCCCTTACCTTGCAATTGTTTGCCTCTATTTGGAATTAACTGAAACCTGAGCCTGAGCCTAGCGACCTTGGCGCAGTATAGAATGAAGTGGAGAGAGGGTTCTGTGTTCTTTCAACTTGTCAGGGGCACGCCCACCCGAGTCTCAGCCATGTTTAGAGTATCATGAACAGTACAAAAATGTGAGGGGTGACTGCATACCAGCTTGTCCTTTCAGTTCCTCAACTGCTTGCAGCCTCTCTTTTGTTTTCTTTAGTTCAGCTTGTAGTGGTTCTATTGTCTGCTTGGCGTCATTGTCAACTCTGTGAGTATTAACCATGCATAGTACTTTTGTGCTTGAGGCAGAGTAATCTCCATGACTTACTGTCAAACATGACAAGAACTTTGAAGCATGGATACTCCACTGAAACTGATAAATCTACACAATTAAGAGATCGGCAAATAAGAACCTACCCTAAATGTGCAAAGAGCGAAAGTCAAGAATATGTGCTTTTGTCAGGCAACCAACAGAAGATTAAGTTGTAACGCAGTTGTGCGACAATCCGATAATCATGGGAGCAATTCCTTTTTTTTTATTGGTCAGGATGACTGAAATAGGTTTCTTCAGGAAAAAAAGAGGAAGAATGGCATAGTGGAACAAGTGTGTGCATGAGCAAGGAAGCAAGCAAGAAGACTGTCATATCATAGTACTGTAGAGAGACAACCTAATGCATCCCATTTAAAGGAAAAAAAATTGTGGACAGAACATTTTGTGTTAACCTGCCTAGCACCTATTAATCTAACTTCATGACATCTTAGTGATTTCAGCAGTATATCCAACAAAAACAAATTTCGATAATTAAATTGAGGAAAAGAAGTCAAAAGCCTGAGAGCTAAAATGGTAGGATGTAGCAACGGCACTCCACAGAAGCATTCTAACAAACACTTAGCATGCAAAACAAGAAGAAATGCGGGTTGTTCCTATTGCCTGACTCTCGCTTGCAGCTAGCAAGTTTCCTAGGTTATCAGGTGAAATCTCATGTTTGGTTTTGAAAATTGATGACACACTTGTGGACTAATCCTTTGCTCTAAGTGATGATTTGAGATAGGATTAGGATGACGTGGAGCATGATGATCACATGGACAATGTCGGTGGACTTGATGGATCGTCAAGCTCGTGTGTCGGCTTGAGAGGAACCCGGGAGATCAAGGCAAAGGTATCTTGATAGGGTTTTTCCTTTTCGGTGATCAAGACACGATAGAGCGTGTGATCACATTATAGGATAGATAGCCGACTATCAAAAGGGGATGCCGCGACAATCCTTTGGTGAAGTGCTTCTAGGTCCAATTGACTTGCATATTGCATTTAGGACATGAGAGCACTAATCTCGATCTTGCCTAACCCATCGACAAGCTAACATGCATGATAACGTGATCATTTTCGACGTGTTGGCAACTTGAGGCAAGAAGCGAAGCAAGGTTGAAGCAAAGGGCGACAACAAGATGAAGAGCACTTATTTGAAAACTTCGACGGACGCGACGACCGGACGCGACGGTGCGATCGGACGCGATCGACCGGTGGGTTCGGTGGTCGGGTCCGATCAAAAATTCGAGAGAGCATGTTTTCGACTTCGACCCAGAAAGTGACCGGACGCATGGGACGGAACCATCGACCGGAAGCACGAAGAGCGTGTGTCACGTGGGGCCAAGGAGCTTGTCGGTCGTGGACCGGACGCATGAAATGGTGCGAGACCGGACGCTTGGACTGGACTCGCCGGTGAGTCCGGTCGGTGCGTCCGGGTCCGCAATGAAAAGCCCATTTCTTTGCTTAACGGCTCTATCTCGTGAGGGGGTCTATATATATTGGTTTGGCCGGTATTGGGACCTCTCTCTTGCACATTTGAAGCTTCAGCTTGCTATTGAGCTTGTGAGACTCCTCTCCACTCATCTCTCCATCACTAACTCGGATTCTTGGTGAGATTGAGAGTGATAGAAGTGCATTGCTTGCATCGGTTGCATCTAGAGGCACTTCATCCTTGGAGAAGCCGCGGGATTCTTATTTTCTTAGGAATTTGCCCGGTTCCCTAGCGGCTTGGAGCAAGAGGCGGTGTTGAGCTCGATTGGAGCTTGTTCGAGGCCACACCGGTGGTTTGTGAGGGGTCGTTCCTTACCCCGCGGTTGTTGTCTAATTCGTTTGTTTAGTGTTGTTGCAAGAATTTTTAATAGGCTATTCACCCCCCTCTAGCCATTAGGACCTTTCATCGTGGTCCGATATTCCTCTATCCTAATAAATTAAAGATGCAGATTAGAAAGAAAAAAAAATCAAAGCAACCCATCCGTTCTCATATATATACCATTGAAATGATACGGTGTTCAGACTGACTGCACGGTGGTGGTACTTTAAATCTCTCCTTTAAAAGAAATATTCTCGTTCCGGTCATCGAAACTTTCTCTTTTTATATCCAATTTCTCCGCACTCATCCATAATTTATATCTTCTCTATCCCAGCTACTATTAGTGGGGTCCATTTATAATTTTATTTAAATATATTCATGTGAGATCTTGTTTTGAAGGATTTATTGAAACGAATCTAATGGTGCAATCGAAATTTAATTTGGCTTTTTAGTTTGGTAGTTATAACATTTTTTGATAGTTCAAGGTGTGGGACCCACCGCTGGCCCATCTCTCCGCAGGCATGCACAGACGCTATCCTCGTCCCCACTCTCTCCCTCTCCACATGGTGGGCCCCTGTGCATGCTGTTCGGCCGTACACGCGCTCTACTTCCCCGTCTACGAGCGTTCGAACGCTTTGATCCCGTGCGATACTGAGTACACTGCAGCGATTTTTATAAATTGGTACTGGAGTACCCCGTCGCGCACCTCAAAGGAGATAGCCTCATACGGCAGTTGAGTAGGAATAGAGTTTGCCTTCTTACCAGCCAAGGCTTCCGTCTTAGAAAGGAAAGGAAGAGGGCAAATTTCGTGGACAATCTCTCGAACCAATCTCAAATTCTCAACTTGAAGAAGCAAAACAACCATTCCGGCGAGGGATTCGTTATGGGCCGAGGACGGCCGCACGCGCGACCAAGGGGAGGCTCCGGTCACTGCAGCTTGCAGCGCGTGGCCGTGGCTTCGGGCCGCCGGGCCGCCGCCGGGTCTGGCCATGGCGCCCCCGCGGCCTAAACCGATGGCTGGGGTAAGCCGCCAAGGGCGGTGTGGGAAGACGGAGGAGACAACAGATGGCGGCAGTGGATGTAAGGTCCTAGATGGCTAGAGGGGGGTGAATAGCCTATAAAATTTTTCTACAAGCTCAACTAAACAAACCGATTAGTATAAAACACGCACAGAAAGCGGTTTGCACTAGCTCTAGTGGTCAAGCAAGCCTTCTAGTGACAAGACTAAATATTTCTATGATCTCTAGTCCACACAAAGTCTATGTCACTACACTAGCTAATGAGCAATCCTAATAAGGTCCTTATGCTAGCAAGAACAACCTACACAAGTAAGGGCTAGCTCTCTACACAAGGTAAACTAGAAAGGTAAAGCAAGAGTGAGAAACTTGTTATACCGACTTGTAGAGGCTATGAACCAATCAAGGGATGTAGATGAACAATCAATCACTCGATGGTGATGATCCACACACGAAGACAATGAACAAGTCAATTTGTTCACCCGGAGTTCACTTGTACACCGACAAGCTAGTCTCGGTTGTGCCGACCAACACAAGGATGGTGTTTGAGCTAGGCGGTGCCCTTGCTAGCCTCAACACACCACTCAACAAGTGTGGTACCCAAAGCACGAGCAATGTATTCCTTGCACTTTGTCTTCCCGACGAGGAGTGCGTAATCCTCTCACAAACCAACCGGAGGTGGCAAAGAAACAATCACCTCTTCTTGCCAACGCCTCCACCACTTCATCAAGCCAGCTAGGAGCGGTGCCTCCAAGAGAAACGGGAAATCCACCATCTCACAACGATCCCCAAGTGCCTCTAGATGCAAGAACTCGATGCAATGCACTAGGATCAACTCTTCTCTCAAGAGTGAAGCTCAAATCAAGAATGAGATAGGAGGGAGGCTTGCTTGCTTGCTCACAAGAGTTAGGAATGATTCAAATGTCCAAGAGGGAGAGCAAGTGGCAGCCAAGGTGGTATATATAGGCCACACCACGAAATGTGGTGGAAAGGGTGGAAAACACACTTTTCGCGGCCGATCGACGGGCCCGACCGGACTCACCGGTGAGTCCGGCCGGTGGGTCCGTCACAACCGACAAGCCCAAACCGACCGGCCGACCCGGCTCTCGAGCTTCCGGTCCGCGAAGTCCGGCCATGCTTCCGGCCACGATCGGACGCGATCCGGTCGGCGCGTCCGGTCACCCGCCGACGCCTCGAGCCATTTGCGAGCTCTCGCCAGACGACGCACCGGAAGGCGTCCGGCCACTTTTGGGCGGCTCGGCCATGGCGCCCGGCCACGCCGAAGCTGCGAAACCTCGTCGTTTTTCGCCGTTCCTTCGCTTTTGCTCCAAACCGACTTCCGTCACTTGTTTCTTGTTGCCGACACGCCGAAGAACACCTCGACCTCTTGTGTTAGCATTTTCGAAACCATTTCCACCAAGGACGGAGTTAGCACTTTAGGTTAGAATGCATGCATATGAGACTTGAACCTAAAGGCACGTGAGGGTCGATATGTACGAAAAGTTTTTCCCTCTTTTATAGTACGGCTTATCGATCCTATAACCACCCACACCCTCTATGGTGTCTTGGGTGTGAAATCAAAAGCCCTATGGTTATACCTTTGCCTTGGGACCTTTGATCTCCGAAACTCCACCGAGTTGCACGCTTGACCATCTTTTGGATCACCTCGATCCATCCTCCATGATCACAATGCACCAACTCCAGCACGACCAATCTCCAATCATGTCAAACACTTAGCATTGAGAGATTAGTCCTTAGGTGTCACTAATTAGCCAAAAACCAAACAAGAGATCTTGATGGAGATGCTCGGGGTTGGGGTGGAGAGTTTTAATCTCCGACCACGGTGGATGCTAGGTGCCGCCATGGGAGGCGCGACGTGGTCAAGCTTCGCCCCTCCCCGTCCGCCTCGCCCGTTGATTGCGTCGGGCCCTTGGTTCCGGCCGATTTCAGAGGTTGAGCGAGCGGGCGGCGGTGGCAATGGTCCCGCAGCCGTAGTTCCGAAGAGGAGGAAGCCGGGCGGGCCGCGGTTCGCCGTCGCATAGAGCAAAGGGGCGGGATTTGTGTGTGGCGCGTCGGCTCTCTCTCGCAGCATAGGGAAGCGATCGTTGGGCCGGGAGGGAGTCCCGGGACGGCAGTGGCGGCGTGGATGGCCGCGTGGGTTGGGGAGGGCTGCGGCCCCGCAACGCGGAGGGTTGCGACGAGATAGGAGGTGCGATGGAGTTTTTGAATTCAGGATGCGGGAAAGTCGGGCGATGTTTTGTTGCGGGTTGAAGCGAAGGAAGCCGGGGAAGTGAGGGAGCGGGGTGAATCGATGGAGCCGGGCAGACGATATCCTTTCGGTTGTTTTAGGAGCAGAGATAGTTTGATCCAAACATGCCATATAATGTTTTTGAATTTGTTGAATACTAGCTTTGTATTCCAGTGCAGCTTTGGCAGCAATACTGTTAATGCTTTACAATTGTAGATCCACTCTGGCAACCTGTAGGTGACAATTTGAGACCCGTTCATTCATGCCCACGTAATTTAACAGGAGAAATTGGCTATTTTGCCAGCACCAAGAAGCGGTTTCGCGGAATGCCATTATGTTTTTGGGCCGCTCGTTTGCCCCCGGCTACGGCACTCCCGCTAAAATGCCTAGTGGACCAAATCTCCTCTTTAGGCCAATTTTCTTTCCATTTTTACCCTTCGCTCTTTTCACGTACGGGAAAAGGAATCACGGCATCCATTCGCACGCTGGCTCACGGCTCCGCTCTCCGTCGCCGAACCGAGGCTCCCGGAGCTGCCCGTCGTGTGTGGCCGCCGCCGACCCCGTCCGCGCCGGACGACGCCGGCAACGACCCGTCCGCGCTAAAGGTGAGCCCGGATCTCCGCATTTTCGAGATTCCAAAGAAGACGGTGATGCGAAAGACGCGGAGGCCGGGCTTCAGCGGCGGCCGGCGCGCGGATGGGGTCGGCAGCGGCGTCTTATCGCCCGGCCGCGGAGGACGGGCTGAGATCTCGACGGGCCTTACCGGATGCGTGAGTTATCCGTCCGTTCGTCGTCACCGTGATTTATCCCGCCACCGTGCAAACAAGAGCTACGAAGGAACGGAAGGGCAAAATAGGGAAGAAATAATGTCTAAACATCTGATTTGGTGGCCGGGGCATTTTAGCGGGAGTGCTAGAGTTGGGGCTGGCAAACGAGCCAGTTTCAAAAACATACCCATTATTATGGCTAAAACCGCGCCGGCTTAACGACAAAAATAGCCAATTTCTCATTTAACAGTGTGCGCTTCCGGAGAAAACCGGGTCCATGCCGGGACGACCGAATACCGGCGGCAACCGGTGCCCCCTCTCCACCCTCCTCGCGGCCACGGCTGGCCACGCTCTCGCTCCTCCGCCCCCGCCGCATTTCTCGCCGCCCTGTTCCCTGCTCCCTCCCTCCGCTCCCCTGCCTCAAACCTCCGGCATCGAGCGCTCCTCCTCCAACTGAGCGCAATGGCGGAGGCGCTGCTACCGCGAGCCACCTCGCGCTCTCTCGCCCTCCTCGCCGCATCCCTCTCCCACCTCCTCGTCGCCACCGTCTCCCACCTCTCGCCGTCCTCCTCCCCCTCCACCACCACCACCACCACCGCCTGCTCCGCCACCCGCTCCTCCGCGTCCTCCCGCCGCTCCTCGCTCTCCCATTCGCCTTCCTCCGGCTCGCCTCCACGCCACTCCTCCCGCTGCTCCTCCTCCCTCCGCTGCTCCCTGCTCCTCCCGCTGCCCTTCCTCCCTCCCCACCACCACCACCACCACCACCTCCCGCTCCTCCGCCTGCTCCTCCTCTCCCTTCCGCTCCTCCTGCTCGCCCGCGCGACCGACCTCCCTATCCGCCTCGTTCCCGTCCACAGACCTCCAGGGCCACGCGCTCGCCGTCGCGCGCCTCCTCCTCCTCGCCGCGTCGGGGGCCTCCCTCGCCTCGTCGCTCTCCGCCTCCGCGCCGAGAGGCACGACGGCGGCCGGTGTCCACTTCGTCGCCGAGGCGGGACTCGCCTTCGCGGGCGCCGTGGGCGGGCTCTGGGCGGCGCAGACCGGGCTCAGCCTCTACGTCGACGCGTGCGTGCCCGCGGGCTGCCACCGCCTCCTGGACGCCGGCGGGGGCGGGCCGCCCGCCACGCGGTGCGACGTCGAGCAGGCCAGGCTCAGGGCCGTCGCCGTCATGGACCTCGCCCTGTCCGTGCACTGCGTCGTCGTCGCTGCCGTCGTCGCCGCGGTGCTCCTTGGGGTGGCCAGGTGGTTCGGGGTTGACAGCGGCAGCGCTGCTGCTGGTGGTGGAGGGAGAAGACATAATAATGGATCCTCCTATGATGCATTGCCCACAGTGGCGTCCGCTGGGGCAATGGCGGAGATGGAGCATTTGCAGGGGAAGGGTGTTGTTGGCAAGAGCGTGGCGCAGGAATGAAAATCGTGCAATGTATTGGATTAACTAGGTACATTTCGAATGACTCTAGCATATGTTAGAAATGTGAGCCCCTGAAATGGGTGGGGGGATTTGGCCAGTCCAAATGGTGGCAGAATTTGTTCTGTGGAACACTGATCTTTAGTTGCAATGAGAGGGTACTAGTAGCTGCTGCTGGAGACAAATTGCATTGTTGATTGGCCATTGGAGCCAAATCTATGGCTGGACCATTGTTGTAGGCCAATGCACTGATCTCAATGCTTTGTTTATGCCCACAATTTGATATTTGGTAGTTCTGTCTACTTCAGGGGAATTTAATTTGCAATATTTTTTTTGTTTATTACTTGATTCTTAGTTGTAGTTGTTCATTTGTAGCACTTGTAAAGCAGCATACATATGCCAAATCTCGATGCCCACACATATAGTGAGCTCTTGTGCTTTTTATACTGACTCTTACATTCACATAGTACCATTTAGGGATTTATCAGCTATATTTGTTCGACTGTGCTGCACTTGTCCTTGGACAATTCGGTTTTGTTTATTCTTTCGTGAAAAGACTTAAACACATGGTACTTAGTTTTCAGAAGAGAGATTTTGAGAGAAGCTGAAGGAATTGCATGGATGACCTCATGATGATGATAGTTCCACACTTCCATGACCATGAATCAGATGTTATTACTTATTATATAAGTCTATGTGGCGTAACAAATGAACTACGGAACCAGAAGTCAGAGAATGTAGAATCCTTTTGCAGTTTGCACCAAGAGATTATTTAGAATCAGAACCTCAGGCTGTAGGGACACCTCTTCTAGGTTCTCATCTCATGATTTGTTAAATTTGATATCATTACTTCTCAATGGTTTGATTACAACGTGAAAAGGGGGTTATCCAACATACTGAAGCTAATTTGGAAAGGTTGACAAGAACCATACTCAGCTTTATTGTGATTCACTGAATCTAATTGAGACTACACCCAACTAGTATATCTGCAGTCTACTAGTAGTAGGTTTGTAATGTCAAACTTAAATGCTACTAAATGACAACCATATTCTTCCTTGGTAGAGTTAGCCAAATGATTTTTTGCTTTTAGATTTATCCTTGAACTTCGCAAATGAATTTTACTGTTTGTATCTTTATGCCTTTGTTTTGTTAAAAATCATTACATAACTGAATTAGATAGCCAAGAGTGGCAAACCTGTGCTGTTTCCTTCTGAACTAGTTTATGGTTCTGACCAAGCTATTCTTCTTCTGCTCATTAATAATAAAGCAAATCCAAGTAATGGTGTGTTTTCAACTAACTCAGGTCACTGTGCTGCCAAATATTATTTGGTAGCTGCAAGAATCTTCTATTGACTTACCAGTGATATGCTGAGCCGCAAAAGATGTCCTCTAGAGATCCTGACATTGACAATTAACTACTTGTCGTACCAACTGTGATCTATATTTACACCTTTGTGAATCTTTCACTTAGTGCTTCTTTAGAGAAAAGTGATTTGGCTACTCCTTAAAACCAAAGGTCACTTAGGACATCTATATTCTATATCTCTGTCCAATAGGTGATTCTTGTGAATTTTCATTTAGTCTGTCTGTGGGTGAATACTGCTGGACTATGGAGTTAGCACATCTACTCCTTCATAATTCGATTAATTTATGGAAGTGCTTGCATGCTTTACGGGTAAAAATTGTAATTCATCTTCAAAGAGGCTAGTGAACCTTGTGATGCGGCTAAACTGTTAGCTCTACCCAACTTATCAAGAACAACTGCTGGGTGCTGGCGTGTACTATTATTTTTCTTATGCATAGGTGTCAAGGCTATGAATAAAGACCAATGAACATCATATATACAGGAAAGTGAGCATTTAGCTTTCTCTTGATACAAAGCTGGTTAATTTGCTGTAGACTTGTGATACTAGGTGATGAAGCATGAAAGATGGTGGTTAAATTGTAAATGGGAATCAAACATGTCCATGAGTTGGACCAATTGATGGGCACAGTCAGATGCCATTGGACAAAAGCTGTCTTAAAAAAGATAGTTCCACTCGGTAAAGTATCTGGTCTCTTTCTAGGTGGTTCAGCCTATGTTTTTCTTGCATATCTTTAATCCAATAGCACCTTATTGTTTTAATTATACCTCAGTTGTTGCCTGTCTTGGTCAGGTTAGTTTAATAGTATGTGCCAACTGCATCATGTGTATATAGTAACTTCTGAACAATATATAAATGTTCACCAAGTTCTCTCAATCCCTTGTGCCTACAACTCCGTTGTTGTCTGAACTGCAAACCTAGAGCTAAGACTAAGAGTGACAATGGCATGGCTCTCTTGGTCCCTCTCTCCCTTTGAAGGCTCTCTCTGGTAAATCTGGTTGGCTTGAGAAAGCCTTCAGGAGGGGGATCCAAGTGATCCACATGTGCCTGTGCCCAGCAGCCAAGATGTGTACTGTTTAGCCATTTGTGTATTTGATTAATTGTTTGTTTCTATGAGAACTTGGTTAATCATGTGTTGTATTTATTGTTCAGAAAATGAACTTAGCTTTTCTCAATCAACATCGATCAGCTGATGTATGAGAAATGGACAGCGGGTGAGTAATATATTCTTGGCAGTGGGCGGTATTGATCATCTATCTCACTTGTATCCAGGTAAGGAGAATAGGGGTAGGTTGCCAAGTTTTTCTTGGAGCTCTCACGGTGTCAACACAACGGAAAGGTGCACGACGCACGCACACGCACATGAAAAGGTATGAGCATCATCATCACAATATAGATCAAACAGTTTCAAGAGGCTTTATTATTAGCATTAAGCCACGAGAAATTCCTTAAAAGAACATCTTGCATGAATTAGGAGCTGCGCACCTGGCATAATATTGGCAACAAAAGTTTCCTTTTGTAGGAGCTGGATGAGTTTCAGGTCTTTGATTACAAAAATGCATCAGATGTTATCCTTGTCTTGGGCTTCAAAACCTTCCTAAAAAAAAAAAAAAATATTTAGAGTGTAATTCTTTTTTAATGCTATTTTTCCTGAGAATTGTCTCTTCTGTTATCTGAGTTGTACAAAGCTGACATTTTCCTTCTCTTTCTAGTGTAGATCCATATGGATTCTTTCAGTTGGCGGCCCTCATGTTAGGTTTTATCTATAGCGTACCCAACTTGCTTGTGACTCGAAGCCGATGTTGTTCTAGTGTAATGCAGATGAAGGTTTACTGTTGTTGCACATGCTCAACTTTCCTAACAGATGCATCCATTAGCAACACTTGGATATGACTTTATGGGTGCTTGCCAAACCGCCAGTTTATCAGATTGCGTCAATCAAATAGACCTTTTGTTGATTGAGCACACAGTCAGACACCAACCACAGACGAAGTCCATTAAGCTACTCCTTGTCTTGTACTACTTGTTGACGGGTAGTGAATCCAGTCGTTTTTATTTCACAGTCGAAAGGCTTGATTAATTTGTTCAGTTGTCATTATTGGTTAATTAGTACAGAGTGAATTGTCCATACTTTGCCGCCCATCAACTTAGGTTTTATGTGGTTTTCTTTTTTGTTGAAATACGACTGAATTCTCCATATTTTTCACCAATTTAAGTTACATGGTTAGTGCATCTATGCAGGCTGCAGGTGCAGCTCACTGTGAGATCAAAGCAAATTGTCTCGAGCTAAGGCTTGATCAAGGCAATTAATGTAAATAAAAATATGGCAGGCGACTCTTGCGCCACGTTTGATGAGCTTCATGTCTTCCTGCCGGTTTATTATAGGATTTTAGTAGCTCAGTAATTTCCATCCAGATGAATACAATACAATGTTCTTAACTTATTCTTTGATGCATTTCATAGCACAAAATGGCACACCATGCGATGCAGAAATACAATTCTTCACGTGCTTGCAGATTAGTTCATTCTTGTAACATAACAGCACATCATAAAGTGAGCAGCATATGTATATACTATACAGTATGTTATCGTTGTGAACCTAGCGCCTCTTAACTCTTCTTAGGGCCTTGTTTGATGTATTCATATCCATCTCAATTCAAACTGATGCATTTAGATTGAATAATCTTGGTTTAATTCCATCTCAATCCACTTCAAGACATAAGAATTGAGACAGATACGAGCATATCTGACTGGATCTCTTCCCTCTCTTGTAAGGATGTTACTTAAGTTTCATTTATCCTTCTCGCAGAGAAGAAAAGAAAAAAAAAAAAGAAAGAGACAAGCCTTATGCCTTGTTTGGATGTACTTGTATCTTGTTCAATCCAACAAGCCCTTAAGTGAATAGTGAATGATGGAGGATCTTTGTAGGAAACAAATCGTGAATTCTAGGACCATGAAACACTTGAATTTTCCACCCATTAGATGAACATCTGACGGCCTAGATTAATTTAGGTGTGTTTCCTATAATCCTACTCCGTGATTACCAATATTGGACTCCAACTTTCAGACATCAACTCATGTGCACATGTATGTATGTGTGCATAGGCAGCCTATATACAAGTATGTATAATAGCACAACTGTATATACATGAAGCCTTGATCTACATTATGTATACCATGCAGGAAGTAGAATGCTATGATACGAGCCATCCCATTTCCAAACACATACATATGGAGGACGAACGAAGAAGCTGAGGCTACTACTTAATTACAAGTTACACGTACGTACGACGACATCACGCAAAAATCGAATTTCACGATCGAAACAGGGGCAGCTAGCCAGCATTTGCTTCGTCTTCTCGATCACACGGCCTCGAACTCTCCCTCGCGGCCGGCCGGCGGCGCTGCCGTACTGGTGCTTGTGCATCATGGTGGCCCCGAGCTCCGCCGTGACGGCGTCCGCTTCGTCCTCCACCTTCTTGCTGCTCTCCTGCCGGGCCCGCCGAAGATGGAGTGCCGCGGCTGCTGCATGTGCGTGGTAGAGACCCGGTCGAGCGCGCCGCCGTGCCCGTGTCCGGGTCCGGCGTGGCTGCCGTAGATGTCGCCGAAGTCGGAGGACGCGACGCTGGTGCGCTTGGCGGAGTAGTTGAGGTCGAAGCTGGCCTTGGCCATGTCGAAGCTGAGGCTGGCCCTGGTGTAGAAGCTGATCCTCGACTCGGACGAGAGCGGGCCCAGGTAGTAGAGCGCGGCGGCGTCCGGGTCGGCGGGGACACCTTGGCCCTGAAGTCGTTCCTCGACGGCGGGATCGGCGAGAGGCAGATCTCGGCGATGTTGCCGCCGGCGCCGCGGTTGAAGGGGTTGGCCTTGCGCTCGTACCGGTACCGGAAGTTCTCGTACGTGGTCTGGTTGGTGCACACGAGGTAGGAGTGGAACGCCGTGAGCCCGCCGACGAACCACGCCGTGACGAAGGTGTAGACGATGAGGCAGCCGGAGATGGGCGACTCGGCCACGGCGGCGCCGAAGCCGACGCCGGAGCGCCGCGAGATGAGCACCAGGTTCACCCAGCAGAAGGCGAAGACGTAGAGGCACAGGAAGGTGGTGGAGGCGATGAAGAGGTAGAAGAAGCGGTAGTTCCGGCGGCCGATGCACTGGCCGACCCAGGGGCAGTGGTGGTCGAAGCGCTCCACGCAGTTGTTGCACACGGAGCAGTGCGAGCAGCGCGGCGGACGGTAGAGCATGCACGTGTGGCAGTACTTGACCTTCACCACTACGCCGTTCACGTACACGTCGCGCGTCGGCGGCAGCGACCACGACGTCGTCGTCGCCGGCGAGGTGAAGGAGGTGCTGCTCGTGTCGTCGGGCTCCGGCGGACGCGCGTTCCGGGGATGATGCCGGGGTCGCGACCCGACGTCAGCACCAGCACGATAACGTCCTGCGAGCATTGTAAGCAATGGTCATGCATGATCCACGCCGCGCGCCCGGCCGCACCATTGATATGATGCATGTGTGTGTCACGGACTCACGAATACGCCGACCACCATGGCCGTGGCCGGGACGGCGGGGCCGAGCGGCTTCCCGATGAGGTCGGCGAGGCGGAACGAGACGAAGGCGACGAAGAGCGCGAGCGGCGTCATGATGAGCGCCACCGTGAGCACGATGGAGCTCGCGTCCGGGCCGAAGATGAGCCGGCCGCCGCACAGGAATCTCTGCATGCATGCCGACGACATCAGGATCGATCGGCCCGCCATTGTTAATCACTAGCAACGATTAGATCCATCGCGGCAGCTTGAAAGGAACTAATTAATCGAGATCAATTAACGAACGACGTACGCACATTCTTCCCTCTCCAGACTTGGTACACGCGGTGGGTGGCGACGGCGGCCGACGAGACGCTGGAGGTATCGGAGAGGTAGCTGCGGGGAGAGGGCTCTTGAACAGCGGCCTCCCCTTCATCGTCGTCTCCGATTCCGGTGGTGGGCCGCCGCCGGTCCGGTGAACAACGCGCGCCGCCGCGTCGTCGTCGTCGTCGTCGTCACCTCACCGCACCCGGCCGCGCATGCATGGACGGGCCGGCCCTGCAGCAGAGCGGCCGGAATGGGTGGGGGAGGAGGGACGGGAAGCTCGTCTCCTCGTTTTCCCGTTTCGGACATGATTGTGCTATCCATAGGAGGGACAAGCTATAGCACGCGCTTCCTGGTTGTTGTTGGGGAATCGCCATGACTGCCTAAACATAGCACGCGCATCACACAGAGAAAGACGATGACAGAATTTTGAAATGTTTTTCTCAAATTGTTTAATTATTCGGATTCTTATTGAACGATGACAGAATTTGCATATATTGAACGTGTCATATGAATTTGTTGAACGAAATTTGTAAGTATATTTGCATCTACAAATTAAATACATAAAGTATAAAGTATACTAGGTGTGATAGTTGCTGTATTCAACAAGTGTGAGAGAGAGAGACACAAAATAAAAGTGTTAAACCTGCTCTAAAATGACAGGTAAGTCACCCAAATGGACTCAGCAGCGATTGCCGGGTTGGAAAGGAAAGATGATGAACAGATGGACGTGGCAACGCAGCAAGGGGTCCTCTCCAAACTAGCTCTAGCAGCAACAACATGGAGATGTATACCGATGATGTAGCAATCTTCATTAACCCAACCAAGGAGGAACTAGAAGCCACCACGGCCATCCTTCATTAATTCAGCAAAGTGTTAGGCCTGCACATATACAGTAAAAAAACTCAGTTCGCCCAGTTAGATGCCAAGATGTCGACCTTCATCATATCTTGTTGGCCTCATTCACACAGACAAGAGAATCTTTCCCACGTAGGTACTTGAGGTTGCAGCTACACACAAGATCACTAAAGAAGGTGCACGTGCAACCCCTCGTTGAGCCCATTGGCTAGAGATTGTTGGGTTGGAAAGGAAAGATGATGAACAGAGCAGGCCGATTGACTTTAGTCACCACAATGCTCTCTTCAATGCCTACTTATCGTCTCACAAGGTTCCCGATAGTAGTGTGGGCTAGGAAGAAGATTGACAAAATTAGAAGATCATTCCTTTGGAAAGGAGAGGAGAACGCTAATAGAGGACACTATCTTGTGAACTAGCCGACGGACTGCAAACCCAAAGAGTTGGAGGGCATGGGAGTGCTGGACCTAGAGAGGTTTGGGAGAGTCCTGCGCCTCCGGTGGCTCTGGCAAGGGTGGGGAGATGATCCAAAACCTTGGTGGGAACCGATGCGCCGTGCAATGACATGGATCGTTTGCTTTTCAACGCCTCGACTACGATCACCATTGGCGATGGCAACATGGCATGCTTTCTGGCACCACAACTGGTTAGAGGGAGAGGCACTAGATATTTGGCACAGAACCTTTTCAAATTGGTGCGCATGAAGAACGGGATGGTTTGCCAAGAGTTGAACAATTGGTAATCGGATCCGATCACTACGTACACGCATCACATCGACATTACAGGTCCAAGTTGTTGGCCTATGGATCAATCCGTAGGGAGTGCAGTTACAGACCAATGTGTAGGACACGATTACATGAAGATGGACGGTTGATGGAAACTACTCCACCCGCTCGGCGTACCTATTTCAGTTTCGTGGATCACACCAGAAATTCCGGCATCAACTCATCTAGATAGCGCAGGCAGAAAAGAAGTGCAAAATTCAACTTGGATCCTCCTATGCAACAAAATCTTAACAACGGATAATCTCCAAAAGAGAAAATGGCCCCACCAAGATTATTGTGTCTTGTATAATGGCCATTTGGATATGAGGATACATTTATGCATCTTTGCAAAGTCGTGTGGGATTAGGTGCAAGAAATCTAGTAGTAGTGAAGAGAAGTGTTAAACCTGCTCGATCGAAATGAAAGTATAGAATAGTCACCCATCGGCTAAAGTGTACGTGGAATTTCGAATGGACTCTGCAGGAAATTTTCATAGGAAAAAATGTAGGATTTGGAAAAAGATCCCGTGTTGCAAAGGAAGCGTGGAAGTTAAAACTTGCTCGAGGAGAATTTCTTGCTTGGACGTAGACATATGCCTTTTCTGTGTGTTGACAAAATGACAAATACTGTATTGTTGTACGTGTAACTCTCCCAGTCACACGCATTGCACCAGCATCGTTGAAGTGTGCTAATGACAAAAGCTACCTGCAATGAACACTGGTTTAAAAAAACAATCAAATTCTGTACAAAACAACTCTGAATTCTCTGCTTTTTGTCCAGTACATGGTTGATCTAAATTATCTTTGACAATTTCAATCTGTACCTATCAGCAAACAAATCTAAACATGAAATCCAATTTATATATATCTACTGTATCTTCAAAAGGAAGATTTAAAGATGGAGGCCAAGTCCATTTCCATTTGCTGGCAAGAACAGGTGAGGTGAGTCACACTGTTCTGCCCATCTGTCCATGATCAGCCAGACAAAGACATCCATCATCAGCAAACTAATTGCACCGAGAGAGATCCAATAATCAAAGAACTCAAGGTCAAATCAATCCCCCTGCGGGACACTCTAATCTCGCTCCAGATCCATCGTCCAAGCCGGCCGGCCTCAGATTTCCCTCCCCACCACGCCGAGCCCGAAGCCACTAGCTAAGAAGCCAGCAGCCATGTCGTCGTCCTCGTCGTCGTCGGGCTCAGGCGCCGGCGGCCGGCGCATCACCATCAGGTCCATCTCCTGCCGCGGCGTCAGGGCCTTCGTCCCGTTCCAGAAGCCGCCGCTCTACGCCGCGGTGTCCCTCGGCGGGCGCCGGGAGAAGACGCAGACGGACGCCGACGGTGGCGGCGAGAACCCGGACTGGGACGACGCCGTGTTCGCGTTCGACCTCGACGGGGACGGCGCGCAGCCGCAGCAGCAGCAGCAGATGGTGGTGGTGGAGTTCGAGGTCAAGGCGCAGGTGCCGATCCTCGGCAACAAGCTCGTCGGCACGGCTAGCGTCCCCGTGGCCGACCTGGTGGCGGAGGTGGCCGGAGACGACGCCGGGCTGCGCCATGTCAGGTACCAGGTGAGCGCACCCGATGGCAAGCCCAACGGCACGCTCAGCTTCGCTTACGCCATCAGCCGCGGCGTCAGCGACGCCGTGCGCCCGCAGCCGCAGCTCTACCCGGCGACGGGCGGTACGTGGCCCGATCAAAATCCGAGCTCTTGCTGTGCGCCTCCGACGAGCGCAGCGTATCCACCTTCTACGGCGGCGGCAAACTTCTCGCCACAGAGCGGCGGGTACCCGCCGGCGCCGGCGTCCGCTTCTCTCTATCCGTCAGTGCAAGGATTGTTGTCCCCACACAGCTACCCGCCGCCGCTGACGGCGGCATACCCACCACCACCACCGCCTGCGTCGTCGTGTGCAGCCTGCCCGGCGCCTACTCCGACGGCGCAGTACAGCAGCTACCCGCCGCCACCGTCGACCAACTACCCACCGGCGCCTCCGACGGCACAGTACAGCAGCTACCCGCCGCCACCGTCGACCAACTACCAACCGGCGCCGCCGAGCGGGTACCCACCACCACCGTCGTCCAATTTGATCCCTCCAAGCAGCACGTACCCGCCGCTGCCGCCGGAGGAGCCAGGTTCGGCGTACCCAGTTTATCCTTATCCAAGATCGGCGCCGCCAGCAGGCTCAGTGGACCGCGCACTGCAGTACTACCCGACGCCAGCTCCCGGCGGCTCGTCGTACTACCCTCCGCCGGGGACACGGCACCCTGAGGTCGACGGCGCGGCCAGGACGGCGTCCTACTACTACCCACCGCCGGGGAGTAGATACCCATACCCGTAGGATCGGAGGAGCTCGGCGGAATAATCTGCAGCGTTTTGGAAATTGGAACTGTGACACCTGGAGAGAGTGACAGCGATGTTTCAAAGATTGCTCCGCCCGCCGCTTCATTCGCGCCATGAGAAGCATGGTGTGTCGTTTAGCTGATCTATTCGCCATTGGAGGCAAGTCAGATTGCAGCGGTGGGTGCAAGGCTCTGCAAGCTGCCACCAACACTTGGCTTGTAGCTTGTTCGGGTCAATTAACCTCACAGTGTTTTTCAGTATTTCCAAGAGGATTTGTTTTTATTTTAAATTTATTTTGAACAAAGTGAATACTACTGATACTCCTTTTTACATTTGAGTTCTTTTTTTGTTTGGTGCCTAATTTGTTAACAGAGTGGTTCTCGCGCCAATTATCACTTACAAAAAAAAAAAAAGAGGATATTTTTAAGAAAATGAAAATTTTCCATCCTCTGCAACCGCACACAGCCAAGATTTTCAGAGATACAGTTACAATGTTACCAATTTATTTGCTGATAAAGATTAAAAAAAATAAAGTATACTCAAATAGGAGAAAATCATGTTTAAGTCTACTTGCTACTAACTCCGCTCCAAATTATAAGACGTTTTGGTTTTTAGATACATTGTTTTTAATATGTATTTAGATATAGTGTATATGTGCACGACAAATACAAATACGTATTAGAAAAGTTAAAACCTCTTATAATTTCGAATGGAGGGAGAATTATTTTGTCATCCATTATTCTTGCCAAACACATCTAGCTAGAGAGATAACCTCCAACGCCTTGCTTGTAAATCGAAATGTCTCCCTTTTATCTTTTAACTGCAACATCGCCTAGAACCACAATAAAAAAAGATCCTACTGGTGGTAATTGTCTGGTAACAGTAAAACATAGCCATGGTTTTACTTTGGAAAGAAATAAAAAAAATTGGAAGCCTACCAAACAAGGTCGGCACATCTACATATATTTTACTTTCATCGGTACTGTTGACCGATATTTTTTTATCGAAAAATGAACCTCTACTAGTGTTTGATTGACTGGATAAGAGATGAGCTTGGATCCATGCCTGCAGCTGGACGGGCGGGCCCATGCATCTTTTTTGTGTTCCGAACGCTTCATGGGCCGGCGTGTTCCACCGGACCGGAACCGGACTGTACAACGGCGAGTTTGCATCCCTTTACCTGGGCTGGGCTCCTGAAGACGAAACCAAGGTGGGCACCCGTCTTCTGAAGCTATAGTGAGGGGAAATTCAAAGAAAACAATCAAAAAAATATCATTCTCGCTTCGAGTTAAACGCTTTTAATTGCAACCAAATATATATACAAGAAGTACAATAATATTTGTAATTGACGTTATAAGATACTTACTAATTATTGGATCTATTTTTGTAATAAACTTATTTAGAGACAAAATGATTATTAATATCTAAAGAAATTTTTTTGATCCATTAAGGTACGTGAAGTCTTTTAGGACAGAACATAGGAAGAAGCAAGAAAATTTGTTGAGATCGATCGACCATACAAGATAGAGCAGCACATGTCTAATAAAGCAGCTAATGAAGATAAGATGCAGTGATTGAGTGGTTTGTGTACGTTTAAGCCTAGTGTTAGCCTCTACTACTAATTGACTGATAGCTGATTGACTGGGAGTAGACAGTAGATGTAGCTTACTACGCAATTGGATTTGGATAATGACACAGTAGTAGTAGGTCGACTGATGCATTTGACTGGTAGGAGGAGGAGATGAATGAATGAATAAAGAAATGAAGCGGAGGACGGTGAGCAGATTGCGGATCCTGGAAGCCCGGATCCAGTGCTTGCTTGCTTGCGTGTTTGACCGGCAGGTCAAAAGCGGGGTACTATCTAAATTCTATCTAATCTAAAGTTAGTGAACATCCGAATCCTACTAGATCAAGCTCTCAAAAGCAAAGCAAGCTAAGAATGCATGCATTCCCTACATTTATTTGGTTTGGTGCCAACGCGAATTGCTTTTTTTTTTTTTTGTTATTTTCATTTCCTTTTTGAATGCATCAGGACGCCTTCAGCAAGGCTGTTTTTTATTTTATTTTACAACTATAACTTTCTATATATTATTGTGTTAAAGCACAATACACCGGTATGGAAATTGAATTCACATATTACAGTGGTATATCTGATTTTGTAGACATAGGTGATGCTTCCGTCAGAGCCAAGCGAGAGGGTCCTCGTTCTCACCGAAGCTGATGAGCGACTGAGCAACAGCACGTAGGACGACGATTGCAAGAGCTTGCTTAAGAAATGCTAAATGCATCACACCGACAGGTGGGGCCACCTCGTCGCGTCCCCGGACCCAGTCGGCAGCGGAGCGGCCGTTTCGTTATGTAGCAGGAAGTACTAGTGTTTATATTTATTTGTATCGTAGGCAGCTGGGATGTGACAGTGAGAACAAGGCCGGCCGGGGCAAAGTGTGTGTGTTGTGGCAGTACTAGGCGATCCCGTCGGTCGTCCTAAAGGCAAAAGTACAAGTCACGATTTAGTTAGATGTGATCTCCAAAATCGATCACATTTTGCTTGCTTGCTAATTTCGTTTATAGTACCTACATACTACATAGTCGTCCCTGCAGGTAACGAAAGTTTAATCCTCAGAGAGTAGTGTTTCTTATACCAATCCAGTGAGACTGCTTCTGTACCACATCCTACTTTTTTCATGTCATATATAATTAGGCCAGTACGTTATTACGGTCAAAGAGTGATTACAGAGTCCAAATATAAAAAATGATGGATTGGCTTTACTACTTATGAGCAGATCTGTGGATCATAATTTTGTGTTCAGTGTAAGGCAAGCAAAGGCGACAAACAAGAACGAACGGCCTGACGAGTCGTCGGCGGTCGCAGCGCAGCTAGCACGGGCCGGCGGCGGGATAGTAGAGTAGAGCGGTGGTGGCCATGGTTGCCGGCCTTTTGACCCGTGGGTAGGGGAGCGTGGATTGGATGGGATCTCTCTCAGTCTCGTCCCGCGCTTCGCTTGCCCTTGCCAACCAAGGAGACGAGTGAGCTGGAAGTCAGTCCCGATCTGGTCCGCCTCGGAGAACGTGCTCCTCCCCGTCTCCGGCGCTCCCTCCCTCCCCTCGCTCGCTTTTGTGAATGAATAATTAATCCGGTCATCACCTGCGTCGCGCTGTGCCAGACTGCCAGTGCGTACGGCTTTTGATTTGACCGTGCTCAGCTCCAGATAAGCACAGCACAGGCAGGCCTAGTACTCGATCGATGATTCAAAATACTGCACGCTTTGCTTTGCTACTCGAGGTCGAAGAAGCCGTCGTCCGTCTCCGTCCGGAATCGGAAGGAGATTCGGTCGGAGATGCCCGGCGGTGACGATGAGTGGGAGCAGCAGAAAGAATGCAGGTCATGCATGCGATCGACGCAATGCAAATATCCAGGATAGCAAGAGGATTTTGCTTTGGCTTTGGGCTTTGGATCGATGAGGAGGATTATCCCGCCTAACTTGGCCGTGGTGATCACCGCTAGCTGCTGCTCGCTGTCGATTTTTTCGTTTGACCCGTCACTCACTTGCCGTTGCCGCTTGCTGCTGCTCCCATCCAACCTACTCCTAGCTCCACCATGGACTGACCAACTGGTGAGGTCACTAGTATTACCTTGGCAGTAAACCAACCTGCTTGGCTGGGTGACTGTGATTTGGTTAGGATTGACACTGGTTAATTACTGGCAATTAAGAGTACTGTAGCTAGTAGTAATGCAGCAGCTGGCACTGACAGCAGCATCGTCACCTGAAACCAAACCCAACTGTGTTTCTGTGTGCGTATCCAGCTGCAGCTCCACTGCACACAGGAAATGCCAATGCAAGCAGGAGAGCAGACGGTAATGGCTATTCTATTCTACTACCACCCCCAACGAACAAAAGTCTAGTAGCCGGCCTGCATAGAAATTAGTGAGTGATCAACAAAGAAAAGGAAATAAAGAAACGGCGGAGGAAAATCTGTCGGCCACCATCACCATTTTACAGATTAGATTACCACCAAAATTTGTTCAGTTTCCCCGACCCTAATTACAAAAATCCCACTAAACCAGGACCGCCTGCATGTCCGGCCGGCGAGCAGCGAACGAATCGCCTCGCCGCCGTCGGCCTTCATCGGCCGGCGACCTGAAAAAACTACTACTGCCACCCCTACCAGAACGGATCTAGACCCTCCTTCCTAGCCGGAGCAGGCGACGACGGCGCCGCTGCAGGCGTCCTCGGCGCCACGGTGGCTGCTGCTGCGACGGCGACTGCCGAGGCGGCCCAGGAACGGCAAAGCGCGACGGCGACTGCTTCCTCGCCCGGCGCCGCCCTTCGGCGACGCGGCGGCGGCGGACTCGGCGGCGGGGTGGGAGTGGGAGGTGGCGACACCACTTCCTCGATGGTCTCCAGCTTGGGCGCCCACCGCCGGGACTTGCCGTACCCGACGAGTTCCTCGTAGTCCTTGGCGAGACGGTCGTCCCCGCGCAGCAGCACGGCGGGCTGATGCTGCGTCTGGTGCTTCTCCTCCTCTTTCTCTTCCGCGAACGCGTCCTTGGCGGCGTCGGCGAGGGAGGAAGTCGTCGGAGAACTTGATCTGGAGCGTGCCCGACGCCGTGCGGTGGAGCTCGAACGGCCTTCCGGATCCGGCCTTCTTCGTCCCGTTCCCGGTGGCACCACCGGCGGCGGACGACGAGGACAGGAGGAGGAGCAGGGACGAGGCGAGGGAGACGAAGGAGAGGACGGAGCGGAACAGGTGCGCGGGGAGGAGGAAGTACGCCTCCCCAGGCTGGAGCTCGTCCCCGGGCGCCACGGCGGGGATCTTCTCCCCGATCAGCAGCGCGTCGGCGCGGCACACCAGGTGGCGCGGGTGCTCCTGCATCAGCTCGCGCGCCGTCACGGGTGGAGCGTACGACCGCACCTTCCCGTCGCACCCCACCAGCCTCACCGCCTTCTGCTGTGCCGCCGTCGCGCCCTGAGGCGTGACTGGCGACGGCGGGAGCAGGTCCTCGTCGTCCTCCTCCGCGCCGACGGCGGCGGCGCCCCTGGGCGGCGACGGGCACGGCGACGGTGACGGTGGGTGGGGGAAGCAGGACGCCGCGGGGCCGTGCAGGTGCAGCGCTGCCGGGACTAGGGACTTCCACTGCCTCATGGCAGGCGGTGGGAGGTGAGGTGAGGTGAGGTGAGCTGGGCGTCGCCGGCGATGGCGGAGGAGAAGGGGAGGAGGAAGAGGAGGAGGAAGGAGGTGGGGGCCGGGTCAGTGGGGTGGTGGGTATAAGAGGGAGGGAGGGGAGGTGAGGACGTGGGGCCCACCCGGCGTGGTGGCAGGTTTGACTCTTTGACCGCCGTTTTTTAAAAGCTTGCTTCGTTTGGGTGGGGGCGGGTGGGACCCACTCAGGGTCGTTTGGATCTGGCGAGGCTCTCGCTCTCCCTGTGCTGTCCTGTGACTTTTCTTTTTCTTTTTAATTGATATTTAATTAAGGCTTAATTAATGTTTTCTTTTTATTTTTGCTGGAAAGAAAAGAGGCGTGTGGTGGGCAGTGGGCTGGCTGTCGCTGGTGGTTTTGATTTCGAAAAAAAAAAAAAGATGCGATGCGTCTCGACGGGCGAGATTGTGATGGAGTCGGTCGTAGTCACTGGTCAGTCAGTCGGTGCCCACGTGTGGGGGTGGTCGTCCGTCGTGCCCGTGCGCGAGCGATGGATGGGCACCAGACGGTTGGGACGGAATTGGAAACCTTGCTTTGGGCTCTTGCTCCATGCTGGCTGCCTGGCTGGTTTGACACGGCCAGCAGGGGGAATTGTGCTAGAGGGAGGCAGTCTTTCTTCACGATCCTTTTTTTCCCTCACGTCAACCGTGGTTTACCTGGATTTTCAAGGTGTTTGGATCCCTATTTTCTCTCTTTTCACTGGATCACTAGTTTCTCTTTTTTTCATGTGAATGGGATTTGCGTGGAGCGTTCATTGAAACCTCACGATTTGCCCGCATTCTATCTGGCTGGATTTCGCCGGCGGCGCGGATCAAAACATATGCGGTCATCATGCCTTTCTTATTTGGATCTCTAGTATCTTTTTTTTTTTTTTTAACGTCAACGGGGGTTTACATGGCTTCTCCAATAGCGTTCATTGAAACCCTCGCGGTTGCCCGCGTTCTATCTGGCTGGATTCATGGCCGGCGGCGCGGATCGAAAGCATTATCGCGGTCATCATGCCTTTCTTGACCGCATCTCTAGTTTCTTTTCTTAACGCCAACGGGGTTTGCATGGCTTCTCCAATAGCGTTCATTAAGACCTCGCGGTTGCCGCGTTCTATCTGGCGGGGATTTATGGCGGGCACGGATCCGAAACGCATTATGTGGTCATCATGCATTTCTTGGGCGGATCTCTAGTCTTGCTTTTTTAAACATGAACTGTGGTTTATATGGCTTCCTGCTAGCGTGCATTGAAACCTCGTGCTTGCCTGCATTCTATCTGCCTCCTCACTCTGCGCGCATTCTATCTAGCTATATTTCTGGCCGGCGTTGCGGATAGAAACATATGTGATCAATATGTGTTTCTTGACTGGATCTCTAGTTTCTTTTTTCACATGTTTTGCGGATTCTGGGGCCTTTTTCCTAGTGTTTGTTGAAACCTCGTGGTTGCACGCACTCTATCGGCTATATTTCACGCGCTAGCGGCGCGGATCGAAAAGCGTGCGTGGTCGACATGTGTTTCTTGACGGATCTCTAGTTTCTTTTTTTTCACGTGAACCGCGACTTACGTGGCTTTTACGCTAGGGTGCATTGAAACCTCGTGGTTGCCGACCTTCTATCTCGCTAGATTTACGCCGGGCGCGGATCAAAGCGTGCGTGGTGAACATGTGTTTCTTGAAGGATCTCTAGTGTCTTTTTCGCGTGAACCACGGTTTATGTGGCTTTTTCGCCAGCGTGCATTGAAACCTCATGGATGCCCCATTCTACCCGGCTAGACTTCTAGCCGGCAAAGTGAGGATCGAAAAATTCGTGGTCAATATATGTGTCTCTAGACTGGATCTCTAGTGTCTCTTTTCACGTGAACCACGGTTTATGTGGCTTTTCCACTAGCTTGCATTGAAACCTCGTGGTTGCCCGCATTCAATCTGGCTAGATTTCTAGATGGCTTCGCGAAAACGTGAACATGTTTTTCTTGACCGAATCTCTAGTTTCTCTTTTCATGTGAACCGTGGTTTATGTGGCATTTCCACTAGCTTAATTGCATTGAAACCTCGTGGTTGCCCACTCTATCGGCTATATTTCCGGCGGTTGAAAGGTCCCTTTGTGGTTTTGGTAATTGAGTGTCAACATTAGGTGAACTAATATGTGTGATTGAGATAATACACGGGAGATTAGTTCACTCGTGATGGTGCAATGAAGGAGCTTTATTGCATATGAAACATGACATGGAGTCATGTGACCAAGGTGGTGAAGATCAAGACAAGACTTGGCTTGATGGACCGGTTGCAAGTGTGAAGGGCAAGTCGAGGCGGTGAAGCGATGGACCGCGAGGCGGTGAAGCTTAGGCAAGACTTGGCCCCACGGACCGACGCAAGCGGTGAAGAGCAAGTGAGGTCAAGATCGATGGACCAATAGTGTCACGTGATGATATGAAGTGGATCATATCATTTGGTGATCGTGTTGGTGCATGTGTTGCATCGGCATTTGGAGATGGAGTGGAATGGAAATGCGCAAGGCAAAGGTATAACCTATAGGGCATTTCATTTCGCGGTCATGAGGAGCTTAGAGAAGTTTATGACCGGGTTTAGGATAGATGGCCGTACTATCAAGAGGGGGCAAACTTGTTTGCATATCGGTCATCTAGTGCCACTTGAGCGATCTAACTTTTGCGATGTGTTAGGATCGAAGTGGCGTGGTAAGAGCTAACGGGCCTTTGAAATGATTGTGAAAATGCTAACACACATGCACATGGTGATGTACACTTGGTGGTGTTGGCACATTTGCAAAGGCGGCGTGATTGCGAGGTTGAGTTGGGTTTGGGAACCGCTCATCCTCCCGCCGAGCTTGCGGCGGATTCGGGCTTTTGAGAAAATGAGATGCATATTTTCTATTGCGCGGATGCAAGTTGGTGGTGAAAACATACTATTCCTCGTGCTCAAGTTTGGTATACTTGATGGGTAGCATGTCGAAGCGAAGGCGTCGGTGATTCGGTGGAGTTTTATTTGAAAAGCGGTGACCGGACGCACCGACCGGAAGCACGGTGTTTCGGACGGGGCGCTTCCGGTCGGTCGCGTCTGGTAAAGCTCGCGAAGCGGGTTTTAGCCGGGCGGTGGCCGGACCCTGGACCGGACGCTTCGGTGGTCGGCCGGGAACCGGTGGCCGACGCGCACGGAGGGCGTGTCGGCCGGGGCGATTGCTTGTCGGTTGTGACCGGACGCTTGGACCGGACCCGTGACCAGGACTTCATTTGGTGAGTCCGGCCGATTAGGTCGTCCCGGCCGCCTTGAAAGCTGTGATTTCGTCCCCAACGGCTAGTTTTTTCGGTTTGGGCTATATATACACCACATACTCGACCTTGTTCGGGTGCTGAGCACACTTGGGCCTTGGTGGCTTGTGTTGTGGTGCTTGAGAGCCCTCCCACTCACTTGTGATTGATAGTGTTCATCAAATCAAAGTGAGGAGTGATTCTAGTGCATTCGCGTTGAGAGATCGCGTCGTGGCACTAGGTGATCGTGTTGCAAGCCGGAGTGCTTGTTTCTCTTGGAGGTTGCCACCTCCTAGGCGGCTTGGTGGCAAGAGACTTCGTGAAGCACGCAAGCGGAGATTGTGCGTGTGCTCGAAGGAAGATTTGTGAGAGGTTCGAGCTCACCTCGGGGATCGTGAAGAGCATCACTACTAGAGCGTGTCTTTGAGCTACCTCACTTGTGAGTGTGGTGTCTTGCGGTGCCTTGTGATAGGCTCACTTGAGAGTGGTGTCTTGCGGTAAGCCTAAAGGCATTTGGCTTGGAACCGAAGAACCATCTAAGTGAAACACCAAAGGAACCACCCAAGGTGTTGGTCGACACAACGAGGAGTAGGGGAAGTTGGCAAGCTTCCCGATACCTCGATAAAAAATCACCGGTGTCAACTTGTCTACTCTTCTCGGTGGTTTGCATTCTCCAAATCACAAGCTTCGTATTTACATTCATATATACCTTGTGCTTGTGGAGTAGCTCTTGCAATTACTAGCTTGTGTAGCTTGTTAGTTGCTTTGCTTAGTTTGTGTAGCTAAGTATTTTGAGCCTTTGGGTTAGGCGTGTGTCGCCTTGTCCTTAGTGCATCTAGTGAGCTTAGGTTTGGCTTTGTGCTTTTGCTCATTAGAATTGTGTAGGAGCTCACCCTTGTTTGAAGTACTAGTGCATAGGTTTGTGTGACCTTGCAATAGAAACGGTTAGGAGCTCAAGCTAGGCTTATCACCTCATTTGCTTTGTGTAGGATCTTTTATGAGGTGATTTAGAGTCATAGCTAGAGGGGTGAAGTCTTGGCTAAACGAATAGTTACAATTCCGCATTATATTTGTTTACCGGCGTAATTAGTTTTAGAAAGGACTATTCACCCCCCTCTAGTCCCCATCTCGACCCTACACCAGTGAGATAGATTGAAACGTGCATGGTCAACATGCAGTATTTGACTTGATCTATAGTTTCTCTTTTCACGTGAATCGCGATTTATGTGGCTTTTCCATTAGCCTGAATTAAAATGTCATAGTTGCCCGCATTCTATATGGTTGTGCCTGTCCAACCAGCTTCATGTGGGCGTGGGTATAAACTCTATGGGTGATGCACCTATATATTGCATGTTTTCTCTTCGAGCACACATAGAAATCACAATATAGTAGGCCCGAACTAGGTCTATTGGATATTGGTATGCATAGGGAATTTGTGCATGCCACGACGCCATCGGCTAGCTTTCTGTTCACACACATAGAAACTTACCACTTCACATGTACATAGGGATTTTGTGCACGCAGTGTCCATGCATCCGTTGTTTTTCTTATTGTATACGTCTAGAAAATTGCCTCTCTTGGAATCTAACTTGGTTTTAATTTGCTTTGCCACCCATGATTCCTCTATGTTGCCAAAGGATGTTTGGTTCGGTTGGTTACCCCAGCCAGCCTGGACACTCTAGAGGCAACCCTCAGGTCCTGAGTTCGAATCCCAGTGGGAGCGAATTTCAAGCTGGGGCTTTATTAAAAAAAAACTCAAAAATAGAAGGGTGGGGGTTTCCCTTCCTGACTTCGGTAAAAAAAAAAATGATTCCTCTATGTTAACCCGACTAGCAGGTGCATTTTTGTTGATTATTCTCAAATTAAAAACTGGTATTTTCTTCAAGAATGGTTTCCTTGGAGCCTAATATGTTGTGTTGTATCCAAAAATCAGTGTCGTCATGGTGTGGGACTCTTCCATGGAAAAACTATAATAACTTGACGGTTGCACTAGAATAAGTACACAGGCTCTGCTCATTCTTCTAGACACAAATACTCGTGTAGGAAGAATATGTGGTCAAAGTCCCAAACAACCGTTGTTCTACAAACCACGAAACAGTTTCGGTAGTATCTGTGACTGTGGAGTACGTACCTGGCCTTGCTGCTGCGAGGTAGTAAAACCTTCTAGAACATGAGAGCTTGAAATTAAGCAAGCGAACCACCGCCACTAAGCTACGTCGACACTCAACCGCCAGGCTAGGCTGGGCATATCACGCTTGCTTGCATGGGGTCCATCCAGTTTATGCAAAATGTGTTCTCTGACCGCCGTGATCATGCTCAATCAGTCACTCTGCAGAGTGCAGCAGAGTCGGCGGTCTCTCGTCGATCACTTGCTTCCAAAACATTCGTCAATGAGCGCAGTGATAAAAGGCTGTTTGTTTGTTAGGTCGGGTCGTTGGGCCGGCGAGTCCACCAATCATGCCTCGTCAGGTCGATGATCCATCAGCCGGTACCAACTATTACTAGTACTTTACTCGACCGTTTATCTATCTAGATTAGGCGTATATATATATAGTATGATGGCCGTATATATGGGCAAATGACGGATTGGGGTGGTTGTTTTCCTCTAAAAATATATTGTGGTGGTCAGTATGTAGTAGGTCCCATAGTAGATCCCATACATGAAACCCAAGGTCCACCGTACCTAAGGCTGTCGTTGGGGTGGGTATGGATATACACCCCGTGCGTATCCATACCCGTACCCGTATCTTGCTTATCCATGCGTTACCCTCCCCGCTTTCATTTGTACACCCGATTTCCCTGTTTACGCAGAAGAAGAGCCAAGGTAGAAGATGGCATCCGATGGATCTAGGCTAACATCAAGCTAGCTAGCCGACGCTGAAGTCCTCCAGGAGCACGCACAGGAAGCACCTGGAGCACGTCGCGGCGACCATCCCGTCGCCACCGCCAAGGGCAGGTCGCCTTGCTTCACGCCACCGCCACGGAGGGAGAGTAAACTTCACGCCGCCGCCGCCGGAGGGCGAAGTCGCATAACCGTCCGGCGCCAGAGAGCGAGTCGCAGGCGTCGCCCCGCTCTACGCCGCCCGGAGGAGGACGAGTCGCGGCGTCGCCCGGCCGCCGCCCGACACCGTGCTTCACGGAGGACATGGTCACAGACTAACATAACGGGATTTGTAGACTCCTTATACTCGTTTCCTCCACGGATATTACCCATACCCGCACGGGTATGTGTTTTCCTATCCATACCCTCCCCATTTCACGTGGATACAGACTTGAATAATGGGTATGGATACCCAGTGACAAAGCAGAACCGTACCCAAACCAACCGTATAGGTTTCGGATGCTAAAAATTGATGAATAATGGTTAGCTACGTGATATTTTCTCTACTCACATGATTCTTGATCGTGGTTGTGCTAGCTACATTTTGTTTATCCACAAGTTACTATTTTTAGCATTCAAAATCTATCCATAACTACAAGCATAATTTCTTGCCAACTAGTTCACCCTTCCCCTCTATGGTATTAATTAGTCACATCAAAGCCAATGCCTTGCTCTTATTCTGTTTAAAAACAACCCTAATTACTTACATTTTTGTCAATGTCCGGGTCGAGCATTTTATTTAGACTAGCGTTGCTCACAGGAGTCGTCGGGCCAAAAGAGAACATAATTTAGGGTCATCTGTCCGCAACTGTCCACACTTTTTGAAGCTAGTGCATGACATTGCCATTTCCACTGCCAACATTGTTATTGACGATGCTTTGGTGGTGCTACCAATGCAATACCTAGCTAAGTCCTCCCATGCCATGGCGAGCTTGTGACAATACACTAACCCCTTGCTACCTCTCTCTATTGTTCAAACCATAAGTTGTTAATTAAAAACTTATAAGCCGTGTAATTAATTTGGTAACCCCAAGCATTATCACTGCCCATTGAAGTTCACAAATTTTACTTCTTTCTGAAATAACTTTTCATTCAAAATAGTATATAACTTGTTACTTTAGGGGACAAGTTATATTGGTCTTGTTGACCGCCAAAAAGGGACACAGTATCAATTGAAGATGAACTAGAAAATGAGATGCATGGAAGCGAAAAGAATGAAATTTGGAGTAACTTGGGGGCAAATTACGCCGGCACGTACGTACTAAAGCTAAGCTACTGGCATTTGCATTGGTTAACTAACATTACATATATATGCTAGTGAACAAACTAATTCTTCCTAACTAGGGCTTATCTCCTCTTCTTATCTAATACCATGCATCTGATCTTTGCAGACTATCGATCCCATTAGTTTAACTAAACCCCCTTGAAACCTTAAGCCAAACACATGCACATGGCCAATCAGACCTTTCCCTTCGTTTCAGACTCTGAGCTGAGGCGCCTAGCACTGACACTGGCACACATCACATGCTAGCGCGCTCTCTCTCTCCGGTAATGTAAAAGATTCCTTGGCCTTGGTTGATGAGCATATGCAAAACAAGGATGCAATGCACGGAGACAAAAGGTTGCCGCACGTACGCTCCGCGTGCAATGTATCACAAGTGATCGATGAGGTCATGCATGGCATTGTGATGCGTGTGTGGCCTAGAGACTCGGCAAGGCCTGCCGGCTTGGGGAGGAGCAGCCTCCTTGCGTGCCTCAACTTGCATTGGGTCTGAATCGAATCGATCGGAGTGCGCACGGCGCGGATTTGAAAAACAAGATGAGGATAGACTTGTTTAGGGGACCGAGGGACATGTATGAGATTTGCATTGGGTGCTGGATATATTTCTTCAGGATTCCTTTCCTTGCATTGTGTACGGGTGACGCATGGAGGCAGCAACCAAGAAGAGAGAGAGAGAGAGAGAGAGTGTTTTGCAGAGCTCAAGAGAGACGACTGAGTGAGTGAGTGAGAGAGCAAAATGCACGGTTTCCAGGACAGCCAGCGCGTGCGTGTGACGGTCAGAGGGTGACACTCGTGTGGGTATGTGTGTTCACCTTTCCTCGCTGATCGAGGATGCAACGCCGCGGATTAATCCTAGCAGGGGTACGTACTTCGTCAGTACCAACACTTCTATGCATGTTTGTATATGTGCGAGTAATTCTTTTAAGGTATAAGTACTATATTATGGAGAAGAGGAAAAAGTACAAGAAAACTATGGATTTTAGAGAAAAAAAATGATAAATAATGTGAAGTTCATAGCTAATTACAATTGTTTACCCTTTGTTTCTCTATATATATTACACTCTAATACATAATTCACGCATGTGCTTTGTAATCTCTATCTGATTGTAAAACAATTCAGTCAATTGTCATATATGTCTTTGTGTAATTAACATTTTCCCTCTTTTTACAACCCAAGTATTTGTGTGTTTGACTCATATATATGTTTGGCTCATGAACCATATATATTAGATTTAGGTGTGTGTTTGACAACAAATAGATATGTGCATTGCTTTCACATACATGTATAGTTGTTCCTTATGATCAACACATCGTATGTATATATAAGGCCATGAGTTTCTTAATTATATGTTAATTAATGATAGCAAAAGGAGGTAATTTATAAGCGTATATAGGTAACCACATACATGAGCGGTTTTAGGTATTTTTAAAATAATATTTGAGGCAAGTTGATGCATCATCCCTGTAATTAGTATATTATTAATGATATCAAAAGATGACTCATTCATATGAAAGAGGTTTACAATAGATTATTTCTAATAGAATTGTATGGTTAGAAAATTAAAATAAAAAATGTGGTTCAATTTCAAATAGTTATATTGGTGGAGGTGTGTAGTTTATTTTTTACAACATAGAATAGGTAAAATACTTATGGTTGTGAATGGTAGCATAAATGGGTGCTTTTAAGTGAGTATTAAGAGGTTACTTTAGTTTATTTCTATATTGACAAAGGTGGGTAAATCCAGATGTCATTTAGAGGGTTAGTCTAGAGTGTTTCCATAATGGAAAAAGTGGGTACTTTCTAGTAAAAAAAGAATAGATCCCAATGGTTTATTGACTATGGTAATTAAAGCCTACCCAATTAATGGGTATGCTTTTCTTTTTCCTTAGATTTCAATGTGGAGACAACCTTTGGAGTTTAGTAAGATAAGATTTACAATTATTTTTTTGATTGGGATGGATTTACCCTTAAAATGCTTAAAAGATCACACTACAACATATAGACGATGTAGTAGGGGATACTTGTGGCTAGAGGATGCGAGGGCAATATTTGTCATTATCTCTATGTCAAGGAGTTCATTTTGTTGTCCAAAGATATTATCTTTGTCCCAGTACTAATTGGGAAAATATATTACAACAAAATGAATAAATGATCAAAATTTTACTCAATGGTGTATTCTATAATGGTGAAGCCGGCCAAGAAAGTGACGTCGGGTTCTTGAACACTGCAAAATAGTGCACAAAAAGTGTTTGACATGGATTTTGTAAAGGGCCGTCCAGAGACCCCAGATGACCCCCAATAACCGGGGCCTGACTCCAAACATAATAACAAGATCATGTCGATGTATCAAACATAATACTACATCTTTTTATAAAAAAGTAGGCAATATGGTGATATATAACACATGTTTTCTAATGGACAGCAGATCGGATGAGTAGTACGTACAGTCCCAACATGCATGGAAACCATGGGTTGGTGATGAGCTCCTTCTCAACTTGAGCTAGCTCGACACTCGTCTAATGAGGTAACATTTCTTCTCTTAGAATGCTCATCGTGCACTAATCAACGCTCCAATCTTGGATTTCATGAACCCACTCTTATTTTTGGTTTCATTCAGGAGAGAAATATGGAAACAAAAATAAAACTTTACTCCACATTCATAAAACATCTACAGTCTGGAAATAAAAAAAAAGGCCTAGGCAGGTAGATTGCCATTGTTTGAAGGACATGATCGAGCTGTAAATAAACGCAAGACGCAAGCACCGTGTGTAGTTTGATGCATACTCCTACTCATCTATCACTCGTCTCTGTAAACAACTGGGGTCTGGAGGAAAAGCAGGGCACTGCGTTCACTGCGTTTATTCAGCGTTGCATGGATGCGGCGGCAGGGCACGCGCGCGTGCCGGTGCCGGCGCCGGCGCCGCGCGGCCGTGGCCGGGCCCGGGACGGAAAAGCTAAGCTAGAGCTCGTCGCCCGCCGCGCGGCAAAGAAAGGCGTTCAAAAAGGCGCACTCGGAGACCGGGGCGGTGTCGCTCCCCGGCGTAGACGACGAACACGTACTCAGCGGAGCACGGACACCCATGCATCTGCACGAGAGAGTAGCCTGTAGCCCTTCTCATCTGGGCACTACTCACCACCTCGTGTTACGCGCCGTCGCCGTAAGAGGCGTCTCAATGGTCTCAAATAGCTATTTAGGAGGGAATTTATTAATTTATATCAATGACACTTTATAAAATAGCTAGCTAGATGAGGTATAAAAATAATATAAAGTAACATGTTGATTGGCTATCGGAGAGAAGGCCAAATAAAGTGACTAATAAATATCTAATCTAGCCATTTCTTACAGTAAAACATCTCTCACATAACTCTCAACTATAGTGTTTATTTTTTTCTTATTTAGATGTCTCAAATAGCTAGCGATTTGTAAAGTGACATTGATAGCCAATAGAATCGTTTCAAGCTAGCGATTTGGTAACCATCGGAGACGCCCTAAAATCAAAAGGACGATTTTTTTACCGTGGGGTGGAAGTGTGGTGCTACTCGTAGCACCAAGCAGCCTCGAACAGTAGGGCCGGGCGCGAAAAGATGTGCGAGGGAGACGCCGTGCGCGCGCGCGGCCGGCCCCAGGCCCCGGCACCGGCACCGGCACGGGGAAGGCCGCCGGCGAGCGGCACTGGTTTGGTCAAACGGGGAGTACAAGACGAGACGAGGATCTCGAGGCACTGGGAGGGAGTGAATGAAAAGGAAAAGCTTTGTATTGGCCAGCGAGTAGCGACGTAGCAGAGGTTACCTTTTTTTTTTTTTGAAAAAATCTGTCTTCTCTCTCCCTTTTGTTCATGTGTTCTCCTTTATCTTGGCTGACTCGATTTGAAGGGACTACTGGGGTGCAACCGTGAACGGAGTAGGAGTAGTAGAAAGTGACGTGACGAATGCAAAACAAAGGGGCGTCCCACTCACACGCACAAAAGCTTCCAAGTAAAAGGCCAATTGAACACTAGCTATAAACGCCTTTTATTGAGATGTTTCTGTTAATACTTTTACTTAGTACTCACTTGTTCTTATTTAATAAATAAATAAATAAATAAATATATATATATATATATATATATATATATATATATATATATATATATATATATATATATATATATATATATATATTGCTACGGTATTCATGTTTCTCAATTTGTACAGTTTAATTAGTTTTAATAATAATAATAATAATAATAATAATATCTCTAAATCAATTTATTATTAAAATAAAATTAACAATCTATCTAAGGTTCTAATTACATACCACAAATATTAATCCCGGTGCTACTTTCAAGGGAGTGCATCTTTGGAGTGAACTCTTGGGTATAGTCTACATTTTTTTACCAAACCGGTCAACATTCGAACGAGAAAGCTATACCTCTGATATTCATTCCGTGGCTCCCCAAAATCTACTTTTGAGTTTCATAGTAATCTGATAACTAGAAGTAAAGTATTTTTTTTTTCGAGACCACGCCGTTCGCGTTTTTCATTAAGCGAAGAAAGTACAAACAAGATAACAAGACACAACGGTAACCAACTAGTTACCGAGGCGCCAACCTATTTCTACCGAAAAGCAAGAAACGCGAGGGCGGGAGACCCTCCACCTAACAACCCCCGCAAGCCAAGCCCAATACGGAAGAAAACTCAACACCAAGCAAGCCAATGGCGATCGCGGCCCGTAGATGAAGGGGAATCCGTGCGCTCCTCCGAAGTCGCGAGGGCGGGACCCGCGGGCGAAGCGTCGACATGAAGATACACCTCCGAGTCACTTAGACGGGACCACGGGCGAGGGCGCCGACATGAAGATGCCCTCCGAGTCACTAAGAACCGGGACCGCGAGGCGAGGAGCACCAAAATGGCTACGACAACGACAAACACCATCCGACGAGGCGGTGGAGAGCAACAATAAGCACAATTGGGGCACACGGACGAGCGGCAAAGACGAGCGGCAAGCAAGGCTTGCACCCATGCCACGCCCCACAAGTGAAAAGGCGACCGTCACCAATCACCCCACCACCACGGCGGAGCAAGCGCAACAACACGAGAACTCAACCAACAACGTCACCACGGCGTCGTTGGTGAGTGCTGAGTAGCCGTCGTCTGCCGGACCACCATGGCTGGCAGACCTCACGAGGGGCCGGCCACCCCGGATGACGGATGACGAGGGACCGAACACGACGCCTTCAAGAAGGTAGTGGCGCTAGAGCGCCACCGTCGTTTGCCCGCGTGGCAAGAAGCGCCGGGTTTTTCGCCCTTGTCCATCAAGAGTCACGGGGAAAGCCAACAAAGGGTTGCCCTGCTCCGGCCAGTGAAACACTACGGCGACGCCTCCAACAAGGCAACACCGCCGGCCGGAACAGGCAAGGATTTCTCCCAAGTTACGTAGGTGAAGATGGGATGGAGCGCTCACCTCCGCGTGGAACCTCCACGAGACCCGGCCACCCACCGGCGCACGGGGCGGCGAAGAGATCCGGCCCGGCCCGCCCAACTGGAGCACCACCACGCGAGCCAGCCATGGCGGAGGAGGCCGGGGGGGGAGCGAGAACCGCCAGGGCGGGGGGGCCCCAACGCCCGGCGGATCCGGGCCCGCGAGGGAGCCGCGCCCGCCGCCCGCGAGCCGGGGACGATGTGCTCACCGGCGCCGCGCCCGGATTAGGCGGCGCCACTAGGTGCCGATCCGTCAAAGGGAGAGCCGGATCCGGCCCCAAGCGACCACCGGCAGCGCCGGCCGCGTCGTCGGAATGAGCCGGACGTCGAAGCTAGGGGTTGGGAGGGAGGGAGGAGGAGGGGGAGGGAGGCGGGAGGAGGCGGGCGGAGGAGGGGCCGCCGCCGCCGCCCACCACAGCGGCGGGCGGCGCCGGGAGCTTCGCCGGGGAGGGGGAGGTGGCGGCGGGAGGGCGCCCGCCCGAGCCGCTCCCGGTGAGAGCGGCAGCGGGGGGAGGCTTCGAGAGGTACTGTATGTATCGAAGTAAAGTATTTTGCACCGCCATCGTGTCCAGTGTTGTTTTCTACGATGGTTGTTCGATTCATGATGGTGACTCCGTGAGTGGGGACTTGAGTTTTCTAACCACCAACTACTGTACTCATTCCATTCCTAGTGGTAGTTCACTTTTACTGAAGAAACATTTGTCTTAACCAAACATATAAATTATACAATATACATATTTCAAGGATCAATAATTAAAACCAAATTTTGTGCTATATGTTATTCTATAAATTTTTACCGTCAGTATTGCATATAGTTTAGCCAAATTAATTGCAAGTAGGCTAAACCTCCCTAGACACCTTGGTCTCTATGTCATTGGTAATATCAAAGGTGTGGATTAAGGTTTGTGTTTACTAGTCATGGCACCAAATTTCAAAATTAGTGATTGATGGGTAGAGGGGTAAGCCTGTTTGGTAGAGCGATGGGATAACCTTCCCTCATAAGCTACACAAATGGAGTAAACGTACAGGTCTCACCTAGCTTTTGTAGCCAAAAGATGTTGCGAAAAACACACATAATTTGTCTACTAATTTTAGTTGTCATGCTCTGCAGACCAATGTCTACACAAATGGAGTAAACGTACATGTCTACTAATTTTAGTTGTCATAGCCAAAAGATGTTACAAAAAAATAGCATATTTAAATTATTCGACCAAATATATTGTGTTGTTCAACTCATGGAGGAAAAAAAAAATGAGATTTATCCTTTTTTTTTCAGTAGAGGGAATAAATTGCATGCTTTTTAGGGCCCTACTATATCATGGCAGACCAATCTGCAGGCTAGCCGCACAGTCTAACGAGAGCGAAAGCGACGCTCGCGATCGAGCCAATGCATGCAATGCAATGCCTGGACGGACCGGCACCACGTAGTACGTACTCCAACTCAGGCGCCGCAGAAAACGACGGCGGCGCCGGCGAACAACACAGCACCGCCAGTCAATTACAAGGCGCGAGGACGGACCCAACGCCGCAGTCGCCATCGTTGTCGTCGCCAGTCGTCGTCTCGCCGTCTGCGCGCAGACTATTCGTTGCATGCACTGACAGCGATCGATGCATGCCTCACGCCATGCATCCATCGCAGTCAGCAGTCAGTCTTCGTTCCACGGCATGCGCTTGGACTTGCGTTCGATCAGCGCTGATCAGCTAGCTAGCCTGCCTTCTCTCTCTTTATCAATCTACTAGCACTGTCGTCGTCGTCAGCCGGCGACGGCCGTCGTCACCGGCCCCTCCCTGCATGCCTGGTCGATCGCCGGCGACGACTAGTAGGTAGCATGCAACCGATCACAGCGTTCAGCCTGGAGATGATCATCATGCATGAGCATACTATATATGTCGTCGTTGAATGTTTGTCCATGGAATGATGAGACATGCAAGGAAGCAAGTCCATCGGCTCCACTTTCACTTTTTTGTTGCCTCAAATAATTGACTGCTCCTTTGGTATGCATTCTTTGTCTCATCAGACATGGATCAGTTGCTACCTGACACTGCCAGCAGCCCAGCACTCTGCACACTCTTGCTTCGTTCTCCAGTGTTTTTCCACTTTTCCAGATGCTTCTCTGTATGTGGCCGCATATATGAGACGACACGTTCTTAACGTTGTGGAGTGTGGACGACATTACGTCGGTCCAAGAGGTTGGTGAACTTTGAAGCTAACATCTAACATGGTTTCTAGAACCATTCCTAACAACTGGCCACCTCTACAAAATCGATTTTTCTGAGTGGTTGGTGTTACTGCCTTACTAACTACTCTTAGAAATTAGAAATGTTCTTTACTTTTAGATAGGATTAGTGTTAACTAGAAAGAAAACACTCGAGCACGCAAAAAAAATAATGTATTGGCCTGTGAGTCTGTGACCTACTAACAGCACATGACCGTGGTTCTTCCTAGCGACCTTCTCCCATGATTTCTTTTTGCTATTTTTCGTGAATTTTATCATATCTAAAAAAACAATTTCCAGAGATAGTCACACCTCTCACACTAGAGGCGTTAATGTTCTCCAACCTCTATAAATCAGTTTTCAGGTTGTCAAAAAAAAATAAAAAAAAAACAGTTTTCATGGCCGCGGTTTTGCATAAACGTCTCTACACATAGTTTAGAGACCCCTGGTGTTAGAAACCGGCTCCATGAACCAAATCTAATCACTCCTAGCTCGAAATACTACTTTATAATTCCGGATAACAGGAAAAGGATACTAACTGCATTTTTTCAGTATAATGGACCACTCCTAAAATTTCTAAATAGTTGCTCCCTCCGTTTCAAATTATAATTAATTTTATCTTTTCTAGATACGTTTATTTTATTATGTAACAAGATATAATCTATATCTAAGTAGAAATCATGCATATATCTAGAAGAGCTAAAACAAATTATAAATTGGAATGGAGGGAGTACTCATCTTAGGCTAAATCCTTCTAGATTGTGCCGATTTGTTCCCATTTGTGGACCCTTTTGTCCCAGTTCTTCACCTTGACAACGTCAAACTGTTGCTTATATACAAGTAGAAATTATGTGGATCACTTTAAATTTAAATAATTTTATCTCGAGTGTACTATTTTTTTCTAATTTGTTTTTTTAAATCATGTCTACCATGTTCTAATTTATAATAAATAGTGGGTTTATTGCAAACTGAGCATAGTTCATTTAGAACAACTCCAATAGCTTGGCTTAATAGCCAAATTTCATTGTTTAGCTATTTTGTGCAATAGAAAACTTCTAAAAAAAATAAGAGGCCCACAATAAACTTGCTATTTTACAAAACCATATAGCAAATGACTACGGCTAACTATATATGACCATTGAGATTTTAGGGATATCATGTTTGCTATTTGCAATTTTACAAAATCACATCGCACATCTGTTAGAGTTTTTTATTTTTTTCTTTAAAAATCTATAAATACCCTACCTAACAACGATAGCACATCTCTTGGAGTCCTTGTTACATTGGTTCTAATAGCCACTCGGTAAGGCTCTGACTTAACAAATTGTATTTTCCTAAATTTACTCTATAGGATTTAATGACGTGTCCGATTGAGTCCTAGTCCTTGAGAGATGCTCTATAGGTAGGTTGTGTCCTTGCATTCACAGGGGTCTCACAGGGGTAGAGTGTGTGCGTGCGTGCGTTTATGGATGTGATTCATAAATTTCTTGTTTTTGTAACAAAAAATATTAGTGCTACAAGAATATGGTTCCGACAAATTTCTTTGTAGAATGAGTGAATTGCATCATCCACTTGGAGTCCGCTGCCATGCTCAGCATGCTCCCACTTTCTCAAGTGGTGCCAATTGGGCTACTCCTGCCAGAAGCAAGGCCCGTCGGCCCATCTAGTTGCAAAGGTACAATGGCAAGTAGGCCCGCTTTGCATACACGTGCGGGCGGTGGGCAGCTATGGTAGGCCCATTGGGTTGCGAAGGATACAATGGCCCAAGCCTGTCGAGCCAAAACAGCAATCAACACGCCATCGAGTCGAGTTGTTTCTAAAAAGAGTAAAATGCACCTGGGTACCTAAGCTATTGTGTTGGTACCAAATAGGTACTCAACTTAAAAACATGGGTTAGGTACTCAAACTATTCTGCGGTACCGGATAGGTACTCAACTTAAAAGCGTAACAGTTAGGTACTCAAACTATTACGTGGTACCGGATAGCTACTCAACTTCGAAGCGTAAATACATATTTGATTGGCTCAAAATGATAGTGTAAAAATCTTGTAAATATATATTTAGATTGGCTCGGGAATGATAATTAGGTTGAGAAGATAAACAATTCAGACAATTTTGTCTCACCAAATTGGCTCGGTTGCAATAATATAGGAGGAATACAATATTAAAAAATGATATTAGCTTCACTTGCACATTTCACTTAGCACGGCAACACAACCGATGTCTTTTTAGGTGCGCGCCGTACAAGCAAAAAAAAATTAGTGAAGCATTTTGGCCTTCACACGGTGCCATGCATGCATTAATTCTACTATAATTAGCACTTATTTTGCAACTATTGTTTACAAAAAAAATAATCTTGTTACTAAAATCAGCACACAAATAATTAGCATGATAGTTTAATACGTAATTTTTTTATCTATAAATATTTATAAGAACTTTAAGCTATGAGTATTTACGAGAATTTTATACTATGAGTATCTCCTATGAATACTATGAAATTTAATAGAATCTACATGTGTGTGCAGGTTAGCGGCAAAGTAAATAACAATTTAGTTATGCTTCGGTTAAATAAATGCAAAAGAAAAAAATAAAGGAAAAAGGAATTGAGTACCTGCCTATTACGTTTCGAGGTTGGAGATACCTATCTAGTACCCACAAAATAGTTTGAGTACTTTTTTATTTACGTTTTTAAGTTGGAGTACCTATTTGGTACCCACACAATAGTTTAGGTACCATGGTGTATTTTACTCTTTCTAAAAGAAGTAGTGGCAAATATGCTCGTTGCAATTAAACTTGGTATAGCCGCCAAACTTGTGTTACGCGCCGTCACCGTAAATCCAAAAGGACGATTTTTTTTTTTTTTTTACCGTGGGGGTGGTGGTGCTACTGCTGCTCCCTCCGTTTCACAATACTTTTGCAATTCTTTTGACTCATATAAATTGTGTTTGACCTCTCGTCTTATTTAATTTTTTTAATAAATATTACCACTTTTGTTATGACTTATTACATCACTAAAGATATTGTAATGACGTTTTGTTTGTTTTATAATTTAAATAAAAAATTTGAATAAAACGAGCAGTTAAAACAGCGGATTTATATGAGTCGAAAAAAAAAACTACAAGTATCGTGGAACGGAGGGAATACTCGTAGCACCAAGCAGTCTCCAACAGGGCGGGCGCGAAAAGATGTGCGAGGGACGCCGTGCGCGCGCGGCCGGGACCGGGCCCCCGCAGCGGCACCGGCACGGGGAAGGCCGCCGGCGAGCGGCACTGGTTTGGTTTGGTCAAACGGAGAGTACAAGACGAGACGAGGATCTCGAGGCACTAGGAGTGAATGAAAAGGAAAAGCTTTTGGTGTGTTCACTTGCCATGCACCACACAAAAAGTCTTTATAGTTTCTGTCGCGTCAAATCTTTTAACCCATGCATGGAGGATTAAATGTAGGTAAATAAAAAAACTAATTGCATAGTTTGGTTGAAAAGTACAAGAGCGAATCTTTTTGAGCCTAGTTAGTCATGATTGGACAATAATTACCAAATACAAACGAAAAGTCTTACAGTTCGAACCCAAAATATTTCACACCAACTAAACACCCGTCACCTTTTTTTTTTTGAAAAAAAACTATCTTCTCTATCCCTTTTGTTCATGTGTTTTCCTTTTATTATCTTGACTGGGGACTCGATTTGAAGGGACTACTGGGGTGCAACCGTGAACGGAGTAGGAGTAGTAGAAAGTGACGTGACGAATGCAAAACAAAAAAGGGGCGTCCCACTCACACGCACAAAAGCTTCCAAGTAAAAGGCCAATTGAACACTCGCTATAAATGCCTTTTATTGAGATGTTATTGTTAACAATTTTTACTAGTACTCACTTGTTCTTTTTTAAAAAAAAAAAAAAAAATATTGCTACGGTACTCATGTTGGTCAATTTGTAGAGTTTAACTAGATTAGTAAAAACAATAACAATAAAAATAATATTTATAACTCTAAAATGATGGTTGTGAAGGATATTAAAATAAATTTAACAATCTTTCTAAGGCTACTAATTAATGGTTGTTTGTATTTATTTGGTCAAAGTTGAGTAGTATGTTCTCAAAAAGTGATAAATGCAGTTAAAAAAGGAATAGAAGGAGAATGCCCCGTGCTACTTTCAAGGGAGTGCGTCTTTGACTTTGAGTGAACTCTTGGGTATAGTCCACATTCTTTTTACCAAATCGGTCCACATTCGAACGAGAAAGCTATCCCTCTGATATTCGTTCCGTGACTCCCCCAAAATCTACTTTTGAGTTTCATAGTAATTTGATAACTCGAAGTAAAGAATTTTGTACCGCCATCGTGTCCATTGCTGTTTGGTATGGTTTTCAATTTACAATAGTGACTTGAGTTTTCTAACCACCAACTACTGTAATAATTCCATTCCAAATGGTAGTTCATTTTTACTGAACAAACATTTGTCTTAACCAAATAAATAAATTATACAATATACATATTTCAAGGTTCGTTAATTAAAACCAAATTTTGTGCTACATGTTAATATGTTATTCTCCAAATTTTTTTACAGTCAGTACAGCATATAGTTCAGCCCAAATTAATTGAAAGTAGGCTAAACCTCCCCGGACACCTTGGTCTCTATGTTGTTGGTAATATCAAAGGTGTGGATTAAGGTTTGTGTTTACTAATCATGGCACCAAACTTCAAAATTAGTGATTGATGGGTAGAGGGGTAAGCCTGTTTGGTAGAGCGATGGGATAACCTTCCCTCATATGCTACACAAATGGAGTAAACGTAAGGGTCTCACCTAGTTTTTGTAGCCAACAAAGATGTTGCCAAAAACACACACCATTTGTCTACTAACTTTAGTTTAATTTTACCATAAATCTCATTTGTCTACTGATTTTGGTCACCACACCGGACGGTATGGGCTAGAGCATCTAAAGTGGTGTTTGGTTCAGACCACAGCCCGCCACGCCACAAAATTGTGGCTCTCCACGAATCACGGCGGTTTTTTGGTTGCTGACTTAAATGAGTCCATCACAGGATTTTGCAGTGCAAATCACACCACTGAGTGTGGTGGCCGAAAACCCCACCCCCGCCACAACTCGTCGCAAGTTATATATGCGTGGCGACTAGTGGCCTCCAACCAAACATGCCCTAAGATAAGCATGAGTTGGGTCTAAATGGCGGAGAAAAATATATTATTCAACCAAATATATTATGTTGTTCAACTCATCGAGAAAAAAAAAAAAGAGATTTCTTTTTTTTTTTCAGTAGAGGGAATAAATTGCATGCTTTTTAGGGCCCTACTATATCTGCAAGGCTAGCCGCACAGTCCAACGAGAGAGAAAGCGACGCTCGCGAGCGATCGAGCCAATGCAATGCCTGGACGGACCGGCACCACGTACTCCAACTCAGGCGCCGCAGAAAACGACGGCGGCGCCGGCGAACAACGCAGCACCGCCAGTCAATTACAAGGCGCGAGGACGTTGGCCAACGTCCAACGCCGCAGTACGTCGTCAGGCTCTGCCGCCGCATCGTTGTCGTCGCGCCGGTCGTCGTCTCGCCGTCTGCGCGCAGACTATTCGTTGCATGCACTGACAGCGATCGATGCATGCCTCACGCCATGCATCCATCGCAGTCAGCAGTCAGTCTTCGTTCCACGGCATGCGCTTGGACTTGCGTTCGTTCAGCGCTGATCAGCTAGCCTGCCTGCTTTCTCTCTCTCTATCAATCTATTAGTAGCACTGTCGTCGTCGTCAGCCGGCGACGGCCGTCGTCACCGGCCCCTCCCTGCACGCCTGGTCGATCGCCGGCGACGATCGACTAGGTAGCATGCAACCGGTCACAGCGTTCAGCCTGGAGATCATCATCATGCATGAGCATATGTCGTCGTTGAATGTTTGTCCATGGAATGATGAGACAAGCATGGAAGCAAGTCGGCACCACTCTCGCTTTTTTGTTGCCTCAAATAATTGACCGCTCCTGTGTTGGTATGCATTCTTGTCTCATCAGACATGGATCAGTTGCTACCTGACACTGCCGGCAGCCCAGCACTCTGCACACTCTTGCTTCGTTCTCCAGTGTTTTTCCACTTTTCCAGATGCTTCTCTGTATGTGGCCGCATATATGAGACGACACGTTCTTAACGTTGTGGAGTGTGGACGCCATTACGTCCAAGAGGTTGGTGAACTTTGAAGCTAACATGATTTCTAGAACCATTCCTATAACAACTATCCACCTCTGCAAATCGGTTTTTCTGAGTGGTTGGTGTTACTACCTTACTAACTACTCTTAGAAATTAGAAATGTTCTTTACTTTTAGATAGGATTAGTGTTAACTAGAAAGAAAACACTCGAGTGCGCAAAACATAATGTATATACTAGCCAGAGCCCCGCGCTTCGCTCGGATACATATAAGTGTTAAGTAAGAATAACAGTTAAAAGTGTATTTTGATGAATTAAAGAGAGGAATATGTAGTTGTTGTATCCTCTATCCAGTACAAAAGGCCGATGCCCTTTTTATTTCTGTAGCATGAGGCAAATATAGGAGTCCAAAAGAAGGGTACTAAGAGCATCTCCAAGTCCAAGAGACATGCTATCCATGTTTTGTATGCTATATTTAGCTTTTTTAGAGCAAAAAGTGAACTCCAACAGTTATGCTATCTTGTTTTTTGTAAAATAGCAAGCCGGCTATTCCTACAATCTCGCATGGTAAATATAGCTTTGCATGTGCCGCTAGCCATCTACTTTGCCATAATAAAAATTTGTTGGAGTTTTCTTTTTTTTTGCATGGTTTTCTATTTCGAGCTTGGCTAAATTATAAGTTTAGCAATTTATTTTTAGCAACTCTCTTGGAGTTGCTCTAATAAGTAGAGTGGTTGTATTGGTTTGCCAATAGTTTCGACCACTGTAAATCAAGAGGCTTTAAAAAATCTTTAGGTAATGCAGCATGAGTTGATTGTTAATGAGTAAATTTATGGGATTCTAAATTATAGTAATATCTGGGATTCCAAATTAAAGTAAAATCTAGGACTCTGTTTCATATTGAGAGGGATTATTTTGAAAAACTAAATTAAAAGGCTCTGCAGGGAAGAAGGATAGAATCAACTTTGTTTATTCAGGCATTTAATCGAGCACATGGCAAACCATGTTCCTGGGTTCACCATCGAAGAAAGGATACCAAACCTGTGTGTAAATCAAGCACGCAAGCTGTGGGTTGAGGCAACCAAGCTCGATCTCCGGGGCTGCTGCTTGCCATATCGCATCACTGAACCTATCAAGCTCACCCGGTTGCCTTCTGGCACGCTCACGGCATGCTCAAGCGAGCGAGGCGTACGGAAGGCGTGGCGATGCCGGGATAAAGGCCGCTGAATCCGGCGCCGGAGCTTCTTAGCGTCATCGCCGCTGGATGGATCGGGCGTGCCGTCGCGCCACTTCCACGTGTGGGGCCCACCTAGCTGAGGCCACAACAATGGGGCCGCCGCGCTTGGTCCCTCGCGCCGCACAGGGGGGGCTGCGGCGATCGCTTAGGCTGGAAGTGAGGACGGTCGGTTGATGTTGCCGGCAGCGGCCGGCGGAGGACGGACGACGGGAGGCGCGGGAGGTCGGAGTCGGTCTCGGTGGTGGAGATTGCGATGTGTGTTCGTGGCTTTTTTTGTTGGCGCCATACGTTCGAGAAGGGGTAGGTTTGCTGCGTTGCTGGACGGCTGGGAGGGAAGGGTCGATGGAATGGACAGTTAGGATCATTGCAGTGTAGATCTATAGGGAATTTGTGAGGTGGGGGAACTGTACATTAACGGTATTGAGGCTTCTATAGGATTAAAGAAGAAGTATAGATTGGCTTGTGAGTCTGTGACCTACTGCAGCACATGACCGTGGTTCTTCCTAGTGAGCTTCTCCCATAACTTCTTTTTGCTCTTTTTCATGCAATCTATCATATCTAAAAAAAATACTTTCTAGAGATATAGTCGCACCACTCACACTAGAGGCGTTAATGTTCTCCAACCTCTATAAATCAGTTTTCATGGCCGCCGGTTGCATAAACGTACTCTCTACACATAGTTTAGAGACCCTTGGTGTTAGAAACCGGCTCCATGAACAAAATCTAATCACTCCTAGCTCGAAATACTACATTATAATTTCGGATAACAGGAAAAAGGATACTAACTGCATTTTTCAGTATAATGGACCACTCCTAAAATTTCTAAATAGTTGCTCCCCATGTTTCAAATTATAATTAATTTTATCTTTTCTAGATATGTTTTTTTTTTTTTTTTGAGATCGATACGTTGGTTTTATTATGTAACAAGATATAATCTATCTAAGTAGAAATCATGCATATATCTAGAAGAGCTAAAACAAATTATAAATTGGAATGGAGGGAGTACTTATCTTGGGCTAATTCCTTCTAGATTGTGCCGATTTGTTCCCATTTGTGGACCCTTTTGGCCCAATTTTTTTAAGCCTTGACAACGTCGAACTGTTGCTTATATACAAGTAGAAATTATGTGGGTCACTTTAAATTTAAATATTTTTTTTCGAGTGTACTTTGTTTTTCTAATTTGTTTTAGGTTTCTTTGGCATTAAAAATCATGTCTACCATGTTCTAATTTATAATAAATAGTGGGTTTATTGCAAACTGAGCATAGCTCATTTAGAGCAACTCAATAGCTTGGGTTAATAGCCCAATTTCATTGTTTAGATATTTTGTGAAATAGAAAACTTCTAAAAAAATAAGAGGCCCACAATAAACTTGCTATTTTACAAAACCATATAACAAATGACTATGGCTAACTATATATGACCATTGAGATTTTAGGGATATCATGTTTGCTATTTGCTATTTTACAAAATCACATCGCACATCTGTTAAGAGTTTTATTTTTTTTCTTTAAAAATCTATAAATACCCTACCTAACAACGATAGCACATCTCTTGGAGTCCTTGTTACATTGGTTCTAATAGCCACTCGGTAAGGCTCTGACTTAACAAATTATATTCTCCTAAATTTATTCTATAGGATTTAATGACGTTGTCCGGTTGAGTCCTAGTCCCTCGGAGATGCGCTCTATAGGTAGGTTGTGTGCATACATTCACAGGGGTCTCACAGGGTAGAGTGTGTGCGTGCGTGCGTTTATATATGTGGTCATATATTTCCTGTTTTTTGTAACAATAAATATTAGTGCTACAAGAATATGGTTCCGACAAATTTCTTTGTAGAATGAGTGAATGGCATCATCCACTTGGAGTCCGCTGCCATGCTCAGCATGCCCCCCACTTTCTCAAGTGGTGCCAATTGGGCCACTCCTGCCAAGAAGCAAGGCCCGTCGGCCCATCTGGTTGCAACGGTATAATGGCCCGTAGGCCCACTTTTGCATACATGTGCGAGAGGTGGGCAGCTATGCTAGGCCCATTGGGTTGCGAAGGATACAATGGCCCAAGCCTGTCGAGCCAAAACGGCAATCAACACGCCATCACGTTTTTTTTATTTAAAAAATTACACAAGACAACGCAGACGCTCACAACACGCACGCAGGCAAATATGCTCGTTGCAATTAAACTTGAGAGAATTAGGTGTATGGCCTCGAACTCTATGGACATGGGAAGCTACTCCAGGTCACGTATGGTCCGCGACTAACATATATGGTCAGACGTTGCACCCACAATGTGTGGCTAATCTTTTGGGATGGAATTAGTTAAGTGCACCTTTAGGAAACGTGTTGATAATAGGCTGTTAAACCTATGGCTAGAGGTAGTGCAGATAGCCTCTACCATTTGTTATGTGGATGGAGAAGATTCTTTAATTTACCAGTTTGCATCTTCTGGCATTTACTCTTCGTGGCCTCTAAAAGTTTGTTCAGAAGCTGAAACTATCGGTCACCGTTAAAGCCAGATTCTGTGTTTAGTCGCTAGTCGCTCATAGCACACCACTTTAAGCGCCTCTGTAAAAGCCGATGCCTTTTATTTGTGTGTTTTGCCTAGCGGGTTCCCTAGCAATTCGTTATGGGTATACGCTATGATGTGTAAAACATTACCACTTCTCTTAATGCAGAACAAGCAAGTGTCTGGTTTCAGGAAAAAAAAACTATCGGTCACCTTTCCTTTGAATGTGTTGTTGCTTGACAGTTGCGGAGTTGCCTTTCTGAAGCTTTAGAATAAGTGTGTGAGTGACAATTTCCTGGCCACAGGTACCATGTGGCCTACTAATTCAGGTGCTTACTTGATAATATGATGTGTTTAGCTACCCTGTGGGATCAAGGTTCTCTTTAGAAGGATGGGAGACTTGCTGAAGGTTACAGTGATGATCCGCGACGGGATTAGGAAGGGGAAGAGACCGCGACGTTACTACCGACGTGGCTGCCGACGTGTCTTCGCCATAGCCCAGAGAACTCCCTAGTGGGGGTTCTCTTTACAGGGTAGTAGATAGTGGGTTTATTGCAAACTGAGCATAGCTCATTTAGAGCAACTCCAATAGCTTGGCTTAATAGCCAAATTTCATTGTTTAGCTATTTTGTGAATTTGAAAACTTCTAAGAAAAAAAGAGGCCCACAATAAACTTGCTATTTTACAAAACCATATAGCAAATAATTACGGCTAACTATATATGACCATTGAGATTTTAGGGATATCATGTTTGCTATTTGTTATTTTACAAAATCACATCGCACATCTGTTAGAGTTTTTTTTTTCTTTAAAATCTATAAATACCCTGCCGTGGGCCAAGGGGATTCAAATTCAATTCGGGGGGCCCAAGTGTCTCCAAATCTCCAATATAGCTCAGCACACACCACACAGGCTGGCAACGAACCATACAAGCAACGCACCACGCATCTTTTATCTTCTGGGTCCGGCCCAACCACAGTTTGGTTGCTGCCTACTCACTCCGTCCCAAAATAAATGACATTTTCGACTTAGAAAAAGCATCTACCCGGTAATTATATATTAAAATAGAATTAATATTTATATTATATAATTAGTATCATTGGAAAAGATCTTTTGATCTAGTTTTTAACAAATTTATTTGAAGATTTAAATCTTCTACGTATTTTTTATAAATCGAGTTAAACTTGTGGACGAAAACCCAAAACGTCGTTTATTTTGGGACGGAGGGAGTACACGTGAACTGCACCGAGAAACATTCTCCTGTTCCTTATCCGACAATACTGAATCTTCAATCTAATAGTTCTTTAAGGCTCTAACTTAAGGAATTGTATTTTCCTAAATTTAATCTATAGGATTTAATGACGTTGTCCGGTTGAGTCCTAGTCCCTCGGAGATGCTCTATAGGTAGGTTGTGTGCATAGATTCACAGGGGTAGAGTGTGTGTGTGCGTGCGTGCGTTTATAGATGTGGCTCATAAATTTCTTGTTTTTGTAACAAAAACATTAGTGCTACAAGAATATTGTTCCGACAAATTTCTTTGTAGAATGAGTGAATTGCATCATCCACTTGGAGTCCGCTGCCATGCTCATGCATGCTCCCACTTTCTCAAGTGGTGCCAATTGGGCCACTCCTGCCAAGAAGCAAGGCCCGTCAGCCCATCTGGCTTCAAAGGTACAATGGCCCGTAGGCCCGCTTTGCATACACGTGCGAGAGGTGGGCAGCTATGGTAGGCCCATTGGGTTGCGAAGGATACAATGGCCCAAACCTGTCGAGCCAAAACGGCAATCAACACGCCATCGAGTTGTTGTTTCTAAAAGATTAGTGGCAAATTGCATGTATCCCCTACTAATATGTTAGGTTTAGGGTTGGATTTCCTCCCGGTAAGTGTTTTGTCGGGAGTTTTTTGTTTCCTCCATGGCTGTTTGGGCGGCGTTGAGGTCGGCAGTGAAGGGAGTCTGGTGGTGCTCGAGAGGTGGGCGGAGCATGTAGCCAGCGTCTTATGCAGAGGATTCAGCATCGACGAGGTTTTCTCTGTTGCTTTCTTTTGCGTCGATTCTCGATTCCTCTGTGCGGTTACCTTCGCTGGTTCTGCCCGTGTCATCGGTAGAGACACCGGCTTTCTTACCAAAGACCCCAACATCGTCGGAGGCCGGAGGATTTCTAGGTTCCTCCAAGGTGGATCTGTAGTCTATGGCTGCCTTGTGAGTTTAGTTTACCATCTGCTTGTATGTATGAGCCGATGGTCTTTTGTTCCCCTTGCGGGTTTGCTGCTTGTTGACTGGAGGTGGCCGGTGAGGCAACCGGTGTCAGATTCCGGTGAACATAGGGTTTGCCCGGGACGTTCAACGGACAAGAAGCACACTTTTAGTGTGTCACTCATGGGCTTTGAAGTTTCTTCGTCGAACTGGATATCGGCCGTGAGCTTCATTCTGGTGTTCCTTCATTGCGGGAGGTGGAGGAGGACTGGACTGCGGCAACGACGGTCGGCAGCGGCGACGCGTAGTGGGTGCTCCAGGAAAGGACTTCAATGTATTTTCTTTTTATTTTGGAGTGCCCTATCAAGGGGCTGGATGTAATAGTCTTGTATCAATAAATAAAATCCAACCCTTTCCCTCAAAAAAAAAAAAAAAAAAAAAAAAGATTAGTGGCAAATATGCTCGTTGCAATTAAACTTGGGAGAATTAGGTGTATGGCCTCGAACTCGTATGAACATGGGAAGCTACTCCAGGTCACATATGGTCCGCGACTAACATATATGGTCAGACGTTGCACCTACAATGTGTGGCTAATCTTTTGGGATGGAATTAGTTAAGTGCACCTTTACGAAATGTGTTGATAATAGGCTGTTAAACCTATGGCTAGAGGTAGCCTCTACCATTTGTTATGTGGATGGAGAAGATTCTTTAATTTGGCAGTTTGCTTCTTCTGGCATTTACTCTTCGCGGCCTCTAAAATTTTGTTCAGAAGTTGAAACTGTCGGTCACCTTTTTTTGTTTTCGAAAGGACAGCAAAAGCTTTTGCCGTAACTTTTATTAGACGATAGAAAACAAAAACAAAGTATTACAAGTATTTACAACACTCCGCTTACAACCACTCTACTCTTTTCTCTGGGCCAGCGCCCCTAGCAAAACCCACTGCTATACAAAAGAAAACGACTCTCCCGGTCACCTTTTCTTTGAATGTGTTGTTGCTTGACAGTTGCGGAGTTACCTTTCTGAAGCTTTAGATAAGTGTGTGACAATTTCCTGGCCACAGGTACTATGTGGCCTACTAATTGAGGTGCTTAATTGATAATATGATATGTTTAGCTACCCTGTGGGATCAGGGTTCTCTTTACAAGGATGGGAGACTTGCTGAAGGTAACAGTGATGATCCAGGATTGGAGTATTCTTTGTTCGGAGGAAAAATCTCTGGAGCTCAAGTTGAAATTGGGGAAGCAAGATCCTGGCTGCCCTCGACCTCAAACTAAAAACAAAAAAAGTTGAAATTGGGGAAGCTAAAGATCCTGGCTGGCCTCGCCCTTAAATAAACTAAAAAAAAAGGGCCGACTGATCGTCACCACCTTCAGCTTCCATAAGGACCCCTTGTGCTAGTGCTACCATCACCATCGCACCTCATCAGCAGGTTGCTCTACCTGTGTATGCGGTCATTTGGCCCCAGATCATCGATCGGCGGCCGCTGTTTGTTGTGATTAGTGACGGACTGGTACGCCATTGCCAGCGCCAGAGCCTGCGAGGAAATGGGAGTCAATACAACAGGTAGCCATGGTTGCCACATCGCCAGTTTCTTGGGTCTCATTGAGGCACTGACAGGTTACCCTACCGGTGCTGACATCTGATAAGCACAAGAGGCAATGAGCGGAGGGAGCTTACAATGTGGTCGTGGTCCGGTGGAGCGTATATGCCTGTCGTCACTGTGGTTCTTCTCTTTGTACCGCCTTTCGGCGGGTCCTGAATGCTCTTCAAGCCCGTCGGCACCACGACCACAGGCATACCAACAAGGTTCCCGAGACAGACGCGCTCCCAGTCGGTCACGTTGCCAACAAATGCATCAACTGTGAAGCTGTCTTTGATTTCTCTGATCAACTTGCCCCGTGCTCGTTGTGCCTGTTCATCAGAAGTTCAGAACACAAATACCATAACTCGGCTCCAATGCAGAAGTCGAGACATATAATGCGCAGCTTAGCTTTCTCTGATGAATAACCTGTATATAGTCCACTGCTGGGATTAACCGCGCACGACGAAGCTCTACTGGCCACTGGTCTTGCGCCTCATAGTCATCATCAAGTCCTTCCCGCTGCCAGTTGTCGAAGTGCGCAAGCATATCAGTGTCCATCGTTATGTTCAGGATGGACTGAACTGATTCGACAGTGTAGTTCAGCTTGAAAGGGACCAGTTTGACACCTTTAGAGGAAAGAACATCGACAACCTGGCATGACCACAACAATGAAAATATGTATCGTGTTTGAGGAGCGAATCAGGAATGATTAATACACAAAAAACTACAGACAACTGAGCAGATTAAAAGCGCTGTACTACCTCCATCTCAGCGTCATCAAGATAGCCAACAGTGAGTTTGGTGATGTCAACATGAAATGGATCTCCCAAGGCAACCTCGCGAGACGACGGATCACCGGCATCCTTTCCACGAATTGCGTCTAATACAATAGCACAATCTACTGCACTTCTGCAGAAAGGACCAAGCTTATCCTGCAATTTAGACTCAGAATATTCGTCACTCAAAAGATCGACAGGAATCTGAAAATGCCAACAAAGAGTTTGTGTATAAATACCAAACTCTCAGAAATGCTCATGACATCAGTTCGTGCAACCGTTCCAAATGTTGGGCGCAATGCAGTTACTCGCATCTAGCGGCAGGATATGTTATGGATCCTGCAGTTTCTGAACCAATTGCAAATGGAACCATTCCTAATCCAGTGCAAAACCATAGTGTTCAGTAAATAGTTTATAAATTTCTAGGTTCACACATACATGTCATATAAACTAACCTGCAGAGGTGCTAGCCGCTGGACCTGCTGATGAGCCAGTAGAGAATTCCTCGATGTTCCAGGGGTTTCGTGTCCTCCCCAAACCATATATCATCATAGGCAAGCGAGCCAGTGACAAGCTTTGCTATAAGGACTGCTCCAGCGGACTTCAATCTGAAGAAGGATGGCACACATGAAAGATATATAGTAACTAGCAATCTAATCCTTATATTGACAAGAGGCTAAAATATGATGCATAAACTGAAAGATTAAAGAACAAACCTTTTTGTACACGTGCGCTTCGCTATCAATGACTTGGTTCTTAAACGTCCTTGAGCCCCAAGTGGTCTTGTAGTGTGGTACTGCAATTATATCTTTGAGGCCATATGGAATGCCATGCAAAGGACCTGGTAGCAGGGTTTGGCAGTTGTGAATTTTAGCATAAGTGCAAAGCATTGGGTAAGGAGTAAACACTCAGTTTGAATACCCAAGTATTCATAAAATGGCATAATTAACCCTACAGGGGAAAAAAAGACACCAGCAACATTTTACACCACAGATTCTCAGGCAGAAAGTCTCTTAGTCATATGAGCACAAACTTCAAGTGGACTACAAATAGGACGTACTGAAATAGGACCCCGATAAGAACCAGTTGTAATGAAAAGTTATGTATACAAAGGCATTATACTAAATGGAGGGAAAAGGTACAAGTACTGCCAATAGTAGACATAATAATATTTCAGCAGATCAGGCTGATAGCTATATATATACCAAGATATTTTCCTTGTGCGAGCAAGTCATCTGCCTCCTTGGCTTGTTTGTGTGCTAAATCTTCAGTATATGTAACAACAGATTCTAGAACAGGATTGTACCTGAAAGAGATATCAAGCAGCTGCATTACTAAAATATGTTAATTGGGAGCCACACATGTTGCATTCACACAAGTCATATGAACAATGACCTCTTTAATCTCCTCAGGAATATATCTGTAAGTTCACATGATGTTATTTGCTTTGTCCTAATAAGCTCTCCAAGCTCGATTACCTGACATACGGATACTGGTTATTCTCTTGAGAAGGGATAGATTTTTATAATCAACGTGTGACACAAGATGGTTCAGAAAACTGACCGACATAAATGCAATATCTTCATCATTAGTTGGACGATGTACAGAAGACACACGAGGGTATTTTCGAAACTTCTAGTCTCACTTGTCATACCGTCACTACTCCATGATGATTTGAAGAGTAAAACAGAAGGGTTATGCAACCCACCATTCTCCAACGCAACCAACTTACGATTTTCTCTGAATGCAGGTACATTGAATTCCATTGCACCATCTTCCATCTCATGTAGCTACAAGCAAGGAAAACAGAGCATTAAACAGCAACATTAACACATTACTTTATGTAAAGGATATACAAAAGTAGTTCATATATACCTTTTGAATCATTGAAGAAATCAGCATCAAAGTACTTCATGGAATCCTTTAAAGCAATCACATCGCTAACTGGTTCTTTCTTCAGAACATCTTTTGCAGGCTTCGTGTCCTGAAAATAAACAGGATAAAGTGACGGTCCACCGCTCTAGGATAAATTGCTTTGAAGAAATAAATAGCATCAGATTTAAGTATTTAACAGTAAGAAAAGTCATGCCTTCCAAATCTTGTGGTATTTGGAAACAAGAGTATACGAGGGACACCTCCCACTGTTTGGTAAGGGCAACCATTTACACTTTGATGGCCACGCCTGAGTACCACAACGAATAAACATAAACATAAACATAAACAATAGCGATATAAGAGGTTTGATGAGATGAGGCTGCACAAGAACTACTTATGATCTTAAGATTTGCCTCCTGACATTGAGAATAAAGACTATTCTTAAATTCAAATGTGAACAGTTTAATGAGTATATGGATGATTACTGTAGTTAGAAGAAACTTTTATTAAATTTAAAATCAGTTGAAGCTGTGAAATTTGATCATTTATATCAACATAGAACTCTTCAGTCATGGCCTTTCTGCATAAATGCTGAGATATGGACCACTAACAGCTGTAGGTAGAATAGAAACCTCACAGGGCCACTTATCATCATCATAAAATTTGGTACCTGATGTTCAGAAAACTAAATCTTTATAAAATGTGGTTGATGTGATAGCAGAACTTATGTAGCACTATAAATGCATAAATAACCATTTCGTACCATGAAATGGATAACCACATGTTGCGCTATAAATGTATATCGATATCCAATGGAAACTATCTGATTAATAACTCTTATAAGTGTATATCACGTTCCTGTACCTAGTACTGTGCTATCTGCCGCTTGAATATGTGAAATCAGGTTGAACAATGTCAACTTGTACATGTGAAAAGGGGCCCTTGCTGCAGTAACAAATTTCAGCATAACAATTAAACTAATCGATTGGCATGACTTTGACCAGCAGGTCCAATCAGGCATTGTCGTGGTAGGTGACCCTGCTGATTCTGATCATTGGTTTGTCAGTTTCTGCAAATTCTATTGCAACGCAGCCATCGGGTGCAAAAAATGCTAAATGCTATAGCCTATAGCTATCGCACCTCTATCCCAATTGCAAGTTTTCAATCACCTTCCTATTGCCTATGCCTTGTATATGAAAAAAAAAAAAAAAAAAAAACCTTTGCCTCTGCTGCCTAGTGCCTACCGTGCCATGAACGGCGCACTATAGAATTACTAGATATTGAAGCAGCAGCAGATACGAAGCAACACATCTCATCTCAGAACTCAACCAAAATCAATGAGGATGAACGATCCATCTCAATCCTCAAACAGCGCCGTGGAAAAGGTTCAGAGCAATTCAGTCCTCGCTGTGATGCTGCCGGCCGGCCGGTCCTAGTGTCAATTCACTGGTACTGTAGTTGTCGCTACTGAAAGAAAGCTCACGCCTTTTTCTAGGATTAACTATGATTGGGGACGCAAAAACAAAACAAATTCGCGATGAAGAAGAAAAAGAGGGAGAGCGAGAAGGGAGCAAGCATATACCATGGCGAACCTGGCGACAGCAGCGGTCCTGATCCTGATGAAGCCGTCTTCTCCTCCTGCTCCGCCCGTGTCCCCTGTTGCTTCTTCTGCTGCTGCTACCGCGGCGGCGGCGAAGCAGAGGATGGAGATGACAACGGGGAGGTGGAGGGTGCGGGAGGAGGGAGGTGGCGTTGGTCGGGGAGGACGTGGCGGCCGCATGCCTGACACCTGTCGTCCGCCCGCGGGGCCGCGCGTGGGCGCGCAGGCGGAGGAGGGAGAGAGAAGGGGACCGGACCGGACAGCGGACAGGGAAGGCGGCGGCGGGGGGCTCCCTGTTGCAGCTGCTGCCGCTTGGCTTGGCCGTGGACGAGCGAGGTCACTGCTGACTGAGAGAGTTGGCACAAGACATATGGCGTGTGCTTGCGCTTTATTCTTGGACCAAAACTTGTACATTTTTTTTAAGAATAAAATGCACCCTGGGTATCTATTGTGTTGGTACCAAATAGGTACTCCAACTTAAAAACATATGATTAGCAGACTCAAACTATTCTCCTGGTACAGGATAGGTCTCTCAATTTAAAAACGAATGATTAGGTACTCAAACTATTACGTGATACGGATAGGTACTCCAACTTCGAAATGTAAATACATATTTCGATTGGCTCAAAATGATAGTGTAAAAATCTTGTAAATATATATTTAGATTGGCTCAGAATGATAATTAGGTTGAGAAGATAAACAATTCAGACAATTTTGTCTCACCAAATTGGCTTGGTTGCAATAATATAGGAGGAATACAATATTAAAAATAATATTAGCTTCACTTGCACATTTCACTTAGCACGGCAACACAACCGATGTCTTTTTAGGTGCACGCCGTACAAGCAAAAAAAAATTAGTGAAGCATTTTGGCCTTCACACGGTGCCATGCATGCATTAATTCTACTATAATTAGCACGCTGCAACTATTGTTTACAAAAATAATCTTGTTACTAAAATCAGCACACAAATAATTAGCATGATAGTTTAATACGTAATTTTTTATCTATAAATATTTATAAGAACTTTAAGCTATGAGTATTTACGAGAATTTTATACTATGAGTATCTCCTATGAATACTATGAAATTTAATAGAATCTACATGTGTGTGCAGGTTAGCGGCAAAGTAAATAACAATTTAGTTATGCTTCGGTTAAATAAATGCAAAAGAAAATAAAGGAAAAAGGAATTGAGTACACGGCTATTACGTTTTCGAAGTTGAGTACCTATCTCGGTACCCACAAAATAATTTGAGTACCGATTTCATTACGTTTTAAGTTGGAGTACCTATCCTGGTATCCACAGAATAGTTTGAGTAACTAACTATTACGTTTTTAAGTTAGAGTACCTATTTGGTACCCACACAATAGTTTAGGTACCCATAGTGTATTTTACTCTTTTTAAAAAAAAAAAAAAACTTAGATTTTGTATTCGGAAAAGCCGGCAGTTCTAATGGGCTGTTTGGCTAGAGTGACTAGGGATTAAACAATCCATAGCTCCTCCTAAGAGTCTATTGGACTAGAGACCAAATGAGACTAAAAAATAATCTCTAGTACTCTTGTTTGATAATTTAGGTACTAAAAAGATTAAAATTTAGTCCCTAGTCTCTAATTTTAAAGAAACCCAATAAGGCCTAAATTTAAATCAAATCAGTCAACTAGTAATTGCTGAGCGCACCGGGTGGCTACTATTTTAATATAGGGATCAACTTCGTACAAGGTTTATCTGGATTTAATAATATGTCTAGTAGATACATAGTAAACTACTCCATATGGGTAAAAATGTGAAAGGGACTTATAATTTATATACTATATGTAGAACGTTTATTAAAACCCATCCGTCGATGGATTAATTCCACCCTAACTTGAATTGAAGACATAATATTTGGTAGTAATATAAACCATCTTAGTGAAACCATAGAACTCCTAAAAATCATATTTAGGAGCTTTTAAAAAAATTCTAAAATGATGCTCATCACAGATGTACCTCCACTGATATAAATAGATAGAGTTTGAATCTCAAGTTTGGTGATAATATACATTCATAGATGCATTATGAATGTTGTATAAGTATGCTTCCATTGAAGGTTTTCACCATTCCACTGTGAAGATGATTTCCACCGAATATTTTATCTAACCTGTACTGCCATTTAAGAATGCTGGTGGTATTTTCCATACGATTGCCTGAATATATAATAGTATAATGGTATAGTTTTTCATTCTGTAATTTTTCATCAACTGAATGTTGGTAGGTATATGTATCCAAGGACTATTTTCTAGTTACAGCATTAAATTAAATATTTTTTGAGCGGAATAAATTAGATAATCTAAAAATTTAAAAATCGACACAGCGTCGCCCCCAGACTTCCCACTTCCCCTCACCCTCAGTAGTCAGTACCAGAATAGCCCGTCCCTCCCTTCCTCCTCGCTGTCCGGCCGCGCAAAGATGCGCACCGTCGTCCCTCCTCGCAAGCGTGGGAGCTGCCACCTCCTTCTTCGCGCATTGGGCGACGCCTAGTCTGGATCCACCACCAGACGCTCTAATCCCTGCTGCAGCTGCTGGCGGAGCGCCGCTAGGTTGTTCGATAGAATGCCCATTGAAAACGTCGTGACAAAGAAAGCACCATTTTCTCTGCCTCTGTATCTGATGAAGACGACGCACAAGCTCCACAAGCTAGACAATGTGTGATGGTAAGTACAAAAGATAATACTTATTTTCTGCCCTCTTTTTCATTTTACTTGTTTTTTTATGCATGGATAGAGCTAAAGAAAAATTGAAAAATTATAAGCATGGCATGGATTTGAGTTGATTTTCAAGATCACAAGTACCTAAATTCTGAATTGTGCCATGAATGTGCTGGCCCAATCATTTTGTTGCCCACAGTTCGTACTCAAATCGTTTATTTTCCTATCCAAACCTGTTGAACAGCTTGCTCTTCTTTGAACTTCGGATTGTTAGGAAACTATATATAAATGTTCTAGACATCATATTGTGTGATTCTGAAATCCATATCTTACGGATTCATTGTCAGATCTGAAACAGTTCGCCGAGAATGAAAGTTCATTGTCTCTTCTTTCTAAAAGGTCACTAAAATTTTAAATATCCACTCTTTTTTTTTTCGTGCAAGAAATTTTGAATATTTACTACAGATATCAGCACCAGCAAATCAGCTCTGTTACATTTTATTCTTTAGCCTGATGCTGAGACGTGCGAGGTTTATGCAGAGATAACAGAGCAACCAGTAAACCTGATAATGAAATTTCTTTTTTATTTTGATAACAAAGCAGCCAGTAAGCCTGATAATGAAGTTTCTTTTTTATTTTCCCATCTGTTTCTATATTATTGTTTTGTTTAATCTAATAAGCTTTCGTTTGGTTCACTATGCTATAAGAAATCAAATAAACCAAACCATTAATATTTCTAAGTTTCCTTTATTAATCCTATCATATTTCAACCAGCAGCCCCACTACACGAGTTGATTGCAAAAGACTGACAATGATTGGAAATTCATCATTACTTTTGGAGTCAGGATTCTGCCAGTTATTTTTGTTGATCTTATGATGTGATGTTTTGTGGACCTCCATAGCCTGCACTCAAGACTTGTGTCACACAGTTCATGAAAGAGTCTCACATATAAGTGTTACGCTAACTTATAGTTACGTTATTCTGCAAGTCAGCCAAAGCTAAATATTTGCTAGTCCCTATACCTTTATCTGATCTGATATATGGTAACCTTTAAACATTTCAATGATGATTCATTTTTAATTTTCTCTCCTTTTTTTAAAAAAGAAAACTTGCATCCTGCATAGAGTTTTCTATATAAAGAAGGTGCATGTTCAGTATACCTTCTACTCGCTAACCCTATGTCCTACGGTATCAAACTGATTACTATCTTAGAGCTCAACTTAGAATCATACAGTAGGTATTTTCTTGGCATTGCTACGGCATCCATATATTTGACCGTAGAGAGTAACAATTTGGTGAAAATTAATGGGTTACTAATCATACAATAGGTATTTTCTTGGCATTGTTACGGCATCCATATATTTGGCTGTGGAGAGTAACAATTTGGTGAAAATTAATGGGTTCTTATTTTGTGTTAACTCACGGTCCTTATCTTGAAGCAAATCCCACTTACCACTTTATCATACTGATTTAGAACAATTTAAATAAAAAGAAAGATTTTTGTTTACAAACTAACTCCATTCTCTGTTTACTAGTGAAATTTTAATACGTTCTGAAAACTGAATGTTAAAAATCTATATGGTTTCTCAATTCATGTTAGAGAAGTGTTACTATACTGGTGTTTAGTAGACTATAATTTTAAACATAGACAATATGTGCAATGTCCGGTTTCTCGCTTAATTGGATTTTCAAGGTTGGCTCTGCTCTGACTTCTTTTTTCTTCAATCTTGCAGCCTTAGAATCATTTGGAAATGAATCAGCCATCCCGCCTTTCTAGCAAAAAGAAAGTGGCTAAACATCAACAACATATTGAACGACTTAAATCCGGGCTGGTTTCCTCTAACAAGGGCGCGGCACACGCCACGCTTGGCTTTCTAATATCACTGAAGATTCTGAAAGTGCCCACCGAACAAGGTGACTGTTCATGCCACGTTCAGAATTCAGAATAGAATTGCAGTGATATATATGGGTACCTGTTATTTAATGGGATCTGGAAAAATTGGATTAGTTTCTGTATCTAAAAATTATTAGAAACCTTTTAAGTTTTCCTGTCCATTAAGAGAAGGGACATTCTGATGGAAACATTTGCCACGAAACCTCTCTGTTATATGATATGGCATATGGGTATTCCTACTTTTTTAACAATGTGGACAAAAATAAGTGGAAAGAACAAGCTACAAACACCAAGCTGGGTATGTAACATGCGGAACTAACTCACTCAGTTTATCTAAATGGAAGTATTGAAGGACTCGTTTCAGACAGAACTTTCACTGTATATATAGGAAAAATGGATGCAAATGTAGGGCCAAACCCATTTTTTCCAACAACAAACTCCATTGCTTCGTATTTTTAAAATATTTTATTAACCCAGAACATCTGTCGCCATCAATCAGACTGCAGTACATGGTGCAAGCATGGAGCCATTGAAGTAAAGGCAAAGTCAGTTTTTGATGTTCATGGTAACTAGGAAGAAACTTTCTACTTTTGAAGTGATGCAAACACAAATTTTGAAGTAACTTGATCTTACTACAAGATAATTCTGAAGATTCATGCTCCAGGCCCCCAACTTTGGATCATTCTAATGCCATACAGGGGTAGGGGTGAAACCTGAATGGGCAGTAGTCAATGTACTTATTAAATCCAGCAAGGCAATTGGATGGACCAACAATAGAATTACTAAAGCATACAATGGCATCAGATAGCCTCTACCATTTATTTCTTTGGTTATCAATAAGTTATTAACTAGAGATAATTTGAGTATTAGGCGCATAGTAGAAGATCCTATCTACCTGTCTGTTTTGTTCAGAAGATGAAACTGTCAGTCACCTTTTCTTTGAATGTGCTGCTGCCAGACAGTTGTGGAGTGGCTTTCTGAAGCTTTCTAGAAGTGTGTGGGTGACAATTTCCTGCCTATAGGTACAATGTGGCCTACTAATTCAGGTGCTTAGTTGATAATATGATATGTGCAGCTACCCTGTGGCTTCAGGATTCTCTTTAGAAGGATGGGAGACTTGCTGAAGGTAACAGTGATGATCCAAGATTGGAGTATTCTTCATCCAGAGGAAAAACTCTGGAGCTCAAGTTGAAATTGGGGAAGCTAAAGATCCCGGCTGGCCTTGCCCTCAAACTAAAAAAAAAAAATTGGGCTGACTGATCGTCACCACCTTCAGCTTCCATACATAACGACCCTTGTGCTACCATCACCATCGCACCTCATCAGCAGGTTGCTCTACCAGTGTATGCGGTCATTTGGCCCCAGATCATCGATCGGCGGCCGCTGTTTGTTGTGATTAGTGACGGACTGGTACGCCATTGCCAGCGCTAGAGCCTGCGAGGAAATGGGAGTCAATACACCTTGTAGGTTTCTTTGGTCTCACTGACACTGAGGCACTGAAAGGTTACCCTACCGGTGCTGACATCTGATAAGAACAAGAGGCAATGAGCAGAGGGAGCTTACAATGTGGTCGTGGTCAGGTGGAGCGTATATGCCTGTCGTCACTGTGGTTCTTCTCTTTGTACCACCTTTCGGTGGGTCCTGAATGCTCTTCAAGCCCGTCGGCACCACGACCACAGGCATACCAACAAGGTTCCCAAGACAGACGCGCTCGCAGTCGGTCACATTGCCAACAAATGCATCAACTGTGAAGCTCTCTTTGATTTCTCTCATCAACTTGCCCCGTGCTCTCTGCGCCTGTTCATCAGAACTTCAGAATACAAATACCGAAGTCGAGACATATAAATGTGCAGCTTAGCTTCCTCTGACAAATAACCTGTAGATAGTCCACTGCTGGGATTAACCGCGCACGACGAAGCCCTACTGGCCATTGGTCTTGCGCCTCATAGTCATCATCAAGTCTTTCCCGCTGCCAGTTGTCGAAGTGCGCAAGCATATTAGTGTCCATTATTATGTTCAGGATGGACTGAACTGATTCGACAGTGTAGTTCAACTTGAAAGGGACTAGTTTGACACCTTTAGAGGAAAGAACATCGACAACCTGGTATGATCACAACAAAGAAAATATGTATCGTGTCTGAGGAGCGAATCAGGAATGATCTGTACATGAAACTACAGACAGCTGAGCAGATTAAAAACTCTGTACTACCTCCATCTCAGCGTCATCAAGATAGCCAACGGTGAGTTTGGTGATGTCAACATGAAATGGATCACCCAAGGCAACCTCGCGAGACAACGGATCACCGGCATCCTTTCCACGAATTGCGTCTAATACAATAGCACAATCTACTGCACTTCTGCAGAAAGGACCAAGTCCTGCAATTTAGACTCAGAATATTCATCAGTCAAAAGACCGACTGGAATCTGAAAATGCCAACAAAGAGTTTGTGTATAAATACCAAACTCTCAGAAATGCTCATGACATCAGTTCGTGCAACTGTTCCAAATGTTGGGCGCAATGCAGTTACTCCGCATCTAGCGGCTGGATATGTTATGGATCCTGCAGTTTCTGAACCAATTGCAAATGGAACCATTCCTAATCCAGTGCAAAATCATAGTGTTCAGTAATTAGTTTATAATTTTCTAGGTTCAGACATACATGTCATATAAACTAACCTGCAGAGATGCTAGCTGCTGGACCTGCTGATGAGCCAGTAGAGAATTCCTCGATGTTCCAGGGGTTTCGTGTCCTCCCCCCAAACCATATATCATCATAGGCAAGCGAGCCTGTGACAAGCTTTGCTATAAGGACTGCTCCAGCTGACTTCAATCTGAAGAAGGATGGCACACATGAAAGATATATAGTAACTAACAATCTAATCCTGATATCGACAAGTGTTTAAAATACAATGCATAAACTGAAAAAAAAAAGAACAAACCTTTTGTACACGTACGCTTCGCTATCAATGACATGGTCCTTAAACGTCCTTGAGCCCCAAGTGGTCTTGTAGTGTGGTACTGCAATTATATCTTTGAGGCCATATGGAATGCCATGCAAAGGACCTGGTATCAGGGTTTGGCAGTGTGAATTTTAGCAAGTGCAAAGAATCGGCTAAGGAGTAAAGTTTGAATACCCAGGTATTAATAAAATGGCATAATTAATTAACCCTACAAAGAACAAAAAAGACACCAGCAACATATTACACCACAGATTCTGAGGCAGACAGTCTCTTAGTCATATGAGCACAAACTTCAAGTGGGCTAGAAATAGAATGGACTCAAATATGACCCCGATGAGAATTGTTATGAGAAGTTATGTATACAAAGACATAAATCTTAAATGAAGCTGAGGGAAAAGGTACAAGTACTGGCGTTCAAAAAGGTACAAGTACTGCCAACAGTAGAGATAATATTTCAGAAGATCAGGCTGATAGCTATATATATACCAAGAAATTTTCCTTGTGCGAGCAAGTCATCTGCCTCCTTGGCTTGTTTGTATGCTAAATCTTCAGTATATGTAACAACAGATTCTAGAACAGGATTGTACCTGATAGAGATATTAAGCAGTTGCATTATTAAAATATGTCAATTGTGAGCCACACATGTTGCATTCAGAAGTCATACAAAGAATGCACGGTACACGAGCAACATATATAAATTGACCTCTTTAATCTCCTCAGGAATATATCTGTAAGTTCACATGGTGTTAGTTGCTTTGTCCTAATAAGCTCTCCAAGCTCAATTACCTGACATATACAGATACTGCTTATTCTTTTTGAGAAGGGGTATTTTTTTATAATCAACGTGTGACACTGACACAAGATGGATCAGAAAACTGACCGACATAAATGCAATATCTTCATCATTAGTTGGACGATGTACAGAAGATACACAAGGGTACTCGAAACTTTTAGTCTGACTTGTCTTACTGTCACTACTCCATGATGATTTGAAGAGTAAAACAGAAGGGTTATGCAACCCACCATTCTCCGACGCAACCAATTTACGATTTTCTCTGAATGCAGGTACATTGAATTCCATTGCACCATCTTCCATCTCATGTAGCTACAAGCAAGGAAACCAGAGCATTAAACAGCAACATTAACACATTACTTTATGTAAAGGATATACAAAAGTAGTTCATATATACCTTTGAATCATTGAAGAAATCGGCATCAAAGTACTTCATGGAATCCTTTAAAGCGATCACATCGCTAACTGGTTCTTTCTTCAGAACATCTTTTGCAGGAACAAATTGCTTCGTGTCCTAAAAATGAACAGGATAAAGGGATGGTCCACCGTTACAGCATAAATTGCTCTGAAGAAATAAATAGCATCAGATTTATGTATTTAACAGTAAGAAAAGTTGTGCCTTCCAAATGTTGTGGTATTTGGAAACAAGAGTATACGAGGGAGTGAGGGAAACTTCCTACTGTTTGGTAAGGGCAACCATTTACATTTTGATGGTTTTGCCTGAGTACCACAATGAATAAACATAAACAATAGCGATATAAGAGGTTTGATGAGATGACGCTGCACAACAATTACTTATGATCTTAAGATTTGTCTCCTGACATTGAGAATAAAGAATAATCTTAAATTCAAATGCGAACAAAGTTTAATGAGTATATGGATGATTACTGTAGTTAGAATAACCTTTTATTAAATTTTAAATCAGTTGAAGCTGTGAAATTTGATCATTTATACCAACATAGAACTCTTTAGTCATGGCCTTTCTGCATAAATGTTGAGGAATGGCCCACTAACAGCTGTAGTTAGAACCCTCACAGGGCCACTTATCATCATCATCATAAAATTTGGCACCTGACGTTCAGAAAACTAAATCTTTATAAAACATGGTTGATGTGATAGCAGAACTTATGTATGTAGCACTATAAATGCATAACCACTTGGTACCGTGAAATGCATAGCCACGGGTTGCACTATAAATGTATATCATTATTCAATGGAAACTATCCGATTAACACGTTCCTATTGCTAGTATTGTGCTATCTGCCGCTTGAATATCTGAAATCAGCTCCAACTCTTGAACAATGTCAACTTGTACATGTGAAAAGGGAACCTTGCTGCAGTAACAAATTTCAGCATAACAATTATACTAATCGAACGATTGGCATGACCTTGGCCAGCAGGTCGAATAGCTGGTACTGTAGCTGTCGCTACTGAAAGAAAGCTCACGCCTTTTTTCTAGGACTATGATTTGGGACTCAAAGAAAAAAACAAAACAAAACAAATTCACGACGAAGCAGGGGATGAACTGGTTTGGGAGAGCAAGAAGTGAGCATGTACTCCCTCTGTCCCATGGGTTCGTCGTTTTTTGACTTTTGAACTTCATGTTTGACCTTCCGTCTTATTCAAAATATTTATGCAAATTATAAAATAAATTAATCAATATTCAAGTATTTTCATTAATAAAATAAGTCGTACCAAAATAAATTATATTTGTGCAAAAAAATTGAATAAGACGAAAGATCGAATAAGATGGACGGAATCTAGGGTGACAAACTCGGTGGGACGGAGGGAGTATATATGTACCATGGCGAACCTGGCGACAGCAGCGGTCCTGGTCCTGATGAAGCCGCCTTCTCCTCCTGCTCCGCCGGTATGCCCTGTTGGTTCTGCTGCTGCTACCGCGGCGGCGGCTGGCGTCAGGATGGCGGCGATACAGAGGATGGAGATGACAACGGGGAGGTGGAGAGGGCAGGAGGGGGAGGTGGCGTCGGTCGGGGAGGACGTGGCGGCCGCATGCCTGACACACCTGTCGTAAGCCCGCGGGGCCGCGCGTGGGCGCTCAGGCGGAGGAGAGGAGAGAGAGGAGGGGACCGGACTCACAGTCACAGTGGACAGGGAAGGCGGCGGCGACCGGCGAGGGCTCGCAGTTGCAGCTGCTGCCGCTTGGCTTGGCCGTGGACGGAGGAGCTCACTGCTGAGAGAGTTGGCACAAACGAGGACATATGGCGTGTGCTTGCGCTTTATTCTTGGACAAAAACTTTTTTGATAAAATTCTTGGACAAAAACTTGGCGTACATTTTGTATTTTTTTAAAGAAAAACATCTAAACCAGGCAAACGTCCTCCCTCGTCTGTCCAAACCATACAGATTGCCTCCAAACTTGTTTGCGCTCTGGTTTTTCGCATAGCTGACCCCACACTGACTCAGCCAGCCAGCCAACGAAAAGAAAAGAAGTGACCGCACACGCATCCCGGACGCACCGCCGACTGCTACTCGCCGGACGGCGAGGCCGCGCCGCACCACTACGATGTCGTTAGCGAAGACGACGTCCACGGTGCCGGCCGGCGATGCGGCAGTCCCGGTAGAGCTGCGGGAGCGAGTACGCGTACAGCGTGTCCAGGTGCCCTCCACGGCCACACGGAAGAAGGCGGAGCGGTCCAAGTCCACGTGCAGCACCACCGCCTGGTGCGCCGCCGTGTACGCCAAAGTTGAGCAGCACGACGAACTAGAGCGGAAGGCAAGCTCCTTCCTTGTTATCTTGATGACATGTCATGACGTGGTGCTTATATCATGCCCAGTTTGGATAGACGAGGGAGTGCCTGTGTCTGGTTTTCAAATTTAGGGATGCAAAATCGAACTTTTGGAGAAGATGAGGAGGTTTCCTTTATTTTTTATTACTATTATGAAAATTACATTTTGTATGTACTTCTTTTGTTCCAAATTGCAACTCATTTAAACAATCTCAAAGAGTCAAAGCTTTTCAAGCTTGAACAAACTTATGGAGAAAATTATGAAGATTTATGACATCAGTTAAGTATATTATGAGAATGTAACTAATGCGGAATCTAATCCTTAGTTAAATTCATAAATATTATTTTATCTTATAAATTTGGTCAAACTTAAAATGCTTTAACTGTCTCCATGGTTTTTGGAATGACTTTTGCAATTTGAGATGGAGTGAGTAGCTAGCAAGCAGAAAAGTCGGTTACGCGTTATCTTGACGAGGACCAACTTCTAAATTAAAAATCAAATCAGTTGACTAGTAGTTGCCGATCGAACTTCATCCGAGACTTATATATGTTATAAAACATGTCGTCAGCGGTTAGGACCTTTCCCTCTCCGTCTCTCATGATCACGTAGTAGATGAAAGTAGAACAAGTAGACACAAGATGTAGGGAGACTAATCTTTATTCATCTGAATATTGGTAATTACAACATAGAGCTCCCACATATATATAGTCCTGTCAAGGCCTAAGAGTTTCGGTAAGAGCCCACATACAAACGGACTAGGATTAGGATTCCTCCTTCTCCTTTCCTTCTAGGACAGAGTTCGTGTGTTTTACAACACTCCCCTTGGGCGATTACCACGATATGCATATGCCTCATCAAAAACTCCATCCGAAAACCCAAAAAAAAAAAAACGGTTCTTGGAGAAAAGAGTACATCGCATTCGTTAATTGCATTGCACATGTTGTCTCATTAAAAACCTTGTGTGAGAAACCTTCGAGTAAAAACTCACATAGGGAAAAAAGAGTACAACATTTAACCTTCTTGGACATATATTCTTCAGGATATACTATTCTTCATGAATAGTTATTGATCTTCGTAATCTATGCATAAACTTGATGTTTTAGCAATATGATCTATTTGATCTTTGTAATTCTAGTGGTTTACCTTAAAGGCAGATTCAATAAAATATGCTCTCCCTCATAAAGCCAAACTTTGAACTTCATGGTTCAAACCACACTTTTCATAAACGTGTGCAAACTAATGGTATGCGGTACCATAATACTATAACTTTCTAAAGTTGGCTCATAATTCTTCTATGAATTACATGGGAGCAATATGCTTCATGCATAATGACCACCAATTAGTTTGTGCAAAACAAATAAATATTATCCTTCGGAGAAATAGATCCTTTCGGAGGTATGGGGTAAATAAATTAATATTCAATATCTTCAAGATAGTGTATCAAACTTATACTAGAGTTTGAATACTTATAATTAATCCTTAGTGGATTTTCAAATTGTATTCTATAAATCTTCGAGATTTTGATTGTACAAATTCAGCCTTGCATTTGGCATTTAGGGGATAATTCAATTGCCAAAACCACCATTATTCTCATACCTTCTATGGTATTCTTAGAGGATATCATTAACTTCATGCTAGCTTTTCATACACTGTCTAAGTGTTTTGATGACACCTTCACGGTATTTAAGATTCCTCATTTTCTTTCTCTCGGGTCTATATTCACTTCGAGGGATGAATGGTGTTTATTCAAAAATTGGTGGTAAATCCTTCATGGGGATTAATTCCTTCAAGGATGTACATTCATTCTTAGTGAATTAACAATTCTCTTCTATGAGATACATTCTCTCTTGGATCGTAGAGATGAGTGATATACACAATGACATAGCGTTATTCACTCGTAAAATCATTCAATGATTGCAGTCCTTCTAGGATATGCTCTTCTTGAGACTTGAATATTCATTCAGGAATATATATACCTTAGACTTTAATACTTAGTATGAGATTCCTACAAGTTGCGATTTATATTCTTCGGAAATTATATGGATTTTCATAATCCACTAATTAACCGCATATTCGATATTCATTCGTTTCATTTGCCGTAGATACTGTGAGAACATTCATTTCTTCTTAACAGGAGATTTAACCTCAATTGCATTCTTCATTGACCCGATATAATCGCTACATGGGCAATTTTGCCATGGACTTTATTTTCGGATCCGGGTTCTCATAAGAGAAACATTTACAATTAAAGAGGTAGTTTATCGATAATTATTTTCTTTCTCCCAATACTCTCACAATGTGAGAATACTCTATCTCTGTCATTTCCCAAACAAGAGATGATATATTGTTCGCATACCCAACACTAGTGAGGTGGCGCTAATTGTGTTGGATGTCATCTTCATGATGATCCTCTTCATGAGGTGTTTAACCTTCTTCGTGAGGCGTTCTCTTCATGAGAATGGAGGAGTTCAATTTCTTTTCTATTTAACGTGTATACGCTAAACTAGAACCCACAGCGCCCCCCGTAGATTTTAGATTGATAGTATATAACATTTAGTTTACTACTAGTAAACACAACTTCTCGGTTCATAACTTCAAGTTACTCCTCTCATTTCAAAAATATCGGCATATGCTCTTCGGGCTTCACAAGAGCATTAGTCAAACTATTGTATGACTTAGTGTGTGATACTATTCCACGCTTCAAGCTCCAAGGAATATTTTCTCTTAAGATCATTTTCCTTCTATGGAAATAATATTTGGCATTCAAAATATAGGTTTTCTCTCCCTCTAATGCCAATATTAGATCATTAATAGCATACTTCAAAATATATCCCCTATCATGGGCTTAATTCAAATTCATATGTCTCCAACTACAAGTGGAGGCCCATTTATGTATGCTATGGTTAAATTTTATGGGAAATATTCACACATATATTTCAATATGGGGGTTATTATACATTATGCAAATGAGCTAGAATATCTAAAGTGCATTTAAGAATGTTCAACATTCCTACAAAATCAGGGATGTTCTCCCCTAATATGCACAAAACATAGTTTCTAAAAAAACTATTTATCTAGCTTTCTAATTGTATAGCAAAAAAAAAACCATTGATCCATGTACTCATACATAAAAAAAAAATGGATCATACACTTGAGATGTATTAAATATGCAACATTCTAATTCACATGGAATTTTCTTCTAGAATTTTCTAATTGCCTTTAATGCAAAACTCCCTTGATGCCTTTTCTTTATAAATCTCAAATCATCATAATTGTATTATCCAATATCTTAGTTCCACAACTATTCATCCCATCAAATGAGTTAGTCTCCATTGAGCAAAATTTCATAAACTCACTCCCCCTGATCTTAGGTCGCTTGGCTTAGATCAATCTATTGCTTATGCATGCGATGCATCGAAAACAAATCATTCCTTAGTTCAACGGGAACCATATAGACATAGCATGCTAGCTAGCCAATTTACTTATGAGGGAAGCGCAAAGGTAGCTACTAGCTACAACAGTAGCGGTTATGCTAATATTCATGCAACAATAGAGATAGTTGCAGCTCAACCAGATACACATGCAGGTGTAATGTGGAATGTTAGTATTCAGTCTAACATAATAGATAATAACAAAATGCAGAGCTACGAGCTTACATGCAATTAGTGCAGTAGAGAAAGTTAACTCGGCCGGAAGGGACGGGGCGAAACTTCAAGTCTCGATACATGCACTTAAAGATCGACTTAGGGACGGCTATGCCTATATATTATCCACATCTTTTATGCCTTTACCCAAAATTCCTCCCCCTTTTCATGCCATAATTACTTCAAGTAGTGATTTACTTCGTGCATTATCTATAAATAGTCACTTTTAATGCTTCATAGAATCCAATCATACTTCTAGTATTCATTGATTATGGCATGAAATTCACATATCCAATGTACTATTCAGTAGACTTAGGGTAGGATACAACTTGGGACTTAGTTCATGGACTAAAATAGTAAATACTTAGGATTTGGCTAAATCGGTCCTTCCAAGATCAATTAATATACCAGTTTAGTCCAATTGTTCATGTGCTTTTTAGAAAATTCAGTTTCCCATTTACCTACATGGTAGTGATGCACAAAGAACTATAACCTTCTTGGTTATTCAAGGCTTCTTTGTGGATAAAATGAATGCTAAATTTATTTTGATAGGCAACGGGCAATTGTTTATATGTGAAACATATAACGGCTTCAACGACGATGTCGACGAAGAGCTTGTCGTGGCCGATAACGTGTTATAAAACATGTCGTCGCTAGTTAGGACCTTCCCCTCTCCGTCTCTCATGATCACGTAGTAGATGAAAGTAGAACAAGTAGACACAAGATGTAGGGAGACTAATCTTTATTCATCTGAATATTGGTAATTACAACATAGAGCTCCCACATATATATAGTCCTGTCAAGGCCTAAGAGTTTCGGTAAGAGCCCACATACAAACGGACTAAGATTAGGATTCCTCCTTCTCCTTTCCTTCTAGGACAGAGTCCGTGTGTTTTACAACAATATATATACTTATATAAGACGCTTTTAAAAATCCATCAGTGGATGGATTACCTCCACCCTCTAACTTGATCTGAAGACAAAATATTTGGTATAAACCATCTTAGTAAAACTATCAAAGCTCCTAAAAACATATTTAGGAGCTTTAAAAAATATAAAATGATGCGCTCAAATGTGGCGCTATAAAAAAAATCTAAAATGATGCACATCACAGGTGTACCTCTGTTGATATTAATTGTCACTAAATCTGAGATTCAAAGTCATTTTATAAAAAAATGCATATTGAAATAACAAATCTCGGGCTCATACCCACTAGAAGATTATATAGCTGAAATTTCTTCTTTTCATATGTTTTTTTCTAGATAGTGTTTGAATCTCAAGTTTGGTGACAATATATGCATTTATAGATGCACCATGGATGTGTGTCGTTTCAATTTATTTTGGGAAACTCGTAGGTATGTTTTCATTGAGGTTTTCCCGATTCCACTACGAAGATGATTTGGACCAAATTTTTTATCTAACTTGTACTGCCATTCAAGAATGCTGGTAATTTTTCATTCTGTAATTTTTTATCAACTGAATGTTGGTAAAGGTAGACCGAACTTGCAAAAAAACAGGAGTGCCCCCGCGTCGTTCCCCGCGTCCGGGCGACACGGCGGACCCCGACGCCGCCGCCGCCGCGCCCCCCCCCTCCTTCCCCGCGCCGCGCCGCCGGAGCCGGCCGCCCGGAAGCCAGCGCGGCCGGCAAGGATGGTGGCGGCGGGGCATCTCTCCTCCCTCGGCGGGCCGAAGCGCGGCCGCTGCAGGGACGGACCGAACCGGTGCGGGGACGGACAGAGCGACGCCGGGCGAGGCCGGATCCGGTGCCTCCGCGGCCGGATCCGGTGACTCCACCGGCCGGATTCGGCCGGTTGCGCCGGGCGGTGGTGGAGGCCCGACGAGGAGGCCAGTGAGGGTCGCGGTCGCGAAGCTCCAGAAATGAGTGGTGGCGAATCCGGCGCCCAGGTGGCGGGTCTTGCCCGCCGGTGAAGGGGATGGTGTCTACGACGGCGTGGTGGCCTTGTTGGAGTCGCGGACCGTGGCGGCGCTGGCTCGGGACCGGTGGGGCAGCTGGACTTCGGTGGGGTCTTGTACGGTGAGGCGAGGGCTGGCCAGGTGCAGCAGGCGGCGGCATCTTGCAGCAGAGGAGCAGTTTGGCGGTGCGGGTGGCGGATTTGCGACGAGGAGCTGCGCCGGTGGGCGGTTGCGCCGACAAACCGGTGTGCCTTGCCATGTGCGCGGCGGCAGGGCCTTCATGCTCCAAGCGAAAGCTTTCACCGCCTCCACGCTGGTGGCATGGCGGCGGCGTCTTCGAACGTCGCAATCCCCGTTGGGGGGCGCCATGTTTGGAGCTACAGCCCCGCCGAGGTCTCTCGGTGAAAACCCCCCGCCCATTTCTCGACCAGCGACGGGCGGCGCCATTGGCGCCGCCCTCCTTGAGGCGTCGACTGAGAGACCGCACTCAGTTTTTGGTGTTGCTGGGCCACTTTCCTTGACGGGCTTGACGGCTTCGCCGGTGTTGGCTTCTCCGCGTGTGACTGGATTGAAGGGTGCTGGCTTCTCGCGACCGGGAGGCTCCTTTCTTGTTGGTGGACGGGGGGTCATCTATCTTTGTCGCTCGCTGCCGCTGGCCGATCGGGCGGGCGGGCATTGCTCCCCGCAAGGGCCCGCGGCGGTGCGGACTACGTCTTTGGATGGCGCTATGCAACGGCAACGGAGACGATTCGGCTTGTAGCGGATTGCGGCTGGTCTTTTTCAAGATGGTCGAACCACCCGGTGTGATACAACGCCGATGATGGCGCAAGCGACAACCCCGGGTCTTCGGCTCGACGGTGGCAACCTTTTGCGCTGTGATGCTACGATGGAACGCCGACCTGCGGGTGGTCCGTTGTTTCGTGATGTTTATCGTGGGTGGGGCAGCTTTGCCCGCTGTCTCGACGGCAAACCTTTGAAACGAGACCGAGCGTGGAGCGTTGTGGCGGGCGTGGCGAGGGAGGCCCCCGTGCACAAGAGAGAGTACAACAGCCGGATGTGGCGAGGTCCCCCGCGTGTTGTGGAGGCTCGGTCTCGGTGTGTTTATTCCGTCGAATGGCGGCCTTGTTCATAGCGGCACTGCGGCGAAGGGTCCCCGCACGGGCGGAGGCCTTCTCGGTGTGGTGGTGTCCGCCCCTTTGTTTTTCTTTGGCGTTTGGGTCTCGGTGGTTTTCGACGATTCGCTTGTGTGCGGTTTTGCGGGTGGTGCCGCAGTTCTTTGTCTTCTCTGCCGTTGTGTGTGTTTGTTTAGGGTCTTGGCCATGTTGGCCGTTGTGCAAGAACCCGCGTTGATGTCTCAATCCAACCGGGGTGAGTTTAGTTGTTTAGCGTTTCTTTTTCCCTTTCTTTGGTGTTGCTTTGTTGTAACTTGCGTCTTCCGGCGCCTCCTTCTTTTAATATAGCGGCAGCTCTTCTCGCGGTTCGTTTCAAAAAAAAAAAATGTTGGTAAAGGTACAATTGTAAATAATACTATGTATACAAGGACTGTTTTTGATTTACTGCATTAAATTAAATATTTTTTTGGTAAATAAATTAGATAATCCAAAAATTCAAAAATTGGCGCAGCCTCAGGGATTAAACTGGACAATTGATCGTCTTAGCCCCCTTTGGAATACAAAAGAAAAGATAGAATTGTTTTTTTAGAGGAAAAAGATAGAACATTCGGAAGTACGTCGGCTCAAAGAGGCCCATCATTGATTACGTGGCCCATAGTGCTATGACCTCTAACAAAAATGTAAATCCCCTTAAAAGGAAATGTAAAAATTTTCTAATAGTGACTATTCCTACGGAAATCAAAATCCTACGTTTCACCTGTGAAATTCCTTTGATCCAAAGGAGCGTTTTAGCTTTTTAGATACTTTTCTTTTTCTATATATTTATAGATATAGTATATAGTAAAAAAATATATTTAGAAAAACCAAAACATCTTATAATTTAAGCCGGAGAGTATGAAATGATAATGCCACATGCAAGAATACAGTGTTTGAGTCAATTTACCATTTCACTTGCCATTGTGGCCCCGAGCAAAACAGCCAGGGAAAAGCAGAGTCCTCTCCTCCTGATGACTGATGAGTCCTGACAGCGTGGCATCCGTTCCCACCGCAAGATCCCGATCTAACCGCCGACGTCCCCTCGCCACGTCGAGCCGTCTTCAATTCGCCTTCTCCGCCGCCCGCCGCCGTCGCCGTTGTGCTCTCGGTCTCGTTCGCCGCGTACGCCCGCCCGCAGTACTCAGCCGGCCAACGCACGCAGTAGTACTGTGCTCGGGATGGCGGCGCGGCGGAGCAGGAGGGGCTGGGCGCGCGGCGCGGCGGCGTTCGCGGCCGTGGCGCTGGCGGTGGGCGCGGGGCGGAGGTACGGGTGGGACGGCGCCTCCGCGGTGGCGGCGTTCCGCGAGGCCCGGGGCGCGCTGGGGCCCTGGGCGGCGCCGGCCTACGTCGCGGCGCACGCGCTCACGCTTGCGCTCTGCCCGCCCTACGCCATCTTCTTCGAGGGCGCCGCCGCGCTCATCTTCGGCTTCCTGCCAGGCGTCGCGTGCGTCTTCTCCGCCAAGGTCCTCGGGGCCTCGCTCTCCTTCTGGATCGGCAGGTCGACACCCCTCCTTCCCTCTTCCCTGCTTCCCTCTTGCTTTGGCTGCAGCATATATTAGCCGAGATCTGGGAATGCTCTAGCTTCCCTCGATCAAGATCTTGCTTTGGCTGCTTGTGCGTGGTACTGATTGAAGGCGGACACGGCAAGAGCGGTAGCAAGGAAAATAGATTTAGGATGTTCTAATAAACAAATAAATGTCACAACTTTGTTGCCCATGGAAATTGGAATTCTGCAGTATTTGGCCCTGTATTACTGTTGTTTAGTTGTGCAGCTTTTGGATAGTGTAGATAGGACTAAGAGAGTTAGTGAGATCTTGGTGTTTTTTGACGGTAATGAGATCTAGGTGTTACCTTGTTGCGTTACCTGTTTTCTTTTTGCTGTTTCTAGTTGACAGTGAAGTGTAGAAATTAGTTCTTGGTCATGTATAGTGCTGTGCTGTATTTGGGTTACGCAATCGTGAGCTAATGCAAGTGTGACAGGCAGTCCTTGATATCAGGAGCAAGGTTGATTCTTTCACCAGCGATACTGACTAGTTCACACCTGTACGTCGAACTAGACTCCAAACAGCACGAGAATAGAATGGATGTTATGACTGGGGGCAATAGCTTTGGTTAGAACTGGAAAAACTGCAAAAGAATGTTATTGTCACACTTTTACTTTTTAAAAAAAATGTTATTGTCACACTTTTATTGTGGTGGAGCACTCATTTTTATTTATGAATGAATTCTCATGTCGGAATATACCCTACTTCACTTTCTAGTCACTCTGATACAGCAAGTTCATTCCGTCACACTTCATATCTTAATAAGGCAGTGTATAGATTACTGGCCGTTATGTAATTAAATTTCCTTTACAGTCATGGAATCTTAAGTTGGATTCTACATACAAGATACAACACCTTAGGTAATCAGATGGGAATCATGTCTACTAGATTTTGCCTTTGTTCACCTGTTTTCTCAACTGAATGCTGTTGCCATACAAGCTGGTTGACATGGTGTCCGGAAACCATCTTCTTGAGGATGTAAAACATTTGTTTGGGTGTTGCCCAATATTGAGATAGGGTATAGAGTTGTGCACATCGGGACAACTTAAACCATACCACATTCTAGATGTCTATGTGGCTAACTGTAAAATGAAGATATTGTTACTTACATCAAACTCAGTCTTGTATAGTGTACAAGTAATCAAGATGAATGGCAACAGCTACAGTAATATAGTATTTAATTTAGCCCATGAAAATTACCCAGTACAGCTATTTCTATCAAAAGGTTTTTGTTATTATATTATTCACAGAACATTTCCCCTTCCTATTTTGCTTGTATTCATAGAATGGTAATTGTTGGTCTGTATAATCTGTTCTAACATTCTTTCTAATAAACATTTTTTGAATTTCCTCAGGGCAGTTTTCAGATACTTCACTTCAGCAATGGAATGGCTACAGAGGAACAAGTACTTCCATGTTGTGGTTAAAGGGGTTGAGCGGGATGGCTGGAAATTTGTATTGCTTGCTAGATTCTCTCCTTTGCCTTCCTACATCATCAACTACGCTCTATCAGCCACGGATGTTGGATTTTTAAGAGATTTTCTTCTTCCCACAGTTATCGGCTGCTTACCAATGATACTACAGAATGTTTCGATTGTAAGCCTTGCCGGTGCAGCAGTGGCCTCGACCACAGGATCAAATAAGTCCCATATATACTCTTACCTGTTTCCAGCAATAGGCATTGTGTCCAGTGTTCTCATTTCATGGAGGATTAAGCAGTATTCCTCAGCCCTTGCTGTTCCTGAAGAGCTGCAAAGTTCACCTATTAATGGAAATGGCAGCAGCGATGCTAAGTTGGCTTCCACACCATCCAAAAACACCAGCTCTGGGAAAACTAGGAAGAGAAGGTGACTGACAGTATCCCCCCTGTATTTACTACGTTGTAATACTGAATACCAAGCAACTACAGCCAATGCTAGTCAAAATATTTGGACTTTCACATTGGTTTACCCTACAGTAAGCTATCTTGTCTGTTTTATGCCATGGTTTTTTGGGGGCATTTAACAGATGCTCAGTCAGCTACCTTCTTGTTTGTCATTGAGCTTCTGTTCTTGTGGCAGATAATATCATAAAATGAATATGATAGAAGCTCACATGTTGTACACTCAGAATAATCTGGTGGTTTAGATTTGTCTCGTCCTGAGTTCAATTGTATCCTGGGGAACCAATATTTGGTTTTCCCTCCCTAATTATATCAAACTTGACATGACGATGAGGTTCAACCAGTTTATGTTCTTTGGTATAACAATTCAATTCAGAACTGTGTTTAGCTTTTGTGTGGCTGTACAGCTGTTGTCACATCCTCTATAAGCAGAGGCCTATTTTCTTTGCCCACAATCCAAAGCAACTAATGCAGTGAACTCCAAGAATCTTATACAGTATGCACAAGCTTTGGTTGCACTCCTTTCCCATCTCTTTATTTAACCCATGTTCTGCTCCTCTGTTCTCGTCTCAAAAAATTTCAAGAGATGAAGATCTTCACTCCTTTGTGTTCCTACATTCTTCTTCTAGGCATATATGCTCCAAAAGCCCTATCAGATAATCCTCCTCTGCAGGATGTATGCCCCATGGCTCCCCAGGGTGAGCGGAAGCTGTTCATGAATGGTTTCCTCTGCAAGCATCCCAGCACCATCCTGGCCTCCGATTTCAAGACACTGCTGCTGAACCATGCCGGAGACCTGGATAACATGGTCCGGTCATCGGTGAACATGGTCACCGCCACCGAAGTTTCCAGGCTTGAACACCCTGGGCCTGTCGATGGCGCGCACCGACATCGCCCCCAATAGTACTCCCCCATTCTCACCCAAGGGCATCGGAGATGATGTTCGTACATGGTGGCAGTGTGGTGGTCGGCTTCTTGGATACCAAGGGCAGGCTGTTTCAGAAGAGTCTTGGCGAGGGCGAGGTGTTTGTCTTCCCCGTGGCTTGGTTCACTACATCATGAACTATGGTTTTAGCCTTGCGACGACGTTTTCTGTGCTGAACAGTCAGAATCCAGGCGTGGTTGGCATTGTCCATGCAATGTTTGCGAGTGATTCAGATGTAGTTGAGGGGCTAATGTCCAGAATGTTTGAGTTTGGAGAGATGGGAGTGAGTGACAACATTACTGCTGGTTTCCCGTGGGCATTCTGATTAGGAACAGCATAGTGGTTGCAATTCAAGATCACCGTCTAAATGCCCAGTAATGAATCATGTATGATTCTGGTGTATCTGATTACCTTATGTAACTGATGTAGCTAAGATTGTAGTCTGAACTACTTGTAGGACGTATCACAATCATCCCTTGTGTCTCTCTCTCTCCAGGATTTTTTATGTTATTGCAACCCCTGCTCTCTTTTTGTTGCAGTCCTTTGTGATTGCTATCTCTCACCCTTTTGTTTTGCTTGCACAATCTTGTTTCACTTTGCAATCTTATGTAATGGTGATTCCCTAGTCGCGTCACGCAACTGTAGGCTGTAGCTTCAGCATCATCAAAGTTTGAGTATTCCATGGACAGCACAGCCTTCCTCTGTCTTTTGCTTTACTCAGTGGATCTCTTCACCATTTGTTGTTTAGCATTATCTCCAGGCTCCAACTCCTTGAAGGTGAGATCTCTTTCTTTGAAGGTGAGGTCTCTTTCTTTTCCACGCCTTCTCTTTCACATTGAAAGCTCCTGCACCTGAATAAGGTAGACTCCTCTAGCATCAGTCCAATCCTGTCATATTCAAACGCTGCTTTGCAAGGTGCTCTTGTAACTGATTGTTAATGACAGATCCACACTGCGCTGAAAAAACGCGCTATCGGGGCGTGGTCGCGCACAAAAAAAAAAAAAAAAAAAAAAAGATCCACACTGCCAAAATTGCGGTCTAACTGGATAACTTGTTAGGTGATCCATTTTGATTTGAATCCTTAAATGTTATTGTCAGATGTTCCTTTCTGTTGGTCTATTGCAGTACAAGTGTGCTAGCTGTTGATAATGACCCATTGTAGAACAACTTGTGGAGCTATGCGCTTGCTTTTGGTTTTAGCAGACTCGGTTGCTCCATCGTTTTTAGAGATTAAGATTTTTCCATCATGTTGCGAATTTTGAGAGATTTTGAAACGTCAATTCTCCTTCAGCGACATTTTTTCCTCATTGATGGCGATGATTCTTCAAAATGGCTTTTTTCTTCTTACAAGGAAGCAGTTCAGGAATATTGACTATAAGTTTTTTTAGTATTTCACAAACTTGATTGAAGATAGGACTGGGATCATTAAATAATCTTTGAGTTGATCTTGTGATGATTTGATATGATCTGACTCACCAAGAGTTTTTCAATTTTTCAATCTTTTAAGATAGGACTGGCAAGTCAAAGATTTCAAGCGCTTACCATGGTGGGTGAGAAGCATTTATGGGCTTGACTAAAATTTCAGAGCCAAATTTCTTTCCAAATTTTCAGAGCCAAAGAACACGGTTTTATTTGAGTGAAACTGTTTATTTAGTACAAACCAAGATTGTTACCATCAGTTTGCATGTCGTTTGAACACAGTTGATATTATTATTTAGTCAATAAACAATTCATCCAGGTGACAAAAAGAAACAACACCAAGTACATCCTGCACAGTCAACCTGCATAACTTTGTTTAACCCCTCAAAAAAAAACTGCATAACTTGGTTTCAGGTTGCGATGGCTACATGACACTTGTAAATTCTTTCTATGTGATGTTCCAGATTTGTTCCCACCGATCAGCAAGTGTCTCCAAGCTAGTGCTACTGAACAAAGAATTTTAGTCTTGTTAAACTAGCTCAGGGTCCTTAAAAGTCACAAACGAGGAACTTCTAGTTGTATATGCCTTTCCGAAATTCAGGTATAGATCATCAGACAAAGGTAAAGCTTTCATGTCTTTCTTGTGTTAGAAATTGGTTCCTGACCATCCTGTCAGAATGGAATCAGGTTCATATAGGGGGAAAAATGTCAAAAGAGAAACTGGAACTACATAGAAAAAAATGAAAGAATAACTCATTTTTGTTATTCAAGAATGTGTATGGCTTACACAACTGCACAAACATTTTCTTTGCTATATATCTAGTCTAGTGCATTTGCTTTGGACTTTCTAAACAATTCATTAATTATTAAAGCACTAGAAGGCACATACTAATAAATACAAACAAACAGGTGATACTACCGACAAAAACGAAAAAACAAAGGTGACTACACTGGTTGCTCTGTGGACCAGGGCGTATGCAATCATGCCCTCTAGAACCCTTTCATGTTAGCACTACTCATTGGTTGAGGCCGTTCATGGTTGCTGCCCACCAGAGTTGGTGCTCCAACATGGAATCGATCATCAGAGATATGTGGCCGGGAGCACCTCAGCTGATGGCAGCCACAAAATGTATGCACTTTCTTTCGTGCATTGCAGTGGATGGCCTTACTTTCATGACCTTTGCCAGATCAGATATTTTGATTTGATGCTTTGGATCTGATTCATTAGGCCATCATCAGACTCTGGATCATGCTGGCTGATCAAACTGCTGCCTAGTCTATACTGTATATGAGAGGAACAGAGGGAGAGACATGATCTGTACAATGGCATTTGGATTATTAATTCTTCTATACTAGAGCAAATGAACAAAAAACTGTTGGGATTTTGAACCCACCCAACTGGTCTATAACAATCAAGCAATACCTACTTTGGTCTCTACACCCTCCCCTCTACATCCATCCGTATATACGCTACAGCAACTGACTGCGGTATGTATGTACCAAACTCTTTGTCATCTGAAAATTTAGGCTACATAAATTAGAAGTTCTCCTTGTGGAACTCAAACTTGGTGTTGGTTTTCCGCGAGAAATCCTGCGCAAGCTCACGCAGCTCCTTTGTCAGCACCGGGGCACCGCAGTAGAACACTCCTGCAACATCAAAGATCAGAGATATCATCAGCGTTGATTCAGAAACTGAATGAATTGTGAGCAAGTCATGCATTATAACTCTGTGCACCGTCTGTTGTTGTTTATCCCTTTTCAGGTAAAGTAAAGATGGAGCTGCTAATAAGCATATGCCTGATTTGACTCAGTTATTAGGCCAGTGATATGCATGAGCAGCTAGCACCTCTTGGAAATATATATATATATATATGTTAAAGATATCTGGTGCCTATCTGATGACCCAACTTTATAGCATTCATAATTTAAAGATACACATACTACTTTGTGGTGACTGAACTTTGTAGATGCCCAACTTTATCTCTGTTCATTCACCATCTAATTTTTTTTTATTTGTGGTTGCAATTATTGTATATCCATCAGCATGTAAGTGATGGAACAATGATTGGGTAGCCCCTAATTTATAAACCTATTTAATCAATTGCGGTTGCCAATGGAATGCAAACTCTAGTCTATATAATCATCTCATCATCGTCTACTACTTATTGGTTGTGTCTATCATCAAGCAACAGTGATCACTCAGTCAGTTTCAACCATGGGCGGCTAACTTCAATTTGAACACGCACAAGCTGCTGGTGGTCACGCATAATGACTGTCCCTATCAGCTAGCTAGGCCCTGCTAGCTGCGGCGAAAGTTAGGCCAGCCAGGCACATTCCACGCTCATCGCATCTTGCCAGGACCAGGAAGGATGCATCAAGTTTGGTAGAGTGCCTCTTTCACCGCGATCAATCCATCAGATGATGAGAGAAGCGTACGTGGCGGCAATGGCAATGGGCGTAGTAAAAAGAAGTAACAATGTTGCAACAACAAGAGTAAGAAAGAAACAGACTTACCGACGCGCTGGTTTTGGTGGTTGAGTGCGATGCGTTTGTAGACGTTACGCCAGTTTGGCCTGGCGAAGTGCGTCTTGACGCGCGTCCCGGAGACGACGTCGACGCCGTGCTTGGCGTGGTTGAGCGACTGGAGCATGGCGATGAGCGCGGACCGTGCGTCGCCTTCCTCGTACACGCTGGTGCAGTAGTTGTGGAGCTCGATGACGCCCTTCTTATCGGTCTCGGCCACCTCGTCCATGACGCCGCGGAACCACTCGAAGGAGCCCTGCTCCCGGGTCACCCAGTAGAAGTAGGCGCGCCGCGTGCGGAACGACGCCATGGAGGACGCCGAGGTGTCAACGCCGGCGCCACTGGAGCCGGTGCCGGACTCGAGGTCGCCGTCCAGCTGCTTCATGTTGTTGATGATGTCCTTGATGATGGAGATCATGGGCGTGGCGCCGATGCCCAGACCGACGAGGAGAACGATGTCGTACTGCTTGTAGTCCTGCGCCGGCGCGCCGTACGGGCCGTCGATCAGCACCTTGGGGAAGCTGTTGTGCGTGCAGAAGAATGTTATCAGAAAGTCAATCAAATGCACAAGCAATCCATGGGAGTATATTATCGTCAGAATTCAGTTTGTTGGAGAGGCCGGCGGCGAAGTCAACCGTGTTGGATTATGAAATCGCAGTAACCCGGCCACAGTACTGACAAATGTGACGCGTGCAGAGAATGTCCATTGTCCCAAAGATTTTTATATGAATGAATGAAAAAATTGAAGAATATTCGGAGTGGAATATGTTTTTGGGCAAATGAAATGGACCACAGGCGTAGCTAGACCCTTGTTGAGCACCTTATGGATCCCCAACCACTGGCCGGCGTCCGTCCGGCCCCAGACCAGATATGGCCATGGATAGAGTAGGACCAACAGAACCCATCTTCCACCGCCGGGAATATCACCGGCCGGCCGCCGTTTGTTCGGCGAACTGAAGGAGGCAGCAGGTAGCCACCTACCAGAACCACCACTACTATTCGGTGACGTACGTACAGAGATCCAATCCTGCACGGGTCAAGGTCAACACCTGCTACTCTACTACCCCGGCCCAAATGTCCACACGGAAGAACGAATCCCCAGTTAGGTAGACACGCACTTTGGCAATGTGAAACGTTCGTTACAAAGGCTAGTGTGTTCTACACCGTAGAAAACGAAACGAAACGAAACGTTGGTTCCCTGCTCTGGACTGGAGAGAGACCCTGGAGTGAGTCGTGACCGTGATGCAAGGGATGATCTCAATTCTCAACACATGGCTAAAATGGTTCTTGGCAAGGTCAGAAAAGGTGGCTCCACCGACTGCAGGCACCCAATGGAAACTGGTCCTGGTCCGGCACCTGATTGTGGTTGACATGTGTGAACCCAGATCAGAGGCCACAGCTGGAGAAGCACCAGGTCCATCTCCATCTGCGAGCAGCAACAGTGGCGACGCGGCCACTGACTGCCACCAACCCCGCCCCGAGACCTGGTCAGGTCCACTCCAAACCCCGACCCGGCTCCAGACGACTCGTCAACCTCTTCCTCTGCTCCCTCCCTGGTTGCCCCACGTTTTTGTCATGGAGACGCGAGGAATTTCATCGGTGGTTGGTTTGGGTTTGTCACTCACCTCGGGTTGGCCATGGCGCTGCCGTCGCGGTCGTACTCGGCGCGGAGCAACCCGCTCTTGCCCTCCGTCGGCGGCCGGCACACCTGCACGTACGCACTCACTCATGTTAATTACCTCCTGATTGAGCAATCAGCACTTAATTAATCACCAGGTGTGTTGCGAATTAATGACATGGCTGCCACGTATATGTATGTACCCTTGAGAAGACGTTCTTGAGCTCGCGTGTCCAGTCGCCCAGCGTCCTGATGTGCACGCTCACGTAGTCGTCCTGTGGCGCCGACGTGATAGAAAACGGGTGCCTGCAATAAACGTCGCACAAATCGACCGACAAATCAAGCATCTGTGCTTCCCCTCCTTCCTCCATCACTAAACTAACCACTCCATCTTACTAGTTCCAAACTTGAACAAGACGAAAACCAACCAACCATAGCTTAACTTACCACTGGAACGGCGAGACGGCGGCGCAGTTGACGAAGATGTACTGTCCACTCCTATACCTGAACCCCTGCGGCTTCGAAAAATGCAGCGACAGGACATTCCCAGGGTACACGGCGACCTTGAGTATCTTCACGGGCCTCACACTGGACCTCAACGCCCTGGTGAGCCGCTCGCACGCGTACAGCACCATGGGCACGGCGAGGTACATCCACGTGGACTTCTTGTACCACTTATGAGTCAGGTACAGGTAGTGTCCGTGCACGATGAGCAGCGCGTACACCACCACGAAGCAATGGTGCGAGTACCAGAACGCGTTGAACCCGGTCAGCTTCTTCAACGGCCCCGGCAGCGCGATGCGGCCGCGCCGGAACCACGGCGTGGCGAGCGTGAACGCGACCGCCATGAGCACCAGCATCACCAGCCCCGTCCACCCCTCGGTGCCCTTGACGAACCACCAGTAGTTCGGCACCCTCGGGGTGGCCTTGAAGTACTGGATGAGCGGGGCGTACTCGGCGTCGGTGGCGTGGAGGAGCCTCGGGAAGTCGCAGGTCAGGTGGGAGATGATGTGGAGCCCCGCGCCGACGGTGATCCCCACGGCGACCACCTTGTGGAAGTTGAGGTTGTCGTCGAACGGCACGACGCGGGCGAGGACACCGCCGGCGCCGGCACGGTTGCGGAGCCACGTGATGGTGTTCCGGCAGACGGGCAGGAGGATGAGCGCCATGTTGAACTTGAGCGTCTCGGCGCCGCCTTTGGCGACGCAGACGCAGTAGCCCATCACGTGGAACACGTAGCGGCGACGGTACTGGATGAACTTCCAGGTGAAGAGGGCGACGCAGATGGAGAGCCACAGGAGGAGAACCCACACGCGACGCCAGTTGTCCTCGAGGAAGTATTGGGCGCGGCGGTACCAGCGACGGAGTGGGTTGGGTTCTGGTGTTGGCCGGAGGCTCTGGGAAAGCATCTGGCTTAGGTTACGGCTGTTGGTGGTGCCGATGTGTACTGATTGGGAAGGGGCTTGGAGGAGAAGCATCTCCAGGTTGTAGAGCTCGATGTAGCCCAGGTTGCCGGGGTCCAGCTCCTCCATGATCAGACGCGCGTACTCCTCGGCTTGCTCCGTGATCTTTGATAGCTTGTTCGCCGACGCGCTCAGCGTGATGATCTGCAACAGACATTTGGGTTGGGTTGGGTTGGTTTGGTTGATGAACAGGCTGTGCTGCCTGTGTGTGCATTGTTGGAGCCATTAGTGACGGAGAAAGCAAGTTACCTCTTTGACCTCCTCCTCGGTGATCCTGCCATCCGCGTCCTTGTCCACCCTGCAAGGAAGGCCAGGCGCCATTAGTGAGCGAGCGTCGCGTGATTAAGGGAGGAGTTGCTGAAAAATACTCCGTACATGTCGAAGAAGGTCTGCAGGCGGCCGTCGAAGCTGGTGTCGGAGATCTGGTCCCAGAACTCGAGCAGCTCCGCCTTGCTGATGCTGTCGCCGGAGATGTTCCGGCGCCGCGACAGCGCGTCGAACAGCTCGCCGGCGAACTCCGGCTCCTTCATCCCTGTATGTAGATATCCATCCATCCATGTGGTTCGATGATCAATACAACAAGACAAATAAACCACGACAAAGAAAAGAAACGCTCGCAAGAACAGCTCACCGATGCACTGGCCGAACTTGGACCGGTGAAGGAGCCCGTTCTCGGCGAACTTGTCGAACCTCTTCTCGACGGCCTCCCATCCCGCAGAGCCCTCAGCCTTACTGATGAACTTGAGCCCCTTGAGCGCGTGCGCCGCCGCGGACTTGGACCGGTCCATCCTCGCGCCTCCACCACCACCACCGCCGCGGCGGTTGACGGACGCGATGCGGCGGAGCTCCTGCGACACCTGCTTGATCCTTGACGACGCGTTCCGGATCACCGAGTGCGCGCCACCAGACGCACGACGGTTCTCCAGCGTGCGCGCCAGCAGCTGCACGTCCGAGTCGTCGCCGCCGGAGGTGACGCCGTGGTGGTGGGCGTGGTGGGCGGGTTTGACGCTGTGTACGGCAACCGAGTCGTCGCGCACGTCGAGGGTGATCTCCACGTAATCATCGTCGTCGTCGTTGGCGGCGGAGGAGGGGGAGGCGGAGGAGCGTGGTGGTGGAGCGGTGAGTGGCGCGGAGACTGACTCGGCGAACCGTGCGCTCTTGCGAGCGCCGGTTTTCTTGGTTAGTGGGCCGCTGTGTGGGATCACACGCTCCCTGCTGGTCGTGGTGGTTCCCTCGGTGGCCATGGCGGCGGCCGACGACGAGGAGGAGGAGGACGACATCTCCACGATGTCCCCGCCGCCCGGCCTCGGGTTATGCATGGCGGTGGCGGCTCTTTCCCTCAGCTGCGACGACGACTTGCCAGACTTGCCAAGAAACGAAGGAATGAAACGGCTGGTAAGGTACGGTGGTGCGGGCGGGTTCTCGAGGAAGGGAGGAATCGGGAACGGGAGGGAGGGATGTTTGGCGACGAGCTGAGGGGACGGAGGGGCGAGGAGGTTTGTTTTATAGCTGTATCGGGACGGAGTACGTTTTACTAGTCGTCGTCGTCGTCGACGCCCGCCGCCGAAGCCGAAGCCGAAGCCGAAGCCGAAGCCGAGCAGTGTGGTGGGGACGGGACGGGGCCACGGGGGTTGTTGTGGAGTGCGGCTGTGTGTGGGCTGTGGTGACCGTGTGGCTCGGTTGGGGAGGAGAAAAATCGCGGGGTCAAGGGGGCGGCTGACGCGGAGAACACTGCTCTGCTGCAGCGAGCGGCTGGCTGCTTCCTCTCTCGTCTCGTCTTCGTCTCGCCGGCCGGCCTTTGGTTTCGTTTCGTCAGCGTCCGTCGTCGTATGCGGCGAGTATGTGTACTGGGTGTAACGTACGTGTCCGTGCTCTGCTCGGTGCTGGCTGCTCTGCTGTGCTGCATTTGGACACGGAGACAGATGTCTGATGGCTCACTACAGATTAACAACAGCTCTGAATTTATTTATTTTACACAAGAAAAACAGCTCTGCATTTGGGCACGCACGCACGGAAGGAAAGGGGACGCGACGACTACGGGACGCGTTTCGAAAATTGGGGGCGTACTTAGTTTCTCGTTCACACTTGGTGCCCTCAAACATTGGCGTTGATGACGGCTTGACGTCATACATAGAAACCTCTGCTAAAACCCAGAGAATTCACATTTGAATCGTTTTATTCTTCTAGTCTAGAAAAAAAAAACAATACTTATTTTTTTTCTTTAATAAGTCTCTTGTGGGGGCTGCGGCCTCTCCAGTTTCGTAAAGAGAGAGAGAGAGTAGTTTCTCCCCTCTAACCATTTCACATAAAAAAATTAGTTCCTCGTTCACACTTCGTGAACTGTAACAGTGACGTTTTTTTTAACAACATGTAACATTGACGTTGATGACGGCTTAACCACAGACGTCAATACTTAGAACCCTCTGCTGCTCTCTTTGGTATGGTATGACTTTTTTTTTTTTTTCTTGCCTATAAAAGCCAGAGAATTCACATTTGAGCCGCTTTTTTTTTTACAGTGGCTTTGCGAAGTAGTATTTGACTTTTTTTTTTTTTTTTTGAGATTACACGTCATAACGCGACGCTCAATACGCACGCACACTCACCCCTACGAACACACGCACGCAAACCCTACCCCTATGAGCACCTTCGAAGGACTGAGCCGGCAATCTTGAAGTTCACGAAGTCACCACAGGCGCCATTTGTCGGCGAGGGGACGTCGCCTACCACTTATCTGCGCAGCGCCGGAAATCCTAAAATAAATCGGGATAATGTGTCGCACCCAGGATTTGAACCCTGGGTGGGAGCCCCTTTTTTTTATACGAGTGAAGTCCATCGATGACGCCCGTGTTTGTTGTGTCCACATGACATCTTCTTTCTTATGAATATACTGACCTATTGGGAGCAAAGGAACTTTGGCGCACCAAGTCTCCGGCAAGGATGCGTTTCTTCTTTTGGCTGGTGTTGCACAGGCGTATACGGGCTGGAGCAAGACAGCATTGACATGGACTGCAGGATGACGGCGCCTGCGCTTTGTGTGCGCAGGAGCCAGAAACTTGTGAGCACCTATTCATGGGCTGCGTGGTCACTCGGGAGCTTTGGCACCGGCTTCTGTCGCCGTCTGGCATGGTGTCTTTCGTGCCACATGGCGAGCAGGATATTGCTAGTTGGTGGATCGAGCAGAGGAAGAGGCTTACGAAGGAGCACCGGCCGGCCCTTGACTCCTTCCTGTTGCTACTCTCGTGGATCATATGGAAGGAGCGAAACGCAAGAGTGTTGAAATGTTGCTTCTTCGACATCAGCGATTGTCATCGAGTTATGCGGGAGGCGGACGATTGGGTGCGAGGCGGGTTTCAAGTCACTAGCGCAAGTGACGGTTGTCTGGTCGCGAGAACCAGTTTAGCATGTAATCCCTAAAGTAATCTCGGTAGATAGGTGTGTGGTTTTTTCCATGTTTGCTGCCCGTGGTGTCTTCTCAGCAACCGGGCATCTGTTGTATTCGGTTTGGTTTTCCTTCCTCTTAATTAAAAACGGGTGAAGGCCGGTCGAAAAAAAAAAAAAAAAAATATACTGACTTATTCTCCCTTCCTTAAGATCCAAAGTATTCGCATTTGAGTAGCTTTATTTTCCTTTTATAACTTCTTGCAAAAACTTTTTATAAGCTAGCATGTTTAACATAGCTTTATATACGTACATTTGAGAAGTCAAACATCTTAGATATATAGTATGTCCTCACCAACGACCTGTGCTCGAGTGAGTTCAGAAGTCGACACATCTGATATATATATTACTGACACTTGAGAATAAAGCAACTTTGCGAAATATAATCAAATTTTACGAGTGAAGTCCATATTGATGACGATCATGTTTGCTTGGACGCGTCATTTAAAAATAATAATAAATAATAAAAAGTATAATGACCCATTCTCTTCCAACAAATTTTTAGGTGCCTTTTCTCAACGAGGTGTCTGTGTCACCCCTCCTCAACAAGTACTCCTGGAGGATATTTCTTGATAGCTAAAAAAAAAATAACAGTATAATGACCCATTCTCTTTATATTCCGACAAATTCCATCGATCACTTAAATGCTAGTGAAATTCTAATGTAACCCTCTTTAAGTGTGCCTCAAGTTTGATTGAACCCATCTCAATTCTAGCTAGTTGCAACTGATGAAGGGAGTGGACTAGCTTGGTATCATACCTAACAGCTATATTTTCCTGCTAAAAATAAAAATATTGGGTGTACTATTTGACACCGCATGTGTTCACTCGTGTGGCGAGTGTACCATCTTATCGCTTATCGGCACCATCCAAGCTTTTTGGCCTAACTTCCATCTCTTATCCTACATGGAGGACCATCCGTGGTTCGAGATGGATGGACATCATTCAGAACTAGTGTCCCTAGCGTACGTTGTCCTGACTATAGAAACGGACATACAAGACATATTTGACATTCATATAAATATAGAAAATAAAAATCCTCAAACACAAATATGATGGTTTGGTCCGATATCTACTATTGAAAAATATCCTGAAATACAAATAATTATATTTTATTCATATAAATAATAGGATGGTTTTTTGAAGTTTTAGGGATGAAATTGAACCTACGAGACGATACTCCCTCCGTCCCATTAAGTTTGCCACCCCGGATTCCGTGTCATCATTTTCGATCATTCGTCTTATTTAAATTTTTTTTTTGCACAAATATAATTTATTTTTTTATGACTTAATTTATCAATAAAGATACTTGAATATTGATTAATTTATTTTATTATTTACATAAATATTGTAAATAAGACGAATGGTTAAACTTGAAGTTTAAAAGTAAAAAACGACAAACTTCATGGGGACAGGAGCAGTTGTTAAAATGATTATTCCGCTGTTTGTGGACGGCAATCCTAACTTGGGCTTTTTTTGTAGCTGATGGTTTTTGTGGCGATGTCGTTTTATTTTAAGAGCAAAATATTATATGAGTCGATGTTGTTTGTTTTACTGCGAGAGAGAAAATGCAATGGATGACGAGTGAAAGATTGATGGAGCTGCAGCCTGCAGTACCGCTTGCATCCGGAACTCAAAATGTACGGCAACGGTCAGGTCAGACCTTGGCACCTGATCACCGTGACAAACAGAAATCCCCGTTTTATTTCTACCAGGGACGTATTACTGTACATGTCTAGCTGTTGTAGCAGCACGTGACAGTAATAGTGTATAGTAATGCGCTCGTGAGTCTTAACGGCCCTACCACGCGGCCGGTGTTGATGTTCAAACTTAGCAGCCTGCAACGTACGGGGCGCGCGTCTCCGTCAACGCTCAAATTGAAACCGTGTCGCACCGTGCGACTCCTCCCGCCCGTGTCAACGTACGTATACATACGGAGCGCACTCGATTTCACCGGCGGCGGCTTCGACTTTAACTTGAATTCTCCCCTACCGGATGTACTGTACGTACCGATATATATATCGATACGTACCTACTACGCACGTACAATACGAGGTCGTTTAGCCCAGCCGTGCCGTGCAGAGCGCGTGCACCGACCTGATCGGGCGTGACGGCACGGCTTCGCAAGTCGATCGATGGAGCTCGATCGATCTCCGGTGATCGATGTGACGCCGTGGCACGCATAGCGCTACGGTGCCAAACGCCCACGACGGTCAGCGAGCGGGCTTGACCAGGCTGCCATCGCTTTAATGCATGCGTTCCATCTGCCTTGGCTGCTGCTAGCTGGATGGATACGGCCGGGCAGACTCTGAGGGAACTTGAAACGGAATCCGGCCACCGGCACGGCCACGTCGTACGGGTCGTCCACACCTTCCCGGCCGGTCTCGGTCCCGGCAGCGGCATCGGCATCGGCATGCGACGTTGACGTACAGAGGCGGTATGGTGGGTGGTGAACTGATTGCAATCGACGATGGTAGTTGTCGCCTTTACAACGGTAGTAGGTGAATTCCATGCAGGCGCAACAGTGGTGGCAAGGGAAAAAACAGGTGTGGCCGCCGTACATGCTGGTCTCGCTCGTCTGCGTGCGTCGCAACGGGTCCCGCTTCCGCCTGGTCCCGAGAGAGAGATGATGTGGCTGGAGGACTCTGTTTCGGCACTGCACATGCTCCAGTGCTCCACCACACGCGACAACGGATACTGATGATGGATATAGTTTGTGGCACATTGTTTTTAGATTACATTATTCGTTAGATAAATTGCAAATGGTGTGCTGGCGTGCTGCGTTTGAGTACACCTAAAAAGGGATGGATGGTGTGCGAAAGCAAAGTTTTTTGTTTTGAACAACAAAATAGGGCAGTTTGGAACTGGTTATAATAGTCGACATACATAGCCCATTACGAGGTTTCAGTTAAATTCGAGTCCAACACCAAACATAGTATAAGATGGATGGTTGTGACATAAAAGGGGAAAAACACATGCATGGATGTGAATGCCAGCACGTACCCAAGGGCCAAGTGTATGATCGACGACCATAAAAAGGGAGTCGTACATATGCAAACCTCAACTCAAATTCATCCAGACTCGAAATAGTTACGTGTACAAGTTTGGCAGTAAACCATGAACGGATATGGTACGATCAGAGCATCTATACTATCCATCCACCAACAAAAGACCAAGACGTCGCTGTCATCGACGCGCTGCTTGCAACGCGCGCGGACACGACCACCCAACCAAAGTTATACTAGCTACTACGAACAAGCTTATCTCATCACCGTACCGTGCAGCTTTGCAACTCCTCCCAGCACTGTAGTATGTGCAAGTAGACAGGCATGGTTGTATTGTGTGAGTGATCACATATATACTGTATGTGTGCTCTCGTCACGCGGGCAACAATTCCACGCGTACGTCTCGCCGTAGAGATCGACGTACGGGTGAATAAGATGTCCGTCGATCCGGCCGGTGCGTTTCCAACAGAAAATGCGCTCGCGACCCGTCATTTTCTCCATTTCTTCCGTGGTCGCCGGCGCACGGCGGGCCGATGCATGATGCAACCATGAGCATTGCGCGCACTCGGCTGCGCCAGCAAATCCACGCCCACATCCCACTGTTCACACGCGTGCCGGTCTGCCGGACCCTTGGAATCGCAAGACCTTTTCAAGGGTCGTCCTCTCCTCGCTCTGCTCTGCAGACGTACTCACACAGTGCTGGTTTGGTTTGGTTCTGTGCTTGCTTGCGTACGTCGATCGCGTCAGTATAGTTGAGGAGGTATCAGGCGGTTTATGCGCTCTGATTGCTGCCGCCTTTTGCTGCGGATTGTGCCAACGTGCGTGCTCTGTCCAACTTGTTGTATTGCAGCATCGATCCTTGTCCTGTTTGCTGAATCATGCGATTTTGGGAATCTGGTAGCCCCTGAAAGGAACGGCCGGGGACGCCGCAACGCGCGATCGATCCATCCATCCAGGCAGGCGTATGTACGCCTAGTTCTGTAGATGGATGGATCGCCAAAGTCACGTGCGGGTAACTTACCGTCAAATGAAAATGCGTACGTCTACCTAAGCTCCTTGCTGAGAATTATATGCTCAAGTATCAATTTTAAAAGTCTTTTTTTCCTACGTCTCGATAGTTTTTCCCTCTCTCTCCCCTCTCATATGGTTGCATTGACGGTTTCTTGCGGAATGAAACGTGTGTATTTGCTGAAAAATCGAATTCGCAGCGCACAAATCAGTTTTAAAAGTCTTTTGTTCGAGAGTATATTGACAGGTGAATAAGTGTTACTAGACTTTTTGTCAAGAGACATCGAAATCTTCTTGTGTGTGTGTGTGTGTGTGTCGCAAGTTTGCAACAATGATGCCGTAGTAACATGCTGTCGTCGATGCTGGCCTTTGCGCGGATGCACACGTATACCTATAGTGCGGTCAAAAGCATATTGTTCTTCTGCTGACGCGGTGCGATGGACAACATATACTATATAAGTGTCCACCAAATGGTCTATTCTTTTTTTTAAAAAAATGTCTCCTCATTTTTTTATTACTATAAATCTTTTCAAATGTGTTGAAAGACGTACGAGATGATAATGAGAAAAGTCACTGTACAGTATCGCCAGTATATTGGTTTGGTTTGCCGGATCGTAGACCAAATATTACTCTTGACAAACTAAATCTAAATTTCAAGATAGATTTCGTTTCCTTCGACTGAATGCATGCAAACTGCATGCCTTCTCCTTGGAAAGTTGAAGAACTCTTCAATTCTTTACCCACACGCTATCAGAATTGCCATTTTACCTAAAAAAAAAAACTTTGGCGAACATTACCTGAACTCTCTACCTCGTGGAAAAAAGGCAATCTGTGCCTGATTTTTTTATATATTAATTTAGTCAGAATTGCCAGGCAGGCGGCGGTGACGCTTCGGCGCCACTCACCCCCCTTGGGGGCGTCGTCGTTCATCCACTTGCAGCAGCACGGCGGTGGCCGGTGGGCGATCCTTCTTCCTCTCGTCGGTGTTACGGTGGTGGCTCCGCCCGTGGTGGTGGGGCTGAGGTGGTGCGGCCCGCGCGTCTGCGGCCGTGGTGGCGCCTCAGGCATGTCGGGCCACCTCACCGGCGCTGGCGTTGGATTTTGGGTTCGTGCTGATTGTCGACGAAGGGTGGATCACCACGCAGGCTAGGGTCGAATGACCTTTGGTGCCCCTTGGGCATTGTCGGCGTTTGTGGGCGTTGGTCTCCTTCCCGAAGGCAACGCTTGGGCACCCCTTCGGTCTCTACGGCGTGTCGCTCCTTTGGTCGGTTTGGTCGTCCTTCCGATCCTATTTGCGCATCATGTTTATCCTCACCCGAGTGTGTCTAGCTAGTGTTACCTGCAGTTCTAGTCGTTGTCGTTCCGGCGGATGCTTTGCCGCCGTGTATCTTTGACGAGCTTGCGTTTTCCGATGTGCACGCGTCTGCCGAGGTCACGGTCGTTCTGAGCTTTGTGTTTCGGTAAGCGGGTACTACCGAGGTCACGGTAGTTACGAGCCTTCGTTTTCGCTGTGTGCGTGGCACCGAGGTCGCGGTCGTCTCTAGCGGATGCTTTGCCGCCCGGCGGTGGTCGTTTGTCTCGCAGATGCTTTGCCACCAAGGTTGGTCTCCGGCAGATGTTTTGCTGCCGAGGGTGGTCTGGGACGGATGCTTTGCCGTCACGTGTTCTAACGGATGCTTTGTCGCTTTTGTCGTCATTGGCTCCGTACACTGTTAGCTACCTAGGTGTTGAGTTTTTGGTTGTAATAGGATCAGATTTCGGGGTTGTTAGACGGAGGGTTCGCCCCCACCCCTCCCCACTCATTGCTTATTTTGTTTGTTTGTGCCCGTGCGTTTTGTGAGTAATCTGCAGATTCTTTGCGAATCATTTGTAAACTTTTCCACTTCTCTTAATATAATACATGTTAATGGTACGATTTCGAAAAAAAAAAGTTAGGTAGGTAGGGGGCGAGCTGACGGTCATGGGGCACTTTCAGTACAATTTAGTAAAGACCGTCCAGCGTATTCTACACGTACGTACAGTTTCTGAATAAAATTTTGGGTGACATTCCACAAACTTTTTGAAAAATGGAAGAAGCATGCATGATTCACGAATCAGGAATGGGAGACTTGAAGGCTGGATTTAAACGTTCCATGATAGAAATTTAATTTGCACCCTGTACTATATAATATTCGTCTACATTGCATCATCATCATCCTAATCCAAAGACTTTCTCTTGGTCAGAAGTTTTCTCACACTCGATTGTTTCATTGTTTGGATGATCAAAGCAAACAACTTCTCGATCGCAATTAACAAAGTCCTGCTCAGGTCACACAACCACTAGATTTTCGTACGGATTGATTGATACGATCAGCTTGCTAGCTTATTATATATAAAGTGTTCTTTAACGCATCACTAGTCTGCTCTGATGCATCATCACACTAGTTAATTATTTATCTACTACTGGCTTATTCTGTTCATGCTGTCTCAATCTTGGCTCTTTTTAACTGTATACATGTATTACAACCTACTGGTCCAACAACCACCTGATCTGGGTCAAATATCTGACGAGGTCTTCGCTTCTCAATCTGGCCGGTCTCAACTGGGCAAGTTCATGCAGTCACCACAGGTCCACAATCACCTACTTCACACACGTTCGTTCCTGGAAATGCTGATCTTGTGCTGCGTGCATTCATGCGTTTGCTTGGGCACTTGCAGGATTCCACGGCCATTTCAGTCGTTATCCAGCACATGCTTTAATTCAGTTCAGACTAGAAGATTCTTAACGGTTTTGCACGCGCTTAAAAGTTTGGGTCATTTATACTTAAACATGTCCACACACAAGTATGCTGCTCTTGTTCAAGTCCAAGGAGCACACAAGTGCCAACATGTGCAGGAAAGAATTCCCATTGACAAACTAGCTGGGAAAGTTACTGGTATGTTGTAGTTGGAGCAATAGTTTCGTCATTCAGTCAATCCTATGCCTTTTGTTCTTGCATTGTTTTGTTTCTCTCTCAAAAAAATTCCTGCTGGAGTCAAATTTTAGGTAGCCAGTCGTAGGAAATTTTTGTCCCCAATTCATTGGCCCACTGAAACGCCTCCCGTGGTTTCTGACTCCTCGATTGAGGCTCGAAAGGTCTCTGCTGAAGTTTCACCTACCATGCGTTTGGCCATTTGAGGGAATTTTTGTAGTCGCAATTTGTAGTAGTTGACTAGTTGTTTGTTTCTACAAGCTAGTATATATAGTATAACTGTTTCGCAGAAAAAAAAGTATATATAGTATAGTTTATGAATCTGTTCCGAAGAAGAAGTTTGGAAACTTTTGAGATGCTGATGGACCTGCTTCAGTGGTTGGGGACTAGGTCTATGATTCTCAAGGAGACAAGGACTAATGTTCAGTTGGACCGTTTCTTGTGAGTAGAGGAGCATTTGAACAGCTGGATTTTCTTCTGATAGCTGGTTTAGCAAAAAGAAGGGGTTAAGTAAACCTTTTTGTTACTTCAGGGGTCATCTGGACCTAGTGAATAGATGGAGGTAGTAATTTGGATTTTTCCCTTTTTCAAACAAAAAGTAGCACAGCATATCTAATTACAAAAACATATAAAGGAAGGTAAAAAAAGGGATTACTGCAAATTCAAAACGAGACGTGTATATACATCATGCATCCGGTAGCTCTCTTTCCACGTTTGGAGCTGAGGATTACTTGCTGGCTCTACCCATGATCTTTATCAGGCCAAACAAGAACCCATGACTTGTCCTCCTCAAGAGATGCCACTCCTGCTCTGCAGCTGTCAGCGCATAGTGCAGACGTACGTAGGCTTTGAGGATTTGAGAGATTCGAACGCTGATCCTGATGGCTTGATCGATGGATGGCTATAGTGGAACAGATCAAATTGGCAAACTACTCAGCCTTGAGAAGAAGGTGTCAAGATTAGGGGCACTCGAGTGGAGGAAAGACAATATGGAAGCACTTGTCATGGACATGTCTACGCTAGCGGTGTAACACCATGCACTTCCGTGATATGACCGGAACTTAACATGGGGTTATTTAGTTGGACTTTGGAGGCCTACTCACATATTAGGGAACCGCTGCATGAAGTCATGCTGATTAGATTTACTAGACCATGCATGAACACAAATTGATGGAACGGTAGAAAATACTTAAGTCCTATACAAAACTTTTTTTAATCAATACATTTTTTTCCAGCTGCTGCTTCTCAATTGATCCTAACGTGGTTGATTATGCCAACTAGTCCATCAACTCGTGCTGCCCGCACAGGTTAGATTCTTAAGTATGGCAAAACATATATTTTGATACTTAAGCAATTGTACCTAAATAAATCATCCAATGGTCATAGACGGCTGCATATTTTTGATTTAATGGCAAGATGTTTCTGATTAACGCAAGAATATGGGAAGAATTAACGTATAGCAAGATAAGACGGTATTAGCCGTTCCGCGTGTTCCAGGTTTATTAGGTGAGCAGCGTCTTGTCTTGTTGCGTTGTGACTTGGCAACTTCTTTGATGGGACAAATCAAGCGTATCTATCTTGATGAAATCATCATTGCAAATTTTCGCAAGCATCTAGTGGGTTTGATGTATTTTAAAGGAGTGCTCGCACTGACTCTCCATTGTAGAATTTTCTGTTTCGATGTGACAAAGCAGAATCGTCCTTTCTATAAACAATACATAATCCGTAGGTTAACACATAGGACGACGATCATTGCAAGTTGCAAGCCGTGTAGATTTTGCTCTCATCATCATAATGTAGTAATTATGCCATCATTACCAAAGTTGGCATGAAGCAGCATCTTGTCATAGAATCATCGTGATTAATTTAATACACCAACATCTTTTATACGACATTAATTAGAATTTGAGGAAGAAATACACTTAAGCCACTAATTCTTGTACAATATAATTAATTTGAGGAAGACATACGAGAAGACACATGTAAAATTGAACTTTTGATGTATTTTTGGTGTACTAAATATAGTCATATATTTTATGACGAATTGATGCTCAAAGTTTGTATGCTAAAACAATGGAAGTAATATCACGCATCTTAGGATGGAAATTGCAATGATTTTCATAATTATTCATAATAATAATATAAAGTGTTGTACCATGGATAGATGATTGAAATAATGACTCCTGTGGTTTCAGCTGTCACTTATTGCACATACATGCTCTCGAAATACTGGACTCCCCTGCTTCGTACCATTAATTAGCAACTAAACAATGCATCTGCTCCGCTAGCTCTGATAGTACATGTAGGGGCTGTTTGGTGTCCCGCACGGGACCGTGCAAGGCTCCCCGCGTGCAGGGATCGGCAGTTTGGTTGCCTGCACTCACCTCTGAGCCAGGCTCTCCGCGTGCAAATCAGCCCCCGCGGCCAGGCTCCAGGGGAACGGCCGAATCAACCTTCTCTGCCGGGCCTGGCTGGCTGGGTGCGGCTGTTTCTTTCCTAATGACAGTATTAGTGCATGATTAGTGAATATCAAGTGATATTAAGATGTTTTAAAGATAATTAACACATTGTTAGATAAAATAAGTACTTTAGAAGTGTATTTTCATAAAATGAAAATGCTATCTATAAATTTATAATGTTTTATCTCATGCAACTTATCTTCGTACAGGCAACCAAACAACATCTCTTCTCAACCAGGCTGAGTAGCTACAACTAACCAAACACGACACGTTGCATCTACTCAGCCTGTTCCTGGTGAGTCTGGCTCTCAGATACGAGCCGGGGCTCTATTGGTAACGCGTGAACAAAACAGGCCCGTAAGTTTTCATCGATGTTCTGGAATTAATTAGCTCTTGGGGGTGGGCAACACCGATGAAAACCACATATCCTACACTTTTTATTAAGTGAGGGGTAACAGGAAACCACCTTGCAAAGTCCATTAACAGAGACGCATGGACGAAGCCAACGGGGGTCAACCGGGCTCCCCCTACCGTCATGACTTCCATGGGCTAAGCCCCTCCAACCACCATGAGGAGTAACAAGAAGGAAAAGAGGGGTTGGAGGAAGAAGAAGAGGAAGCTAGCCCTCTAATGTCATTCCTGGCTAGCTTCTGAAAAAGGAATAAATTTTGATAAGGAATAATTTGGACCAACTGAAAAAGTTCAAGAAAAAAATTTGGAGGTTATTTTTTTACTTTAACATGCTAGCATATGTGGGTAATTTAGATAAGGATTAAAGGTCATTTTACATAATGGTAGTGGTTGGTAATTTAGATAAACATTTAGGGTTATTTTAGACTATTTTATTAATGATAATCAAGGATTTTTGTTGAGAAACAATCTAATAGCATTTTTATTAATGGTGATCAGAGTCTACCGAATAGATGGTCAATTTTTTTTTTTATATTTTTAGGGTTTATCTTTTTTTCTAAGGTGTTTAGTGATGCTCTTATTAATATGGTGACTCTGTTGAGTCCTCTGGTAATCCTTTGGCAAGTTGGAGCCACACATATATTCATGCATAGGACGATTCATTCATGCTGGTCAAGCTCGTCGTCTGAAGATTCCTCTAAAATTGTTTCCTAGCTATCAGTGCGAGCCATACAAGAGTTTTGATACTTAAGAAGCGATGCTTTCAGGTACCGATTACACATCGATCGTCTGAACAGTTCAATGTAAATTGACCAACTGATGGATTATATCGATCGGATTGCGTGGCCGGCTGCAACGGCGACAAGCTGATCAATGAGAACCGTCTAAGAGGCAATGACATGATACATATGGATGATAAGAAATAAAGATGCACAAAGGACAATTATGGATGACATGATACACATGTGTCCACGTTAGCGTTACGCACTTTCACTTTGTGTAGTGGAATGGCCGGCCGGCCCGGCCAGGACATGACTCGGACGTTTCTCACGTCACGTTACATGTGCACATATTTTTTTTGACAGTGTACATGTGCATTATATTGATCATCATTTTGTAAACACGCACTTTGGTCATGATGATCTCTCTCACAGTGACACTAAATCAACTAAAATGATGCTTCGCTTGATTAAGATTCCTCAGCTGCCACCAGCTTTGATTCAGATGGTGTATTAATTTGTGTGCCAACCCTCCTACACCCTAAACCCAAGCCCCCATTTCCACACTAAAAACATGTGCGGTGAACACCTACTCGGTGGAAACATGAAAAATAATTGAAGAAAATATATTTCATTCATAAAAATAAAACTTATAAATATGTACTCACATGCAAAAGTTGACATTGAGCTCAAACTAGGAAAAAGACACATGGAAATGACAAATTTAAGACCTGAAATTTGTCATTTTTGTATGGATTCTTGAAAAGTAAGTTTTAACTATAACTGTAGCACGTGATTACATATTTGCAATATGGATAAGTCAAGTTAATTTTTCAATTGAGCAAAATATTTTTTTTGAATTTGTTTTCACTAGTTCACCAACCCGTGCTCCCGCATGCGGGTTAAAAATCTTATGAGATAACTAAAAAAGAATTACTTAAACTACGATAAACCTAAATTTTAATTCTTTTCCCTAAATTGAAAGCTTATTCATTCCTCATAGATCTATTAGTTTCAATGTTGATTATAGTCTACCGAATTGATATCAAAATGTTTTATATTTTTAAGAATTTTAGGATTGTCTTTCATATTTCTACTATTTTTATGAATAATCTTGTTTAGCGGCATATGTATTTAGTTGAAATATAAATAAATTTAAAGTTTATAAACTCTTATTTTTCACCATTATGTAATAGAAAAATCTACACTTTACCCTTTAAATTTATATTTCTTGCATGTATTAGATTCAAATTCTAATGCTTGTTGTATTATTTATTCATTTATATTTTATTTTATTTAAAGAATACATTTGGTCATAGGCTACCCTCTTAGTTGTGACAATGTCATGAATAGTTGTTTTAGCATGCACCATGGCACTCAAGATTTTTTATTTATTATATCATATTAGTACTAATTTATTAAATAAATAATCCTTAAAATTAAGTTATTATATGATATAATGTTTGGATCAAAATGTTTAAAAATTTTTGGGACAAAGACTTATAAAATTTATGAGCATGAGTGTTAATATAAGTTAAAATGGCATGTAAGTGTCATTAGTACGTGGTTTACTAAGGATATATTTCCACACTTGAGAAGCCTATGAACATATCTTTTTATACTAATGGATGTTTTATTGACTTATGCATGTTGAATTATTGTTCGTAATGAGAGACTTTTGTTATTTTATTATAACAATTGAGAGGTGGATAATTTAGATAAAAATTATATAGATATGTATATTACTTTACATAATCTTTCATAATACCATTTATGGGTAATTAATTTGAATGCAAACATAGGGTTGAAGCATTATCTTTCATAATGACATAGATAGATAATTATAAAAACTATTATTGGATTAGTTTAATTTTGTTTTATAATTGAGGAGGTTTGTTTTGTTAGATAGCTTTTATTGATAACTCCACAAGTCATGGTTCTTTAATTTTTTAACAATAGTAGCATGTAATTTGAGGTAATTCGGTGACATTGTTTCCAATTTACGTATGGGGCTCTAGCCTAGTAGTCGGAGCACCTCAATAGCACCCCAATAGGATTGGTTCAAATCCCACGAGGATGAATTTCTACGCTAGGTTAAAATAAAAGGTTAGGGGCTTCCCCGCATATGGTTAAAACATTATAAAGGCATAACTATTAAGTTATTTAAAAAATTATACTTGATGCTCAGTAAGGATTATATCACAATTTGTTTGTGCGAAGTAATTAAAGGAAACTAAAAGAATAATAAAAACTATACCTAATGGTCAGTAAGTATCATCTCATGAATGTACGTCATCAGTAGAAAAATTAAACTGTAATTGTTGGATCTTTCAAAATAAAGGTCATACCTTTAGTCTCCATGTGTTGTAGATGTCATGATGTTAGACGCCATGGCAGCGGTGGCCCATATGTTGTTGTCTTTCCTTTCTTGACATAGACTTCCTTGTTGTGCCCATCATGCCTGCACACGATTTAACTTCCTTCCCCATCCACTTGATGCGGCTAGATCGAACGTTAGTTGTGGGCGCATGGCGGGACCGCTTCCTGTGTGTGTATGTTGTGCTGCATAGAAATAGACAAATAGTCACCTCATTTAACAACTAATACATTTTATTGATCTCTTGATTTTATCGTATTTTTGTTAGTGTCCGGGGCACATATGTTGTTTGGCCACCTCGTCGGCGTCGAATGTTGTGTGCTTATCGAAGTACCTCAAGTTGTCTTGGCGCAGTTGGACACCTGCCCACGTCATCATCATATCGGGCGACGGACCGGTGTAAAGTCGATTCAGATGGTCTTGATGTCCATCGACAATAGTCGATGTAGCGTGGCCTTCCTCATTGGTGTTCGCTGGTAGGTAGTCGGAATGTAGCATCGCTTGCCTCGTTGGTGTCGGCCAGCAATATAGCACGCCCCTCTCTCGTGGTGGTGGCATCGTTTGGGTAGGAGCCATTGCAGGATGTCGTCCATACGAATCTCAACATCACCCAGTGCGGTGGTGCCGTTGACGTAAGTGTGGGGCCATTCTCGACGGCATCCTTGCCAACTCCGTGCATCTAGATACATGGAGCCATGCAAAAAAAAAAAAAAAAAGGGTAAAACATCATATTAGTTTCTCACCTATAGAGGATGACGTGCACGCCATCACACTCCTAAATTTTGGAATATGCACCGTCTTCGATCTCCTGCGGACAGCACAGACCATGTGATGATCCATGGGAGCTTCTCGGAGGTTGATAGATGGAGGAGGTGTTGATCATGAAAAAGCTGCTAAGCACATCATTCGTGTTTGTCTGGCTCGCACACAACCAGCCCATGTTGCAGTTGGTGTTGATGATATATTAGTCTGCTTCAATCTTCCACAAGCATGTATGTGCACCGCTGACAAAGAGACCATGTAGCCTGCTCGTGTGCACCCGTGGCGATCAAAGAAGCGGGAGCACTTTTTGTGTCGGTGTTAGATGAGGCGCTCGTTTCGTCATGCTCTCTCGGGGTTTAGATCCCTTGAGAAAAAAATAGGGTGACTTTTCTGCCAACAGTTAGAAAATATTATCATTAAGTTAACAAAAAAATATATGTTGCACAATCAGGATTATATCGAATTTTATAAGTAGTAATTAAAGGACATTAAAATTAAATAGAAATCATATCTAATGGTCAAGCATGTTGTCGTGTATGACAGATCCTTTTAGACTAATTCTGCAAATGACTCATTCATGATGATCGTCACTACGACCTCACAGGCCACAATAAGCAATACCTCGTGTGACACAGAAACTTTGTTGGATCATGCATCATGGCCTGACCGCTAGGAAGCAATCTATGCCAAAGCACGACAAAGCCTGACACTGGCTTCGGATCAACAAAAAAAACTGATTGAGGGTGGAGTGCAGACCTGGCGCCGGTGATGCGTGCTTCTAAGACGGCGGAGTCGGCATGCGAACACCGGTGTAGATGTATATATATATGTTCTACGCTTTTTGGCTTCCTCTTTCATCGGCCAGATGAGGAAACAACCACAAGACAGCTGACTGGCGCCGGGTTCCGCGTGGAGGTATTCTGAGACGGCGGCACAACGCCCTCTTTTTTTCCTCCCCGGTGACGCGCAGGTGAATGGATACGATCGCTAGCAGATGGATACTCCCTCCCGGCTCGATGGTGGACTCGTGTGGTAGTCTGGTAGAGAAATCCTACGTAGATTTAAAAAACTGGATTTTTTTTTTTCTCTTTTTCTATCTACGTGATAATAATAATGGCATGGTGGGTAATTCTTTAGAAAAATAAATTGGATCTAATGGTTACGGATTGTCGGAGAAGAGATTTGATGGCTAGATCTTTCTCGATTAATGTGAGAATTTCTAGCATTTATTTTTTTTTTAGCGCGCCCCGGTGAGAGTTAACGTGGAGAGCTTCGTGGAGGCTTCGTTGGAGCCTCCAATTAGTAATAGTAAGAGTCAGGTGAGAGTTAACGTGGAGCCTTCGTTGGAGCCTCCAATTAGTAATAGTAAGATAATTCCACATAATAGGTGATGCATGTCACCATACATATTTATGTGCATGTATACAATATACATTGTGTGCTGAAATCGCTCTAATGCGTGGCAAATCCAGGATGTAACGCAACTTGCAAGGGCATTTTCTTTTACACAGTAGGAAAACAGAGAAAACACCGTACGTGCCCTGACGTGAGCCACGTGTATAGGTGGAGAAAAAGGCTGAGGGATTTTTTTATTTTTGACGAGAACCTGAGGGACATTAACGCTAGCTTGGCTTGTGTGTTGATGTTTTTTTTTTTTCTTTTGCGGATTAAGGCCATGTTTGTTCCTCAAGATTAGGGATTAGGGACTAGAGAATAATGTTTGGATACCAGTCTTTTAAAAGGAGCCAATTGATACTAATGGTCATGCCTATTCCCTAGTCCTAATAATCCAAACACCCACTACTATGTTGGTTGTCAACTTGTGGGTTTAGAGGGGAGGGCAGAACGATGGGTAGCAGACAGAGGGAGATGAAGACAAATGAACGAAGGGACTTGATCTAGATCATAGTCTTGAGAGAGTTGTCCCAGCTTTGTAGGTTTTTTTAGAAACTTTGGAGCCAGGTTGTTTGTCCTGTTAGCCTTCTTGCTTTTTTTGAAATATAATCGACAACTCTCCGACTTAATTCTTTTTAAACAAATAGAAGGACTTCTAGACAAACGACGCTACAAAACCCCTGCTTTTTATACTGTGTACATATGGCTCAAAGTAAGTAGATTAGTGTGGGACAAATGTATAAATTATATCTGTTTCGATGATTGATCTTTGAATGCAGAAAACTCTGCACCATAATATACTACTGACGACACGCTCGGCGTCCGTATATGTACGATGATTGGTATTTGATAGTATTTCACACTTAATATATTCAGACAGAGATTGGTCACGTTGGATATTTCCAAGGCAGCCGTGTGCAACTGGGCCACTGTTGTCCAAACCGCAACGGCCAACGGGAAAGCTCTATCCGCACCAACGACAAGGGAAAGAGACGTACCAGCTCGATCTGTTCCAAAAGGATGGAAAATTCTAGCTTTCTATTAAGTCAAGTCAATCTACTATCTCTATAGCTTCCAAAGAATTCAATATCCATCTCTATTTCACTTAATACTACTCCTGTATTAAAAGCTAATATCATTTATCATACTAAATAGGTTAAAATATCTATTTAGAGTTGTAAATGTTAAAATATCTATTTATCATACTTGTAAGTTGGTCCATGACCGGTGGCACCAGTCAGTTCATTACTGGATAACTAATGCTGTTAAGCAAGGAATCGTCATGGGAGTACGGCGCTTGGATTAACTATAATAAGTGGGCTGGGGAATATGCTGACGCTTGCTTGGCTACCTAACTAACTGATGGAAGAAGATATGATGCATGAGTTCGCACACGTTGACCTACAACCGAAAGAGGATTAGACTATAGGAATTATATTCGTTATTAGAAGAAGATGTTGACAATAAGGAAAGGAATGTTAGTATAAGTAGTGGCGTGCGTAGAGTAAGCTAGCTCTCAGCCTTCGTGTAAGCTGCTCAAGCAAGAATCATGCACGTTTCATTATCAGGAGAAGAAGAATAAAGTAAAGTAGATCAGTCAGTCAGATTACCATTGGTTTAATATTCCTGAGAACGTTCCTCATTAAGGTTGGGATCATAGATCATTGACAATCGAATAACCTTGCTACTTACTAAATAATTACACACATCTATATATGAATATGTAAAGCAATGTATGGTAATCCATAAATGTTTATTTAAATTACCACTTATGCTATTAGAAAAATATATAGTGTATGCAACTCCTTAAATTTACATCTAAATTGTCACTTCTGACATTATTAAATCTACATCAAACTTAACAATATATTATATTGAAACAAATTAAATAACCACAAACATATATAGATTTTTACATTACACATATTCTTTGTATGGCAGTATATTAAAATTTGATTAAAGTATGTGCACGTCATATACTTGTGCATATGTGATACATAATTGAATATAAAAGATATATTTCGACAATCATGTAAAAAGACATCCAACAATAATGATATTAACACATTATTAAAATTATTAATAACCATGACATGTAATTTTTATTTATACACTTCAACTAAAACATTTTACATATCTTTATTAATAGTAAAATTATTACTACATAAACAACTCTTAAGCCATATTCAAACTTATCCGCATCGGTGCAATCTGCAACCCAAATTTCTTATGTACCAATAAATAGATGAAAAACATATATATTTGCACTTGAGAACTTTACCATAATTAAATAGACACAACAAAGTACCCGGTGTGCTTGCTGTGTTAGAAAATGAACAAAAATAGTATAATTTAATGCAAGTACTTTTAAGCCTCCGTAAACATTAAACAATAAATATAAGATTGTAGGCCGTGTAAGAGCACGGGTTGATGGACTACTCCTCCACTAACCAGTATGGAAAAAATGCTTATCCGCATCGGCGCTACTACTACACAGTTCAGCCTGTTTCTTACAGCATACAAACGATGAGTTATGGACAATACACTACTACTACTACATAGGGCGTGTTTGGATCCTCTAACTTGGTTAGAGTTAGAGTTACTTTCTAACTCTAACTCTAACCCTCAAGTAACTCTAACCCATAGACAGTTTGGATGGCAGGGTTAAAACAGGGGTTAGAAGCACTTTTCCAATCACTTGTCTAAGTTAGTGTGCCTTTAGGTTGGTGGGCTCTACCAAAGTAACTCCAAATATCACCCCTTGAGGGGTTACTTCTTTTGGTAGGTTAGAGCCAAAATAACCCAATCTAACCCATGTGTTTGGATGCTTTTGGGTTATTTGGGCAAAAAATAACCCAATCTAACTCTAACCCTGGCATCCAAACAGGGCCATAGTAGTTTACACGATAGAATGAAATCACAATTCATGGCGACCGTGACCGCTCCTTGCTGAAATCAAATCACGCAATCAAACAATATTAATGAAATTACAATTCATTGCGACCCTGACCGCTCCTTGCTGAAATCGAATCACGCAATCAAACAATATTCAGTCCCAGTGCTCCTCGTTTCTGTCTCAGAACCTCTTGCGCTTCGGCACCAGGTCTAGATGCTCGAGCTTGTGGAGCTTGCCTAGTGACTGCACTAGCTCTAACTTTTTTTTTTCTCGAAAACATGCCTTAGCATTAGCACGTACTTCATTAAGTGGAAGATAGTCATTAAATAAGATTTGCTACTAAGGATTAACAATAAATCCCACAACACAAACAAACAACAACAATACGGGAGAGGGGGGGGAGGGGAGGAGGAGGCCTCCACCAAACAACCCCAACCAACTGAACCAAATAAGCGGTGTAGTATAAGCGCAAAAGCAATCAGAACGCCAAGCATCTGTTGGAACCATGGCGGCAAAAGCATCCAGCACAGCTACGACCATCAACGCGGCAAAGCATCCGCGAATGGGACCATCACACTCTTGGCAGGAAAGTCTGCGTGGAGGGGCCTAAGAAAAAATACCATCGACGCCCGGGCGACACGCGGATGGGACCAACACGCTCTTGGCTACAAAGCATCCGCAGTGAGAGGGGCCTACGCAACAATGACTATCGACGCGGCAAACCATCCGTGGATGGGGCCAGCACACTCTCTGCAGCCAAGCATCTGCAAGAGAGGGGGCCTAAGCGATATCAGCGGCAAAGCATCCGTAAGGTCCTAATGGCTAGAGGGGGGGAGGGGTGAATAGCCTATTAAAATTTCTTGCAACAACACTAAGCACCCGGGTTAGACAATAAGATGGCGTAGCAAATAAGCAATGCTTCAACTAGCTAAGCAAGCCACAAGTCAATTCTATTGTCTCTAAACCACACAAAGGCTATGTCGCTAGATTACTCCTAGGTGAACAAGCAAGACTAACTAATTCTACTACTAGGAGCTAACAAGGCAAAGCAACCTACACAAGATATACTACCAAGGTAAAGCAAAGGAGTGCTAGAATACAATACCACCGGAGTAGTGTCATGGTTGTAGCCAATCACCGTGATCACCAAGAAATCTCCAACGAGCAAGAACAAGTGACACAATGATTTTTCACCGAGGTTCACGTGCTTGCCGGCACGCTAAGTCCCTGTTGTGGCGACACACTCACTTGACGTATGCTAAGCTTAATGGCCGGTGCCAAATCCCCTATGGGAGCTCAAGCAAACGATCACAAGAGAGGGTCCAACAAGCCACGAGCAATCCACTAGTGCTCCTTTTCGCGAATCTCCCGCGGGGTAAGGAACGACCCCTCACAATCACCACCGGTGTGGCCTCAACCAAGCTCCACTTGAGCTCAACACCGCCTCTTGCTCCAAGCCGCTAGGGAACCAAGCAAATTCCCAAGAGAAACAAGATCCCGCAGCTTCTCCAAGGATGAAGTGCCTCTAGATGCAAGACCAATCAAGCAATGCACTTCTATCACTCTCAATCTCACTCAAGATTCGAAGTTAGAGTGAGGGGATGAGTGGAGAGGAGTCTCACAAGCTCACAAATGAGTTAGGGCTGTTGAAATGTGCAAGAGAGACTCAAATGGCCCGCCATGGCACTATATATAGACCCCAAGTCGAAATAGAGCCGTTGGTCCCAAAGTCCCCCTTCTTCTGTCGCCGTCTACGGACGCGCCAGATGTCTGCCCGGACGCCGCCAGCGGTCTTGATTGCACGCGCCGCGCCAGACGCGCCGGGCCGACGCGCCAGCGCCAAGGTCGGCGGGTGCCCTCCCCGACACCCCTTATCGGATCGCGTGACGGGCGCTCGCCCGGACGCGCCAGCGCGCGGCAGCGCCGCGCCAGACGACGGGCGGACGCGCCCGGCGCCAAGGCCCCTGGGGGGTCCTCGACACCCTTTCGGGATCACAGACGGTGCACCGCGGACGCCGCCAGCGCTGGCCAATTCTTCCTCGATGACGACTTTTCCGCGGCGCGGATGCCAAGATCCATTTTGACCGCGTTAGGCGCCACGGACGCCGCGCCAGCGTTTTTGCTTTGAATTTTGAAGATCGCGCCGCTGGCGCGCTGGCGCCCGCCCAAATGGCGTCCCGGCGCGATTGCGAAGCTCCTCTTCATCGTTGCGTCGTCGTCTTTCCATCTTTCCAAGTTTCGCCTCTTGTCTTGAGTTGCCAACACTTCAAATGTGTCCCATGAGCACTTGTGTTAGCAGGTCGCGATCGGTTAGACAAGAACGAAGTTAGTGCTCTCAATCTTAAATGCATATGCAAGTCAATTGGACCTAGAAGCACTTCACCAAAGGATTGTCACGGCATCCCCTCTTGATAGTCGGCTATCTATCCTATAATGTGATCACACGCTCTATCGTGTCTTGATCACCGAAAGAAAAACCCTATCAAGATACTTTTGCCTTGATCTCCCGGGTTCCTCTCAAGCCGATCACCGAGCTTGACGATCCATCATGTCCACGTTCATGATCATCATGCTCCTTGTCATCAATCTAATCCTATCTCATAGTCATCACTTAGAGTAAGGATTAGTCCACAAGTGTGTCATCAATTTCCAAAACCAAACATGAGATTTCAGCATCCACCCAAGCATGACCGCAGCTACACCAACCACCAACCATACCAAAGTGAAGAGCAACGTGAAACACGATCACGTACAGCACGACGAGCAACATGGTGGAAGACAAGCGATGGGTAGTGATGATTCTTCAACAACGCCAGGGAAGGAGGTGGCATCCAAGATGCCATCACTGCTGTCCTTATAGACTTCTAAGACAGGACTTTCGCCCACAATCCAAAGCGGACGCAGCGTAGGGACACGAGAAATGATACCTCCAAGGAAGAATGTGGCGCCCAAGGCGCCATCGTTGTTCGCCTGCGGCAGAGAGGGGTTCAGCTTTGGCCTAGAACTCACGCCAAAGACGCCACCGCCGCCTCACCGAGAGGCCGATGAGCATCATCCGGTCGTCTCGCTGCCGCCTTCCACCGAACGAGGCCGGAGACGGAGGGTCCGCTGCGGCGCGGCCAGCCTGGCCACACCACGTCGAGGGGCAAGGTGCATGGGCAAACGCCACCATGGCCGACCCAAAACAGCAGTCACTACCCGACGTTGGGGCAGGCTGAATGCCAAACCGGTAGCCAGAGTAGAACCAAGAAGCCGGGCGCCGTCCACGCGGCAAGTAGCCAACAACAGCCTTGCCTGGACCTGGGAGCCTGCCCAAGGTCACCACAACCGCGCCGTAGCACGACGCGGCGTCATCGCCGCCGTGTACCACCGGATGTAGAGAGGACCTCCGTCTCAAGACGACCCATCCGGCTACGGAAGTACAAATCCAGCCCAGGGGCGGCGGCTCTGAGTGTTTGCCAGCCATCCCACCGGAGGAGGGAGGGGCTGCCGTTGGAGTGCTCTAAACGCAGGAGGAGCGAGGTGCCGACACCGCCATCAAACGAGCCCGCCACGAGGGAGATCCGGCCCTTGGCAAATCGGATCTGTCCCCGGGAGAGAGGCACATCCGCCGGCCACCGCCTATGGCCGCTAGAGGAGAGGCGGTGGAGGTGGATGGTGGAGGGGAGAGGGATGAGGAGAGGTTGAGCGTGGAGCTACATGGACGGTCCGATTTTCGGGGCACGCAGCGCTGGCCGCCACCACCACGTGTAGGTGGACGGTGACGGCGGCCGGGAGGCAGCCATGGGGGGGGGGGGGAGCCTGGCCCCCCCTCCCCGGTCGCGAAGGAGCATACACTCAGGGGAGAGGGTTCCTTTGAGTATAGGACTGAGTGTACAATGCACTGGCCAGCGTAGTTTTCCGCACTAACTCTAACTGGTGCACTTCTTTCAACCTACAAATATTATACAGCACCTTGGCTTCGCTCAGGTTCCAAGATCCTTCATAAATTGTAGCTTGGATTGGTCATTCAGGCTATCAATTCTCATATGCAGCTCCTCTAGTGACTTCATCTTCGTCAGCGGTGCCCCTCTACATATTCTCCACCATGTAGGCAGACCAACTGTGTTAACTGGCAAACACCTAATGGCAGTAACCCCGTGCAAAAATCGCACATCAAAAGTCAAGTGTTTGTAGAAACTTGAGTTTTCTGATTTTTACCAGGAGCTCGTAACTATTACCCAACATACCTCGTAGGCCACGGTACATCAAATGTAGCATATTTCTAGTGTCCTTGAGACCCTGCTAGCCTGTCGAAGGTATTTTGCATCCATCTAAAGCTAGCATAGCACACGAAAGACTTCAAAGCTGGGATGCATGACTCTCAATGTCAAACTCCTAGGCAACCGATGGCCTCACTGTTGCCATGACCTTACTATGACCTCACTGTTGTGCAAGGCGAAGAAGACTCGGCGAAGCATGTAATGGTAAAGATGGCTTTGTCAAGTATATTTTATCGGGCAGTCGGCAAACTCTTTGCCGGGTTCCAAGAAGACAATCGGCAAAGAAAAGGAGATGCGAGCATAGGGGGGCTCGAGCCCCCCTTGCCGGGGTGCTAGCTCCATCGCTGCGTCCATATATATCAATGATCATTTCTCGGTCACACAGTCTTGGATACACACTTAGGTACAATAAGTAATGAATGCTCCCATCATACTTCTCTTTGACATATATTGTTGTTGTTCAAAATACAAATGACTTTTATTTTTTTTTCCACGAGGTAGTGCTTTCACTAAAAGTTTCAAGGTCATTGAGATGGTTTTGTAATGTGTGTTGGAATTCTGAAAAGGGTGAGATAGAAACATGGAAAAGCTCCTCAGTGTGGTATACCATGGGACGACAAAGTGAAGTGGAGGATCCTTTTCTTTTCTCCCCTTTTGGAAATACTAAGTCGAAAGTTGGGAAGAGGAGGAAATATATCCAAGTTAAAAAGTAGCTTCAACTATATGCTAGCACCCCCCCCGAAAGGAAGAAAGTAGTGAAAAATGGGCAGTCACTTTATCGGCATAAAGGAAAAAACATGAAAATGAAACTTCCATGTAAAGAAATAAATCATCACACACGCGTTTGAATGTTTGATGGACTGCTTTCTCTGACTCCCTGCATGCAATCCCTGACTACATACTCCGTATGTGTGATGCATGTGAACACAAATGTTATTGGACGATATATATCTAGTGTAGTGGGTATAGCTCTGGATGAATGGATGAGATGACCGGAGGAGAGGTCTCCGTCTCTGGTTCCCGTCAGCATTTGACGCTGACCTGCAGCAATTCTTCCCAGGTTATATATGTTAGATTAGCGGTAGGGTAGCCGCATTACCGCACGCGTATCAGTATGCGTACACGCATCCAGCTGGACGGCAGAGTGAGAGGCTTGCAGCAGATCGAGTACTGTGCATGACATGATGACGACATTGCATGGTCGAAATTAACGCATATGCAAACACGCTCGGCCGATCGACGACCGCGATGGAACAAGAGCAAGATCGAATATATGCCCCCTCCCCACCTGCAGATGATTTGATTTTGATGTGTTCCAAACTATACTCATTAACATAACCTTGCTTATTCTGTGAGCTAACTAGTTTTAGTCGACGGTCAATGTGATAATGCACTAGTCAGATAGCATCGATATGATATTCCTGCATCATCTCGTTTATTAGGGAAAGATTGAAGAGGTTTCGAGAAGTAAGCAAGCATTGCATTAGATTCCTAGTGGTAGGTATGGTTACAGTCGTCTCAGCAGGTGGTCTCGATCTCTCCTCCCCACTGCCAGATTGACCCAGCAACTACTCCCTCTGTCCCATGGAGTTTGTCGTTTTTAACTTTTTAAACTTCACGTGTTTGACCATCTGTCTTATTTAACATATTTATGTAAATCATAAAATAAATTAATCAATATTCAAGTATCTTTATTGATAAAATAATTTATAACAAATAAATTATATTTGTACAAAGATGGCACAGAATCCAAGGTGACAAACTCGGTGGACGGAGGGAGTACATGTGAAAGTGAAACCTGAGTCCAGGTCGTCGCACCCAGGGGAGGGAAAGGCCAGCCCCAGAAGGAACGCGGAAAGGCGACGGTGATGGACGTGTGCCCGAGCTGTTACAGTGTTCATTCAGGTGCAAACCCGACCAACCGACCGGCCGGCCATGTGTACGCACGGAAGGCCGGGGGCTAGCGTTTCCGATCATGCATTGTCGTCAGAGCCAGAGGTCATGTAGTATGTAGATGGCAACGGGAGCGACGACCGTTACCAAGTCCATCAGCGAATCGTCGACCACATCATATCGTCACTAAGACAGAGAAATCGGCTTCCACCATGCAGCAAATTAACTCTTTTTCATTGATTTTTTTACTTTTTCATTGAGGTTGAGGCCGTAGGAATACATGGATAACAATCCCTACTGAAGTAGTACAATTAGAAACTTAGAAATGAAGAATAGAGTAGTAACTTTTTTTCTTTCTTGTGAGATCTTTTTTTCTTTTTTGAGGGGATTCTTCTGAGCGATTAAAGAATAGAGTTGGGCCTCATTGGGCCGATCGAGTCGCACCTACACGTATCCGCCCAGCCTAGGCCATCTGAACCTTAAACCTTTATGTCGGTGCATATCATTATTATTATTAGGTTGGGCTGGTTTTTCAAAAAAAAAAAAATTATTAGGTTGGGCTGAGCCATCTGTTGAGGCATGCAAGTTAGGGCCTTGTTTAGATTGCAATTTTTTTTTAACTTAAACTCCTGTAGCACATTCATTTATATTTGGTAAATATGGTCTAATTATGGGCTAACTGGGTTCAAAAGATACGTCTCGTTATTTACAACTATAATCAGTACAATTAGTTATTTATTTTACTAATATTTAATGCTCCATGCATGTGGTAAAAAATTGACGTGATGGAGAGATTGAAAAAACTTGGAAATTTGGAATGTATCTAAACAAGCTTCGAACTGAATGCAATCTCTATCATCGACATATTGAGTTAATAAATGTGTGCGGCTTCTGTAGCAATGGTGAGGAGTGGATTTAGGCCCACTTTGGTTGGGTTTTTACCGCTTTTGTTTTGGAAAAAAGTCTAGATTCCCTCCCCAACTATCACGAAAGTTCACTTTTCCTCCTTCAATGCCAAAATCGGACAAATCACCTCCCTCAACTTTTCAAACCATGCAAATTACCTCCCTTGAGTGGTTTTGAGGGCGGTATTGCTCTGATAACAGCGGTTTGCCTTTTCCTTTTTAAAAAAATTCTGGTTGAATCTTTGAAAAATCATAGTAAATCACAGAAAAATCATAAAATGAAAAATCCAATTTTGTTGTACTCCACATGATTAGATCTACACAGTGAATATATAATATGATATACTTTAATACAAAATTTTTGCTATGAAGGTTTTCTTTTTCAATGTGTAGATATAATTATGTGGAGTCTAACAAAATTGGATTTTTTATTTTATAATTTTTCTGTGATTTACTATGATTTTTCAAAGATTTATCCGAATTTTTTGAAAAAGGAAAGACAAACCACTGTTTCTTGTAGCAATACCGCCCTCAAAACCGCTTCGAGGAGGTAATTTGCATGGTTTGAAAAGTTGAGGGAGGTGATTTGTCCGGTTTTGACGTTGAGGGAGGAAAAGTGAACTTTGTGATAGTTGGGGAGGGAATTCGGACTTTTTCCTTTTGTTTTTGTTAAAAGCCAACAACGCGCAACCAAAGGGATTGGTTGTCATCCAAAGCCACAAAGAAAAGCAGCTTTTGCCTAGTACAAATTTGAAAGCACCCTAACCCCCGCTTCGGCTCGCTTTTGAGCCCAAAAATTACCCACCGCCACCGGTTATGAAGGGAAATAACGTTTCGTTGGTTCTTTTTTTCCTCCCGTCCGTCGGTCTTACGTTCGCGAGACCATGCGCTTGGCGTGGCTAGGGTTCCCGTCGGTCCTTCCCCAACGGGCCCGGCCGCTGCCGGTCGATGCTCTTCGGTTGGCCATCGCCGGTCGCCGCCTCTGCGCCGCCCGTGGCTCATCTCCCGCCGCCCAAGCTGCTCGTTGCCCCCAAGTCTCCCCTAGTTTTGTAGGAAAATATTATCTCGTCGACTCGGGTTATGCAAACCGAGTAGAGTATCTTGCACCTTTCAAAGGAACTACATACCATATTCGAATTTCGGCATCATTCAGGATCTCCTCAAGGAAAGTATGAAATGTTCAATTTCTTGCATTCATCCCTTCGAAATGTTATTGAAAGGTCCTTTGGAGTTTTGAAGCCAAAGTGGCGTATTTGGAAAGACATGCCAAGTTTCTCACCAGCTACTCAGAAGCATATCATCATAGCTTGTTTTGCTTTGCATAACTTCATCCGTGATAGCAAATTACGTGATAAAGAGTTTGAGAGATGTGATGCTAATGAAGACTACATGCTAGAAAGTGACACGGAAGAGGAGAGTCCAGATGTGGAGAATGATTGCACCATGAACGGCATTCGTGCTAGGATAGCTGATGCTTTGGTTAGTGCGAGAGGAAGCTAGTTATGTTGAGAGATAGCATAGTTGTGTAAGTCCTTTATGGATATTGTTTTATTTATATGGACTTATTTATACTTTGTTTAATTAATCATCTTCATATGAGTTAATGAACAAATTAACTTTATTCTGAGCAATTTGCATATAAATATAAACATGTCCCAGGCGTTTAGGGCAGTACATACATTTCTCAGGCACTCTACAGTGTGACAACACCTCTAACCAAACGACCTTGTGCTTTTGTCACAACTGCTTTTCAATAGCCCATAGCTCGCAGCAGCTTTTGCAAAAGTCATAGCCCAACTAAACGCACCCTTATTATGTGTTGATACAGTGTATGCATGCTGTCAGTTTTTGGGAGAAACTCAAATCTCTCACATGTATCAAAATCTCCAAATTGAATCTGAAAACTTTGAATTGTGTGCCATAAGGTCGCTCTGGAACTCCAGGACTGATTGGCGACATGGAAAATCACCAATCGAAGTGCACTGGACGCATGCTTCCACCTATCAGTTGGCTCCTATATATACTCCAGAAAGATGGGGGACGATCACCTCAGCAAGATATATATGAGAGATGGAGGAAATAAACTGAATGAAGGTTTTCTGAAAGTTAACATAGATGGTTTCTTTGTGCAGGCCTCATGTGAGGGAGCAGTTGGAACAGTGGTGCGCGCTAGCTCAAGTCAATTGTGCGTTGCCTCTGCGCGGTGATTGAGCTCAGTTGATTCAGCCTTATTAGCTGAAACAGAGGCCCTTAGAGAAGGGGTCCGTCTAATTCAGGCAGGCACTCAAGAACATATTGCAGCCGAGAAAGATTGTCAGGTGCTGGTTTCTCTTTGGAAGAATAGGGGTAGACATTGCTCTAAAATTGTGACAATTCTGAATCTGAACGAGGTGGAAGAGTTGGTGGCGTGCTTCATGTCCTTTAGGCTGGTGCATACAAGATCATCAACGAACCATTCAGCTCATTTATGTGCCCAGCACTCTTTAGTTTCTTTTCATAATTTTGGTTGGCAATCTCCCTAGCTTGTTGCAGAATTGTTTGCAATTTTAATGAATGAAGCGTTCGTTCCAAAGAAAAAGAATGCACACAATACATTTCTCTGTCTGTCCAAGGAAACAACACCGCCTTACACTCATGAACAACATCCAAGTAGTGCCACACACACACACAATGGATACATATACACATACGTCTGCCTGAGAGAAATTATTTTCGCCGGCAAAGAGAAGGCGCCAGACCAATAGACGTATACTTGCATTGAGCTTTCGCAGCCTAGTAACCTAGCTAACTCTACGATCCGAATGATCAGTTACAGTTACTTGCACGACAAGGAGTTGTTCACTTTGCCGATCGGTCAGGGGTCCGTTCCGTTCAGAATCAGAATCATCTCCAGCGACCGGTTGGTGAAGCTACAATACTTTGTGTGTAGGAGCACGTAGCTAGGCACTACCGTCTAGCCCTCGATCTGCCAAGACATATATGGGTCAGCAACGGATCGATGAACCATGCAACTGTGTCGTCGCAGCCGTAGGTAACTTTGCCAACTCGTCATGGTCTGGTCTATTGCTACATGCCCAGCATGCAGCCAAGTGTTGACCAATCATATACTGACCGTGTGCCTGTTAAGCCGTAGGTAACTTTGCCAACTCGTCATGGTCTGAGTTACTTGCACCACACGACGAGTTGTTCACTTTGCCGGTCTGCGTCCGTTCAGAATCGCATCTCGAGCTAGCGGTTGGTGAAGCTCATCCACTACTTTGTTTGTAGTAGAGTAGGATCAACCTCCCTAGCTACTAGCTCCAGCTTGGTCCGCGCGGAGCAAAACGGCCGGTCGGATCAATGGTGTGCAGCAACACCTGCACGCTTCCGTTCGTTTCTTCAACACCTGCTCCAGTCACATCCCAAGGTCGTCGTCGACAGGCGGCGGCGTACGTAGGGTGTAAGGCGAAAGCCGGTGTCCTGAAACAAGGGCGACGCAGGTGCAGCTTCGTCGGGGACGGGCCGGGCGCGCCGCCGCCCGGTTTTGGTCGTCGCCGGCCGCTGAAGTATGGCAACGGCGTGGCGACTGTCGTCGCAGCCGACCAGCCGTACGTACTACCTAACGTACGAACTCGATGGTGCTGGTCCGTGGCTCCGTGCCTATGCACGCGCGCATGTAGTCAATGGTTGACCAAACTGACCGTCCACGTTTCACCGTGAAGAGATGGTTTGAGTTGAAACTATACTCCTGTACTACTAGTAATGTTATTGCAAAAAAAATGTCCAATTTGACCAAGCGCCTGACGACGACTCAGCCGGGCCATTATAATAGGGGCAACGTGGACCGTTGACCGGGCCGGTCGACGGCGGAGAGGAGACGCGCGTTGACTGAAATCCGTCTTGGTCGATCACTCGTCGCATGCATGATGCGTGCTAGAGCATGGTCGACTCGCACGCACTGCAGGTACCTGTGCATGCAGTGGTTGGGGGGTTGTTAATTACTCGATCAATTCAGCGTGTCCACGAGCTAATAATCAGATTATGGCCTGTTTAAATCCAATGGCAGATGTTTTTAATCCACCACTTTTAGCCTTCCTTTTTTGATATATGAGAATCCAAACAGGTGGGTTAAATGTCAGCAAAAAATTCACAAATCTAAAACGTAGTCCATTTCTAAAGTAATTTCAAAAGTAGGCCTCAGATGTATGCCTGCTACATTTTTATTTTCTGCAAAAAATAAAAAATAATGCATTGACGACGAGATGAGATTTTTTTTTTTTTTTTTTTTTGGTAACTGTCGTAGAGACGAGTGACTTAGCTGGGCCATAATGAGTGGCCAATGGAGTCCAGGTCTTCCAGCCCAGTCCATCTGGATCTTTGTCTAGTGTAGTCCAGCTGTTGTGTTACGTTGGTCGATTTGGTTGAATAGGAATGGTATTATATTCAACGAAAGCTAATTTAATACTACCTCTATTTTAAATTATAAGACTTTCTAACTTTTCTAGATACATTTCCTTTACTTTGTATCTAGTAAAGAAAATGCATCTAGAAAAGCTTGAAAGTCTTATAATTTGGAATGGAGGGAGTACATCATCAATTCAGATAATTTTTAGGATGACATACTATCTAGATTCGAGAGTAGTTCATGCCGCTTAGGAGGAAGGAGGGACCACTGTTCATAGACATGCAAATAAGTGAGTCTTTGACGGGGTAATGAGTTTGGCTCGAACTTCATGAGGCGTAATGAGGCTAAGTGTTTTTCTTTATGCACCGCGCTTGCTAGTTGTGTTGAACTTTGATTGTATTTCCTCTTGCGTGTGTAAGCCTTATGGTGTTGTTTTAGGCTGGAAATTTGTTCCATTACTTAAAAACATTAGTTGGAAAATAGGATAACGTTTTAGAAAGCCTAATTCACCGGCTCCCCTTTTACACTATACACACGAACACCGAGTCCTTTCACACAGTCATGACGGGTCTCCCCTCTTCTCGTCTGTTTGGCTCCCACCAGGTAGCTAACATCACATGCACCAGAAAGTGTATCTCGGCTCAAGCGGTATCGACTTGACACCCCTCATAGCTCGCAGCTACAGGCTGACTCGATCAGAAGCTGCCAGCATGATACGTACTGCTAGTGGTGATCGATTATTGATACCACCAAATGGGAGGGGGGGCTGGCAGGAGACATGGCCCCCTCAATAACAAAAAATCTCTTATGTTTAAATCCAAGCATGTGAGATGAGTATGTTTCTGCATATAATTTTATATTCTATATACTGAATGATGTTTGAATCCAACCCTGAACTTGTATTTTCTGTGGTTTGACAGGCCTTAGACAAGATCAGGTTTGAGAGCTTAACCGACAAGAGCAAGCTAGATGCACAGCCAGAGATGTTCAGATAATTGCACACAAAGCTATGATAAAACACTAATCGAATGTGACATTTACCCTCTTTGCCATGAGTATCAACAAATGATTTATCTTTGTTTTTATTAATTGCAGGCTAGATGCACCGCCGGAGCTGTCCAATCCAGGAAACTTATTTCATATGCTTGGAAATTGACTTAATATAATCTCCTTTTATCTGTTATCAGCGCTTGCAGCAATAGCTACAAAATCAACCAGGGTCTCTTGCTCTTTGTTATCATCCATGATTGTTGGAGGGGTAACCCTTGTTGGAGAAAGAGGATTAAACTGTTTTTAGAGATTGCATTCTCTGTAGTACTAAATTCCACCTTTGTAAATCTATAATTATTGTATTTGGATTGTGCAATTTGAATTTTTATTTTTTGTTACTTGTGATTTTTACGACAATTTGAAGTAACAACATGAAACTGTGGCCCAAAATAGATAATTAGTTGATTAGTACAACAATGGAGGTGCGGTGGCAGGTATATTTGCTTTTATTGGACTATTAGTTGCATTGTGACCCAAATGAGCATAGACATGAGTTAATGGGTTTTGGACCTTGCATTCGTTAAGCTTTTGGCGGGCCCAATGTCCGGTTGGGGGGTGGGTTTGTGGGTTTTCGCTGACCCGTTTGGGCTGCTGCTACAAAAAGTGAACAGAGGACAGATCGACCCTTAGATGTAGATGTAAGGGTCCCTGGATGTCGCCTGAAATCCCACTTTGTAAATCTATAATTATTGTATTTGGATTGTGCAAATTGAATTTTTATTTTTTTGTTACCTTATTTTTTAAAACAATTTGAAGTAACAACATGAACTGTGGCCAAAAATAGATAATTAGTTGATTAGTACAACAATGGAGGTACGGTGGCAATTGTGTTTGCTTTTATTGGACTCGTAGCTGCATTGTGGCCCAAATGAGAACAGACATGAGTTAACGGGTTTTGGATCTTACATCTATTAAGCTTTGGCGGGCCCGATGTCCGGTTGGGGATGGGTTGCGGGTTTTCGCTGACCCGTTTGGGATGCCTGCTACGAAAAGTGAACAGAGGACAGATCTAACCCTTAGATGTAGATCCGAGGCACCTGGACGTCTCCTGAAATCCCACCTTTTTTTTTTCCAGGCGCCTGAAATATAGCAACTCTCTTACTTAAAAACATTAGTTGGAAAATAGGATAATGTTTTAGAAAGCCTAATTCACCGACTCCCCTTTTACACTATACACACGAGCATTGAGTCCTTTCACACAGTCATGACAGGTCTCCCCTCTTCTCGTCTGCTTGGCTGCTCAATTCCCACTAGGTAGGTAACATCCCATGCATCGGAAAGTGCCTCTCAGCTCAAAGCAGTATCGACTTGACACCCCTCGTAGCTCGCAACTACAGGCTGACTCGATCAGAAGCAGTCAGCATGATACATGTTGCTGGTGGTGATCGATTACTGATCGCACCAAATGACGGAACTGAAGGGGAGGGCTGACAGGGGGCCATGGCCTAATTTAATTACCTTGCCCTAGTGATTCATGACAATCGACTGCAAATTTGTGCGTGCAATTAAAATGTGATCCTTAAATTACGCGTTTATGTTTGTAGGACACACACCCTGGCAAGGAACCCTACGTCAAGAAGCTCAACTAAGGTCCCTCCATGAACACACACGCACGCGCACACACCACACACATATCATGATTGATGTTGCCATGAAAATGAGAATATTGACTGTTTTGTTTTTATGAGGACTCCTTGTGGATGTATCACACGCAGACAAAATTGTTGTCATTTCTCTTCTATTCCTCTTCTTTTTCACTTTCTTTCTATCCCGTGGCCAGGCAATTTTCAACTGATGCTGAATTAAAGTGGCCTCCATTTTTTCTCTTGGTGAGCTCCATTTCTCAGCAAAACTACTATCCATGTTTGTCACATATTGTTTTAGTTCTCTGGCCAGTTTCTTAATAACTATATAAAACTGAAATTCTCGATCATCTTTCACCCTTGATATGACTTTTACTGTAAATAATTGTAAAAATCCATCTTGATTTTACTCTTGTCTACCGGAGCGCCACTTGTATCTCAAGCAGTCGATGTGGGTGGCTAGCTCCAGTGGCGGAGCTAGGAATTATTTATAAGGGGCCGAGCAAATCTATCTTGGGTTAAGTTTAGATCATCCGAAATTAACTTGAAATTCTAAACTTTCCATCACATCTAATCATTTAATGTACCAAAAGACACATGCATAAAGTGTGAAATGTAAGTAAACAAAATACTAATTGCACAATTTAGATGTACATTGCGAGACTAATCTTTTGAGCCTAGTTAGCCCATGGTAAGATAATATTTACCACAAACAAACGAAAAGTGCTACCAGTTCGATACAGTGCCAATTTTCAGGATCTAAACACATCCTTTAAAAAAATGAGCACAACGAGTTAAGTTAGATTTTTAATGGTGACTATTAATTCATCGACTTAACACGCAGTACTCACAATTTTATCTATGTTTCAGTCCTTCTAATGAGCTTCGTAATATTATCTAATAGTGTTTTGTATGATTTAATTATCTAGAAGATATTAAAAGGTATATGAGAAAAAAATTTTATTATATTCTCCATCTTAATATAAATAAAAATTATGGACTTATACTACTAAAAATTTTGCTTGGAAATGTTAGGTGGGGGGAGGGCCATGGCCCCTGCCAGCCCCCCTCAGCTCCGCCACTAGCTAGCTCCTTCATCGGTAGAACTAGTACTATAAGCAGTAATTAAGTTGGTAACATGCCACTCTACCTAGACTCTGTCGATCATGCTTGGATTTTCTGTTTGTGAGCATATTTTTGCAAGAAAAAGCATTTGTGTTGTGCCCTGCTGCGTGCGATCGACCAGCCGTTTCCGAAGTTCCGTGGGCACTTGTATCTACATGATAGGATGGGTTTGGGATTAGTCGATTCAGATCATCATTCAGACATTAAGCAGGTTTGCAGCTTGATGCCTCTGCGTTTGGGGAATCCCTTCCAGATTTGGAAGCGTAGTAAGTACTTGAGATGAAGACACGGTCGACATACATAGCTGGGAAAGATATGTACTACTGGTGGTGATCGATTACTAATAGCACCAATGGCGGAACTGGGGGTGGCCATGGCCCCCCTCAACAACAAGAAAATCCATAATATCTCTATGTTGCGCATGCTTAGTCTAGTTGCTCAGTTCGTCATGATTTATATTATAAAATTAATCTGAAAATTTCCTAATATTTTAACAATTATATCTTGTTCGGTAGCAGATAGAGTCCCCACTATGTAATGACTTAGTTTTTGAAGCTGATCGAGAAGAATATCTATTAATCTTGTGAAGCCTAATTTAATTACCTTGCCCTACCGATTCACATTCATGACAATCGACTCCAAATTTTTGGGTGCAATTAAAATGCGATGCTTAAATTACGCGTTTCAAGAAGTCCACAAACAAGGCCGATCGTGCATTTCTCATTTTGAGCTTTGGATGCATCTAAACAAGGCCGATCGTGCTACAATTTTCTGATGAAAACCATTTATGTTGTGCCCATGCAGGGCACGCAACCCTGCTGCGTGCGATGAGCCGTTCCCGAAGTTCCGTGGGCATTTGTACGCGTGCACATGCATCCCCTGGTGCCCACATGGGCTGCGCCATCATCCAGCTCCCCCTGGTGTTCTGATCTGCTCACAGCTAAGTCTAAGCCGATTCAGATCATCATTGAGACATAAGCAGGCTTGCAGCTGGATGCCTATGTTTGGGGCATCCCTTCCAGATTTGGAAGCGAAGTACTTCAGAATTCAGATGAAGACACGGCGTACATAGCTGGGAAAGATACGTGTGTGTTCGGCCGATTGTAGCTGTTTGATCGAACCCGTAACAACGGTATCCACGAGTGGGCATCGATGGTCATTGCCGCAGCAGTGACCGGTGAGTGAAGTAGTTACGCTTACGTTACGCCCCCACCCGGTCAGGTCCATGTCCATGTCCAGATGATGGCAGCCGAGGTGTGCGCGCGGCGCGCACGTGAAGTTACCCTGTTGGGACTAGTTCGTTTCGGCACCGTCGCAAGCAGTCATCATCATCAAACGGATTCACGCGATGGCTGGCACAGGCGCAGATTGGGGCATGGATGGTAGCGACCCGGCCGCCGACGGCCATGTGCAGTGCCTCACCGCAGGTAGCCGCCGTCGTCACAGGTCGCCTGGCCCGCGGTGACCGTGACGAGACCTCGCACCACACCACACCGGACCCGATCGACGACCCATGCCGGCATGTTCAGGCTCACTGCCCTCGAGTACAGAGCAGGGCCGGCCAGCGGCCACCCGCCACGGCCATCATCCACATCCACTGCATCGATGCCTGCCGCAGCGCGCATGCATGCCTGCATGCCTTCCGGTGGCCGGCTGGTCGGGCACATGTACCCCAGGACCATCATCATATGATATGCACGGCATGGAGGCTATGGAGCAGTACTCGTACGTGGCAGGTTCACATTGCGCGCACCAGCCTTTTATCCCTGGGCCAGTACATGCACTGGGCACTTCGCAGGACGACTGGCACACGGCATGGCGACACTGGTCAATCCCTTAATTTTTTTTGTGATTTTCTTTGTTTAACAGTTAACACAGGATCGGTAGCCTGGTGCACGACATCCTCGCCCGTCAGTGGCGCCATTCAAGGCCGACTGGACACCTGTATAGTACGACTATCGTGGAGGAGTACAATACAAAGGCAAAGCGGCGGTGTTCTGACTCGCCCGGTGAAGGCCTTGACACGTACACTGAGGTCGGCGGACATGAGGACCGTGATTCATGTCGGCATTCTCCTAGGTCCAATCCTACTATGGACATGGCCACCAAGTTCTCAGCTCGACCAAGCCTAGCAAGGTCGTGTCGGTAGCATGCCAATGCGAGACAGCCGGCCGCGCCGATGCTTGGCGCCGGGCTTCCAGATTTGGGTCCCCAGCGATCGATCGTGACGGACCCGGATAGCTCCTGATTGCGATGCCGCTTGCTGTACCTGCACACCCATGTGACCGCCATTGACAGCTCTCTGCATCGTTGATGCCTGCTGCCTCGCACAGTCTCCTGGCAATCAGTCAGGAACCAGTGGCCACACGACACTTGCTTAAGACTAACCTATCCACATGCTTGTTATAAAAAAAATAATCATATGAAGAACTACACAATCGTGTACTCCCTCTGTCCCTAAATGTTTGTCTCTAGAAAACCGTGTTCCCCTCACAGACACGCTTCCCGGGCGATATACATAAAGGGACGGAGGGAGTACATGGGAATACTTGGAGTATTCTGCTCTAGTATCCATACTGAAGGCAGATTGTTTCTTCTAGATCCAGACGCGAGAGGGTAGTAAGTCGTCTAGTGGAGCTTCTCATATCATTTGTAGGAAAGATGAAATCCCTGAAGCAGCTCGATGGCATGGCGTCGCAAGTTGTGATTCGTCCGTTCACCAATCAGGCAGTCCGACTCCCAACTAGTCCCCTGTACTACTTGATTTTGCTCCCACTGGGCCAACCTGATCCGGGCAAAGACAAGATGGGCTCGTCGGCGTCCATGTGACCGTCTGTCCATGATGCACACCGCGGCAGCTAAATCTTGCCGCCATTGATCCATCACTCTCACTCACTCATTCATCAGTCGCCAGCTGCCACTCCATCAACACGTACTGTAGCTAGTTTAGTGCCCATGAATACACAGTAACACCCTATGCTTTGAGCCACTTAATTAGCCACACTCTAGAAACAGAGCATGCGTGCCCCTAGCTAAGCTGGCCACCTCCCACCCTCCTCCGGTCCCTATAAATACCCTCGCCGTCCTCGAGTCTTGGCATCCAGCCAGCCACCCACCTTAGCCCAATCCGTCTTAGACAGTGTCCACCACTGCGTAGGATAGTAGACCGACGACGACGATGGCGACGACGGCAGCGCGGTGGCTGGTCGCTGCCGCCGCGGTGCTGGTGATGGTGGAGGTGGCGACGGCGGCGGCGCCGCGGAAGCCCGTGGACGTGCCGTTCCAGAAGAACTACGTGCCGACGTGGGCGCAGGACCACATCCACTACATCGACGGCGGGCGGGAGGTGCAGCTGTACCTGGACAAGTCCACGGGGACGGGCTTCCAGACCCGGGGCTCCTACCTCTTCGGCCACTTCAGCATGCACATGAAGCTCGTCGGCGGCGACTCCGCCGGCACCGTCACCGCATTCTACGTACGTACCTTGCTTCTGTATGTTGCTCTGTTCTTTGGCCCAGGCTAGCCGTTGCCGGCGTTGTCTAATCTGACGGAACGGCACGAAATGGCTGCGTACTCCTTTGCTTGCAGCTGTCGTCGCAGAACTCGGAGCACGACGAGATCGACTTCGAGTTCCTGGGCAACCGGACGGGACAGCCCTACATCCTGCAGACCAACGTGTTCACCGGCGGCAAGGGCGACCGTGAGCAGAGGATCTACCTCTGGTTCGACCCCACCAAGGAGTACCACTCCTACTCCGTCCTCTGGAACCTCTACATGATCGCGTAACCACCTCCTCCTGTCCATCTGCAATCCTCTCTTATCGATCTCTGCCGTTACTAGATAGATTAACAGATAGGATTAGTTTTTACCGAGTGAAAGATCGAGCGGTAAAAGTTTCAGTAACCTGTCATCTCCATCCCTGGCTCTGGGCTACCTCACTCACTGCTCACCCTCCGGGGACGGTACGAGTGCAGGACGGCGTCACTACAGTACATACTGAAAAAGTGGAAATGTGGTTTGAATTCATGCAGTCTTAAAGGCCGACAGTAATGCCTGCATCTAGATTGCGCGTGCCTCCATGTGCAGCAGCAGTGCAGCCATGCCGACGGCCTGTTGAACCCTGCACACCGCCATGGCCGGCCACTGCCAGCCACTGTGCGCCTGCGACGGCATGGAGGCCCAAGCAATCCCATCCTCGTACACCGTGCAACATCATTGCTAATCCGCCATGATTGGATGCATCAGGTTCTTCGTGGACGACGTGCCGATCCGTGTGTTCAAGAACACGAGCGCGGACCTGGGTGTCCGGTACCCGTTCAGCCAGCCGATGAAGCTCTACTCGAGCCTGTGGAACGCCGACGACTGGGCGACGCGCGGCGGGAGGGAGAAGACGGACTGGTCAACGCGCCCTTCGTCGCCTCCTACCGTGGCTTCCACGTCGACGGCTGCGAGGCCTCCGCCGAGGCACGGTACTGCGCCACCCAGGGCGCGCGGTGGTGGGACCAGCCGGAGTTCAGGGACCTCGACGCCGCGCAGTACCGCAAGCTCGCCGACGTCAGGAGCCGGTACACCATCTACAACTACTGCACCGACAGCGAGAGGTACGGCGCCAAGCCGCCGCCAGAGTGCGCACGCGACCGCGACGTCTGAGATGCTTGGTGAATGAGGATTTGAGATCGAGCAGCCTGTGCGTACTATATGATGGTATTGTGTGTTTGTGTGTGATGGGTTTTCTGGGGAGCTAGGCCGGTGCGTACGTGTGTCCACCGCGTGAGCACATGCGTGCATACGTAGTACACAATATGCTTGTGTTGTACTGTACTGTATTTGCTCATAGCGAAATGAATTGGTCCTTGCAATGCGATTTATTGGTATCAAAATTGTTTCGTACTAGTTTCACAAGAGCTTGAGTGAATGAAGACTGAAAATCGCAAATAACAACGAAAGCATCTTGGGCTTTGTCCGCTCCAAACATCCGCATTTCTTTCGACATTTGCGTGGCGCCAGGAACAAATTATGAAGACGGCCACGTACCCCAAGATCCATGTGGACTACCGAGATTCTGCCAAGAAGATCTCGTGCCGTTGGTGGATCATCCTCGATCGCGGCGGCCGGTCGGTACACGTACGCGTCGAGGGCTGCAGTGGCGCAACGTGCAGCCATGTTCGAATGTCTCTGCCACCGGCCCGCCGGTCGCTGTGTTATCCTGTTATTTAATCCAAAAACCTGTACCGAAGCAAGTGCAATGCGCGCTTAGCTCACCTCTTTCTATCACATTCTTGTGCTTCAGCTGGCAGTACATTAAACTTATCTTCTCTTTCTATCACATTCTTGTGCTTCAGTAGGCTGTAAATTAAATTTATCTTCTCTTTCCTTTTTTTTTTTCTCTCTCTCTCTCTTACCTTAGCATATAGCCTACTAAAACCTTCTTATACTACTTGTTGTCAACAGTATATACATGTATCAAATGGTATTTCCTCATGGATCCATTCCAAATTGCAAATTGTAAAGGAAAAAGTCCACATTACCTCCTCCAACTATCACACAAGTTCACTTTTCCTCCCTCAATTTCAAAACCGGACATATCACCTCCCTCAACTTTTCAAACCATGCATTTTACCTCCCTTGAGCGGTTTTGAAGGCAGTTTTGCTACGGTAACCATGGGTTTACTACAGTACTAGTGCCTTTGTCTTTTTTTTTTTAAAAAAAAATTGCAGTTGAATCTTTGAAAAATTATAGTAAATTATAGAAAAATCATAAAATAAAAATTCTAGTATTGTTGGACTCCACATGAGTAGATCTACACAGTGAATATATAATATGGTATACTTTAGTTCAACAAAATAATTATAGAAGTTGCGACTATGAATTATTTTAATTAATTATATATTCACTGTGTAGAACTTTGTACTAAAGCATATCATATTATATATTCACTGTGTAGATCTACTCATGTGAGTCTAACAAAATTAGATTTTCTATTTTATGATTTTTCTGTGATTTACTATGATTTTTCAAAAGATTCAACCAAATAAATAAAAAGAAAAAGGCAAAACCTTCGTAGCAAAAACTTTGTACTAAAACATATCATATTATATATTCACCGTGTAGATCTACTCATGTGGAATCTAACAAAACTAGATTTTTCATTTTATGATTTTTCTATGATTTACTATGATTTTTCAAAGATTCAAATAGGAATTTTAAAAAAAGAAAAAGACAAAGGCACTAGTACTGTAGCAAACCCGCGGTTACTGTAGCAAAAACCGCTCGAGGGAGGTAAAATGCATGGTTTGAAAAGTTAAGAGATGATTTGTTCGGTTTTTGGAGTTGATGGAGGAAAAGTGAACTACGTGATAATTGAGGTAGGGAATGTGGACTTTTTTCAATTCTAAAATGTTTTAGTTCTCCAGATACAAAGTGTTGGATATAGGGGCCAAAGTACCTTTACCGCTCCTATATAGGCCCGATCCATACTTGCCTACCAGGCCTAAGACGACTTGATATAAGGCCCACGAATCGTGGCCATATGAATCCATCGGTGCCCATGGTGCCCGGTGGAGCGAGATGTGGACTGTCGCGGCGGGCCCATCCAGTACAATAGTTTTATGCGAGTTATGAAATTAAATATCTATCTATCAATAAAAGTTATACAATGAAACTATATGCATTGAGGGTGGATTTCATCCATGTTTGATTCCATTTTATGGGATGTAGCATTATTATTAGAACATTACCATGCATGAAACTTTCCATTGAGAATTATCTTATTATTTAACTTTCATGGAACATGCACGTACGGCATGCATTTCATATTTTACAGCAGCAGCACTCCCTGCCATCACTTTTTTATAACACAGTGGGCACCTTTCCACTCGCGTCCCCGTGATGTGCAATAAGACCGACATGATTCAATATCGCAGGGTTTCCAAGTGTAGCAGACCTCCCATATCCCTTCACCCGGGCCTATGCCAACATGAAACATAGCGCAAGTCAAATTAGACTATTTGGTCGCAATGTTGGATCTTAATTTGGGAACAAAGAATAACGTAGAGTGAGCAAAATTAGTGGTGCGTACAGCCTACAGCTTGGCAAGATGTGAACGTAGGCATGGTCCCAAGGACCAAGAACAAAGCCGTGGACAAATATAGAACCCTAGTACATATCATGATTGACGATGCTTCGTTTTTCTGAGGATTCCTTGTGTATGTATCGCATATACAAAGGCACAAGAAACATCAAGTGCATATTTATACTACTAATCCGATGGTTTCCTCGATCTTTTAATTTAATATTTTTATTTGTTATTATATATTGGGGGTAGAGATATATGGATATGTCTTCCAGCAGGTGCACAAAAGATTAGTATACAATTTTTATATCTGCACCGATTGATCTTAGATAGAATTTATATCTCTTCGTAGACTTTGAAATACATATCTTAGTGTATATAATGAAGCGGCGGTGCCTAGCCATATAACCCAAGTGAGCCAGTTGGCGAAATCCATTTGATGAGTCATATCCCCGAATTTGTATATATGGATACGAAATAAAATAATAACATTGTTAATCTTTTTTTTTCTGGGACCATATAGAGGATATGATGAGAGGATCACTTGTTTCTATATCACATTTTTTTTTAGATAATGGAAATAAATTCCTGCCTCTACACCTCGTGGTGTACACAAAAAACGGTCCGAACACAACCAACTCACACAAGAGTACTAAGACTCACTAAGACTCGGACGTCTCATACTGAAGACGAAACAAAGGTTTAAAGTTTAAATGAAATGAAAAGAAACTACAAATAAAAGGCACAACTAGGTTATAATTCTATTTGTAGGCCTCCAACCAGATTTTGCAAACACTTCTATCACCATAGCCTCCAACCGCCGGCATCCATCGATTAGAGACCCTTGAGCTTCCTCCTCCTTAAGCAACAAAGACCATGTTCGAATCCAATATGTCATCCGAAAGATTACCTGCAAAGGAGTATTATATTTGGCATTGTTAAAGACCATATCATTTCTATACAACCACAGAGCCCACAAAAACGCCGCAACACCCACAAAAATTCGATGCCTAAGCACAGGTGGAAAACCTTTAATCCAAGGACCAAATAAATGTGAGATACTAGTCGATGGTTGTATTCCAAAAGAGAACAAGCATGCAGTTGAAAGGTCCCTTGTGGTTTTTGGTAATTGAGTGTCAACATTAGGTGAACTAATAATGTGTGATTGAGATAATACACAGGAGATTAGTTCACATGTGATGACGCAATGAAGGAGCTTTATTGCATATGAGACATGACATGGAGTCATGTGACCAAGGTGGTGAAGATCAAGACAAGGCTTGGCTTGATGGACCGGTTGCAAGTGTGAAGGGGCAAGTCGAGGCGAAAGCGCGAAGGACCGCGAGGCGGCGAAGCTTGGGCAAGACTTTGACGCCGATGGACCGACGCAGCGGTGAAGAGCAAGTGAGGTCAAGATCGATGGACCAAGAAGGTCATGTGATGATATAGAGTGGATCATATCATTCTTGATCGTGTTGGTGCATTGGTTGCATCGGCACTTGGAGATGGAGCGGAATGGAAATGCACAAGGCAAAGGTATAACCTATAGGGCATTTCATTTCTCCGGTCATTGGTGCTTAGAGAAGTTTATGACCGGGTTTAGGATAGATGGCGTACTATCAAGAGGGGCAAACTTGTTTGCATATCGGTCATCTAGTGCCACTTGTGCGATCTAACTTTGCGATGTGTTTGGATCGAGTGGTGTGGTGAGATCAAGAGAAAATTCCTTTGAAAATGATTGTGATAATGCTAACACACATGCACATGGTGATGTACACTTGGTGGTGTTGGCACATTTGTAAAGGAAAAGTTGTTTCGGTGTTTCTCGGACACTTGGATTGATCTTAGAGTGGAATACTGCTTTGATCCATTGTGAGATGGATCAAGTAACCATATGGGTTGTGTAGCCCTCTGAGTAAGCTTTCCATAGAGTCTAAGATCATCGAAAACGGAGTTCGGATGAAGGAGATATCGCCGTTTTACCGGCGATGGTATGACCGACGCAGCGGTGACCGGACCCACGACGGAAGCATGCAGGATCGATCGGACGCATCGGTGTGTGGTTCCGGTCAAAGAAACAGAGAGCATGTTTTTCGTGGTCATTCTCGGAGTGACCGGACGCATGCACCGGAAGCATGACCGGACACATGATTCCCTGACTGGACGCATGCGCAGGGGTTCTAAATTTGGCATGTTGGGTTTTTGTCGGTTGTGACCGGACTCATGCATGAGTCCGGCCGGCGCGTCCTAGAATTGCATGTTCCTCCCCAACGGCTCTATTTTGGCTTGTGGCTATAAATAGATGGGGTGGCCGGCCATGGCTGGTTGCTGAGCACACTTGGGTCTTGGTGGCTTGTGTTGTGGTGCTTGAGAGCCCTCCCACTCACTTGTGATTGATAGAGTTCATCCAAATCAAAGTGAGGAGTGATTCTAGTGCATTCGCGTTGAGAGATCGCATTCGTGTCACTAGGTGATCGTGTTGCAAGCCGGTGTGCTTGTTTCTCTTGGAGGTTGCCACCTCCTAGATGGCTTGGTGGCAAGAGACTTCGTGAAGCACGCAAAGGAGATTGTGCGGTGCTCCGAAGGAGGATTTGTGAGAGGTTCGTGCTCACCTAGCGGGGATCGCAAAGAGCTACACTACTAGAGCGTGTCGGTGAGTACCTCCCTTGTGCGTGTGGTGTCTTGCGGTGCCTTGAGAGGCTCATGAGAGTGGTGTCTTGCGGTGCCTTGCGGGGCGTGCCTTGAGGGGCAAGTGATCGGAGAATCACACCGAAGAACCATCTAGGTGAAACACCAAAGGAACCACCCAAGGTGTTGGTCGACACAACAAGGAGTAGGTGAAAGTTGGCAAGCTTCTCGATACCTCGGTAAAAAATTACCGGTGTCAACTTATCTACTCTTCTCGGTGGTTTACATTCTCCAAATCACAAGCTTTGTATTTACATTCATATATACCTTGTGCTTGTGCTTGTGGAGTAGCTCTTGCAATTACTAGCTTGTGTAGCTTGTTAGTTGCTTTGCTTAGTTTGTGTAGCTAAGTAATTTGAGCCTTTGGGTTAGGCGTGTGTCGCCTTGTCCTTCGTGCATCTAGTGAGCTTAGGATTGACTTTATGCTTTTGCTCATTAGAATTGTGTAGGAGATCACTCTTGTTTGAAGTACTAGTGCATAGGTTTGTGTGACCTTGCAATAGAAACGGTTAGGAGCTCAAGCTAGGCTTATCACCTCATTTGCTTTGTGTAGGATCTTTTGTGAGGTGATTTAGAGTCATAGCTAGAGGGGTGAAGTCTTGGATAAACGAATAGTTTCAATTCTGCACCATATTTGTTTAGCCGGTGTAATTAGTTTTAGAAAGGACTATTCACCCCCCCCCCTAAGGATGGCAGCGGTTCGGGTTCGGATCGGATGGAACCTCAGGGCACCCAAAACCAAAACCCAAACTTAAAAACCAAAACCAAAACCAAAACTGTTTCGGGTGAAAATCCTTCACCAAAACCAAAACACACGCGGATACCCAAAAACCAAACGGGTACCCAAAAACCAAAAATATCTATACCTACTACTAATAAAGACAGAAAATTTCAGTCCCACCTCTTTTTTCACCTTTTTTCTGCCACTTTTTTCCACCTCCGTTTTTTTCACCTCCTATTTTCTCTCTATAGTAAAGAGTCCTTTTTTTTCTGCCACCAAATTGTTTTCGGCAATGCAGCAAACACCGGATGGAACCATAGGTTAAATATGCAGCGACAACGTGATGATAAACAACACCTGCATGGGTCTTCTTCTGGGCTGGGCTTTATTTCACAGTTTGTTTCAAAGTTTTTTTTTTTTCTTTATTTTTTGTCTCCCTTTTAGTTTTTTTATTTTTGTTGATTGACTTCACATGTCTTGTCGTCACGGGACAGTATCAAAGGGTCTACAATTTTTGTTTTAAATAAAATAAATAATATCAAAATTTATGAGTATATATAGTAAATTATAAAAAAGTAAATGGAACCTTCTATATTTTATGAGTATATTCACGTGAACATATCTAAACTATACAATATACAATACATGATTCCGTATAGGAAAAATATTCTGACGTACATGACATGTTCTTTGTCCAAGTATAGTACTCCTATTAAAGAAAGAATTTCTGCTGTTTTTTTTTCCACCACAATTTCTTTCCGCCATATACAATATCAAATAGAAATTTTTCTATCCGCCATATTATTTCAAATAGGACTGCATAAGACCCTTCTCCAATTTCCATCGTACATATGTTCCTGATCCAAATATGACTCCTAGATTCACTGTACATGTTCCTTGTCCAAATAAGATTGCATACAACAAACTCTATAATTATAGGGCCCTAGAGAGCAAAAACAACAAAATTGCCCTACAAATAAAAAAAAAATTGGGAACCAAGGACTTTTCCAAATCAATAATACAAGATCAAAACAAATTGAGGTGACCCTGCACCAGGAGCTGCAACACCGGCCTGGAACTCTGTGCCAAACTGTCACGTCGTTCAATCAAAATCGACAAGAAAACGTAGAACTACACAAACTCTGGTCCAATTGTTGTTTTGTACTCGGAAAAGGAAACTTTGATGGATGCTCTTATATACTTAGGAAGTAGATCGCGCCGTTGCCATGGATTGGTTCGCCCAACCATTCGACAATTTTTTTCCAAACATAATATTAAATAAATAAATCAAATTTCTCTAATATTATTTCTTCTATCTCTTCATAACTACATGGATATAGTGGAGATGTTCAAAAAGAATAATGAAGGAAAAATATTTATGACATATTGTATCATGTATTTATATGGAACAATGTCATATTAAAAGCTCAAAACACAACATATTTAAGAAAAAAAATAGTAAAACTCATCTTGACAAAGGAAGATTTTTTTTTTTTCACCCGTACACCGTAGCAACGCATGGGCATATTTTCTATTATAATAAAACACCAGAGATATAACAGCATAAAACATGATAACCTAGGAAGAGTACCAGGCAACCAGTAGCAAATTAGCAAGTACCACGTACAGTACAAGCCATAAGTACAGAGCTAAGCCAAGCCATGTGCCCAGCCCACGTACAGAGCTAAGCCAAGCCATGTACAAGCCATGTGCCCAGCCCATCCCAGGCTGTTGGTCACGCACGGGAGAGGATAAGAGGCAGAGAAAATTTCCACTTATATAGGTAAGGTTTTTGGTGGGCTTTTTGATGGGCTGTCTATTTTGGGCACCCAACGGAGCACCACGGGCCAAATATAGGATCCGCACCAAAACCGTAGATTTTTCGGGTACCCAAAACCGCAAAACCGTGGGTGAAATTTCAGAATCAAAACCAAAACTGCAGAACCAAAAACCGCGGATATCGAACCAAAACCGAACCGCTGCCATCTTTTACCCCCTCTAGTCCCCATCTCGACCTTACAGCAGTCCATACAAAGTGAGCCACAAGGCAGTCAAAGAAAAGATGTTGAATATTCTCATCTTTAGTGCAAAAGCAACACTTCAAACTACCATGCCAATTCCGTTTCGCAAGATTGTCCTTTGTAAGAGTGACTCCTTTAGAAAGAAACCAAAGGAAGATTTTAATCTTCAAAGGCACCTTGCCTTTCCAAATAGGACATTTGATAGAAATGACAAATTGATGAATAAGCTCCTTATACATAGATTTGACCGTAAAGGTTCCTTTACTATGTAGACCCCAAACAAACACATCCCTACCACTAGATATGGGAACATATCAATAACCTTTGCAACCAGTTTATACCAGGATTGAAGGTTAGCTCCACCAAGGGTTCTCCGAAAGGAAACATTAAAAGGGGTGGAACTTACCACCTGGGCCGAGTAGCATCCTTCCTCATAACAATGTTATAAAGGTTGGATAAGCAATACCCAAGGGTCTATCCCCAATCCGGTTGCCTCTTCCCAGAATCTAGTTTGGGAACCATCAAGGATTTTAAGGGGGCGTTTGGTTTGTATATGGCGGCTGGCTCCCGAGATGCAGCCTAGCCCCGTTTGGTAGCCCGGATCCCCCTCGAGCTTGGCTACGCTCGTGCAAGATTCCCCTCAGGGCGGCTCCAGAAAAAATGGCGAATTGGCCGTTTTTTCTAGGCCTGGCTCGTTCGATGCGGCAGCTTAATTAGTACGCTAATGATGGTATTAATCTATAATTAGTGAATATTAAGTGATATTAATATGTTTTAAATATATTTAAGGCATAATTATCTAAAATAAGAACATTAAGAGTGTATTTGCACAAAACAAAAATTTTAATCATAAGATTATAATATTTTTATTTCATGCAACATGTCTTCATACAAGCAACCAAACAACATCTCATCTCAGCCTGGCTAAAGCAGTGCAGCGCAACCAAACACGACGGGTTGCATGCACTCAACTTTGTCTCATGTGAGCCTGGCTTCTAGATACGAGACGGACTCAAATAGTACGCGAACCAAACAGGCCCTAAAGCGACCACAATCAAGAAATTGATCTTTTATTTTCATAAGTCCAGTCCGTAAGTGAGAATCCCCTAATTTTTTATTGACTCGACTGAGAGTTTTATTAGACAAGTATTTCCTTTCGTAGAAGGTCTTGCCACATACCCTCCTCATTCAATAATTTGAAAAGCCATTTGCTTAGAAGACATACATTCTGGATTTCCAAGTTTTTAACCCCTAGCCCCTCACAATCTTTCGGTTGACACACTATGGTCATCACTTTGCCAAAAGAATCTCGATCGATAGTAGTCAAGTTTCTTGAGGACCCCCTTAGGGACTTGAAGAAGGATAACATAAACATAGCTAGACTTGTAAGGATGAACTTGATTAGCACAAGTCTCCCTCCGATAGACAATAACTTGCCTTTCCAACTTGCAAGCTTTCTTCAAAATTTTTTCTTATATAGCCACCCAATCCTTGTTAGATAATCTCCTATTATGCATAGGAATATCCAGATATTTGAAGGGGAAGATCCAGTTTGGCAACCAAAGATGCGGGCGTAATCCCGCTCAAGATCCTTGGCCTTGCCATAGCAATAAAAGCTCACTTTATGGAATTTAATCTTTAGATGGGAAAGTTGCTCAAAAGTGCATAACACTAGTTTAAGATTTTTTTGCATGGTCTAAATCACGTTCCATGAAAAGAATCGTGTCATGGGCTGGAGAATCAAAAGGCCATCGTCCACCAAATGTGGAACCACACCACGAAACTCACCACATGCTTTGGCCCTCACAATGAGAACTTGTTTCTATATCACATACATTCACACACAAAAAGCGCACTCCCAACCTGAGGTGTGCCTCCTTAAATTATATAGCTATCTTAGTTCTTTGTATATGTTTGATATATTTGGGCTAGAGATATGATATCTTCTATCTTGCACAAAAGAATAATATATTTATATATCCAAACGTTTCTAGATATGTAAGTATATCTTCATATTGGATCACAAAAACGTCTCCCAGGATTGCGTAGGGATGTGAGCGGGAGCGACCATGGATTGGCAAGGACCTGGGCGCTGCCTTGGATGCTCTCCCACGGCGGGCTGCTCTGCCTCGGCATGAAGAGGAGAGGAAGGGTGCAAAAAGGTGGTGGATGATAGGTTCTTCTAAAAAAAGGCGGTGGATGATAGGTGTGTCCCGCGGGTTCGCATGTCAGCGACGCTAAGAGACGGTGAGGGCCGCGGGCGAGCACGGTGGTGGGCCGAGCCGCAAGCTGGGCCACGGCATTGCTAGGCTGCCTAGCCGAGCACCTATGGATGTATACATATGTTGCCAAGCACGTATAGGCCCTTGTTAATTTAATAAAGGTTGTTTGATTTTTATATGGGGTCGATCTGCTCACAAGTGAGATAGGCTAACAACAACCATAAGCTGTAACCGTTCATTCAATTGGCTTTGAGCTTTCTTACAATCCACGACACAAAAACAACTTTTTAGAAGCCACAGCTCAGCCAAACACATCCTAAGTGTAGATGGGAAAATGCAAGGATAGTCTCAAATTTATGCACGGGTGTAATAGAGCCTTTATCGATAATATAAGGTCTTATATTTAATAATTTGTTTGGAACTTGGTTGCATCAGAGGTACATCAACCTTTTGGCATGCAACAGTAGTTGCCAACACAGTGGGCACCTTCACACCACTGGCGGAGGCAGCAATATGGCGAGGTCTGGCCTCCGCCACACCTAAAACTAGATGAATTCCCGCTGGCGTTGCTGCGGGAATGCAAAAAGTAATTTGAATTGTGTTAAGGGAAATAGGGCGTAAGGAACCGCTATGTTATATAAATAAAAATAAGTATATACACGATATATATGTATCCATGAGAGAATGCAGGATATAGATGCACTGACATGAATCCGGATCACCAAGGCTCAGACGTCAAGCATCCTGATTAGCCTCCGAAGCTAATTACACAACAACAATAAAAAAAACACCACCTTATCATCATGTAAGGATGCAACAGGAGATAAGCAGCAATCAAAGCTATCAAAATCTAAATTAAATTGGGAGGAATGGTCAGTTTGGAGAGAACTCATCACGTGTTATACATATTTGGTTAAGAAAATAATAGTGTCATCTACTAATTGCTGGCGTTGTCGTGGTCAGACTATTTTTATTACTCATAGTATTATTTTGTTTCAAAAATAATTCCCTTCCTAACTATGAGCGATAAATTTTCATCTACTACTAATCGGAAAAGTAATATTATTACTACTAATTGGAAAAGTAATATTATTATTACTCGTATTATTTTATCTTAATTGTTATTACTAATAGTAATTTTTTTTATTACTACTTGTATTATTTTGTTAAAAAAATCCCTAGACATGTGAACGGTAAATATTCCACTTTGATAAAATCATCGGGGAGGTTTGGAACAACATCTTTTTGCTCAATACATAATTCTCTCCCAACCTTTGAGCAGTAAATTTTGCATGTGCTAATCACCGGTTTGTCGGGTTCAAACTATTTTATTACTACCAATAGTTTCATTTGTTAAGTAAATAATTTTCCCTACTATAGTATGTGAGCGGTAAAATATCCCGTAGTAAATATTTCTTAAGTACCACAGGGGATCCAAATTAAAACCAAAACACGCAGTAGTAATTCGTTATCATCCACGTACATTTAGACCTTGGCAAAAAAAATAAGAAACATTCATGAATTATACGCCATTCTGCACATTCATCAAACTTGTCAAACAATATCATGAATTTTTACAAAAAAAAAAAAAACAATATCATGAATTTCATCACTATCAACAACAGTTTCCGTATAGAAAAAAATGAATAAAGTCATTAAAAACAATTAATCCATTGCATGGTGAAGGGTGATGCTCCTCCGTTTGGCATGGGAGGCTAGATCCGGTTCTCCATCCAATCAAGGATTTGATGCCAGGATCGTCGATGAATGCGTTTGGGGATGACGGATTTGCAGCAGCTAAAGATTGCTATGCCACAACGTACGGACGAATGGACGACCCTGGTTGCCGTAGCAGCCTACGGGCTACCTCATCCAGTCCTCCACCGCTCCTCAGCCTGCGCGACCTGTTCGACACTGCCGTCGATGGTGCCCCTGTCCAGTGGCGGGACACTCTCATCAGCCCTTGGTTGTTGCATCCATGGCTCACTCTCATAGTGTCTTTTTAACCCTCGGCGAGTTGATGTGCGCGGTGGTGCAAGGCTGCACAAACGAATGCCGCAGAGGAGATTTGATGGGGGCTGTCACGGAAGACCAGGTGTGGGGGATTGCCATGCTGGATTGTGGGCGTTGGTGCTACTCATGGCTTGAGCAGAAGGGAAGCGCTATATATGGAGTGGCAGACAACAAACTACGACCTTTTATTTTCCTCTAGTTATTATGATGGGCGGCTGGCATTTACTTTTTTAGAGATCAAAGGAAATGGTGCATGGCGTTTTCTTTTGTGGATGCATGGGACTCTTGATTTTTTCAACTGAAGGAGTGGACATGGGATGGGCGGGGATGCAAACTGACCATGCATGAGAGAAACGGTTCATTCATGGAAGGAAGGTCATTGGCAGCGCTGGAGTTTTTTTTTTCTTTGCATGCAAAAGAACATAGTGGGGCTGCTGAGGTGGCACCTCTGCATGTCAAGAGAACTCTCCTAGTGGGGTTCTCCTTTATAGGAGTTATAGATAGATGTAGACAAAACATTAATATATATGTATATACATGTATACTCCCTCCGTCCCAATATAATTGACGTTATAGGAGTGTGCACATCAACTAAGACACAGGGTAAAGGACAAAACACCCCTACACTACAATCATTGCTCACAGTGGTATGGGGACAGACAATGCAGTACTTTTGCATTAAATAATAGTACAACACATTCCACCACGCACTGCCATTATTTTAACTTGAACAACAGCACCCATCAGGGGCAAACACACTTTAGCGCCAAAATTATGCAGCCAAAATGCAGTTCGCGCTTTTTTACGTGGACAAGCAAAAACTAAAATTCAAACCACGCGCCATTTATGTAAATCTTCCTCCATGCCAAAGCCAGACAACTTATCTTGCCTCTTTCATTTCAAACATTCACCGCTCGTTCACCACTCCTTCACATGGCCAAGCTCCTGGTGGATTTGAATGCACCACCAGAGGACGGAGGGGAGAAGTTGCCAAATCTCAACGGCCGAGTCCTGCTGAAGCTCAAGATGAGATAAGGATGGGCTAGTATAGCAAAGCATCTCATGGGCGTACGTACTCATCCAAGGCGGGAAGCTTAGAGTACTCATCTTCCTACCTTCTTGGCTGATCAGCTGCTCCTCCATATTTCAGTCGTGCTCGATGCATGATGCGACGGTTCCTATTTTCTACAATCAAAACCTATCAGCTACCGCACATCCAAAAACGGCGGAGCTTCAGCGTCCGGCGCATGCAATGTCGGCGGTTGCCTCTTCTTTGTTGAATTCGACAATCTTGCGGCCCTTAAATTTGACTAAGTTTGAAAATTTACCGTGCTTTAGTCAAGCCAATTTTGGGTGTCAACACATTCCATATACACCAAGCTCCAATCATGAAGACCTCCAAGAAGAATGGTTGAGCAAACTGCTGCTTGGCCAAAAAGAGCTTCTGATGGATATTATCAATATCATCCCAGACAAGACCAATAGCAAACTAACGACAATTTGAAGAAGAGCATTGAAAAAAATAAGTGCTCTAGGGTCTAGACACCATCGGTGCCCCGTAATTTCGCATCATGTTAAAAATCAATAGAAAATTAAACTTTTAAAACCTTTACAACAAATTTAAAACTGGATGAAAGGATCGAGATGCCCAAGAGGGGTGAATTGGACTAATCTAAAAAATTAACTTAAATAAACAACCTACTAGCCCATATTCACCCTCTTATGCCTAAGTGTGTTTCTAGCAACTACCGCACAAAGTTTTGCACCCTAGGTTCCAATCCTACTCTAGCATGACAATTCTAAGAATGTAAAGACATGAAATAGAATTGCGGAAAGTAAAGAGAGGAAGGACACGACGATGTTTTCCCGAGGTATCGAGGTGTCGCCACACCCCCTAGTCCTCGTTGGAGCACTCTCTTAAGAGTATTGCTCCCCTTTAGTCCTCGCACGGACCAAGTGCTCTCTACGGGCTGATTCTTTGACACTCGTCGTGGTGAATCGCCCACAACCGCTCACAAGCTTGCTTGAGCCACCCACAAGCACCACCGGGTGATCTTCAAGCCATGATCCACCACCAAGCCGTCTAGGTGATGGCGATCACCAAGAGAAACAAGTACAAACTCTCACTTGACCTCTACAAGCCTAATGAGAAGAGTGGATGCACACTTGTAACTCTCAAAGCACTAAAGAGGTCCTTAATCTTGCATATGACCATCTCAATAGGCTCTTGCACTCTCTTCTACTCTCAAGGTGTTTGTTTAACTGAACAAATGAGCAAGAGAGAGAGTATGGGACGAGGTAACCAAGTATTTATAGCCCAAGGCTCAAAATCCAAACGTTACCCTCGAACCGAGAGAAAATTATGCAATGGACGGACGCGCCGGGTGACTTGCACCGGGCGCGCGCGGCGCTATACAAAATTCAAACTTCAGCGGGGAAGACAACGGCGCCGGACGCGCCCGGGCGCAACGGCGCCGGGGCGCGCGCGGGCGGCCACCCGGCAAACATGCTTCTTGGACGCGTCGGCGTGGCGCCGACGGGCGGGCGTGCTTCGGCCTTGGTGTAAAAACCGCCCGACGCACCTCAACGGCGAGACGCCTCGGGCCCAGGCCCGTGGCCGGCGTGTAATTTCAGCCGCTTCAACTCCAAATCGTCGATTTCGTGAACGGCTTCAACTCCGATCTTTTCTAGGGACTTTTTCATGCTACCTAGTGCTAGAATCAATAAGTGTGCACCACATCTCATCACTAGACTCACCTAGGTCAAGCTACTCATTTGTACCCCCTTAATAGTACAGCCAAAAGCAAAAAACACAGTCCTACGACTAATCTGATGTCTCTCAACTCAATCGACAATCGGAACTAACCGTCCTTAACCTTGTCGTCATTGAAAACTGAAACGATTTCCATCGCCAGAGGGCATACAAGACACATTCCCTGAAACCATCGTTACCATGACCTAACTTACCCCTGTTTCTGCAAAACACACGTTAGTCATGGTAACAATATGTACATATTGTCATCAATTATCGAAACCACCCTAGAGGCCTAGATGCTTCATTGGATCAGTTATTTTCCTCAAAACCCTTTTAAATAAAAAGTGTACATAATAGGGATACATATTATGTGCATGTGTACATAAATCCAACACATATATACGTGGAGAAATAGAAAAGGAAAGGGAAAACGGGAAATGCCACTTGGGCTCCATCCAACAGTCCCCATCCTCTGTAGGCCCACAGGCGCAGACACTTCCCCACATGGGCCAGATCCGGCCCAACGAGCCCAGCCCATCGGCCTCCCTCTTCCATGTCCTCTTCCGGTCCTGCAGTGGGCCTACAATTTTGAAACTGTTGAATTCGAATGTGAATTGTTGAAGCATTTAATCCTACAAAGCAACAAAAAAAAGTATACGTCATGATTTAGAGGCTGTACTCCGTCTAGAGATCAAGATATCAACAGTTATATTTGGAACCTGGATGACACCCAAAGCCAACTTCGAGGGAACCACAAATGATATTTCGAAAGTTTAGTGTCTAGATGACAACTGAAGCCAAGTTCAAAAACCCAGCTAGAAATTACGTTTTGAAAGTAGAGAGACCTAGATGACACCATATGACCAATCACCCAAGTGGTGGTCATACGTGGAGGCACATACGCAAAGCTATACAATTCCGACTCCAACCAAACGTGGACCCCCGACTCCAACACGAACATACGCATATTGAATACTAGCCATTTATTGCGCTTATTTGCGGGTGATGTGCTCATAATAGGAACGACAGGGAAGAATGATAGAACCGTCGAGGACTGAAAGGGAAGAAACATGATTGCATTTCATAGATCTGAAATTACACATAGGGCTTACACGACTTCAAAAAATAAACCACTCGGACTTAGGGATAACACCGCTAAGAGCGAAGCCGAACAACCGAGATAGACGGGGACAATGAAGAAACAATAAGATAATAAGTATCCAGAACATGGCGTAAAACCAACAGAGCTAGAAACAATCAAGTGGAAATTCGATCATTGTGAACCCTAAGACCAAAACTAACCCAAGGTGTCTTGAGCTTCTTGGTAGAAAACCGGATCTCTTCTCAAGCTACATAACTACCTCCAACTTGCAACTCTAGGTCCTCGAGCAACAAATTTGGATCTCGTAGTCTTTGCCTCCAATTGCTCTTTCTCTCTAACTTCGGTTACTTCTCGAGCTTCTCTACCACGGCGCCGACAAAGAAAGGGTCATGCACGCTCTACTTCAGATCCGGGGGATAGGAATGGAGAATGGGCACGTAGGTGGGATCTTATAGTCGTGTGTGGTGAGGTGGTGGTACAACATGCCGAATTTAAGACGGAGTGGAGGAGAATCGTCGACGGGTTAGGAGACAGGCACGCTTCCGCTGCGCGAACCAAAGTGGGGAAAAAGAGGAGGAAAGGAAGCGGCGATGAGTTGCGGTTTCCTATGACAAAACCACAAAGATAACAACATTATAGTAACACTTTCGGTGTCAAGTTCAAGTATCTACAACCGAAAATATCCATGTGAGAATAAAATTATCTGGTTCAATTACGTAATAGGCTTTCTTATGAGGACTAAACAAACCACCGAGGCGAGAGAACAAATAAAATGTCGAAAAGGAAAGGAAGCGGAAATGTGTTGGTTGTAATATGAATGAGACATCCAACACCTCTTCCTAGATTGTCCGTATTCAAAAAACGGTATGGAGGATCATCTTTTATGCTCTTTGGCCTAAACCGGCCTAGATCTCACGTAAGCCATATGTTTGGTACATGGCTTACTAATCAGAATAAAAGGTTTAGAAACTTGATTTGGGTTGGCGTCACGGCTATATCTTTGGGCCATTTGGCTATTTGTCGAAACGATATTATCTTTAACAAAATGAAAGTTTTTCTCGTTGTCGAAGGTTATTTTCGAGATGAGCCTATTGGGCTGCTTGATCTTGAGCCCGATTGCGGCGTGATGAACCGGACAGAAACACACTCTCACTAATTAGCGTAAAACTAGAAGTGTTTACTTTGGAGTTTCCTATAGAGGGTGGAAGCACTTTTATCATTTGCTTTAGTTCTCTTTATATCTGTTTTAAAGACTTGTTTTGCTCTACCTTTTTATCATTGGTCGTGTACATCCTCGGATGTAGAGGCCGGATGTTTTTCTCATCCATTATCTAAAAAAAGCTTCGTCGCTGAGATTTGAAAATTTCGATCACACGGAAATTAGCAAGGCCCTAATATTATCTGATTAAATTCTGTAATAGGCGTCTGTGAGGACTACACAATCCACGAGGCACAGATCACAAAAAATTACACTCCCACCTTTCCAAATTGTAAGTCGCTTTGACTTTTTTGGTTCGTCCATTTTGCTATATAACCAGGCATATTATTGTATCTAAATACATAGCTAAATTAATGTACCAAAAAAGTCAAAGCGACTTACAAACTGAAAATGGAAGTAGTTCAGGAATAGATGAATATAAACAAGCTGTAGTTTAGCAACAGTTCGTTTAGTAGGAAATTTTTGTAAGACGGGATAGTAGTAGTACTTTCGACAGAAAAATCAATGTTCTTGAGCTTGTGTATTCATCTATGAAGAAAATAAGCGGCAGAATTATCGCCTTTCCTCACTAGGAAAACCTGGAAAGGAAGCCAGAAATGTGTTGGTTGTAATATGAATGAGACCATCCAACACCTTTTCCTAGATTGTCCGTATTCGAAAACGGTATGGAGGATCATCTTTTATGCTACTGGCCTAAACCAGCCTAGATCTACGTAAGCCATATATTTGGTACATGGCTTACTAATCGTAATAAAAGGTTTAGAAACTTGATTTGGGTTGGCGCCACGGCTATATCTTTCGGGCCATTTGGTATTTGTCGAAACGATATTATCTTTAACAAAATGAAAGTTTTTCGTTGTCGAAGGTTATTTTCAGATGAGCCTATTGGCTGCGGTACTCGAGCCCGATTGCGGCGTGATGAACCCGGACAAGAACACACTCTCGCTAATTAGCGTAAAACTAGAAGTGTTTACTTTGGAGTTTCCCTATAGAGGGTGGAAGCACTTTTATCATTTGCTTTAGTTCTCTTTATCCTGTTTTTAAAGACTTGTTTTGCTCTACCTTTTTATCATTGGCTGTGTACATCCTCGGATGTAGAGGCCGGATGTTTTTCTCATTCATTATCAAAAAAAAAAAAAAAACTTCGTCGCCTGAACAGATTTGAAAATTTGATCACTTGGAAATTAGCGGGACCCTAATATTATCTGATTAAATTACAGTAATAGGCGTCCGTGAGGACTACACAATCCTGCAGAGGCACAGATCACAAAAATTGCACTCCCTTCATTCCAAATTGTAAGTCGCTTTGACTTTTTTGGTTCGTCCATTTTGCTATATAACCGGGTATATTATTGTATCTAGATACATAGCCAAATGGATGTACCAAAAAAGTCAAAGCGACTTACAAACTGAAAATGGAAGTAGTTCAGAATAGATGAATATAAACAAACTGTAGTTTAGCAAAGTTCGTTTAGTAGGAAAATTTTGTAAGACAGGATAGTAGTAGTACTCGACAGGAAGGAGTCAATGTTCTTGAGCTTGTGTATTCATCTATGAAGAAAATAAAAAGAGAATTATCGTCTTTCCTCACTAGGAAAAGCTGGAAAGGAAGCGAGAAATGTGTTGGTTGTAATATAAATGAGACCATCCAACACATTGTCCTAGATTGTCCGTATTCAAAAAGCGGTATGGAGGATCATCTTTTATGCTCTTGGCCTAAACAGCCTAGATCTACGTAAGCCATATGTTTGGTACACGGCTTACTAATCAGAATAAAAGGATTAGAAACTTGATTTGGGTTTGCGTCCACGGCTATATCTTTGGGCCATTTTATTTGTCGAAACGATATTATCTTTAATAAAATGAAAGTTTTTCGTTATCGAAGGTTATTTTGAGATGAGCCTATTAGCTACGATGATCTTGCCCGATTCGGCGTGATGAACAAGACAAGAACACACTCTCGCTAATTAGCAGAAAACTAGAAGTGTTTACTTTGGAGTTTCCCTATAGAGGGTGAAAGCATATTTATCATTTGCTTTAGTTCTCTTTATCATTTTTAGAGACTTGTTTTGATCTACCTTTTTATCCACTACTTGTAATAGCGGGTCGTGGTACATCCTCGGATGTAGAGGCCGGATATTTTTCTCATCTATTATCTAAAAAAAAAGCTTTCGCCTGAGCAGATTTGAAAATTTCAGTCACACTGAAAAATTAGCAAGGCCCTAATATTATACCGTTCAATTACGTAATAGGCGGCACTGTGAGGACTACACAATCCAGAGGCAATGAGATCACAAAAATTGCACTCCCTCCGTTTCCAAATTGTAAGTCGCTTTTGACTTTTTTGGTTCGTCCATTTTGCTATGTATACAGGCATATTATTGTATCTAGATACATAGCTAAATGGATGTACCAAAAAGTCAAAGCGACTAATTTACAAACCGAAATGGTAGAAGTAGTTCGGGAATAGAGGAATATAAACAAAGCGTAGTTTAGGCGTTTAGCAACAGTTCGTTTAGTGGGAAAAATTTTGTAAGACAAGATAGTAGTAGTATTTCGGCGAAAGCGGTCGGTGTTCTCAAGCTTGTGTATTCATCTATGAAGAAAACAAGCGGCAGAATTATCACCTTTCCTCACTTCACGGTGACCTGAAAAATTCAGCGACACGGATGATGCGTTGATGCCTGGCGTTTCGATGGAAATCAATGGGAAGTAGCTTCGTCACCGAGCGAGAGGTCCCAAACCCGGGTAAAGGAGGAGGGTTGCGTTAAGTTTGGCGAACCAGCGCAAAAAAAAATAGCCACTCTAATGGACAGAGGCACAGATCACAAAAATTGCACTCCCTCCGTTTCCAAATTGTAAGTCGCTTTGACTTTTTGGTTCGTCCATTTTGCTATGTATGCAGGCATATTATAGTATCTAGATACATAGCTAAATGGATGTACCAAAAAAGTAAAAGCGACTTACAAACCGAAATGGAAGTAGTTCAGAATAGATGAATATAAACAAACCGTAGTATACCAACGGTTTGTTTAGTAGGAAATTTTTGTAAGACAAGATAGCAAAGTAGTACTTTCGACCGGAAGCGGTCGGTGTTCTTGAGCTTGTGTATTCATCTATGAAGAAATTAAGCAAAGAGAATTATCGCCTTTCCTCATTAGGAAAAACTGGAAAGGAAGCCGAAATGTGTTGGTTGTAATATGAATGAGACCATCCAACACATTTTCCTAGATTGTCCGTATTCGAAAAACGGTATGGAGGATCATCTTTTATACTACTGGCCTAAACCGGCCTAGATCTACGTAAGCCATATGTTTGGTACATGGCTTAGTAATCAGAATGAAAGGATTAGAAACTTGATTTGGGTTGGCGTCACAGCTATATCTTTGGACCATTTGTATTTTAAACGATATTATCTTTAATAAAATGAAAGTTTTTTCGTTATCGAAGGTAATTTTTCGGATGAGCCTATTGGGCTGGTGATGCGAGCCCGATTGCGGCGTGATGAACAAGACAAGAACACACACTCGCTAATTAGCGTAAAAACTAGAAGTGTTTACTTTGGAGTTTCCCTATAGAGGGTGGAAGCACATTTATCATTTGCTTTAGTTCTCTTTATCCGGTTTAGAGACTTGTTTTGATCTACCTTTTTATCCACTACTTGTAATAATCGGCAAAGTGTACATCCTCGGATGTAGAGGCCGGATGTTTTTCTCATCCATTATCTAAAAAAAAAGCTTTCGCCGAGCAGATTTGAAAATTTCAGTCACCGGAAATTAGCAAGGCCCTAATATTATACAGTTCAATTACGTAATAGGCGACTGTGAGGACTACATAATCCGCAGGCACGGATCACAAAAATTGCACTCCCTCCGTTCCAAATTGTAAGTCGCTTTGACTTTTTTTTGGTTCGTCCATTTTGCTATGTATCCGGGCATATTATTGTATCTAGATACATAGCTAAATGGATGTACCAAAAAAGTCAAAGCGACTTACAAACCAAAATGTAAGAAATAGTTCAGAATAGAGGAATATAAACAAACTATAGTTTAGGCGTTTAGCAACGATTCGTTTAGTGGGAAAAATTATATAAGACAAGATAGTAGTAGTACTCGACAAGAAAGCAAATAAGTGTTCTCAAGCTTGTGTATTCATCTATGAAGAAAACAAGCAGCGAGAATTATCACGTTCCTCACTTTTTCGCGACGAAAAAAATTCAGCGACAGGATGATGCGTTGATGCCCGCCGCTCGATGGAAATCACCGCGTAGTAGCCGTCACCGAACAGAGGTCCCAAACCCGGGTAAAGGAGGAGGGTTGCGTTAAGTTTGGCGAACCAAAAAAAAAAATAGCCACTCTAATGGACAGAGGCACGGATCACAAAAAATTGCACTCCCTCCGTTCCAAATTCTAAAGTCGCTTTGACTTTTTGTTCGTCCATTTTGCTATGTATCCGGGCATATTATAGTATCTAGATACATAGCTAAATGGATGTACCAAAAAGTCAAAGCGATTTACAAACCGGCGGAGGAAGTAGTTCAGGAATTGAAGAATATAAATAAACCGTAGTTTAGCAACAATTCGCTTAGTAGGAAATTTTTGTAAGACAAGATGGTAGTAGTACTCGTGAGCAGCGTCGGTGTTCTTGAGCTTGTGTATTCATCTATGAAGAAAATAAGCGTAAAAGAATTATCGCCTTTCCTCACTAGGAAAACCGGAAAGGAAGCTAGAAATGTGTTGGTTGTAATATGAGTGAGACCATCCAACACATTTTCCTAGATTGTCCGTATTCAAAAACGGTATGGAGGATCATCTTTTATGCTACTGGCCTAAACCAGCCTAGATCTACGTAAGCCATACGTTTGGTACATGGCTTAGTAATCAGAATAAAATGATTAGAAACTTGATGGGTTGGCGTCCACGCCTATATGCCGGGCCATTTTACCGTCGAAACGATATTATCTTTAACAAAATGAAAGTTTTCTCGTTATCCAAGGTAATTTTCGGATGAGCCTATTGGCCGCGGTATCGAGCCCGATTGCAAAGTGTGATGAACAAGACAAGAACACACTCTCGCTAATTTGCGTAAAAACTAGAAGTGTTTACTTTGGAGTTTCCTCGTAGAGGGTGGAAGCACATTTATCATTTGCTTTAGTTCTCTTTATCCTTTTTAGAGACTAATTTTGATCTACTTTTTATCCACTACTTGTAATAATCGGGCCGTGTGTACATCCTCGGATGTAGAGGCCGGATGTTTTTCTCATCCATTATCTAAAAAAAAAAAGCTTCGCTCGAACAAATTTGAAAATTTCAGTCACCGGAAATTAGCAAGGCCCTAATATTATACGATTCAATTCTCAGAATAGGCAGCCTCGTGAGGACTACACAATCCGAGAGGCAATGATCACAAAAATTGCACTTCCTCCCGTTTCAAATTGTAAAGTAAGCTTTTGACTTTTTTTGGTTCGTCCATTTTGCTATGTATACAGCATATTATTGTATCTAGATACATAGCTAAATGGATGTACCAAAAAGTCAAAGCGACTTACAAACCGAAACGGTAGAAGTAGTTCAGAATAGAGGAATATAAACAAACTGTAGTTTAGGCGTTTAGCAACAGTTCGTTTAGTGGGAAAAATTTTGTAAGACAAGATAGTAGTAGTACTGACAGAGAAGCGTTCGGTGTTCTCAAGCTTGTGTATTCATCTATGAAGAAAACAAGCGCAGAATTATCACCTTTCCTCACTTCCCCGGGCGACCGAAAAATTCAGCGACACCGGATGATGCGTTGATGCCCGCTGTTCGATGGAAATCACCGGGAAGTAGCCGTCCACCGAACAGAGGTCCCAAACCCGGGTAAAGGAGGAGGGTTGCGTTAAGTTTGGCGAACTAGCGCAAAAAATAGCCACTCTAATGGACGTAGAGGCAACAGATCACAAAAAATTGCACTCCCTCCGTTTCCAAATTGTAAGTCGCTTTGACTTTTTTTGGTTTCGTCCATTTTGCTATGTATCCGGGCATATTATAGTATCTAGATACATAGCTAAATAGATGTACCAAAAAGTCAAAGCGACTTACAAACCGAAGCGGAGGAAGTAGTTCAGAATAGAAGAATATAAACAAACCGTAGTTTAGTAAATTATTCGTTTAGTAGGAAATTTTTGTAAGACAAGATAGTAGTAGTACTTTCGAATGAGCGCCGTTGTTCTTGAGCTTGTGTATTCATCTATGAAGAAAATAAGCAGCAGAATTATCGCCTTTCCTCACTAGGAAAACTGGAAAGGAAGCCAGAAATGTGTTGGTTGTAATATGAATGAGACCATCCAACACATTTTCCTAGATTGTCCGTATTCGTAAACGGTATGGAGGATCATCTTTTATGCTATCGCCTAAACCAGCCTTAGATCTACGTAAGCCATATGTTTGGTACATGGCTTACTAATCAGAATAAAAGGATTAGAAACTTGATTTGGGTTGGCGCCACGGATATATCTTCGGGCCATTTGGAAAAATTTGTCGAAACGATATTATCTTTAACAAAATGAAAGTTTTCGTTATCGAAGGTAATTTTCGGATGAGCCTATTGGTCTGCGATGATCGAGCCCGATTCTTTGCGTGATGAACAAGACAAGAACACACTCTCACTAATTAGCAAAAAACTAGAAGTGTTTACTTTGGAGTTTCCCTATAGAGGGTGGAAGCACATTAATCATTTGCTTTAGTTCTCTTTATCTATTTTAGAGACTTGTTTTGATCTACCTTTTTATCCACTACTTGTAATAATTGGTCATTGTACATCCTCGGATGTAGAGGCCGGATGTTTTCCTCATCCATTATCTAAAAAAAAAGCTTCGCCGAACAGATTTAAAAATTTCAATCACCGAAAATTAGCAAGGCCCTAATATTATACAGTTCAATTACGTAATAGGCGACTGCGGAGGACTACACAATCGAGAGGCAGGCACAGATCACAAAAATTGCACTCCCTCCGTTTCCAAATTGTAAAAAGTCGCTTTGACATTTTTGGTTCGTCCATTTTGCTATGTATCCGGGCATATTATTGTATCTAGATACATAGCTAAATGGATGTACCAAAAAGTCAAAGCGACTTACAAACCGAAACGGAAGAAGTAGTTCAGGAATAGAGGAATATAAACAAACCGTAGTTTAGCAACGGTTCGTTTTAGTGGGAAAAATTTTGTAAGATAAGATAGTAGTAGTACTGACGAAAGCAAAGTAAGTGTTCTCAAGCTTGTGTATTCATCTATGAAGAAAACAAGCGGCCAGAATTATCACCTTTCCTCACTTCCCGGGCGATCGAAATATTCAGGCGACACCGGATGATGCGTTGATGCCGTTGTTCGATGGAAATCACCAAGTAGCTTCGCCACCGAACAGAGGTCCCAAACACGGGTAAAGGAGGAGGGTTGCGTTAAGTTTGGCGAACCGGCGAAAAAATAGCCACTCTAATGGACAGAGGCACGTATCACAAAAAATTGCACTCCCTCCGTTCCAAATTGTAAGTCACTTTGACTTTTTGGTTCGTCCATTTTGCTATGTATGAGGCATATTATAGTATCTAGATACATAGCTAAATTGATGTACCAAAAAAAGTCAAAGCGAAGTTACAAACTCGAAGCGAAGAAGTAGTTCAGGAATAGAAGAATATAAACAAACTATAGTTTAGCAACGGTTCGTTTTAGCGTGAAAATTTTGTAAGACAAGATAGTAGTAGTACTTTATTGCAGCGCTTAGTGTTCTCGATCTTTTGTATTCATCTATGAAGAAAATAAGCGCAGAATTATCACCTTTCCTCACTTCGTGGCGACGAAAAAAATTCAGCGACACCGGATGGTGCGTTGATGCTGCCGTTGGATGGAAATCACCGAAGTATCCATGTGAGGCTAATATTATACGTTCAATTCTGCAATAGGCGAGTCTATTAGGACTACAAGAACGAGTCACGTAACATAAAATAAATTAAATGTAGTTCAGAATAGAATAATATAGACAAACTGCAGTTTAGTAACATTCCATTTAATAGGAGCGATCATTGTTCTTGAGCATGTATATTTATCTATAAAGAAAATAGCAAGTAGTAGTTGCGCGATCTCCTAAAACAAAAACACAAAGGTAACAACATTAATGTAGTAGCCAGTGTCAAGTTCAAGTATGTACAACTCAATACATCCATCCGAGGATACTGATTATACGATTCAATTTCAGAATAGGCAAAGTGTATGAGGAGTAGACGAGAGCCTATTCGCTTGTTCTTGCAATCATTTGCTTCATCTTGTTTCAGCTTGTTCTCTCACAGATACTATTAAACAAGTTTTAACAGGCTCTCATGGGCATAGATCACCAAAAAAAAAAAAAAAGGTAGTTCAGAATGGTGGAGTATAAAGAAACTATAGTTTCGTGGGGTTCATTTAATATGCACATTTTTGTATGACAAGATACCGTAGTACTCTAGGGCAGGCGTCGTGTTTACTTGAGCACGCATATTCATCTATAAAGAAAATAAGCAAAGAATGGATAACAACGACATTGTAGTTATATATAGTAGCAAATCGGCCCGGTAGCGGTGAGGTATCAAGTTTAGTATGTACAACTCAATTATATCCATATTATGAGGAAAAAATTATAGTTGAATTCTCATGACGTAATAGACAAGATGTGAGGACTAGTCGACTGTTTCGCTTGTGCTTGCTTCATCTTGTTTCAGCTTGTTCTCTCTCACATACGTAATACTATATATTAAACACAAGCGAAAAAGCTTCTTGAGAGGCAATGCATCACGGAAAAACAAAAAAGGTAGTTCAGAATAGTGGAATCTAACAAACTCAGTAGTTCAAGAATGCGAGGGGCAATGCACAAGATTGATGGGCTAGATATGAAACCCTAGAATGGCCGGCCGGCCCGGTGGAGGAAGAAGCCGCCGGAAAAGGAGGCCCATTTGGTGGAAGCGGCGTCGGCTTGAATGGCGCGGATGCGGATCGGGCGGTGGTGGCGGGTCGATGAGGCGGCCGGAAACCCTAGAGTCGCCTCGTGAGGAGTGTGGCTAGGAACCAAACACCCCGATCGAAATGAATGCTTTTACGTGACGAGGGGTAAATTTTTTTGAGTTTTGTAAAGGCTCGGCGCGTAAAAATCGTAGCGAAAAATTGGGCGGGCACAAGTAAAACGTTCGACCGATTTTGGCCGATTGAATACTAGTATTTATTTACGTGAAAGAGAAGCCACTTCACCGCGGGCCGGCGCGTGGTGGGGCTATCCTGTCGTGGTCATAGTGCACACCCGTGGAGGGGCCGTCTGTCGGGATCTACTACTGCGTTTGCTCTCCCTCTCAGACCGCCCGCCTCGCGATTCATTCCATCTCTTGCTCTCTTCCATCCCTTCTCGGTGGTGAGCTCGAGCCCGATGTCTCGGTCTCCTTTGGGTGAGTCGTGCGGGAGGTGGACGGGCGAGGAATGGTAGGCTTCAAATGGGATCCGTTGGTGAGCTCGGCGGGTTCCCGCTCATCGCTTGTCCGGATCGCGGTCTTGCTCGGGTGGTGGAGGCGCGGACCAAGAAGGATGGTGATAACCGCGGCCGACTCTACTTCACGTGTGCTAGGAAATGGGGTGAGTATTTCGCTCAGTGTTGACGTGTTGTCCCGGGCCTCCCCGCCCCTAGTTTTGCACTAATTTGTGTGCCTGTTTTTTGCATACCCTAATAAGCGTATGTCATTACTATCGATTTGAAAAGGAATACTTTGAGGTCTTGAAGGATCTTGGCATCATAGTTGTTCGCCCTTCGAATTTGAAAGAGGAGCCGATCTTTGGATGAAGAAGAAGCTTCGGGGGGCCCAAGTGGTGACACCAAGAAGAAAAACTCGGAGCGAATGCCGGAGGACTTGATGAGGAAGACGAACATGTTTATTATTACGTCTCTTTGTCCGTGTTGTCATTGGATGTGTTCTCGATGTAATCATGTATCTTTGTAAACATGTAATGCCCGATGCTATGTTATTATTGTGGTAATTTGCGAATATCACAACGCGCCGGTGCAATGCTTATTGGTGTCAAGATTCTCGCACTGTGAAAAGTCAATCGAGTGGAGTGGATCCACCGCGTGCTTAATAGGGATGTCATCCGTTGACCCGCGTTGTGTAAAGGCGTGAGTGATACTCCCTCCGTTCATAAAAAACGTAATTTTTTTGACCTTTTCAAAATCTAATTTGACTATTGGTCTTGCTCAACATATTTGTGTAAATTCCAAAATAAATTAGCTATTGTTATAATATCTTTAATGATCTAATAAGTCATAACAAAATTGATAATATTTATATACATTATTCAAATAAAACGAATGGTCAAATTAGATTTTAAAAGGTCAAAGAATTGCGTTTTTTTTTTGGTTGGACGGAGGGAGTACTCCAAGTTTGTCGACCGCGTGGGTTCGCAACTAGTGTACGCAGACACGCGATACTAAAAAGCGTGAGTAATAAAGCGACCGCTCGCGGCCGTGTCTACTCTACGACGTCGTCCGCCACCTCTCTCGCATCGCGCAATTGGAGCGCGAACTCACTTCCGCGCGCCCGGCCTACATCTATCTCGCCGCCGCCATCGCCGCTATAAGCTTAGCTTCACACGCCGCCTTCCACATACCACCACCACCGCCGGGCGCTGCCGTCCCTCGCCACGCACCATGCAGCGGCTTCCATCGAGATGCTTGCATTGGTTGCCATCCGCCGCCAAGGAGGCGCGAGGATCCCATGGACGACCTCACCATTCTCGCTACCGCACCGTAGCGGATGGCGTAGCCGCGGCGGCGACGCCATGGTGGGACGGAGCATCCCATCGAGCCGGTTTTCCAACGTAACGCGGAATGGTGTACCGTCACCATCCCGCCATCGCCGGCAACCCGAGGCGTGTTTCAGCCGCAGGCCTGTCTCGCCTCGTTGCCGATGGCCACGCCCGCCGCGCCCCACTCGACATGCTACGACGCCGCGATGTGGGGCATGAACTCGCCGCACGCACACGCCCTTGCTCTCAACAGATGAACACCGGGCGCCGATGACGACGACACCGCACGAAAGGTGTTGCGGGGGATCAAGGCGACGCGGTGACGGCAAATGGCGTGGGGCACCAGAATCGCCCGCACGCCTCCGCGCCACGTGCAATAGCGGTGTTGAGCGACGAAGCCGATGGTGGCGCCGTATCCATCGGGTTTTCGGTTTCTCCGCCGCGTCTCCTGTTTCCGCCCAACCGCCGGTGCTCGCCAACACGGGCATCTTCGATGCGGCGTGCGGGTCAGGGCGACATTGCCGGATGGTCGGAGTTGGAGCGTGGAAGTTAACCGTGGGGGAGTGTACCGCAATGCAGCGGTGGGCAGATCAGCGACGAGTCTACTTTGTTCTTCGTTGATGGCTTGTGGGCATGAGTGTACTTGCATTTCTCGTTCTTCCAATGCGGGGAGTTGCTCACGCTGCGGTGTGACGCCTTGCTAGATATAACAACTTTTGGTAGCTTTTGAAGTGTGCACGCGCATCGTAGGTGATGCATATATGGTGTGCATATGTTCGATCCTTACCTAGCACTAGCGGTGATGTTCAAGAAACGTAGATCCGGATGGAACGAATACCGAGATGTTTTAATTAGTTGTAAAATAATCCGTGTGTTATAATGCTCACTACGCTTTGATGTCTACCATTACTTCGCGCGCCGCCGCCACGCAGACCATGGCGCCGCGAGCACCCCGGCCGGCATGCATGGCTATAGTTAGCCGCCCTCGGGCTGAACTCTCTCCCTTCTTTCTTACCTTGCCACCCGAGGCTCGCGTCGGCTTGGCGGCGCTATTCTCGTGCCGTTGAGGTCACCTTTGAACGCCGCCGTGTCCGGCCGGTTCACACGCCGGCCGGCCGCTGCTCGAGCTAAGCGTTCACCACGACGGCAACAACCCCTCTGCGACCCATCCCCGCCTCGAACGAGTTTTAAAAACCGTTACGCCGCACTCCCCGATGCCTCCATCCCGTCCATGTAACCTCGGCCGTCCTCAGTCGCCGGAGAGTGTCGCTCCCCGCGCTCCGCCGCGTGCCCTGCCCACCACCGTCGGCGTCGAGCTCGTGGTAGGCGGAGCGCATTCAAACCCGCTCATCCGATAGCATAGATAGGATATTAAACCGATACAAGGAAACGGTACAACCCAAATTAACGAAAAGATAAAGAGATTGCCATGCAACAGATTAACCAACAACCGATACCAACCGAAGGCGGGACTTGGCGGTTGGCGGTGGCGACAAGCGATGATCCCGGCGTGATCGGTAGGGGGCATCTAGCGCAATGTCCTTGTGGCTCATGAATTGGAAGGGCTACATGTAGATGTTTCATTGTAACACTTGGCCGGTAACATTATTTTGTGTTACTATAGGCATTTATTTGTAACATATTTTATGTGTTCCATTTATGTGTTACAACGTAGTACTCAATTGTAACATCTTACTTGTAACACTAATTTTGTGTTACTAAAATCATTGTTAGTAACACATTTTTGTGAATAAAGTGTTTTGTGTTACAACCAAAGTCCGTAATACTCTTTTTTTATGTTATTGTGAGATTTCGATTTGTAACACATTGATGAATATGTTACAAGAAAGTGTTACAATATCCTTGTTGTGTAGTAGTGAACACTCGTAAACTAGGCACCATGCTTCATTTAAGAAATGTATGAAAAATACTTCAAACTAGAGCATACTATAGGCATAACGGTGGCATGAAAGCATCATAGAGATTTACTTAAACAGAGATTAAAAAAAAGCATGATCATGGTGAGGATAATATTTTTATTTATTTATTATTTTTATATGCAAACGACATGATGGGTGATTGCAAGGAATTAAACATGCAATGGATCTACGAAAAAAACATAAACTAAGTGGAGTGAATGCATGGATTATTCAAAGTAAACATGCAATGCAATGCAACAATTGAAAAGATAACTACTCATAAATTAAAGTCCATGAGCAAGACTTTCTCACCTTTGATCATACTTACCATGACTCACTAATGGAGCTTGTGAGTTTGTGCCTTCTATTTTTGTCACTTGAGATGTGCTTTGAATTCTTGTGACGACGACCTTTTCTTCAATCTACACATGGTTAGAATAATATATATAAATGTACCTAAGAGATGGCGGGGCTCCGGTGTTGATGGATCTTGATGTTCAAAACACCCCTGGTTTCTCCTTGAGGAAGCTTGCCGGAAGGTCGCGACGGCATCAAATGTCCCGTCTATTCCACACTCAACGTAACAAGGGTAATCCTACTAAAGCTAATTGATACACTAAATTAGCAGATATCAAGATCATTATCAAAATCTTTACGCCAATTGCTTCCCCAAGAACGGCGCCAAAAAGCTTGTTGGTATTTATTAAGTGCAAAAAGAATATAAAGGGTTCATAAGTTTACGTAATATATATACCATTGTAGCTTTTTACCCTGAGTATTCAGTATCGTTATTTATATTTTCCACAGGGGAAGCAAGGGTAAAGACTATGATAAATCAAAATCATGTATCTACTAACTTAATATACCAACTAAACTAAAGTGAGGAGGTAAATAATGTATATGATATGAATGATAATTAATAACACTTAACCAGGGAATATTATAATATAGAATAGATAACTAGGTCGAGAGGACAGGGGGAGAGATCTAGGTTCCTGAATACTTCTCTAGTACTTTGGTTCTTGAGTAACTAAGGCATGAAAAGGTATAGCAATCATAAAAGAACACTTCGGGACATCGTAACACTAGCGCGAAAAGGGATGAGAAGGGGGCTAGGAAGCTCCGACTCACGGTCCTACACTACCAATCCGAACGTGGTGGAATACGCCGGCCGTTAGGGCCTGTCACCACCTAGGGCTACCACAACTATCCGTGGGACTGGGTGCAATCTAAGGTAACCTCTAGTCTAGACACCATGTCCACACTATTAATTACTACTCTAATCATCATGAATAACCGTAGCACTCAATACGAGCGAAGATCCTATGCAATTATATAACAACTATATTCTAATCAATAACATGAAAGGCATAAAAGTACTAGAAAAGATAGATCTAATTATGGCATAAAGTCTAATAGAGTTGAGATACAAAGATATACCGTAACGCCGAAGACTTTCTCGAACCGAACGCAGTTCCGCTCTCCCTAACTCTCTACTAGATCTATTCTATTACATTGTAGCCGTCTAATCTAATTCTCCAGCGCCGTGCCTCCATCCGATGAGATATGTATGAGATGATCCGAGATGATCTCGGATGCTTGAAGCCGTGGGGCCCGGGGCTTGCTTATATATGGGTCTTCTTATGTCTCTTGGCTTTCAAAGAAGCAATATGGTACTAATCTTCATGGGCCTTGACAATGAACGATGACCATTGGATCAAACCGACATTATAACGACCGGTTTAGATTGCGTCTTAGAGGCGGTGGAGGAAGCTTCTCGAGCGGGGCTTGCTTGGCGCAGGGGGCAGGCCGATCGGCCTCGATTATTGGGCCGATCGGCCCGCAGGGTGTCCCACACGGGTCCGCTGATGCGTCGTGGCTTCCGGAGTCTTCTAGATGATGTTTTCTTGAGTGTTAAGTTTCGCGTTCACGCGGGTGTAATCCGGAGCCCTCTAGACTTGTTTCGAGTTGGATTGCATTATGAATTCTACCGCTTTTTCTGTTAAGTCCCCGCAAATCACAACTTTACCAAAACTCATGGAAATCATTAGTATAAACCCCTAATAAGGTTATCTAATTATATCTTAGTCCTTTTCCATGTTTAGTTGACAATTAAAAGTATACGTTAACATGTGTCAACAAACTCCCCCAAGCTTACCCTTTGCTAGTCCCTAGCAAAGCTATATGATATATTAGGATCGGGGAGTTGCTACTACGCTTTCATACCTCGTAAGTCTGTGGTTTATCGTAAATAAATTCTCCTCTTAACCGTGATTGCTCATACCTTTTACCATGGGGTGTAGCCTTTTCATGAATCATAAGCAAGATAAACAATCAAGTTAAGTACCATGTCTCAAGTTCTTCGATCAACTATCATCCCGGGTTTTTCAATATATTTTTTTAAAAGAAACTCGAGAGATCCTATGTATGACCCTCTTAAGTAGATGGTGGTAGTGGAGTTACACATGTGGTAGGACATACATAGTGGGATGATAGTGGTGAAGTGGATGAGGATGAAAGGTAGTAAATAGCCCTTAGCCTTTTTCTAGCATTTTTCTTCTCAAGCACCTTGGACTATATCTCTCTTTCTAGAAATTGCTAGGACTGGGCTGTCCATTCTTGGAGAGGTGGGCTTTTGCCCCGGACTTTTGTCCATTTTTCTCTCTCCCTAGAGATGTGGGCCCTACTCACCCTGACACTTGTCCATTATTCATCTCTAAATATATTTTTTATTAGGGAGGTAGGCCCTTCTCGCCTAGTATGACTTTTGTCCAGTTACTCTCCTCTCTCGTCTCACTTTTTTCTCTAAATATTTATTTTTCTTTCCTCTCTTTTTTTTTTTTTTTTTTTTTTTTGAATGTAGCCCAGCCTCTATTTGGCATAAAAACACCGAGAGAGACATATCCAAAGATTGCAAGAGTTTATTTTTATAATTATGGCTAGCGGCTTGATAGAGTATGGGGATGCGACTTCGGGTTAGAAGCGGCGTATTTAGTGGAGTGGGATGATCTTGATGCGAATGATAAACTCTTAAGGGTCATAGCTAAGGAACTCATCATGTAATGTTTTATAATTTTCAAAGATAAAAACCAGGAATCGTATCTCTAGGAAGATGATAAACAACGACTCAACTTTTCATGTATCTTTATCTTTTAATGCTAAGACTCAGATTAAGCATGTGCTTCCCATGTGTGTTTGGGTTTAGAGCAAATTAAGCATTTAAAACTTTGGGAGAATCTAAGTCCAAAGTGTAAGTACTTTTAAGAGGGATTACATGAGCAACTATTCATCATTTCCATACATAGGGATCATCTTCAAGGCGTTAATTTTATTCTAGCAAACCTAAGCACACTATCTATTTATTTATTTATAGCAAACATAAAGATCAAACTACATATATAACTTAAACTTTTTATTTAGTTTTCTATAGTTATGCATCTTTTTTATATCTTTTAACAAAACAAACATACCAAACTAGTAGTAAATAAGGTAAAGGATAAGAGTACTTACTTGGATAATGGGGGTTGCAATCCCCTAATTTGGATCTTGACAGTCTTTTTAGAGATGTAGACGTGAGGTAGACTGTGGTGGTGTGGTAGGTTCATGCTAAACCGTGCACACCGATGATTCTTTCCTCGCGAGATATTAGTGGACGTATACCAGAAGGATTGCAATTATGTGAAGAACATGTTGTTGTCCAAAGGTTGATATAAACTCATCTATGCTAACAAAAAGATGGTTCTTTGATTACTTTAGCACATATATTGTTTATCGTATTTTTTTATATTTTTTTTTAACAAATTATGTTCTTAGCTGCACTCTAGCAAGGATCAAGGCAAATGTAACTTTTAGCAAAAGACAAAATAAATGATGTGATACTTACAGATCTTTCTTCTATGAGGAACGATCCGGGTCTTCCTTCTCGCAGCAGAGTTGTTGGAGTTCATCATACGCCTTGCCTCACCTCTATTGTGAGTTCATCACTTGACTTACCCGCATTGAATATGATAGTTTTTACGCAAGGGTTAGTCAAAATAATATTTGCCTACTAGAGCATACTCTTGGTTCAAAAATCAACCTAAACACCACGTCTAATTTGATTTAGGAAAGCAATTTAACTAGCATTAAAAAGCCTTTGAAAGCACGATCAACCACTACTACAAATAAGCAGGATATAGTAACACCAGCTTGTGTTACTATAGATTGGAAAAAAATGTTACTACCATTCTTAGTAACACATTTCTTTTTGTGTTCCAATAGGCTATGTTACTATAGACCTGGTTTTCAGAACACATTTTACTTATCTATAGGAATATTTTTCTAGTGTTACAAGGATTTTTATTGTAACACTTTTTTTTTGTAGTAACACCTAGTTTGTAACACTTTTTTATATTCTAGTAACACTAGAACATTCGAGAGAGCATCATATGGTACAAAAGAACACATGGTTTGTAACACTTTTCTATATCTAGTGTAACATATTTTTATTTATTTGTTTTTAAAAATTCAAAATAAAATAGCAAAATATTTTTATGTAATGGAGGGAGGGCCCACCGGTCGGCCACACACTATCCCTCACCATTATTAATTTTCTAGAGTTTTTAGAAATATTGCAACCATAGGGATTCGAACCCATGACCTCCTCGCTTGCATGTCGGCTTCCCTACCATTGCACTATACAATCACTTGTGTCTATTGCCCATTTTGGTTCCCCACATATCTTACGAACTGAAAGTGAAAATTGACTATTTGGGGCCCAAGATAAATTCAAATCAAAAAGTTGTGAACTACAAAGTTTCATAACGTTTCGAGATATACAATTTTGGTTTAGAAAGTTTTTCCATCCGAGGTCATTCGAAAAATTCAAATTTTGAAGTTAGACATTCAAACAACCACATTTTGAGGCATCAAATAAAGTCAAATGAAAAAGTTGTGAACAACAAAGATTCATCACTTTTCGAGATCTATATTTTTATTAAGGTTATTTTCCTATCCGAGATCATTTTTAAAAAAAAGAATTTTAGTACCCCCATTTTATTATTCGGCGTCTATTTGTAAGGGCGACTAAATCACCGACCCAACTTAGAATAGAATGGGGCCAACTCTTACAAATCGTTTTTCTACATAGTGATCAGAACGGTTCCCCTAGTGTTAGGGAGGAGCATACCAACCGAAGGCGGGACTTGGCGGTTGGCGGTGACGGCAGGCCGATGATCCCGGCGTGATCGGTAGGGGGCATCTAGCGCCAATGTCCTTGTGGCTCATGAATTGGAAGGGCTACATGTAGATGTTTCATTGTAACACTTGGCCGGTAACATTATTTTGTGTTACTATAGGCATTTATTTGTAACATATTTTATGTGTTCCATTTATGTGTTACAACGTAGTACTCAATTGTAACATCTTACTTGTAACACTAATTTTGTGTTACTAAAATCATTGTTAGTAACACATTTTTGTGAATAAAGTGTTTTGTGTTACAACCAAAGTCTGTAATACTCTTTTTTTATGTTATCTGTGAGATTTCGTTTGTAACACATTGATGAATATGTTACAAGAAAGTGTTACAATATCCTTGTTGTGTAGTAGTGAACACTTTCGTAAACTAGGCACCATGCTTCATTTAAGAAATGTATGAAAAATACTTCAAACTAGAGCATACTATAGCAGACAACGGTGGCATGAAAGCATCATAGAGATTTACTTAAACAGAGATTAAAAAGCATGATCATGGTGAGGATAATATTTTTATTTATTTATTATTTTTATATGCAAACGACATGATGGGTGATTGCAAGGAATTAAACATGCAATGGATCTAAAAAAAAAAACATAAACTAAGTGGAGTGAATGCATGGATTATTCAAAGTAAACATGCAATGCAATGCAACAATTGAAAAGATAACTACTCATAAATTAAAGTCCATGAGCAAGACTTTCTCACCTTTGATCATACTTACCATGACTCACTAATGGAGCTTGTGAGTTGTGCGGCTTCTATTTTTGTCACTTGAGATGTGCTTTGAATTCTTGTGACGACGACCTTTTCTTCAATCTACACATGGTTAGAATAATATATATAAATGTACCTAAGAGATGGCGGGGCTCCGGTGTTGATGGATCTTGATGTTCAAAACACCTCGGTTTCTCCTTGAGGAAGCTTTGCCTGGGAAGGTCGCGGCGGCATCAAATGTCTGTCTATTCCACACTCAATGAGAACAAGGGTAATCCTACTAAAGCTAATTGATACACTAAATTAGCGAGATATCAAGATCATTATCAAAATCTTTACGCCAATTGCTTCCCCGCAACGGCGCCAAAAAGCTTGTTGGTATTTATTAAGTGCAAAAAGAATATAAAGGGTTCCGCAGTTTAGAATATATATACCATTGTAGCTTTTACCCGAGTATTCAGTATCGTTATTTATATTTTCCCACGAGGAAGCAAGGGTAAAGACTATGATAAATCAAAATCATGTATCTACTAACTTAATATACCAACTAAACTAAAGTGAGGAGGTAAATAATGTATATGATATGAATGATAATTAATAACACTTAACCAGGGAATATTATAATATAGAATAGATAACTAGGTCGAGAGGACAACGGGAGAGATCTAGGTTCCCTGAATACTTCTCTAGTACTTTGGTTCTTGAGTAACTAAGGCATGAAAAGGTATAGCAATCATAAAAGAACACTTCGGGACATCAGAACACTAGCCGCGAAAAGGGATGAGAAGGGGGCTAGGAAGCTCCGACCACGGTCCTACACTACCAATCCGAACGTGGTGGAATACGTCGGCCGTTAGGTTTGCCACCACCTAGGGCTACCACAACTATCCGTGGACCTGGGTGCAATCTAAGGTAACCTCTAGTCTAGACACCATGTCCACACTATTAATTACTACTCTAATCATCATGAATAACCGTGAGCACTCAATACGAGCGAAGATCCTATGCAATTATATAACAACTATATTCTAATCAATAACATGAAAGGCATAAAAGTACTAGAAAAGATAGATCTAATTATGGCATAAAGTCTAATAGAGTTGAGATACAAAGATATACCGTAACGGCGAAGACTTCTCCGAACCGGAACGCAGTTCCGCTCTCCCTAACTCTCTACTAGATCTATTCTATTACATTGTATTTTGTCTAATCTAATTCTCCAGCGCCGTGCCTCCATCCGATGAGATATGTATGAGATGATCCGAGATGATCTCGATGCTTGAAGCCGGGGGCGGGGGGCTTGCTTATATATGGGTCTTCTTATGTCTCTTCAGCTTCAGCAAAGAAGCAATATGGTACTAATCTTCATGGGCCTTGACAATGAACGATGACCATTGGATCAAACCGACATTGCTCTAACCGGTTTAGATTGGCGCCTTAGAGGCGGTGGAGGAAGCTTCTCGAAGCGGGGCTTGCTTGGCGCAGGGGCAGGCCGATCGGCCCGATTATTGGGCCGATCGGCCCGGAGGGTGTCCCACTCGGGTCCGCGGTGCGCCGTGGCTTCCGGAGTCTTCTAGATGATGTTTTCTTGAGTGTTAAGTTTCGTTCACGTCGGGTGTAATCCGAGCCCTCTAGACTTGTTTCGAGTTGGATTGCATTACACAATTCTACCGCTTTTCCCCTGTTAAGTCCCTCGCAAATCACAACTTTACCAAAACTCATGGAAATCATTAGTATAAAACCCTAATAAGGTTATCTAATTATATCTTAGTCCTTTTTCATGTTTAGTTGACAATTAAAAGTATACGTTAACATGTGTCAACAAACTTCATCTCCTCCCGGGTGGCGGCCATGTCGATGATCGTGGGCGGCGAGTCCGGCTTTCCTGTGAGAGGGGCACGAAAGAGAAGTTAGTGTTGGATAACGGGAGGGGGCGGGGTATATAAATGCGGCGTTTCCAAAACACGGTTGCTCGAAAAAACGTCACCGGCGAATGGCCGCGCCCAATGGCCGCGTCTCCTCGGCACTCAACGGCCAATCGTATTTTCCAAAGCACAACCGACAGTTAATTAATTGTTTGTTTTTGACAAATTTTACATTGAACAAGTTAAGATTCAAATCAAATTTAAGCGCTTATTTAATTTTAATCGCCCTTTGAACTGAAACGAAAACAGATTCGAGGGGACGGAGGGAGCAACACACAGCAATAATATATATTTTATTAATATACAAAAACAAAACAAAAACAAAACATATATTAAAAATGATAAAAGAAAGGAGGACTAAGGGTGTTTAGCGGTTTACCTCTAAAACAGCTTATAGCGGAGCTAATAGCGGGCCATAGCGAGCGGCTAAATTGTACTTACATGAACAGAAATAGCGGCACGTACTCTCGCCTCGAAAGGCTATAGCGGGCTATTTAAAACAGGTAGTGTATGAGGGCTCAAGAACTCTAATTTTCCTTTTTAATCTCTAGTCAAAACTTGTAACTAGTCTTTCTCCCTCATAGTAACTCCAAAATTGATGGTTTTTCTTTCTAATTTTCTTTAAAATCATGCTCTATCGAGCGATTGTATTATTATTACTTGTATTACTATTTGTCATGTTTCATCAATAACATCAAACAACATTTTTTGGAGCATCTAATGATTCAGCAGAAGAAGTCATGAACATATAAAAGTTGTACACCTTTTACATTGGTCATTTCTTCACCCGACGACGTTACAGTAACATTGTTCACAAGATTTACACATCCACATATAGTTTATATGAAACTACGAGAGACATCTTTAAGATTTGTGAACAATGTTTAACACTATGTCGGATGGGGAAAGAACCAAATTAAAATAAGAATTAGTGAACGTAGAGTCTTTGGAAAAAAAGTTACTGAACCCGTGCCGGGAACAAGGAGTCTCAGAGTAGTGGGCGTCCGTCCTTCATTCTCGGCCGCCCGCCGGTGCCTCTACCGGCCGGTGCCGATTTGTTGTGTGAGAAAATTATCGCCGGCCGGGTCGGGCTTTTGTGAGAGAAAAGCACTCTTGGTCGGTGGTCTGAACCAACAAATTTAACGATCGCTGCAGGTGTCATCGCAGATCACACCGCGCTCGGCAAAGAAAGATGGACTGAACGACGGTGGCGCACGGGCCCCATTCTACAGAGGTGATACGCAATGGATTCGCATGCAAGGGTGTGTATAGATGCGCTTTTTGTGTAGTGTAGTACTAGATGAGTTCAGAGGAAAAGGCGCCGCCCCAATTTTTTCACAGCAACGGGCCATGTTGCCACACCACGCCGGCGCACTGCCGGCCGCCCGCGGGTTGCCCTGCGGTGGCATCCCACCTGCTCGCATGGCTCGGCCCGCCCGACAAGAATGCATGCAACAGGCCCCTCGCTTGGAACCGGTGCATTTGCGTGAGATCAAAATTTGTGCATGCATGGTTGTTGTTTGGTTGCCTGCATACATGCTAGTTGCATCACATTCAAATTGTCACAAGCTACAAGCTGATCACAATAAAAGTAACTAGTCTTTTACCATGGCTTCCAAACTAAAAACCCAATGACTACAACAATAATTAGGACTACTACGAGCACTAGTAAACAGTGCCACTGATCTCCAACAGGTTGGTTTACAGGTGGATTAACAAGTGGTTGTAGAAGGGGTGGATCCACCTGCTGTCCAAGACCAGCTGCAAAAGCTTGCTCGGCCTCCACTTTTGTGTTATACTTCCTGTAGCAATTTCCCCGGAACCTATGTACTTGCTCGTGTGCTTCTTTCCAGGTTGAGTACACCCGGGTTCCCCGCCATGATGAACCACATACCATGCCATTCTTTGCAAAAAAGAAACAAATTGTAGGGAACATGACACAACATGGCTTATGTGCTCAGAGTTCATGTAGAAACATCATTGGCTAGGTCAGTGCTCAGATTATAGGAACAATGATCACAGCCCAAGGCATGTGCTTAAAGTATAGGAAAAACATCACGGGCATATAGGGCATGTGCTCGATTTCATGAAAAAGACATCACAGGTAATAAGGCATATGTAATCCCAAGGCTAGGGTTTCAAGAACAAGGAGAGAGGAAAAAAATCACCCGAGAGAGGAGAGGGCTCGGATCCACTTTGCTACAACACAAGAGAGAGAGAGAGAGAGGCCTGGATCCACGATTCACAAAGCAAGAACAAATCGAGAGGGGAGACAAAACCGACCCAGGTGGCGAAGAACTTTGAGCCGCGGGAAAGAGCGGGGGAGGAGGGAGCGAGGGGGATATATAGGCGAGATTGGAGCGAAGGGAGGAGGAAACCCTAGAGAGTTGCCATCTCCAGCAGCACGGAAATCGTCGGCAGCGCCCAGGCACGAGCACGAGGGAGCCCGGAGCGAGCCCCGGCCGTGTGGAGCACTTTTTGCACGAAAGGGGAGCCTGGCGCGGCACGATGGGAGCCTGGCTGGGGGCATATCCAGGTGCACCAAACACGGGAAGCGGTTTTTTTTTCACCTAATAACACGCCTTCATGCTACTCTATCTATACATCTACTGTAGTCATCAAGATTCTCTCCTTCTCTCCCACACTCATCTCTCCTTCTCTACTCTATACCGACTACCCTCGGTGGGGTCCACTTATAATGTTATTTAAATACCCGCCACTTGATGTGAGATGCATGCATTTGTTCAGGATCTCTCCGGCTCTGCCTCCATGCATGCTCGTCAGCCCCGTGGTGGGGGGCCGTGGCCTGTCCCGGATGATCTCTAGTATCTCGGGCTCGGCAAATATGCGGGAGCTGCTCTCGCCACGCCCGTCCCGACGAGTAGGTGGCTCCTCTAGGCTCGGCCGCCCCAAGCTGGGCGCGGACCGCATGTGGAGACATGCTTGCTAGAGGCCTTCGGACTCAAAGAACTTGATTTTTTTTTTAACTGTGGCCAAAACTTGTAACTAGTCTTTCTCCCTCATAGTAACTCCAAATGTGATAGTTTTTCTTTTCTATTTTTTAAAGAATAATGCTGTATCATGATATTGTATTCTTACTACTATTACTTTAGTCATGTTTTATTGAGAACATTTGAAATTTGAATTTCAAAATTACAACTTGAGACAACATTTTTTGGTTCATCCAATGATTTCAGAGAAGAAGTCAAGCACGTAAAGGTTGTATAACTTCTAAAGATGTACACCTTTTATATTGGCCATTTCTTCATCCGACGATGTCAGCGGTAACATTGTTCACAAGATTTACACATATCTCATATATAGTTGATGAAACTATGAGAGAGATTTCTAAGATTTGTGAACAATGTCACTAGCACTACTATGTCGGATGGGGAAAAACAAAAAAAAAATGTAGATCTTGCTAAGTTCGAAACTATCTATTTGAAAACTTTTTGGTTTGACATTACCTTGTAAAGGAAATCTAAGTCCCAATTTCAAAAAAATGGAAATTGAAATTTAAATGTTTTAAGTGACCTCGGATAGACAAACCACCAACATGACGATTGTAACTCTCAATTATCCATGAAACTTTTTAGTTCACAACGTTTTGATTTGGCATCATCTTGTCATGGAAAAACATGTAACAAATTGAAAACATTTAGCTTAGAGACGTGCATTGGGATATATATAGTTTCGCCGAAGAAAAGGCGTCTCGACTCTCGCCCATTTTCTTGGGCGTGTTCGCTCCATGAAGTCATGTCCGTCGCCGACCGTTACGCCGAAGCGCCAACTTTTGTTCACCTCCCGCCACGCCCCGAGCTTCCAACAAGAACCCTAATTTTTCTTTTTAATTTATAGTCAAAACTTGTATAACTTCTTAAGATGTACATCTTTTATGTAGGTCATCATTTATTCATATGATGATGTCGCAAGAATAATCGTCCCACGAGATTTACACATGTGTCATAGAGTTTATGAGAAAGTAGAAGACAAATTTCTAAGATTCGTGAACAATATCACACTAGCACTATGTCGGATGGGGAAACAAAACCAAAATAAGAATTGTAGGTCTTGCTAAGTTGTGAAACTCTCTAGTTGAAAACTTTTTGGTTTCACATTATCTTGTAAAGATAAATTATATATATAGGTCTCAATTTCAAAAAATGGAAATTGAAATTTATTTTTTAAAGTGACGTCGGATAGACAAACCACCAACATAATGATTGTAGTTCTCGATATCCATGAAACTTTATAGCTTACAACATTTTGATTTGAGATCATCTTGTCATGGGAAAACATGTAACAGTTTGAAAACATTTATCTTGACGCGCCTTTGGGACACCTCCGCCGGAGTGCACCGGCCGCGCTGCCCCGCCCATAACCTATGCCCCGCACCCGGTCTTCGCACCCGCATTATTGCTGGCCGACCAACTCTTCGCCGACAAAAACGTAGCTAGAGAGCGCCCCACCAAAAGCTCCAAGGCGCGGCCATGGAAAACCTTCCGCGTGACATGCTTATAGAGATTGGCGATTGGTGTCGCCAAGGTCTCGGCGAATCCCATGGAGGACCTCCACAATCTGCGGCCACTGCTCACGTGATGAAAGCGGGGCGTTTGGCGACCCACCGGTGGGATTCGATTGTATCCTACCGATCGGTGTCGCATCGGCAGCGGGTCAGCATTACCGCCGTCGCGAGAATTTATCTCATCGGTCACTCGTCATAACCCGGAGCGCGTATTTCGGGGTCATATTATACCAGCTCCCGCTCCCCGCCGCACCGCCATGCCGCCGCCGAAGCAGGCCGCGGCGCGTCGCCGCATTAGGGGCATGAAACCGCCAAGTATGTTCTTGCCTTGTGCTCTACAGGGCCAACACCGTGCCGCGAACGACCACTGGCGCGCCGCGGGTGTTGCGCGGAGATCGGCGCTACCACCTCTACGATGGCTGGCCGACGCACACGAATCGGCAGAACCGAACTCGGCGAACGGCCTGGCGGCGACATGCATGGGATTTCTTGAGGAGACTTGATGGCGGCACGTATACCGCCAAATTGGAGTAGAGAATACCGCCCTCCAAAGCACCACGGTGCCTCGCCATGACAGCATCGGTGCGAGGGCGGAAACCGGTGCGCCGCCATTCACGGATGGGATGGATTCATTTCAGGCGTGGAGGATGTTGCAAATGAGGAGTGTAGGAGTGTGAAAGTTTCTTCCGTGGTGTTATGTGGGCACTATGAGCAAGTTTTAAATTGGGATTGATCGATCTATCGATCACATGCGTGATGAAAACTTGGATGTTTTGTTAGTCGTGAACCATGCATATTTTCCAAAAAGTGACGAAAGGCGGATTCCTAACAAATTTTTCGTTTTGAGGCCGGATTCCCAAATCCCAAATTCAAAAGAAATGATGCCGATTCCTAAGACAAACTCTTTTCGGGGCCAAATTCTAATTCTCTCATAGTCCTATTACTCCAAACAATGTTTGAAATTTCAAAATACTATCACACAAGTTCTGATCGCCCTTTTACATTACTTAGGTGGGACCATGGTGTATGCAGATCGAACACTCTCCATTTGCCACCTCGGATTCCTTTATAGTGCTACTATGGGCGGGTTTTCTCTCGTAGTCTCTCGTCTCTTCCTTCTCCCATACTACACCTACTAGTACTCTTCTCACCTCTTCTCCGTCCTGACTTCATTCATCTCAACCAAACCTGAGTTGCTAAATTGCGGACGTCCGCGAGTTATGTTAACTCGCGGACGATCTGACCAACCAAACTTTCCTATCTAGGAAAGCATGTATTCCCGCTTTATCTTTTTTTTGGAAAGTTGAGAGGCGCATCCGATATTGTAGCAATCTTCCTTTTCTTTTTGCATCGCGATGTCAAATTTTAAAAAACAAAACATTTTTTTTTAAAATTACTATAAGTCTTGAATGGTGTATCCGTTTTTAATTCCGTGCATCGGTCGTTCTACGCGATGAGACGAACAAAATTAGATCCCACTCAACTATGTTTTGGAGATTTTTTTTGATTTTTTCTAATATCAATTTATAACTTATGAAATATAACTTTTAACTTATAACTTTTACATGTAGCACCTAACTTATATGGATACAAAAGTTATGTCTAACACTCTAACTTATAACTTATAACTTTTACATGTAGCACCTAACTTATACTTTGGGTTGGGAAGGAGGCGAAGAAAATGTCGCAAAAAGAAGCACATCTTCTTGGGTAAACACCGCTGAGATCTCTAAAATGCACTTCTTTTTTTTTTTTGAAGTTTTTTTTAGTGGCTCTAAAAAGGTTTTTTTTTGTCTTGTATATTTGTGTGATTCATGCTATAGCTTGTACAACCACAAAGACCTATGCGCGGGGAGATTATAAAAAGTATGGGTTTGGAGGTCGCGGCGGGAGGGGCCACTCACCTCTCCTCGCCGAAGTCGAGCATTTTTCGAAGTCGCGCCGACTCCGACTCACCAAACATCCACAGGAGCATCTTTTGTGTTTAGCAAAAGAAGCTTCGCTCGCCCTCCCGCACCCCCATCAGCGCAATCGTAGCTAGGAGCCACTTTTCTCTCTCCCTCCCTCTCCCTCTCAGCGACATTGGGCCATGTCGCTAGGGCCGAGGCTTCGATTTTGGGGCTCCCGGCCTGCTCTTTTGGCCTTCTGGTGCCTTCGTAGCTTAGGTCTTGCTTCCTCTTTTTGACAATGTTCGCTTGCTCTTGATTCATCTTGTATGAGCTTGTTGTGTCTCATGAATACTATTAAATCAGCCAAAAATCAGCGTTAGCAAAACAACCCGTTTCAGGAATGTTGTTATATTATCAAAAAAAATTGTTAAAATTTGGAATGCTCGCTCTCCAAGAATGCAGATCGAACTCAGTATTGCTAGTTTGTGTATTGTGGCTCAACAAACGAATTCAGCTTGATTTGTTCGGTAAAGAGGCAAATTTTGGCCTTGTGTTGAAACAAATTTGGCATCAAACACTCACCTCTCTCTCTCTCTCTCGATCGATCGATCGAGCAGGCATGTGAAATGACTTCCATACGTGACCCTCGATGTAGACACACTATCGCATACGTTGTTCGAGCATGTCATCATCATCATGATTACGATTCTCTTCAACCCGTCTTTGGATGAGCCGTACGGCCGTGGCAACGTGAACGCTTCGGTTCCTTGTCGCAGGCGCCGAATTATAGACGAGAGAGAGCATGGCCACAAAGCGGGCCTCACAATTTAAACAACAACAACAAATCATGGTTCGTGCACGTTGAGGGCCCCACAATTTAAAATACCTAAAAAAATGTTTTAACCGAGAAACCAAAAATCTAAATTAAATTCGATTACACTACTAAATTTGTTTCGATTAATTCTTCAAAACAAGACATCACATGGATATAAGTATTTAGATAAAATTAACGGTGGGCCTACACGATGGTAGTTGGGATAGAGTAGGACAAACTTTTTTCGGGGCCAAATTCTAATTCTCTAAATAATGTTTGAAATTTCGAAATCTTGGCACACAAGTTCTGATCGCCCTTTTACATTAACCGTGGGACCATGGTGTGCATCGAACACCTACAAGAGCCACCCTCAGTTCCTTTACCAACCCGTAGAAGATACATTGCGCATGCCCAGTGCTACTATGGGCAGTTTTCTCTCGCAGTCTCTCGTCACTTCCTTCTCCCATACTACACCTCTTCTCATACTGTACATTCTCACCTCTTCTCCATCCCGACTTTCCAAACTCATCTCAACCAAACTCGAGTAGAGAGCTGGCCCGACATAGGGGATGCCTGCCCATTTCGTCTCCATCCTGGGGGTGGTGCTCTTTATCACATCCATGTAGCTAGATATGGCTTTTCGTGTGGTTTTTGAAGCAAAAGCAAATACAAAAGTTTTTCCTTTTTTGGTGGTTGCAGATTCGGGGTCCGTCGGCGGAAGCACATCTTGGGTAAGCACCGGTGCATTATCCTTCCTTTTTTAAAGGGTTTTTGGAATGGCTATAAAAGGTTTTGTTTTGTCTTGCATATCTGTGTGACTCATGCTATCTACTACTAGCTTGTAGTACAACCTTGCTCAATAATTTTGCTGTCTTATACCTTTTCCCGATTCATCCTAGGTACAAACACAAAGACCTACGCGGGAGATTATAATAGGATGGGGAGGAGGCTAAGAAAATGTCGCAAGAAAAGCACATCTTCTTCGCGGGAGATCCTTTTCCACCTCTCAAGCTTCTTCTTGCATGCTATCGGCTAGCCTCGCCTTGCTTCACGTGGATTCCACTTCACGTATCATGCGCATGGCTAGAGCTTAAGGGGGTGTCGGGAATAGGATCACGCCCCAACTCGCCTTCGTAAGGCATGCCACGAGCGTGTTTGGTTCAGCTTTTCGCGGTGGTACGCCACACCCCGCATGCTTCTCGCTGCGTTTTCTATTTTTGGAGACTGCGTTGGAAATCTCGCCAAGGGCCGCAAAGCGCCTCGACGGTCTTTGTTGTCTCTACACGAAGTCCGGGATGGGAGGAGGGCGCCTTCTAAATAGATGCTCCCTACTCGACCAGATCGAACATGTATTGCTAGTTTGTGCATTGTGGCTCAAAACTATTCAGCTTGATTTGTTCCAGAAAGAGGCAAATTTTGGCCTTGTGTTGAAACAAATTTGGCATCGAACACTCACCTCCTCTCTCTCTCGATCGACGAGCGAAGGCATGTGAAATGACTCCATACGTGACCCTTCGATGTATAAAGTATAACATAGTGTTCGTGCATGTCATCATCATCATGATTACGATTTTTATCGACTGCGCCTTTGGTGCAGATGACACTGCGAGGATGGACGGAACGACGAAGTTTTTTATATTCCCAAAAAAGTTTTGACCCAACAATACTACGGGGGACTCAAGGCAGAGGCAGGCAGAATTTTACCGCCGCAAGCAACGTGAACGCTTCGGTTTCTTGTCGCAGAAGCATTGGATATAGATGAGAGAGAGCATACCGGCGGGCCCCACAATTTAAAATACCTAAAAAATGTTTTAACCGATAAACCAAAAATCTAAATTAAATTCGATTACACCATTAAATTTGTTTCAATTAATTCTTCAAAACAAGATGTCACATGGATATACGTATTTAGAAAATTACTAGTGGGCCCACACAATGAATGCAGAGAAACGGGAATCTTGATGACTAGGATAGAATATTCCTTCTAAAGAAAGCAAATAGAGGAACGTGAGTCAATTTTTTTCGTTTTTGCAAAAATCCAAGGATGGTAGACTAGTTTAGCAAACTCTTGGAGACGACTTTGTCATTTTACTTTTTAATTGTGAGAAATTTTGAAATTTAATCCTGCCCCTAGAAATATGACACGTAATTCTCGCTTGTTTTTACAAAAATTTGACCCATGTTGTGCGATTTGCTATGAAATCTAGACTTTTTGAATTTTCCAAATTTCAATAATTACGAGGGGTCATTTTTCCTTTGTTTAGGGCATCGGGGGCGCCTACCAAGCAGCGCCACCGGCCGTCGCGGCAGCTTGCCACGTCGCGGCCACCCTATGGATGTGGGTCGGGCAAATGAGTATTTGGGAGGAGCTTTGAGAAGCCGCGGGCGTGTAGACTTGGGGCAGTGGACGGCGGTTCGGCGGCGACGGGCGCTAAACGCTGCACTTTGCGGACTCAAGACGAAGGTCGTGGTGCTCGGTTCGACTCTCCGTGAGCGGCCGGCGGGCTCAAGAGGAATTGAGGAAATGGTAATGATGTCCTTTCCCATTCTCAAACAGGTTAAACAATTTTTCTAAATTTATAGAAAATACAAAAATCCCAAAAAATCCAGATTTCATAAGAACTCGGCGCGACATGGGTCATATTTCATAAGGCATGCGAATTCGGGTCATATTTCTAGCGGCACACACGATAATGGATTAAATTTCATAATTTCTCGTTAATTGTATAAATGAAGCCGCTAGGAAGCAATGGTTTAGCACTCTCTGTCGTAGTCATATCTTGTTGGCTACTCTACTAAGCAGCTCCCTTTCAGTAGTCATATCTTGTTGGCTACTCTACTACAAGCGACTCCCCCGTTATTTTTTTTAGGGCTTAAAATCTAGATGAAAAACTCGATACTAACACTCTTGCCCACACTAGGGTGGCCTTGTCATCTGTCTTACCAACCTCATGATCTTTGTGGATGCAGACCATGTGGACGACCTTGGAGGCAGATCCAAAGACGGATCTAGCGCAAACGCTAGGAACAGTCTGCATTGTGTCGCCTTACAAATCTACTCTGTATGTGACTCAATCTAACTTGTACAAAAATTGTGTTGTCTTAAATATCTTTTTTCGGGTTGATCCTGTACAACCACAAAGAACTAGTGGGCGTGAAATTATAAAAGGATTAAAGAGAAGATCATATCCCATCTGCCTATGGTGCTCGAGCAATTTGAAGATAATACTAGATCTTTGTGGTGCGGTCCAAGTGAATAGTAGTAGGAGTAGGTGTGCTTTCGGGGTGTTTAGTTCCCATGCAACCCAAAAGTGCTACAATGCCGGGCACATCAAATCTTTTAACGCATGCATGGAGTATTTAAATATAGAGAAACAAAAAACTAATTATTACAGTTTTAGCTGAAAAAGAGTGAGATGAATCTTAAGCCTAATTACTCTATGGTAAGACAATAAATACCAAATACAAACGAAAAGTGCTACAAATCGAGAATATTTCACCAACTACTCCGTAATTGTGTCGAAACAAATTTGGCGACCCTATATCAAATGGAGATGCAGGAGCTTGGCCAAACTCTCTCTCTCTCTCTCTCTATGCCTCGTCTCTTCCTTCTCCCAAGATTGCATCGAGCAAAGCCTGTCAAATGACTCCATATGTGACCCTACAGGCCGGTCATGGAAAAAGGAGTCGATCGCGGTGTGCAGATGACACCTGGCGACCTCGCACCAAGGATGGACGGAACGGCGATAGGCGCGTGGGCCCTATTGTACTCGGAGGATTCGCATGCACGGTATACGAGTGGAGTACTACCGGGGGCCCGTGCCCCCTGTCCCGGCTCCTTGCTCGACTCTTCACAAAAAGAAAAAAAAAAAAAAAATGATTTCTATTTTTAATGCAGGGAGTGCCGCCAAAAGCCTAACAGCCGAGGACCGGCGTAGCTCGGTTGGTTAGCTCGCCGGTGGGTAGTGTGTGTCGTGGTGCTCACGGTGTGTGTGTGTGAGTGTGTATGAGCGGAATCAGCAGATACTAGTACAACTGTACCCGGTCAGAGTAAGAGGCAACTCAAAAAACGCCTAAAAGCAGTCTTTCTCCGCCTATTAATCCAAACTCTATTTCAAATTGAAATAGTACACAAGTTCTGATCGCCCTTAGCAAGATTTAAGAAGCAAAAATGTGTCACCCTACATTAACCCGGTGCCGTGGGGCCATGGTGTCGACATCAAACACTCTACAATTACTACTACTACATATTGAATATGTTCGGCTGATTTTGGCTGATTGAATAGTATTATAAGTTTTGAAATAAGAAGCAATGGTTTATTAGCTCCCTGTAGTACTCATATCTTGTTGGCTATTCTATTTTTCAAGGTGTAAAACTGGATGCTAAGGCTCTCCACAACGCCAGGTGCTCAAAAGGATCTAACCCTACAACCGGTAGATTTGGTTTGCCTCCTTCCGCCTTGATACCCAAGTGAATAGTAGTAGTAGCTGTAGTTGGTACTCATTGTCCCCCGCTAACATCGACGAGAGGGGCTTGTGGCGTAGGACTATAATAATTAATAATCTTCCATATAGGTCTCGAGCTCTGGTCATGGACATGGCTAGCGCTTAAGACCTCTTATTTGACATTATAATCCGCCGAGGGCCGCAAAGCGTCTCAACGGTGTTGTTGTCATCGTATTTGAGTCCGGACCCGAGGGACGTCCATATTTGTCTTCGTAGCTTAGGTCCATCTTCCTTTCTTTGGCAAATTTCCGATTTGAATACATAGTATATGAAGTCCAACCCACACTCGCTACAAGTGTCCCTGGCTTTGGAAGTGAAATGAAACAAAAGTACTCTTGCTTTCTCCACCCTCCTCCCACCCTCTGCTCAAAATTGAAATTGGAGGAGCGTGGCTCCAAAAAGCCTAAAACATTCTATCTCCCTCCTCCAAACTGCTTTTAAACTTCGAAATACTAGGTGTACATGTATTACACAAGTTATTATAGTCGCTCTTAGCAAAGTTAAGGCCTGAAACCGGGTGCCGGTGGGGCCATGGTGTCCGCATCGAACACTCTATACTAAAAAGTTCTTGTCTTTCTCTCTCCGGTCTCTCGTCACTCTCGCCGCTTCCTTCTCCTCCCATACCAAGTACTAGTAGTACCACCACTCTTCTCGCCTCTTCTGCTGACTTCCAAACTCTTCTCACCAAATCTTACCAAATAAAGAGTAGAGAGCGGTCCGACATAGGGATACCGTCCTCGGCGCCTCAGCGTCTCCATCCTTGGCGAGGTGCACCTCTTTATCACACCCATGGATCTAGATATGATTTTTCATGTGGTTTTCAAACAAAGCAAATACAGAAATTTTTTTGGGTGGTTGCGGTCGGGATCCGTCGGGGGCCTCGTGTCCCCGGTAGCGGCTACGGTGAGGTCGCGTCATCGTCTTGACTTCGACCGTGGATCCCGCCAGCGTGGGGCGCGGCGGAGAACGAGGCGTTTATTGCGGCGTTCGACGGGATTGCCCGATGCCGCCGTCTGCCCGCGAAGTCCCGGCCGCTCGGATCTCGGTGTTTTACTTGTGGGTTGGGGCGGCGGTCGAAGAAAAAGTCGCAAGAGAAGCACATCTTGTTGGGTAAACACCTAAATCTAAATTGTAAAGTGCATTATCCTTTTTTGAAGTTTTTTTTTGAATGGCTCTAAAATTGTTTTGTTTTGTCTTGTATATCTCGTGTGATTCATTTTATCTGTCTTAAATACCTTTTTCCGATTGATTCAGGTATAGACACAAAGATCTATGCGGGGAGATTATAAAAAGTGTGGGAGGAGGCCTAAGAAAATGCGGGGAAAAGAACACATTTCTTCTTAGGTAAACCCCCGAATCTAATCCCAAAGTGCATTTCATTTTTCACTAACCAACCAATCCCGGATCTATAATCTTCCGACTTTAGCAAACTTGCGTCAGAGCCCCCGAGAGTGAAACTAAATTATATTTCCACCCTTTGTTTACCTCTTCTCGTCTGTTCTTTTTTTTTTTTGAGGTGTTCCCATGTACGATAGATGGGCCGTCCACTAGGCTATAACTTTGCTAAGAGCGATTGTAACTTGTGTAGTACAGTACACGTGCTACTAGTATTTCCACCCTTCGTTTACCTCTTCTCGTCTGTTCTGTTCCCATGTACGATAGATGGGCCGTCCATTAGGGGCACTAACTACCTCTTCTGGTTGGAGCCAAGTTTTTTTTTCTATTTTTGCAAAAATCCAAGGATTGTAAACTAGTTTAGCAAACTCTAGGAGATGACTCCGCCCGCAAAATTAGAGGTGCCACCAAACACACGGCAGGAGATGCTGTCATTTTATTGTTAATTGTAGTACATGAAGCTGGTACGAAGCAATGGTTTAGCAGCTCTCTATCATACTCATATCTTGTTGACTATATTTTTTCAGGGCAAAAAACTAGATGAAAAGCTGGAGGAAGGTGAAGAAAATAATTCTTCCATGTTCAGCTGATAATATTAACACTCCTGCTCACACCTAAGTACTACTACCCCATAATGGGGGAGGGAGAGGCCTTGGTCAAGGAGATGTCTCCCTCATCGTCTTTGTTGATGCGGGCCATGAGGACGACCTTGGAGGCGGTATCTAGCATCGGATCCCGCGCGAACGCCAGGAAAGGTATCTTCTTGTGTTACAAATTTATGCGACTCCTGCCATCTAACTTGTATAAAAATTGTGTTGTCTTAAATACCTTTTTTCGGGTTGATCCCAGGTACAACCACAAAGAAGATTTTAAAAGGATAAAAGAGAAGATCATATACACATCTATCTATCCTCCTGGAGCAATTTGAAGATAATAGATCTTGTGTTGTGGGCACAAGTTGTGGTCTTGGCCTAAGTGAATATACAACAGCAAAGTAGCTCTCTATTGTCCCTTTTAACATCTAAGAGAGGGGCTCGTGGCGTAGGACTATAATCTCCCGTGTAGGTCTCGAGCCCTGGTCATGGCCATGGCTAGCGCTTAAGACCTACGCTGGAGATTATAATCCTGTTGAGGGCCACAAGCGTCTTGATGGTGTTCGAGTCTGGACCCGAGGGATGTCCATATTTGTCTTCGTAGCTTAGGTCTTTCGGCAAAATATGTAGTGCAAACCACCATCTTCGTGTAAACCTGTGTAAACCACGGCAAAAAAATTATGTAAATTCATCAAAAAAATCACACATGTAGATGATATGATGATACACTGACCTTGTAAAATATCATGTCCAAACTCGACTCCGTTTGTGATCGAGAGTTATAAAAATAACAAATTTCTAACAAATTATTTGGACAACTTTTCGCTTGAAATTTGTTATTTTTATATCTCACAAACGAAGTCGAGTTTGGACAAGATATTTTACAAGGTTGTGTATCATCATATCATCTATATGTGTGAATTTTTTGGTGAATTTAGATGACTTTTTTTGCCATGGTTTACACGGGTTTACACGTATAAGACGGTGGTTTGCACTACATATTTTCCGTAGGTCTTTTCTTCGACAATGTTCTTGCTGCATCTTGTTTCATCTTATATTGTCTCACAGTGGTACTATTAAATCAGCCGAAATCAGCCTTTAGCGTAACAACCCGTTTCCCTCGTAATGTTATTATTATCAAAATTTTGTTCAAATTTGGAATGCTCTAGCTCTCCAAGAATCTTGAAATAAATAACTTAAGATTGAGAGAGTATTTATCTATACAAAGTTTGGCAAATTTCCTATTTTGAATACATTTTGAAGTCCAACCCACGGTCACTACAAAAACTCATTCGGTGCAGTGTCCCCTGCTACCGAGGATCTCAGCTGTGCATTTTAGCTACCGAGGATGACCCCCATTACTAAGAATGTTTACAGCTCGATTCACCCGCACCGTGCATAGCAACCAAAAGAATAGCCATCACAGGCACTTTCTAACGACCTACAGTTCACCAAACTCGAACCATACAAAAAAACATCCATTTTGATCTCCCAACTCGCCCAATTTCTTTCTCACCTCGGTTGTGCTCGGGTACTACAAACTAAGCATCTCCCTCGTTGATAAGGGCATCGATGTCGACCTCGCGGACCACCGCGTCCGCCGAGGCGCGTAGCCATCGAGGAGATCTATGTAGTTCGCCAGTGCTGCCCTTCGGGAACCCCTCCACCCGCCGAGGTCCGCTTCCGCACCATCGACTCCGCCATCGCCCGGTGTCATCACGGCGCCAAGACGGTGCGTGTACCACCGCGGCACGCGTGCGGTGCCCCGCTCCACCTCCAACTCCCGGGTACGCATCAAGAAGAGGTGGATGCGAAGGAGCGCCATCTCCCTGCTCCATACCGCAGCCAGTGTCATACATGGAATTCGGGTTCGGCGAAGGCGCCCCCTCGGGAGGAGGAGGAGATGGAGCCGGATCGGGAGCACGTGGAGGCGGGGGAGCCACAACCCGAGCGTAGGTCCCGGGCGGGGGTGGGAGCCGGGTTGCGGTGGACGGACGCCTGCACCCCTAGCTCTGCTCAAATACCAGAACCACCCTCCATCGTGCTCACAAGTAGGAGTGGTAGAGGATGAGGGGTGCGGAAGAGGAATAGACTACGTAAGAGTGGAGTGAAACCCATGCTTGGGGGGAGGAGGGGCAAAGCCCTGAACTCTTCCCCTCCCTTTTCGAAAAAAACAAAAAGGTGTGGCGGGACGCCGCCGGAAAAACCCTTCCCTCCTCCCTCCGCGGTTGGCGGTCGATTTTGCCGCCGCACCCCATCCGTGGCGCCTCCTAGTATATGTATTTATTCTTCTAAAAAAAGAATATATATATATATTTATTGGTTCTAAGAAAAAAGAATATATATTTATTCATGCTTGTAATATTGTTCAAACATGTCGTTGTCACGATTTGTTCATGTAAAATATTGTTCTATGGGAGATGGGGACTCGAATCTAACCGGACGTGGACGGGGTTGAGATTTGTTTGAGGTGTCCAACAAAAAACGCAATTCTTTGACTTTTTAAAATCTAATTTGACCAAATTGCACGCTGCCGCCAATTTTTTGAAAGTGCCGCCTATCCCAATTTTTTTTGGACCGAGAGGATCGGATCGAGGGTTCAATAACTCTTAGCATTTTTTTTTATACTTCGGACCCGTGTTGGATTCATGCGATCGTAAAATGCCCGCTGTCGTAGCCTATACGCATCGCTTCAACTCCTTCCCTCCACTCTTCTTGCTTTTTGCCGTGCTCCACTGCTTCAACTCCTTCACTTCCCCCCCGGTGCCGCCCTTTGCACTCCTAGCCTCTTCCCCCGCCCACCACGCGTGCCGCCGTCTCCATTCCTCCTCGCCCCTCCCCTCCCCCCGCCGTCGAAGATGAAGTGGCACGTGAGAGAGGGGACCCAAACGGGGAGGTTCGCCCCGGTTCCTCATCCCCTGGCGACCGACGGAGGTGGCGACACCGCCAAGGTTCAACTGGGCGTCCCGTCCGCCCCCACCCGGGTACAACAATTTGGGCATACGTGCGCTTCGTCCTTGTCTCCGTGGAAGACTAGAGCTCCGTGGCCACTCAGGAGGCATCAAACCCTAGCCACGCCGATGATGGAGAAGCGAAGCGGCAGGCGGCGATGGCATTGGAGGAGTTGCGTCGCAACACCGAGTTGGAGGCGCCACCCGCCCGGGCACGACATGCAGGCTGTGCGGCGGGCGCGGGCGCCTTCATCGTTGCCGAGGCCTTGTACTTCACCTCCGGCTAGCCGGGCGTCGTTGAGGCGGCTAGCCGCCGAGGTGAACCCGGGCGGAGGCGGAGGGCGAAGGAGAAGTCCCACGACAGCGCCGAGGCAAGCGGTGAGGAAGCGGGCGGCGGCGGCGACGCCGGCGTAAGGAAGCGAGCTCGTCGTTGGCGCGGTAATAATGCCTCGTTTAAAACTTTTTTTCCACTCGGGGATGACCCCATTTCCATTACTTTTGATTACGTAAACACAAGCATTCATTAGAAGTTTTACGTAAGAGAAGCTACAAAAACGCAGGACATGCCTAAGAAACTCTATCGAGCTTAAAATCGAACACAACGTAACCTCCCTTGAACCCATATATCACGGGCAATCAGACAACGACAGCAGTTCAAACGGTAACAGCAAACACCAAAAGTAGACTAAGCCCTCTCCCAGAGCACCCGAAACTTAGCATAACAACAACTCCCAGCTTCTAATCATCTAGCCTATTAACATGGCCTCACGTCATATATATAGATTATAGACCTTTTCAATTCTTGCGTAACATCATGTTACTCTTGCGGTATCCTCATGATTTTCGGATCTCCTTTTCCTCGAGCACTTCTCGGTCTTCCATCCTCGCCATCTTCTGTATATATATATATATATATATATATATATATATATATATATATATATATATATATATACTTGTTTTAAAACTTAAAATTGTGGAAACCAATAGCTATTTTGGCATATATATAGTTCTCGTGAATGGTACGCCGTAGTAGTTCTCTAGCCACCGTTTTGGCATAGTTCACTTTTCTTCATCTTTGCGGTTTCGAACGTGATTTAATTTGAGGATTGTGATTTGTTTTTGTTGACACGATCTCATCCGGACCCCCGCATATAATTGTTTCTTGCATATATATATGTTGTGTCCGAGGTGGTGGTTGTGAAACCCATCATCGCGGAAGCTCCGGGAAGTTTCGGGGCTATTGAGGATCTCAACAAAGGGAAGACCGAGAAGGAGAGGCTCATGATGCAAAAGCTCGACGCCGTCTTCAGGCCGTTGAGTCTCGCTTGTTGAGTACGTGAAGAATTAAGGCCGAGAAGCGGTACGGTGCTTTCGGGACGAGGTGCGGGGTGCCATTCGTTCGATGCCGACACCACACTAATTAATGTGATCGATCTTATCTTTGTCTTGACTTACTTTTGTTGATGATGTACTATCTAGCTAAGTTAGTATTAAAACTATGTGTGATGATCGATGCAAACTCGATGATTCGCTTGCTCAATTTCATAAAATATATGATGCTAGTAGCTTGTTCGCACAAATTGTTGACCACACATACATATGCCTCGCATATATAGCTAGCTATTTAATTTTACAAAGATAGACCATGTTGTTTTTACAAAGACGGAGACCATGTTCGTTTTTACGGCATTGAGAGATGGTATGCCATCTCAAATCAACCTCCAAGGCCAATATGTCACCACATAAAGCCGTAAAATAAAAAGCTAGAGGTACTTTTATAACAAAAGAACAACAACCACTTCAAACACTCAAACCACACCATAAACCTGCACATGTCACATGAGCTTTAACAACAGCAATAGCTATGCATACTCATTTGCAAGACCGCTTTTTTTGGGCGCCTTTTTGCCACGGGGCCCTCCTTCTCTTTATGTCCATCTCGAGGTATGGAGTCGGCTCGCTCGCCAGAATCCTAGGGATGATTTTTGCATCAAAAGAAGGGATTTCACCGAACTCATAGATACCTTCCTCTTCCACTTTGGATTTTCAAGTCCGATAACCCGCTTTTTTTCCGGGGAGAGCCACTTGTAGGTTCTTGCTTATAGTGTCGCGCACATAGAAGACTTGGCTAACCTGATTTTGAAAAGTACAAATGGCTCTTGCATGTGCCCGGCCTGTCCAAGGTCAACGCAAGTGTAGCCATATTTGTCTTTCTTGAGACACCTTTGATTATCGGGAACCCATCTACACCGAAAAACGGTACTTCATGTCTCCCCGGATACGCAGAGTTCCCATATCTCTTCAATCACGCCGTAGTATGGTTCCGCGCACCTTCGATAATCGGTTGCAACAATACGAACACGGAGTTTCGGTACACACTTTTCTTGTCTTGATCGGCCGGTGTAAAAGGTGTAGCCATTTATGTCATAGCCCCGATAAGTTGTGACCGTGAAGAAAGGCCCCTTTGCCACCGTCGAGCTTTTTGTTGTGGCAAGAGTCGCCCGAACTAGCAAGTCGGTCTCCCGATCCGGATGTTGAACCGTTTCTAATATGCGCCCTCGTTAAGCGGAGACTCGGTCCAATCCGGATTTTCTTCCCGCAACAACCGATAATGCTCTGCGATGTAAGGATCTATCTCATTTTCGCGTGTAGCATCACAAGAGAGTGGGCTTTGTCAAAGTCGTCTTTCTTCGAGTAATTTGCTTCTCCCCAAGAAACCACGCCCCCGCTAGCCTTCCGTCATGGCGAGACTTGGAGATGCCGATTGGATTATTGGGGTCGCGATAACGGAGACACCAATCGACCACTTCCTCGGTAGAATAGCATTGTGCCATGCTTCCCTCGGGGTGAACCCGACTCTTTGAAAACCTCGTTCAGAGTACTCATAAATCTCTCATACGGATACATGTGGTGGAGGTACATCGGTCCAAGATACCCGATCTCCTTAACCGGATGGACCATGAGATGGACGGATATGTCGAAGAAAGTCGGCGGAAGTAAGCCTCAAGGAGACACATCGTGTCACACATGTTCTTTTCAAGATCGTTCAGTTTTCATTCGCCGATCACCTTCGAGAGATTGCATTAAAGAAGGCGCAGAGGTGATGATAGCCTTTCGGACCTTTTCGGGCAATATGTTTCCGGATCCCGACCGCAAGCATCGTCGTGTGCATGACATCGCAATCGAGAGCCTTCATCGGAAGCATTTTGTTCTCTTTAGCAGCACAAGTTTTCGGACTGGGCTGCGTATCGAGGAGGGAAGTTTGACACTACGAAAGAAGTCGCACAACTCCCGCTTTCTCCACGGGTCGCTTACGGCGCAGACAAAGGTGGACGGTCACCGGTTTCATTAGGAAGGAGCTCGGGCCTTATGTCCATGTCCTCTAGGTCAGCTCTTGCTTTATCATGGTCCTTCGATTTCCATTTGTCATTCATGAGTGTCCCAAGCAAACTTCCAAAGACGTTCTTTTTCACGCGTGCATGATATCTATGCTTTGTGGCAAACCGCTATGTCTTTCCAAAGAAGGTAGCTCCCATAGGATTGACATTTTCTTCCACCTCTTCTTATCGGTAGGCTTTTTTGCGGTTTCGGCTCTTCGAAAGCTGCTTTCTCTTTCTCTTTTCTTTCTCTTTGTTTCCTTTGGTTCGTCAGGCGGCGGTCATATCCTTTACCACCTGCTCGTAGACACATTTCCCCATTGAAATGCCTTGGTGCATTTTGCTTTCTCCTTCGTCCCATCAAACCGACATTTCATCTCACGGTATGGATGCTTTGTAGGAAGGAAACGTCGGTGCTTTACATAAACCCTCTTCTTTGAGTTATTGACCAAACGGTCTCGGTGTCGTCTAAGCAATGAAAGCGATCTTTTCTCTCCTTTGCTCGCCCGGACACGCCACGGTGTCTGGAATATCGATGATTGTGGTGAAGAGCGGGGCACGTAAATTGAAGTGCTCTTTCTTGTAAGCATCGTACACACCGACACCACCCTCTTTCGAGCTCCTTGAGATCGTCAACAGCGCCTCGGTACACATCGATGTCAATACCGACCGATGAGGACCAGAGATCAAGACCGACATCATCATGTACCTCCTCGTGTTACACGACCCACGGTGGAAGATTGTAGATAGTTAATAGCACCAGGCCGGACACTATGTGCGCTACTCATGTTACCAAAGGGGTTCATGCCATCCGTGCTCGGTGCAAACCGAATATTCCTTGGGTCATCGAGAAAAAAGTTTTATGTTTTCGATCAATGTCCCGCCAGCGAATACCATCTCTTGGGTGCCTTATATAATCATCATGCTTCCGCCATCCGAGTGCCATGTCATCGGCCGTCGTCCTCGGAGGTTGCAAAAAGACGCGTTTTTAGGCGAGGAACTATTGGAAAGTACCATGCAACCTTCCGAGGAACTTTACGGCGCACCTCCCCGCCTTCTTCACCATCATCGGTTGTTCGTTTGTAACGAGAGGTTTTACACTTGGGGCATGCAGCAAGATTTGCATAGTCACCCTGCAAGCGTGGGATGCGATCATACATGCAAGCATGAATTTTCTCGAACTTCAATCCCGGTGGACAAATGATCTTTTTGGCCTCATATGTCATCTTTGGCAACACATTACGTGGGGAAGCATATCCCCAATCACCCCTAGCAATTGTCTAAAGCTCTTGTCGGTCCAATGGTTCTCGCCTTGAGTTGGAGAAGCTTTAGTGTACCGGATAGCTTGGAAAAACTCTTTACGCTAGGGCGAAGAGAGTGGTGTCCTCATATCTTTCAAGAGCTATTCCAACTTCTTCAACTCTTCATTTGTGTATTCATCGTAGCCCATGCCATCACGCACCAACTTGTCCATATCCTCAACGGTAGGGGCCGGGGCTCGCAAACAAGCTCTCGCTACTTCATCATTAGTAATTATTTCCTCATCCTCAAATGTCGCTTCTTCCTCGCCACCGGCACCACTTTTCAGGAACCGCGCTTGTTCTCCGTCGTTGACACCTTCTCCATGCTTGTTCCAACTTGTGTACCCAGCCATGAAACCTCGAAGGATTAGGTGGGCATGGATCGTAAACGAACTTCAGTATTGCATCCGGTTCCCGCAGTCCACACATGGGCACCACAAACCCGGCATCCGGGTCTCGCGCATATCGGCCTCCGCGGCAGCTAGGAAAGATTGCAACCCATCTATGTACTCACGATCGTCGCGTCTCACCCGGTACATCCAAAGTGGCTTCGATCCCCCATCGTCTACAAAATTAAGCATGGTGGAAATGGAAGAAATCCTCGGCCAATTTAAGTCAAGATATTGTTGCCAACAACTAGATGCTTTAATTCTATCTCACCATTATGCATTAATCGATGCGGAAGCACTATTGTATTTTAATTAGAAGCGTATGTAGCTAGGTTTGCTCACCTACGAGTTCGGAGATCGGCGACCATTCACCGCAGGCGACCCCCCCAGAGTCGGGCGCGAGCGGCGCCCGCCACCCAGTAATCCCCTGCCGGGGGTCGGGCGGAGCACGCCTCGACACGAAGATGGCGGCCGGAGCACGCCAGACGCCCCTTCTTGCGTCGCCGCCTCAAAACGCCACGAGCACCAATATAATGCCGAGAGGAACGCGGTGACAAAGGAGGAGAGCTCTAAGCATGCCGCGAGTACTTACGCTCGATATGGCGGAGCACACACCAACGCAGCCGCCGTCCCGTGCGTCCGCTCCTCCGCTCCCCCGCGGTGTGCCGCCCCACCGAGAGAGAGACGGTGCTCAAGTGTGTGTGCAAAGAACGCCTTATATCCGCACGCCAGCCGAACCCGAAAGCGGCTAACCCACGCGACGTACAGCGTACAAGGGCGCACGTACTAAAGAATCGTCGCTAACGGATAACCCTAACCAGTACGCTTTACAAACGATATCCGCTTTACTAGGTAGGAGTACTATAGTTTCTGCACACATGGTACCACATACACCAGAACCCAACTAACGGGCGGCGGCGTGGCGTGCGCGACGGTCAATCACTTACACACGCATGCCGACATCCATCGTCGGGAAACGCCCGGCTTCGTTGCACCACAAGAGAACGAGCCTAACATGCAGGTCCAAATTCGGGCCCAAAGGAAGGCGGCGAAGCGGAGGCCCGTTCAAAACCGGATGCGGGCCCGGCCAAATTGACCGTACCGGACGCCGTGTCAACATCCATCGCCCCATTTTACAATACGTGTCCGCAATACCAACAAACGGCCGCATACAGGTGGCGACAACACACATCTGTAAATGACCGCGCGTCGGTAGTACCTGCGACATCTACGGACCCCCGCTAACACAACTTCGACCGAAAAATAAGCGCGTCGGTAGTCATTTGCGACACGTCTGAACCCGCTAACACAACTCAAATGCGAAACTATACGTGGCGTCGGTAGTATTGCGACACGTCTGAACCCGCTAACGCAACTCGCCTGAAAATAAACGGCGCGATCGGTAGTCGTTGCGACATGTACGAACACCTCTAACACAACCTGATGCGAGAATAAACGCGCGTCGGTAGTGGTTGCGACATGTACGTAGAACACCTCCTAACACAATTCGCCTGGAAATTAAACGCGTCTTTAATTTACGTGGCGTTCTGAGGACCCTTATCTTGTTCCAAGCGTCGGTATCCGCGGCCGCACGCGTCTGTCACCGTGTCAAGCAACACGGACGGTGTCGACCATGCGAGTCTCGTGAATCCACGCGGCGTCGGTAGTACCGTAACGGTACGCCGGGCGGGGCGAAAAAAAGGTGTCCGTAAGCAAACACGCAGCGTCTGAATTAGGGGTTGCATCCACATCGTCGGGCTCGAAAATGCTGTGATGAAACACGGTTCCGAATGCGTTGAATTCTGCGCAGCACTCGGTTTCAAAAAGCGCCCGCCATAGCCGCGGCGTCGTGCCCACCCAAGGAAAACGCGTGCGGGCTAAGAAAACAGAGCGAGTCACATGAACATGCGCCTCGTAATCACCTCCTATTATCGACGCCGTATTGGTCTTGTGGGACCATCCGACGCCTATTGCGACGGCCGCCCGGACAGCGCGTCAAGTAATGTCACAACACGACGCCGTTATTAGTGACGCATTTGGGCTCACCGGGCGGTTATTAACCTTTTTACATAGTGAGAAGACAAGTTAGGAAAAGCTACACAAGATGCCAAATCAAGAAAGCTTCAATCAGAAAAGGAAAATACCATCACAAGTAGCTACAGTACCATCATGCTTCAATAATAAGGTAACATCTTGAGGTGAGTTGTCAATAAATAAGTTTTCTATTAATTATGGCATGTTCATAGATAAAGAACCAAACATGTTAGAGTAACACCCTTGCTTGATCGACTTCATTAGCTCAACATGTTTTGTTTCTTTGTTGTTCCTAACACCACCTTCGATCTCATAGTCCTAATCATACTAGCAAATGTATTGCAACATTCATGTTTCATCTTCCGATCTTATCACCCTTGTTTTAGAAAAAGAGAACATGTAAACATTAACTTTATCTTGTTTGATGTGCCTAAGGTTTTAGAGAAGAATGAACTTTTTGGTTACGTTGGTGTTTTCCCACCAACGGGGCCCATGCACTTGATCTCTACCTTGTCTTTGCACGCTAGGGACACACTTCGAGCAAAATGTGGAGGAATCTTCACACTCCCTCAAAATCCTAAAAGTGAATGTCCTGAACTCACAAAGCATGCACACAAAACAAGAAGATGCCAACCCCCACTATCAAAGTTTCACTTCAAAATGTTGGACCAACAAAAGAACATGGGTGACAAAATTTGAGAATTACCATCTTAGGAGATACGACTATCAAGATCGGATGAAACACTCAAGGAGTAACCAAGGTAAGTAGTCTTGTTCAAAGGACTTAAAACATTGAACCCTCGTAAAAGGTAACTCGGTAGTTATCCATATTCAATTTCTAGCATTGCATATCATATTTATCTTTTCAAAGCAACTTGCATTAGCATATTTACTTCTTCGCATAATTATTTTCCTTTAGCATATTTAATTTTCGCATTAGCATTGCATTGAAAAACAGTGAAGCCCCATGTGAATAATCTTGTGGTGTGTAAGAACCCATAAAGATATTCACCGTGGTGGCATAAAAATAATTATTCTTTCATCTAGTTGCATTTGCATCATAGTTCTTTGCATACATATAAATTTATAAAACTCAAAATATTTTTTCTGGCCGATGTTTTACATAGAATAATCATGATCCATCTCTAGACACATGAAGCTAATGTGGCTAACCCCTAATGCTTAATCAAGTTCCACTAGCTTTGTTGTCTATTTGAATTCAGCAGATTCAAAGGGAGAGAGACATGATAGGTTGACATCGTCATCGCCATCTACCTCAACTTCCTCATCATCAATGATCCTACACTTCAATCCGGCTTGGGGAGAGCACCCCCAGTTATCCCGATAAGTATCTCTCCTATATAGCTAAATATTTAGTTTGCTTGATTTGTTTGGTTTGTTAGGAGTCTAGTTTTATAAATGTCTAGTTGTTTAAAAAGAGTCTTTGCTAGAGTTTGAGAATAAATAAATAGGAGTGTACGAGAGGTTTTCTTTTTCCACCTATATAAAATGATCCCCGAAACTAGATCTCATGCATGGAAATGATGAATAGTTGCTCCGTCGTAATTCCTTTTCAGTAGCCTAGCTTTCAAGCTGAATTTCTCTTGAGCCTTAAAAGCAAAACTGCTTTGACTTGAGATTTACTTTGAACCTGAAACCTATGGGTTGCAAATTGCTTGCTCTAAAGTCTAGGTAATTGAAGGATATGATATATGAGAGTCTCAGCTGCTATTAATCTTACTCCTAGTGATGCTAGATTTACGGAGATTTATTTTGAAAATTTAAAAGTGCACACGATAAGTTCTGTGTGACAAAGTGTTGAACCTCCTACCACAGCCATATATACATGCTCCTTAGATTAGGAAAAACTTTTTGATAAAAATATATAGGCTGCTTGCTTTGCATTGAGTTTATTCAATCTTTGTCGACCCTTAGAAACTTGTCATGCTGATCATGTACACTCCACCTCCACTCCACTTATATGCTATTTCCATCCTAGAAGTACGCGATCATCCACCACATATACACTTACCATATATATACCACTATCATTTCATTCTAGCCGGCAAAAATGTTCCACTCCTATCCTAGGAGAGAGCAACCAAAAATATTTCTTATACCCTTCCATTCATTGCTAGCCAATATCTTACAAAAGCTCCATTACATTTATACCTCTCAAAAGTTATTGCAAAAAGAGATGGGTTGTAGATAAAAAAAAAAAAGAGAAAGGGAGATGAAAAATGGACAAAAGTCCTACGGGCGAGTAGAGCCTACCTCCCCTAAAAAGAGATGAAAAATGAACACAAGTTCGAGGGCGAGTAGAGCCCACATCTCTAATAAATAAAGATGAAAAATGGACAAGTGTCCAGGGTGAGTAGAACCCACATCTTTAAAGAGAGGAAATAAAAGACAAAAGTCTAGGGCCAGCAGAGTCCACCTCTCTAAAAAGAAAAATAAAGAAAGAAAAATATACAACCCAAGTTCTCTATAAAATTTCTAAATCCAAAAGAGAGAAGATTTCTCAAGGAGCAAAAAGTAAGATTTCCCTCATCTATTCTTTCCACTTCACTACATACATTTTACTATATTCTCTACCATATATATTCTTTCCACCATACACATGCACCACTTGATCAGTGTGACTTGTATCTTTGGATCCATTGCTTGAATTTACAATATATGCTTAGTAAGTAAACAAATTATTTTCTCCTACCTATAAGTTCCATATATAAGCCTTAGATATAGGGTGAGAGAGAAGAAGGCATAGTTTGTTATTGCCTTGAACTAAAAATATTACATATTATGAGAGAAAGGCAAACACTACTTTATTGCCTAAGAGAGGATCCACCAATACCACAAATGAGAGATTAGAGAGAGTCATCTTGAGGAACTTTGAGTTTTATTTTGAAAACTTGCAAAAACTCTAGAAGGACAGTTAAACAAAGAGTTTGAGATATGGTGCTTGACTTGATTGTTCTGTCTTTCAATTACCCAAGATCAAAGAAAAGGTTATAAGCTCCATGGTTAAAGGTAATATGGGTAAGTTGAAAAATGAACAATTTATTCTTATCCGGAGGAGAAATTTTTTGTTTGAAAGCATGTGTACTTTTAAGGTGTGAAAGCATTGCGGCAACTCGATCCATTGCTAAAGTTTGGCTTTGCTAGGGACTAGCAAAGGGTAAGCTTGGGGAGCTTGTTGACACCTGTTATAGCATAAAATTACTAGTCAATTAAACATGAAAAAAAGGACTTAAAATGAATATCAACATAAGTCTAGGGGCTTTAACTAACATATTTCCACGAGTTTTGGTGATTTATGTATTTCGGGGACTTAACAGGTAAATGCAGAGAGAATAATGGAGAAAGTTTCGAGAATATACAAGATATGTGATGACCGGACTTGACCATGAAGTAACTCAACCCGAAAAAGTGGCCTAAAACATTCTAGAAGACACCAGAAGACACCGGGAAGGACGGCGGCATGGGCCCACCATGGCTTTGGCGGCGCCCCGAGCCTTCTAGGCCGGCCGCCGGGGTGGGTCCCACCTGTCGGTGTCTCCTTTCTAGGTCGGTTTACTACCGACTTTGTGGTTGTATCTACACCGTTGCCAAGGTCGGTTTGATCCAATGGTGGAGATTAGTTTACTTTGTCGGCTACTCTACCTCGAGGACTATATAAGCAGCCCTGTGGTCGACCTCGGAGGAATATCTCTCATTATCAATTCATTCTATCTCATTATCTCTTAGTTGTAGAGGTGTCCCATGAAAGGATAACCTCTCTCTAAGGGATTAGTGAATTAGAATGTAATTAGAAGCGATTAGAACCATAATTAGAAGAGTTAGTATAAGAGGATTAGAACTCATTAGTTCTAATCTTTAGAACAAGAGAGATAGAGAGAGGGAAGGAAGTGGAGGAAGTGCTGGCTTGTCGGCGCTATCTCCATACTTGTACCTCGGTGGAAGTTAATCTACATTTGGAATTACTCACGGTAATCTACTTCTTCTTTTAGTAAGTTATATTGTTTATAATTATTCTTATTGGTCTATGAGTCTCTTTGGAGTGCTTTTAATGGCGCCTAGATTAGAGTATTATTCGCAGTGCAAACGTGGTGTTTGGGCTCGGGTATCTCGTAGATACACCCTACCTTCCGGAGCGTGGTAGTTCGTGGTAGTGACAGTACCATTGATTCCTTTGGATTCCACTTCCCGTTGGATAGGACTAAGTAGGAACAAGTTCTTTGGGGAATAGTGAGTTTCGCCCTTACTTTCCTTTGAGTACATCCCCATAAGAATATTATCAACATTGCTTACCAAATTAAGATTTAGCTATCTTAGTAAACCTCTCTATACCCTCAACCTTTTTAGTCTTGTGCTACTCGGGTTAAGATTAGATCATAGTCTCACTCACCCGTTTCTCTGTGGATTCAATATTAAACCCTCTCCCGGGTGAAGTGCTCACCGGTATCCGTGCGCTTGCGGACTATACAAATTATAAATATTTCTGTGGGCTTAGCAAATACCAACACCCTCCATGGAAGGTAATGCACCGCCTCGCCAAACCTGGGCCTGAACCGCCTCAGGATGGGTGCGGTGCGCCCGCACCCTCCTGGGCTTGGTTCAGGCCGGGCCTTGGCAGGCTAGTGTGTGTGGGCTTGAAAAGTTGTATGGTGGTGTTTGCTCGGCCCAGTTATGCGTGTTTGGTCCATTTCTCCCTTGGGCTTGATGTTCTTCAGGAATGCGCTTTCCAGGGAGGCGCCTTTTGGTACATTTTCCACTTGTTTCTTATATAAATCTGCACAATAATAATTTGGATACTACAAGTGGAAATATGTGAGTTATAAATATATATGAGTATGATAATGTATAGTTTCACCCCCATTATGGTAGGATGTTGACGTTAAAAGCGTGTCGTTAGTGACCGTCAACAAACTCCCCAAGCTTACCCTTTTTGGCGTCCTCGAGCAAAAGATAAGTACTTGATTGTTGATCGGGGAGTTGCTACTATGCCGATTACATCTCACCATGTGCGGGGTTATAACAAAAAGTTCTACTATAGATTGAATAAAATGGCACGTTTATTCACCCCTTATTACCTTTCATCTTTTGTGGGGCTTTTGAGCCGTCTGTGTCTTGGGTGGTTGCCGAATAGAATAGTTTTTGACGGGCTCACTTATCTTTTATTCTTTCGAAAGTGACTATCAATCCGGAGGTTTTGAAATATTTTTGCAAATAAAAGTAGTTCCTCAAATGATCACTTTCGACGCTCAATGTATGTAAGTGGTTGATCCTCACCAAAGGCTTAGTGTTGCCTTTCTTTTTGCCTACCAACTAATAAGGATTTTTTGTGGAGTTACGGGTAGGTGAAAGAGTGGCATACTTGTATCATGTCATGTTGCCCTCGTCAATGGACAAACCTCTTAGGAGAGACTAGTCATATGCTTTGATCAAGAAGTGCAAAGTGTGTCGGATATATTTTTGTATTTTTTTGGTGGACTCCAAGTATCATGACTCTCTCTTGCTCTTTTTTTTTTTTTTGAATGAAGGAGGTATGGGCTTTTTTTTTTTTTTTTGGGCCAGTCTTGACTTCCTCGTCTTTATTGGGACATTTGTCCATCTTTCTTTTTCCTTCCTTTTTCATAGCATAGCCCATACTTCTCCTATTTTGTAACAAGAGTTTTTGTGAGAGAGCATGATAAAATAACTGGAGTTTATTTTTGGTGGATGGAAGGTGCATGTTGTGCGCGATCCTCGGTGTGAGAATCGGTGATTATTTCGGGTGTACGTGTTTCTTGATCATGGGCATATGAAAAGAATCTCAACATGGGTTACGACTTTTTTGAAAAGGGCTCACCATGAAAACAAGTATCATATGACTAAGGTTTTTCATGAATGTTCATAACATCATGTCATATGGCTCTAGTGGGATTGTGCATATCATTGAGGAACTTTGAATTTTGAATTTTTGAAAAGAAATCTCACGGATGTCAAATCATTCTAAGAATAATGTCATAGCAAACTCATTTCACCATATCATAACCGGCAACAACTTAGACCAGATAATGCTTATGCAACCCACATGAATCAGGGCTTTTCAAGGTGAATCATACTTAGCCACTAAACCCAAACTTTAGAGAATTTTTAAGTTATAAACTAGGCACGAGGCAAAACATAAAATTTGAGCAACTATTCATCATTTCAACAAGGGGACTAAACTAAACATTTCCATGGCTCATATATATGGAGTGGAATAAATATCCTCTCTCTCTCTCTTCTTCCCTCTTTTTTTCTTTTTTTTTTTTTATTCTCATATCTCATCATTCATATAAGATAAGAAAATAAGCTGAATTGAATGTGAGATACGAGTTACCTTTTGTGGGAGTCCTCCCCAAGCTAGCCGACTTACCTTCGGTTTATGAATGTTGCTAGCTTGTGCACGCCATGATTTGATCTTGATTAACGTCTTTTGTTTAGCGTGCGGGAGACTCCCCCAAGCTTGTCTTGTGATGAACTTGGAAGAACGGGACAACCATTCTTGGGGTCTCAAAGGTTTTATTTATTTATTTTATTTTATTATTTTTTTTATTATTTTTTTTTTTTTTTTTGGTTCACTGGCAAGATCTATTCTCCATTGTCATCTCCGGGACACCCTCTTGAATTTGATAATTTTCTGCGGGGGTTAGTCCATAGATTTGACCAAAATCTACACTAGCGACTCTAGTTCAATAATCGGACTCGACTCCATGTCCAATCGATTAAGGTAGACATTTTGACCTAAGCACCATGCTTAATTCAAAACGCCTATGGAAGTATGATCAACTAGTATGACCAAAACTTCCAAACTTAAACGTGCCAATATAGAAAGAGGAAGCATGAAAGAGCAATAAGATTCATCCAATGAAGATGAAGACTTTGAAAGGTGAACAAAAAAGATTATAACCTTTTTTTTTGGCAAGGTAATGAAAAAAAGATGTGAGTGAAAATTCACATTACCTTGGTTTGGTCCTCCCCAAGCTAGCTCAATGCCCATCGGATCGGGGTTGTACCCCCGTGCTTTTGGTCTTTTCTGCATGGTTAGTATATGGTAGATTCGAAAGTGGACTTACCATCCTTCAGCGATTACCAAATTTTTGAAACATATGCAGGAAGGAGCAAAAAGAGCAAAATTTTGTGTTGTTTTATTTATTTATTTTTTTTTTTGAATTTGTTTTATTTGATAGTTTTATTATCAAGGGAGGACAGAGAAAAACTTCACCAAACTTTTCAAACTCAAACAAGGCTAAGATAAAAATGCAATGTAGGTCTAGCCTTGACTTATCTCTATCATGAAATAATTTATGATGTCATTTCTCGGTTTCATTAATCAAATTTCAACACCATGTCAAAATTTGATTAAAGAAGGTCTTTTTAACCCAAGCACCATGCTTGACTTAAAAGACCAATGGATGTATCACACTCTAGAATGAAAATACATGAAACCCAAAGGCGTATTTCATAAACAAAGAAAACATGGATTTTTTTTTATATATGGAGATAAGTATGAGTAAAAAGGATTGGTGATCGATTACCTTTGCATACACGAGTGTGTGTGTGTACCAACCGCGCATGAAGGCAAGAATGTTGAAACTCTCGTGGTGGTAGCTTGATGATCCATCTCGGGCGGGCCCCAAAGCTTAGGTGATACACACAGGTAGTGTATACGGACCATGGGCCTTAGTGGTCACAAAGGTGTAAAGGAGAATGTTCCTCCTTTCCTTTACCACTTTCTATTTTTTTTTCTTTTTCTTTTTCTCTCTTCTTTTTTTTATAGGACCTTTGCGTGCACTGAGTTTACTTGGCCGGCGGCTTGAGGATAGAGTTGAGAATTGCTGCGTTGGTGGCATGATGATCTTGGTTTGGTTATGACTTCTGGCCGGGAGCAGAGGGAGACATTCCAAACTTGTAATATCCGGTTTTAAGGACAAAACCAGATACACACTATATGTGAGCCCGAGAAAGTCAAATCTCACATATAGTCACAATTAAAGGAAATATCAAAACATAATGCTTAATATATAACAAACTTAGTACAGAAAGATAACCTCAAAGTGTAAACAATGGAAAGGCAATCCGATCCGGGATGAAGCCTCCACTCCACGAGGACAAAGCGGACGGTTGATCACAAGCGACTCCTTCAAAACTCTAGCACTCGGGTAATTTCCTGGTTTGAGTGGGAAATTACAAGGATGAGTCCATGTCGAACTCAGCAAGAATAGCAGGGCAATATCTAACCCATAACCCATGATCAATATAACGTAAGTAATGTATAGCATAAAATGATAAACCATGAACAACTTAACAAGCAAAGGTCATCGCCTTTAATGTAAAGGTTCGGGGCCGCCCGTGACCTTGGGCAAGGCTAGTATACCGGTTTATCAAACTCTGTAGCGAGAGGTGTACACTTTCACTATGAGTCATGATTTCCAAATGCATGGGTCTCGACTCCCCAAAGCAAATGAAAATCATATAAAGTCTTTCAAAGGTTTGTCTAACATGTCGGTAGCAGTACAAACCCCTGTATATCTCCTAACAGGTAACCCCAACAAATAGTTAGACAAGCTCCCTTTGACTGACTAGAGCCAGAGCCATGTAACCCTCATAGTTGTACTATAATACTCGGATCAGCATGTATGAGACAAGTCCCATTATTGCCAAACAATTCATATTTAACATTTAGTGCATAAACATTAATCAAGTCATATGATCATGGTTATAAAGCTAGCATATCCCAAACTATACTTGCCTTAGACTCAGATTCCTTCTTCTTGTTCAAGCCTTTAAAGAACTCATGAGGATCTTGATCTTCAAATAATTCCTGATCTTCCACGAACTGCTCACTAGGCCACCAACGTACAAAACTCACTGACTGGACATCGTCACAAAACACCACACATGCATCCGAGCAATCATACACAAAGCAAACAATAGAACTATATTAGAACATTACACCAACCGTATGAAAACAATATAAAAGGTTTATAAAACAAATTTATGTCTCACTACGATCACCACGGATGTAAAGATCACAAAAAACGGAGCTAGAGCGTGAAAGATATGAAAGTTGAAGAAAAAGATGGGAACAAATGGATTCAAGTGAGCAAGGTATAGATGAAAAGGCATAGTCGAACTTATAGTCATGAAGCTTGGTAGGATCATGTGCAGCTAAAAGACAAACAATCATGTAGGAGGGCTCAGTTATTCATGCAACAATTTAGCGAGGAATGTTGTGAATCGGCGAGGCATCAAGGACATGCACATCGGTGGATAGTGATGTATAAGATGACCGAGTGCAAGGTTAGGACAAAAGACCAAAGGTTACTAAATTTTTGTAGTTACAAGGCATTGTATGAAGGGTATTGTGGCACAAAAGACATGATGTTTGAATCACCGGATAGCCAAGAAATAAGATGGCAAAAAGGCATTGCATAGCTGTTGGCATGGTAAGAGTAGTGGCACAGTGACACTTATAACTCAAGTGTTGAACTGTATATGGCAAAGGAAAACATTCATAGAGGTGTGTGATTCATGGTACACATTGTGGTTGAATGGCATGACCACTGAAGCAGCGATGACATGGGAACGCACAAGCCAACCGACATCAGCGTGGCTGTGGGACAGCATGGACAGCGAGCACAAGATAGGAGTATATCTATTTCACATTTGATGATATGGCCATGAAACTTTATATAGGCATGTGCAACTATATAAAGGATATTTCTACCAAAGGGTGCATCAAGGGGTTCAATGGATCAACGGGAACGTTGTTGCCAAAAACAGGGTGACTGCAGTTTGGACAGGAGCGGTAACAGACACTTCGGCTTTGATATCTCGGCCATAGGGAATTTTATAGCCAAAGCAACTATCATGATCATGTTCAAGGATGTTGTGGACATGTAAGTTCAATGGATTGATGATATGGTCAGTGGATTAGTGGGGAACGCCAAAAGAACACATGGCTGAAATCTGTCAAGGCAATAGGAATAGCAGGCACGGTGATTACAATATCTCTGATTTCACAACTTATATGGCAAAACCCTTTTACTGAGGCGTGTTCAAGGATGTTAGCCACAACTTCTCCAGAGGGTTTGCTGATCCACGCCAAGAAACAGCGAGGAACGCCGATTCCGTAAGCAGCAACAACCCTGGCCGCGAGGACAGCAACACATACAACCGGTAATCTTTGCCGGGGATCAACCATACATCATTTATGGACTATGATATGCAGCGAGGAACTTGAATACATTATGGGGATGATGATGGAGTGTTCTCACCATGGGGTATGGCTTGATGGAGCGATGACACGCAATAGCGGCGACCGATGGCGATGATGTGGTGCGACATGGCTTCCTTCTCGCGTTGCGGTTGATCGGGGCATCCATGGGGAGGAGGAGGAGATGTAGGGGCGTCCCCCTCTGTTCTTGACGTGGGGAATGAAGGGGAAGGCGTGAGGGGGCTAGGGGAGGTATATGTGAAGGCCAAGGGATGGGAGATGAAGAGATGGGAAGGCAAAGGGGTCATGCTTGATATTTTGTCCAAGATGAAGAGGGCTGCCAAAGGGTGACGTGGGAGAGAGGAGTGGAAGAGTTAGAGGGCTGGTTGGACTTGATTTTTGGACCACAAAGGAGAGGAGGATGGTTGGGCTTTGACCAATGGCAAGAGCCAAGACACGGTTTGGACCCGGTCGGCCGAGAAGCAAAGATGGAGTTTTGGGGCATGTTGATTGTGGTCTTTATGGGTTGTGGGCTTTGATTGAGAGCAGGTGTCTTTCTCTTTTTACTTTACTTTCAAAATTTTGCAAATGGCTTTTCAAAAGGATTTGAATCTCTTTTTTGATTTTTGAAACAATCATTCAAAAAGAAACCCAATGCAATGGCATGCATGCTCATTCATGTTGCTACCTTATATTTGATTTTAATTTCACAAAATTTATTATTTACCTAAGTTTGAATGCTCACAAAAATACATAATTAAATCAATTTATCCTATTTTTTGAAAAATGCAAAATTTGGGGTGTTACAACTCACTCAAGTGAGCGACAAGGCTTAGTCACACACAAAGAATGTGCATGATTCATAAGCCTTGGTGCTTTGCGACAAAGTCCTTGGGAGAGAAGGATCCCTTCTTGCTTATATGGAAGCAATCTTTGGGTTGAGTCAGGTGCCTTCATTGTTTATTTTGACCATGTGGGCCTAACCTGCTCCTCTCTCCTTTTATTATTTTTTTTTTTCTCAACAACCATTTTTTTTTTTGTAGTTTTTTTCGATAACACTTCTCTCTTTTTTTTTCTATATATATCTTTTTTTCTCAACTCTCTTTTTTTTTTTTTTTTATAGCAAGGGGAGGCTAATCTCTTATTCATCTCTCTTTATTTTTTTTCTTCTCTTTTTTCACTTCTTTTTTTATGATCCCCTTGTACATGGAACTTGATATCATCACCATGCTCCCTCTCACACTTGGACTTTCATGTAAAAGTCGAAAGTGTGCAAGGTCGTGGTCTCCCTTTGAGTGTGTTCCTCCGCCCAAGAGTATCAAAGTTTTTCTTATTGATTGATGTAGCCCCCATGTTTTCAAGCGTCGCGTGCCCTTTGTTCTTCTTAGTCTCCACCTGAAATGGTTAGTGACAAGAATATCAGAAGGTGCATACTAACTTGATAACATGTTCTTGCTTTTTATTTATAAGAATTCCTCTTTTTTTATTTTGTTTTTAGATAAACCTAAGATGAACAAAGATCACTACACATGCATATTATCATGAACATGTCCTAATAGATCATCCCTTTAACCAACGCCTTCCCCAAGAAACGGCGTGAAATGCTTGTTGCATTTCTTAAGCGCAATTACTAGAAACAAAGGTTTAGAACCCATCTCTAATAACTTGGCGCCAGAAATGCTTGTTGACATTTCTTAGCACAATCACCAAAAAGGCGATGGCGCTTAGATATGTCTGTTGGTATTACGCAATGTTTCTGAGAACAAGTCCATAAAGCGCACGGAAATACCATTGTTGCATTTCACCGGAAGTATTGAGTATCGTTATTTATATTTTTCCCAAAAGGAAGGCATGGTGTAAAAGTCTCTAATTCGGACATGGTCAAGATAACACGAATGTATAATAGACCAATGCTCATAATAGGGGTAAAACAAGATAGGTAGTAGGATAACTCGACACACACACTCAAGCCAATCTCAAGGATAAAGGTAAAAGAATGAATAAAAGAATAAGTCTAATATGGAGCAGGCATATCCTAGATAGTCATGTCAAGATAGCAGATACACACATGTTTTACTATTAGAGATTCTAAGTCAAGATAGTCAAGGTCTCTGCTGAATTACTTCGCACCTAAGCAATCGCCCAAAACGGGATGGAGACCGCAATTGCACTCGCCACACGACGTGGGGGATTACAAGGGACGGACAAAGGCTGTCACAACCCAGCCGCCTACCCCTCAACCGTGGGATGCGCCACAAAAGATAAGCAACCCTTAGTCTAGACACCACGTCTACACTAGTGATTATCACTCTAGCGTGTTAACAAGGCTTACCCGCCAGGGGTCCTTCTACTAGCGCCGCCAAGGAAAACGACTATCAATCCCAGAACCCAACATCAACCAAGTCTAACTCTAGATAGAACTCATCATATCGATCTAGATTTTTGGTCTAAACATGTATGTATGATAGATTAAGCATTATGTTCTATAAGACAAGATCATGGTATAGGAACTATAGACTAGTTCATCAACCAAGATTATATCACAAGAACTTTGCTCTAATTCAAGAACATGACTATATTGATAAAATGAGAGCAAGAACAAAATGGAACTCTTGATATTATTCATACCGAAAAGATACAAGATGCCCAAGCTCTCCAAGTAAGCTCATGGCCTTCCTCCTTATTATTCTACTACTACTAACCTACAAAGAAGAAGAAGAAGAAGAAGAAGAAGAAGAAGAAAGAGGAAGAGTGGCTCTCTTGTGTGGTGTGTGTACAATGAGGGGAGAGGGCCTCCTTTTATAGGTAGAGGAGAGGGGGCTCATTGGAAAATGTCCCTCCCCATATGGAAGGAGCCAAACCGACCTTGGTACACCTCCCTAATTTGCTAAACCGACCAACCAACGTCGGCAACGCCCTCCATGGAAGGTAATGCACCGCCTCGCCAAACACGGGCTCGAACCGCCTCGGGATGGGTGCGGGCGCACCTTTAGGTGTAGCGCACCCTCTGGCTTGGTTCGGCCGGCCCTTGGCAGGCTGGCATGTGTGGGCTTGAAAAGTTGTATGGCGGTGTTTGCTCGGCTTCGATTCCGCGTGTTTGGTCCATTTCTCCCTTGGGCTTGATGTTCTTCAGGAATGCGCTTTCTAGGGAGGCGCCTTTTGGTACATTTTCCACTTGTTTCTTATATAAATCTGTACAATAATAATTTGGACACTACAAGTGGAAATATGTGAGTTATAAATGGATATGAGTATGATAATGTATAGTTTCACCCCCTTTATGGTAGGATGTTGACGTTAAAAATGTGTCCTTAGTGACCGTCAACACTCACTAAGCATTGATCTTGCCATTTCAATCAAGGTTCTATTCTTTCTCTCAACTACACCATTGGATTGAGGAGTGTAGGTTGGTGAGAATTGATGTCCAATTCCAAGCTCATCACACAACTCTTCAATTCTTGTGTTCTTGAATTCACTTCCATTGTCACTCCTAATCTTCTTGATGGATGTCTCAAACTCATTTTGTACCCTCTTGACAAATGTCTTGAAAAGCTCAAATACATCATTCTTGTCATGCAAAAAGAACACCCATGTGTATCTAGTGTAGTCATCAACTATGACAAAACCATACTTGTTGCCACCAATGCTAGTGTATGTTGTTGGCCCAAACAAGTCCATGTGTAGCAACTCAAATGCTTTGCTTGTACTCATTGTGCTCTTAGTTGGATGTGCATTGCCATGTTGCTTGCCGGCTTGACATGCTCCACAAGGTTTGTCCTTCTCAAACTTCACATCATTCAAGCCTCTAACCAAGTCATGTTTCATCAACTTGTTCAATTGCTTCATTCCAACATGACCAAGCCTTCTATGCCACAACCACCCTTTGCTAGCCTTTGAGAGTAAACATGTTGTCAACTTGGCTTCTTTTGACTTGAAATCAACAAGGTAGAGATCACCATATCTAAATCCCTTGAAGATCATATTGGCACCATCACCACTAACCACTTCAACTTCTTGTCTTGTGAATATGCATTTGTAACCAAGATCACAAAGTTGAGAGACCGACAATAGATTGTAGTCAAGATGATCAACTAGCAACACCTTTGACAAACTCTTCTCTTGAGTAATTGCAATCTTGCCAAGACCCAACACATTGCCTTTCTTGTCATTGCCAAATGTGATAGATTCATACTCATCAATGCCCTTGATGCTAATTGACTTGAACATATGAGAATCCCCGGTCATGTGTTGAGTGCACCCACTATCCATTATCCAATGCTCTCCTCCGGCACGGTAATTGACCTACAAAAAGAGATCAATTCTTCTTAGGTACCCAAACTTTCTTGGGTCCTTCAAGGTTAGTCACCAAGGCCTTTGGTACCCAAATAGCTTTCTTCTTTGAGCCCATCCATGGTGTACCAATGTACCTAGCACGAACACCATTGTCCTTCTTCACAAGCATATATGAATGATCAAGCTTAATCGAAGAGACATTGGTTTTCTTGTTCATGCACTTGTGCTCTAAGTGACCAACTTGCTTGCAAGCTTTGCAATAGCTTTCATTGTTCTTCACAAAATGAGTCTAGTGAGTCACATAGGCGGCCTTGCCTTTCTTGGGGATATAGCCTAAGCCCTCCTTGTATAAGGATGCCCTTTGGCTACCCAAGCACATAAGCAAGTGGTCCTCACCACCATAAGCCTTAGCCAAGGTGTGATTGAGCTCCTTCACTACCCTCTTTAAACAAGCATTCTCATGAATAAGCGTGGGATTATCATTATCTTCACTAGTGATGGATATGCTAGTGATAGAGCTAGTGGAGGTCTCACACTTGGGGGTTGATTCATCAACAAGAATGTCACACATGATGCTAGCATTGCATGTATCAACCTTGTCCTCAACTAAGCACAATTTGTGCTCTTCTAGTAGGGAGGAATGAGCTTTCTCTAGCTTAGAATGAGATTTCTCAAGCTTCTTATGGTCTACCCTTAGACTCTCATAAGAGGCCCGAAGCTCATCAAGTTCTTGCTTAAGGCTCTTTGTTTCCTTATGCAAGTCCTTGACCTCCTTCCTACTTTGCTTATACATGTCAATGCAATCATCGAGCATAATTTGCAATTCTTTCCTAGTGTGCTTTGGTTCCTCATCATCACTATCACTATCACTATCACTATCATCATCATCATCATCATTAGTGATAGATTGTACCTTTGTGGCCTTAGCCATGAAGCACGAAGAGGGAGTATCGAAGAGGGAGATCTTGTCATGCATGGCAAGGTGAGCTTGTCCCTTCGTCTTCTTCTTCTTCTCCTCCTCTTCTTCATCACTTGAAGAGGATGAGCCATCACTATCCGAAGTAGCCACATGTGACTCATTCTTCTTCTTGGGCTTCTTCTCCTTCTCATTCTTGGCATCATTCTTCTTTCTTGCTTTCTTGATGCCCTTATCATCATCACTCTCATATGGACATTCAGCTATCAAGTGGCAATCATCATGGCATCTAAAGCATTTCATGTTGCCTTCATTCTTGCCATCCTTGGTCTTCTTTGATGATTGTTTCTTCTTGTTCTTCTTGGAGATGTATGTCTTCTTGACATACTTGCCCAATTTCCTAACAAAGAGAGCCACGTGCTCATCAATGTCACTTCCACTTGTGGAGGCCTCTTCTTCATCATCACTTGACTCTTCTTTCTTTTTCTTGCCCTTGGATGATGAGCTAGCCTTGAGTGTCAAACTCTTCTTGTCCTCTTTCTTCTCTTCTTCCTTGACCTTCTTGTTTGCCTTGTTGATGAGCTCTTGCTTCTTCTTGTCATCTCTATATGAGTCATCGGTCATGACCTCATCAAGCAATTGGTTTGGGGTCAAGTCCTTCAAGTTTGTCCTCACAAGCACCGTGATGAACATCCCAAACCTCTCCCAGGCAAACACCTCAAGAACTTCATATTGAAGGTCTTGTCCTTGATGTCTTCACCAAAGCGCATTGAGATCGTTCACCGACACTTGCATGCGGTGGAACATCTTCGGCATGCTCTCATCTTCTTCCATCTTGAAGCTATTGAATTGCTCAAGCTTGATATAGGCCTTTGCTTGCTTGACGCCTTCAGTGCCCTCATAGCACTCTTCTAGCTTCTTCCAAATCTCATGAGAAATGGTGAGTGACTTGACTTGCTCAAACACTCTATCATTGAATGCTTCATGAAAAGCACTCACGGCCACATCATTGGCATATAGCTTCTTTTCTTCCAAAGCGGTTGGTTGCGCTTGATTTGCAACTTCAAACTTCTTCTCGGTCACGACCAACATTTCTCTATTGATTGACTTGAGGTGTGCGGTCATCTTCACCTTCCAATAAGCAAAGTTGGTGCCATCGAAAGGTGGCGCCTTCTTGGTGTTGTTGACATGAAAATTCAACGCCATTTTGTCACCGTTGGATGTTAAGCCACTCAAATACCACTTGAAAGGTCCTAATGGCTAGAGGGGGGTGAGTAGCCTATTAAAAATTCTACAAACAACACTAAGCAAGGCGGTTAGTAAATAAGACGGCGTAGCAAATAAGCAAATGCTTCAAGCTAATTACGCAAGCCTCCTAGCAATTCTAGCAATTCTAATATCTCTAATCACAAGCAATGGCTAGGTTGCTAAGTTACTCCTAGGTGGACAAGATAAACTAACTAAGATTACCACTAGGAGCTAACAAGGCTAAACAAGCTACTCAAGCTACCAAGCTAAGCACCCTAACAAGATATACTACCAAAGTAATGCAAAGAGATGCTTAGGATACAATACCACCGGTGTAGTGTCGAGGTTGAAGCCAATCACTGTGTACAAGAAATCTCCAATGAGCTAGCACACAAGACACGATGATTTTTCATCGAGGTTCACGTGCTTGCCGGCACGCTAGTCCCCGTTGTTGCGACACACTCACTTGACGGTTGCTAAGCTTAATGGCCGGTGCCAAATCCCCGGTGGGAGCTCAAGCAAACGATCACAAGAGAGGGTCCAACAAGCCACGAGCAATCCACTAGTGCTCCTTTCGCGAATCTCCCGCGGGGTAAGGAACGACCCCTCACAAAACCATCGGTGTGGCCTTGAACAAGCTCCAATCGAGCTCAACACCGCCTCTTGCTCCAAGCTGCTAGGGAACCGGGCAAATTCCCAAGAAAACAAGAATCCCGCGGCTTCTCCAAGGATGAAGTGCCTCTAGATGCAATCACCAATGCAACAATGCACTTCTATCACTCTCAATCTCACCAAGAATTCGAGTTATGGATGGAGAGATGAGTGGAGAGGAGTCTCAAATGCTCACAAGCAAGTTAGAGTGTTCAAATGTGCAAGAGAGACCACAAATGGCCGGCCAACCAACTATTTATAGACCCCAAGTCGAAATAGAGCCGTTGGCCAAAAGTCCTCTCATGCGCTGCGCCGGACGCGCCGGGCGCTCTTGATTGCACTACGCGGGGACACCGCCCGGGACGCCCGGGCGCTACGTGGGGCCTCCCCGACATGCTTATGGGCTGCGTGGGCGCTTCGCCGGACAGCGTCGGCGCCAGCGTCAGCGCCCAGCGTCAGGCATTGTTGCCGTCTTGTCGGATTTTGTTTGAATCGCGGCCGGACGCCGGGACTGATCCGAACCGCATCAGCGCGAGCCATCGGACGTGTCGAGCATCTGATTTGAACTTTTACTTGCTGGCGCACTGGCGCCAAAGAGCCCGGCGTCGGCCGGTAGAAAAAGTTCCTCTTCATCGTTGCGTCGTCGTCTTTCCATCTTTCCAAGTTTAAGCTTCTTGTCTTGAGTTGCCAACACTTCGAATGTGTCCCATGAGCATGAGTGTTAGCATGTCGCGATCGGTTAGACAAGAACGGTTAGTGCTCTCAATCCTAAAAGCATATGCAAGTCAATTGGACCTAGAAGCACTTCACCAAAGGATTGTCGCGGCATCCCTCTTGATAGTCGGCTATCTATCCTATAATGTGATCACACGCTCTATCGTGTCTTGATGACCAAAAGGAAAACCTTATCAAGATACCTTTGGCTTGATCTCCCGGGTTCCTGTCAAGCCGATCACCGAGCTTGACGATCCATCAAGTCCACCGACATTGTCCATGTTCATGATCATTATGCTCCTTGTCAACCACCTAATCCTATCTCATAAGTCACACTTAGAGCAAAGGATTAGTGCCACAAAGTGTGTCATCAATTTCCAAAACCAAACATGAGATTTCAACCGGGAGGGGGAGTGTGTGGTTGAGAGAAGAGGGGGCGCATGCAGTTGAGAGAGAGGAGAGGGGGAGTGTGCGGTTGAGAGAGAGAGAGGACCATGCATGTGAGGGAGGAGAGCGCCACCGGATCGACTTGGAATGTGGAGAGAAGTGCGCGTTCGAGCAAGAGAATGAGAGGCGCGGCCGAGGGATGGAGAGAATGGGAGGCCGGGGTTTCAAGGTGCTATATATATACAAAGAGCAATATCGGGTTTGGCTTTGGGCCTAATGGGCTGCCTGTTGGGTTTCGATTTATGGTGACGAGCTTTTAACATTGCCCGCCACGAAAAATTGATTTTACGTGGCGGGCACCTTAACATGCCCGCCACGAGAAAATACGCTATTTTTTTCGTGGCGGGCGTGTTAAGGTGCCCGCCACGTAAAATCAATTTTCCGTGGCGGGAATAAACGCCTACCACGTAAAATGAAACTGAATTGTGGCAGGACATTTTTCGTGGCGGGCAAAAAAATGCCCGCCACGGAAAAGATTTTCCGATGTCTCGCAAAAATCGTTTCATTAGTAGTGGGGGTCATTGCTTTTTATAGTCGGCTTCGCCTAGTTTTAGCGGAGTAATTCTCAACAGCGCGTTGCTTTTGCTATGCTAGTGTGTTCGCCTAGTTTCATTCAAGTACAAACATTCTTGGCGCCGTAGTATTTGAAGTGCTAGAGAGCTATATTAGTGATGTCGTTAAGCGGTGTCAACAGGAATAAAGATAGGAATAAAATAGGAAATAAAATCGGGGATTTCTTTAGATGCAAGTCTTCCCTGGACTATAAATACAAGAGATTTGTAATCGGTTGGAATCAATCGAGAAAAATTAAAGGGGTAACAACCAACAACTCTTTGTCTCTCCAGCTCTCTCTCTCTCTCTCTCTCTCTCTCTCTCTCTAAACCTAGCGACGTGGCGCCGCCATCATCAGCCTGCCGCCGCCTACCCCGACGCGCGCGTGCGCCTCGGGCGCCTGCTGCCCGTGTGCCCGCCAGCTGCATACAAGCGCCTCCGCCCTTTCCCATCGCGCCGGTGCAGCTGATCATCATCACCGTTGTCTTCTACTTACTGCCGTTCGTCATCGCCGACCTCGTCATCACGCCATTGATCTTCGTCACCATCACCATCTCGCCGCCGATCGCCACCCCCGGCCTGCCTTTGCTGCGCCTAACGCCGCCCGGCACCAGCCATCACGCCGAGAATCGATTCGGTTTGTGACAATAGTATTCCCTGAAATTAATTTGGAGCTTATTGCCATTGTTGTTCACTACTTCTAATGTACGCTTAACACAAGTGATATTTTAAGTTTACTTTCAGCAATCTATACATCTATCAAGACTAGCAATATATGGTACTTCATTCCAAACTGAAAGACATTGATTTTTTTGTAACGCCCGTCATTTCACATCATGTTAAAAATCACTAAAAATTTAAACTTTTAAAACCTTTACAACAAATTAAAATTGGATCAGTAATTTTCCATAAAACCGTTTTAAATAAAATGCTTTCCAAAGACCCTTGCATAAGATTCATCCTGTAGAGTTAGGATGAATGCTTGAATGTTTGTTTGATTGTTAGATTGCTTGTATATATGCATGTTTGCCTCTCTAGAATTTATATTGGCATCAAATAAATTTTCCTTGCCATCCCCATCCAATACCCTACTTGACCCCCTACCTTGATTTACCAGAACCTCCCACTACATAAATTTTCCTCAATTCGAATTCAAACCCCTTCCATTTGTGCCTAGTATTTTCTGGGAAATAGCAAAGCTAACCCATACATACAAGCATAACTGTATACAAAAGGATACATGTATACATGTGAATGTACATAAAATGTATAGCTATATGTAGGGATACATATTATGTACATGTGTACATACATCCAAACCCCTGTTTTTAATAGCTAGCTATGCAAAATAGCGGCACCAATTTTTCAGAAGCTACATAGCTGTACCGAAGCTATGCCAGAACGACGTTTTTTTTATACAAGATATGAAAAACATGAATAATCAAAGCCAAAAACAAGGAAAATATCAAATTTGATGAACATAAATATGTTTCTAAGGTTCCACAAGTCTAAATAATATTATACCATGACATTACAATATGGTTCATGAAAGTTTGGTTGTCCAAAATATCAAATTAGTAGCAAATGATAACTGATAAGTAGGAAATACCAATTAAATTTCAAGCACACACAAGTGCAATCTAGTCTGAGATTGAGTTTTGAAAATAGCTAGCTATTTAAAGCGCTAAGCTATGCAACTTAGCGCAGCTATAGTGGCAAATTGTGGGGAAGATTGTCATAGCGGAAAAAAGACGAATAGCTTAGACCAAACACTTATATAAACACATATATACGTAGAAAAAAATAGAAAAGGAAAGGGAAAACGGGAAATGCCACTTGGGCTCGATCTCCACTCCCTCTTCCCTTTCCCCGCATGGGCCAGAGACGGCCCTGCGAGCCCAGCACGTCAGCCTCCCTCCCTCTCCCATCTCCTCTTCCGGTCCTACAATGAGCCCAGCACTTTGATAGCTCGAAAGGTTGAAAATTTGAAATGGACACTTTATATTAAATCTATCCATCACTGATGTGGTGGTCATATGCAAATCGCAGCGAAGTACGTGGAAACACATACGCAAAGCTATACATTTCCGACTCCAACCAAACCTGGACTCCGACTCCAACACGAACATACGCACGCTGCACGCATATGGAATATATATAGGCACTAGCGCAACATGGTTGTTGCGCAGAACTAACCAGATGTGACGACGACGATGGCTCCGATGATGACCCGCCGAGGCAGACGGGCCTTAGCTGAGCTCTCCACGGACGTGCTGTTCGACGTCTTCCTGCTGCTCTCGGCCAAGGAGCTGTGCCGCCTCCGCGTCGTCTGCCGCGCATGGCGCTCCCTCACCTGCGACCCTCATTTCATCCGTGCGCACGCCGCCCGGCACCACGGAGACCCGCTCTTGGTGGCGAGCTTCCTCTCCGAAGACGGAGAGCAGATGCGCATCGACCTCATCGACCTGTCAGGCAAAACGGTGAAACGAGTCGCAAGCGGCATGGGTCCCGGGCAGGTGCTGTGCCCACGCCTCGGCCTCGTCTTGGTGGCCAACAAGTCCGACAACACCTGCCGCGTGCTCGATCCGGCAGCGGCGGCCTACGCCGGAGCTCCAGTCACTCGTCGCTTCAGGCTGCCCGTGCTCCCGGCGCCGTCGCATCGGGGTCCGGGTAGCCGGCGCCGCTTGCGTGAGGCGGCCACCTCGTTTGCCTTCGGAAGGGTCGGCGCCACCGGAGAACACAAGGTGTTGCGGATTCTGCACCGGCTCAAGGATGACGACCGTCCACATCTCTTCGAGGTGCTCACCCTTACCATCGGCGGCGATCGTCGGCGCCGTGGCCGTGCACGGTGGAGAGACATGCCGACTCCTGACATGTTCGTCTGTCCGGACAGTAGCGTCGTCGTCGACGGGGTGGTCTACTTCTTGAGGAATAGTGCCGTGTACAAGGAATGACATCCTCGGGTACCTAACAAATCAAATGTTTCGTACCTCACCAGATTGCACCGTAATTTGAGCTGCGACTGAGTTCTGATCGGAGGACACAATGTCATTGTGATTGGCAGCTTGGATTTCGAAGAATCCCATACCATCTTCAAGAGCACCGCAGTAGGCAACTGACGGTTTCGGTCCGCGTAACAACGGACATTGATTTGCGAAGTGATCCTTCAAGCAAATGACACACTCCGGGTTTCCCGTTCTCTTCCTCTTAGGTCTGCCCGGATCGTTTGCATCCAGAGGGGCAGCGATGGTTGCACCTTGGGATGCCGTCTGACCCACATCCAGGGATGGACTGCGCTCGACGGAGTTCGCTGCCGCTGCACCCACCGCCGCATTGGCACCACCTCCCGCAGGGTCCCGGGCCACGCCGCGCCCACGATCAGCACCTCTTCCTCGGGATGCCGCAGCACCGCGCCCATGATCAGGTTCACGACCACGATCTGCGACGTGCCCCCGGCCAGCAGCATGACTATGCTCACCACGGCCACGCTCAGCTGCGCCATGGCCACGCTCAGCTGCGCCACGAGCCCACGACCACGCTCACCACGGCCAGCCATGCCACGATCAAGGTTTCCTTGATCTGCCGCTGCCTAAACACGATCGCCGCCACGCCCAGCCACCTGTCCACGACGCCGGAATCGACGACCGCCTTGACCACCGGCCATCAGCACAGCCCGAAACGACGGCTTTTGGTGGAAGTACTCCGGCGGCACCACAGAGACGATATGACGTCTAGGGTTGCCGGTGAAAGGAGTTGTGGTTCCGCTGTTGGTAGACTTGGTGCACGGTGGAGAGACATGCCGACTCCTGACATGTTCGTCTGTCCGGACAGTAGCGTCGTCGTCGACGGGGTGGTCTACTTCTTGAGGAATAGTGCCGTGTACAAGGACATGGCGGCGCTGCCGAGCGCTGGCGGCATTGACGACGTTCCTCCGGCAGATTGCGTAGCGTCGTTCGATCTTGAGAGGGAGGAATGGAGGAAACGACTCAAGGGGCCTATGAGCATAGGCTATTCGGCCTACACCTATGACGGTGATGACTCGGACGAGGAGCGCGAGCTCACCGACGACCTCCAATCCCTGGTGCCAATTTGCTTTGGCTGAGTTGAATCCAACATCCCTGGTGCCAATTTGCTTTGGCTGAGTTGAAAGGCTCTCTAGTTCTAGTGCAGTACTTGTACAGGACTCACCTCTGGATTCTAAAACCGACTTTGAGAGAGGCGTATGGGTGAAAGAATATAACATTCCTGTTAACAGCATCAGGCCGCCATATCTTCACCGTCAGAAACCATTGTTTGTGCTAGATGATGGGAGGTTGGTAGTGCTGTGGCGAGGTAACGGAAGAGACTTAGCTGTATATGACCCCAGGTCCAACGCTTGGGCATGGCTGGAGCCGGGACCTCTACGTCTTGGGGCAGTTGGTATCTACGATGGCAGTCTCTTGGGTTTACAAGATGTATGGTGATTGGTGACAGGTTACAGTATCTACTACATTTATATAAACAAACACCATTAGCTAATTCCCTCAACATGCAAACTAGTCACATCATCATTTTACTAACATCTCCACTAGCTAATTCTTTCAACATGCAAGCTATCCACCTCATCATTCCATTAACATTCATTTATAATCAACTAGCATTTACAATTCTAATCTACATGCAAGCAAGACACATCATCAAATGATCAACTGCAATGTTTATATCTTTCTAGTGATCAACTAGCATTATGCCACATCATCCACTAATATTAACTTATAATTATGTATTTCTTTTTATATAAATAATCTTATTCCAAACCATCAACAACTTTTGTGGCAACGATAGGGTATTGCTTTCTTGATCCTTGTGACCTTAAAGTTTTTTGTTCAAAATTCTCATTAAATAACTCAAATGTTTATATCTTTCTTTCTTTCTTTCCATCATCAAATGATCAATAGAAAACTAACTTTTAAATTTTCACGGCAACGCGGGGAATCCACACAGGTATTGCTTTCTTGATCCTTGCGACCTTAAGGTTTTTGTGTTGGAAATTCTCATTAAATAACTCACATGTTTATATCTTTCTTTCCATCATAATGATCAACTCACATGTTTATATCTTCATTTCTATCATCAGATGATCACTAAAAAACTAACCTTAAATTCCCACGACAACGCACCTAGTTTTTCTTGAAATTACATATATTATTAGAAGATAAACACCGAAGGTATATTGGATCATTAGCAGGTTAGTACTTTCATAACTCTATTCTTACCTTAAAACTGATAATTTTTGTGTTGTACATTAAGTTTCAAAAAATTATCCTCCACAAATTAGTGACCTATGTTTTCTTTGAAGTTGGAATCCAAGATTAAGATGATGTCTTTTCTTTAGTTCATTATTGAAATTATTTTTTAAATTCCTCTTAGCTAGATTAAATTTATTTTTGATACTGCATCAACGCGCGGAGAATTCACCTAGTATGTATAATGGCTAATACACTTAATTTTGCTATATCATCATGTCTCGGTGAAACTTCCTCTCCCACGCCTAAATTTTTTGTGCATGTTGGTGACTCTGTTTCTGCATGTAATCTGGAGGGCGTAGAAAAGCTTTTCCACGGCTCGTCATGTCCTCCTTCTCTAGAAATTAGTATAGCCAACATATCTATCGCTATATTAAATAGTATTGACGACATGGTTCACCTTGTCTTAAGCCTTTTTTAGTTTGGAAATTGGAAGTAAGAGCCTAGTTTGTCATCAACCTTAATGTTAACATTACCCCCTTGTGTGAGGCTTTCCACTTATTCACACCATTTTTGGGAACCCCCTTGTCATATGCCCTCTCAAAATATATTTTAAAAATCACTCCATCCTGCTTTTTCAAATGGAGTTTGTGTATTGTTTCATGAAGAATAACTGCCCCTCCATAATGTTTCTCCCAAAAAAAAAGCCGTTTGAGTTGGTCTAATTATCTTCTGGGCTATGGTAGATAATCCATTGGTTGCGACTTTCATGAAGGTTTTGAAATATATATCCGACAAACAAATAGGCATGTGCTGTTCAACTACTTTCACATTCTTCTTTTTAGGCAATAGAATTATAGTTCTAAAATTAAGGCAATTTATAGGTAGGACTCCCTGATGGAACTCTGAAAACAAAACCATCAGATCATCTTTTATTAGATTCTAGAAGCTCTGATAAAATTCTGGAGGGACACCGTCTGGTCCCGTGCCTTATTATGTTCAATTTGAAAAATCAAAGTCCTCACCTCCTCCCGTGAAAAAATATCTGTTAAAGACTCATTCTCTAGCTGGGATACAGAAGGAATATCATCAGTTTGTGACTCATCCAACATGGTAGAGGAGTTTTCTGATGGAGCAAACAAGTTTTTATAATATTTGATAATATGCCCTTTAAGTTGAGCATCACCACATATTATCTCGTTGCCATATTCTAGCTGGAAAATACAAGTTTTTCGGTGTCTACTATTAGCCAACAGGTGATAATATTTTGTATTTGCATCACCCTCTAACAGTTTCTAACAGCTCTTTGGTACCATTTGAGTTTCCCCTCCTGCCGTACCTCTAGTAGCCTCTCATTTAGCTAGAAGAATTAGTCCTGCAGTAGCTCTACTACACTCTAACTGTTCAAAGTCCCCAAGAATGGTGTGTTTTTTTTTTTTTTTTTTTGTCTAATTCATCTAATTTGTTTAGGTTGTTTCCTCTTTCTTGTACATACCACTCATATTTTTTGCCCATCCTCGTAGGTATTGGTGAAGCCTACTAATCTTAGCTTGCCACCTCTCTATGGGTGAGCCATCAACTATCATACCTTGCCACACTTCAGTAACCATCTCACAACAACCAGCCCAATTCAAATTTGAATTGAGTATGATAAGATGAGGATGGATTATTTGTATAAAATAGGAGAGGTGTGTGGTCAGATATTTCTCTAGTCAATGCATACTAGAACTTGGTCTAATTTTTAAAAAGTTTGGTGCTGTAAATGATTAGCCCAAGTGAACTTTCTTCCTGACATTTCTATTTCTCTAAGGTTTAGAGAATCGATCACCTCATTGAACATAAAAGGCTATCTATCATTATAGTTATCATTATTATTTTCTAATCCGATCTCGAATAATGTTAAAGTCGCCACCTAGAACAACAGGTAAAGCTCTTGCGGGACAAGGTGGACCACGTGGCCGTGCTGGGCTAGGCCCATTGCTGACCAGGAGGGAGGAAGTTCCTCTCTCCCTCCTTCCTCGGCTAACCCCTACTGCTCTTGTTGTCAGTACTTGTCTTTTTTGTCCCAAACTATGGTTGTATGCAACTGGATAATATTGAAAACTTATCACATGTGGATGCCAATCCATGATTGTAAAAAAAGTATGACGAAGTTGGATATGCTCTTAGGACATCGGCTTGTGGAATGATGTTTAATTCTAGTTTTGATTGAGAGGTTGCACAACAATGAACTACTATTTTCGATCGAGCCAATTGGATGCTTTGATGATAAATTATTATTTTTCATATGCTATTGGTAAAGGTCAAATCCATTGCCCATGACGGCAATGGGTACCCACAACCCGACTACCTGACTTGTTTTACCCGATAAAGAGGCGGGTATGGGAAGACTACCTCATGCGCGGGCATGCTAATGGGTAAAAATCTATACCCATCGGGTATGCAGGTAGGGGTACGGGAACCACGGGTATGGGTGGATTTTTCCTTCCTGTGTGCGAGTACTTGTAACCCGAGAAGTATGGTTTTTTTTCTGGCGGGCACGGTTACCAATGCTCATCGGGTATCTACTTGTTGCCATCTTGACCCATGATGTCTTGAATTTTATACAATGAATATGAATTGTTGAATAATTACAATATTGAAGCTGTTGAATCCAAATGTGTATTGTTGAAGCATTTAATCGAAGAAAGCAAAAAAAAAAGAGTATACGTCATGATTTGGAGGCTACTCTATCTAGAAAACAAGGTATCAAGAGTAAGAGAAGCAAATCAAAAATACGGTTCCTAATTTACAGGCTATTTTTGTGAGGTTGATCTGAAGACCTCCAAGGATTACTGAGTTGAGCGTGGCCCATCTTCTGGCCAACTATTCTTAGGGTCCTTTGGTTGGGCTTTTGGTACGTGGCTTTTTGCCCCCAAAAGCCAAAAGCCTAACCAAAGGGTTGGCTTCCATCAAAAGCCAAAGTCAAAAGTAGCTTTTGCCTAGTACAAGTTTTATAGCACCTCGACCCCTGCTTTCACGCTTTTGGGTACAGAAATTACCCACTTGCCACTCGTTATGTAGGTACGGTTTTTTTTTTTTTTGTTCTATTCGCATCCGCGCCGAGGGGATGGGAGAAGTCCCAGCGTTTGCCATTGCCGCCCTCACTCCACCGCCGGCCCTATCCCGAAGCTCGCCTGCCCGGCTCCGGCGAGCCCTTGCCGGACTCCGGACGGTCTCCAGCGAGCATCCTCCCCACTCCGGCAAGGATCTCCTAACTCCGCCGTGCTCGAGATGGCTACTCACGGGAGCGGACGCGTGGATCTGGCCTCCATCCCGCCCCGCGGAGCTCGCCCCTGGCTCTAGCGAGTGGGCAGGCGGGCGGGCGGGCGGCCCCCGTCCACTCCCCGCTGGCGTGGATCTCAGCTCCATATCGTGCGCGATGAAGGCCCACGAGCTCCTCCCGTACTTTGCGCATCCTCATGACTTCTAAGAAGATTGTTTGAGTGCATGACATGTGGGGCCCGCTCACGAGTGAGATGAGCCTTTCCAAAAGTCACGACTCTTCAACCAAACGGGCTTTTAGCGATGTCACAGTAGCTTTCCCAAAGTAACTTTTTCCAAAGCCACAGCCCACAGCAGCTTTTTCAAAAGCCACAGCCCAACCAAACACACCCTTAGTGATCCCAAGTCGCCCTCATCCATATATAGATCCTAACTTTTACATATACTCATATATTGTCTCGGTAAAACCATAGCAGCAGTCCTCATATAGAAACACATTATCCAGTATAACTTCGATAGTTCGAAAGGTTGAAAAATTGAAAATGACATTTTATACTAAATCCATCCATCACTAAAGTGGTGGTCATATGCAAAGCTCAGCGAAGTGGAGGCCCATACGCAAGGCTATACATATCCGACTCCAACCAAACCTGGACTCCCACTCCAACACGAACATACGCATATGGAATATATATAGGCACTAGCAACATGGATGTTAATTGCGCGGAACTAATTAACCTGATGTGACGACGACGATGGCTCCGATGATGACCCGCCGAGCCAGACGGGCCTTTGCCGAGCTCCCCACGGACGTGTTGTTCGACGTCTTCCTGCTGTTCTCGGCCAAGGAGCTGTGCCGCCTCGCGTCGTCTGCCGCACATGGCGCTCCCTCACCTGCGACCCTCATTTCATCCGTGCGCACGCCGCCCGGCACCACGGAGACCCACTCTTGGTGGCGAGCTTCCTCTCCGAAGACGGAGAGCAGATGCGCATCGACCTCATCGACCTGTCAGGCAAAACGGTGAAACGAGTCGCAAGCGGCATGGGTCCCGGGCAGGTGCTGTGCCCACGCCTCGGCCTCGTCTTCGTGGCCAACAAGTCCGACAACACCAGCCGCGTGCTCGATCCGGCAGCGGTGGCCGATGCCAGAGCTCCAGTCGCTCGTCGCTTCAGGCTGCCCGTGCTCCCGGCGCCGTCGCATCGGGGTCCGGGTAGCCGGCGCCGCCTACGTGAGGCGGCCACCTCGTTTGCCTTCGGAAGGGTCGGCGCCACGGGAGAACACAAGGTGCTGCGGATTGTCCACCGGCTCAAGGATGACGACCGTCCACATCTCTTCGAGGTGCTCACCCTTCCCCTCGCCGGCGGCAGTCGACGGCGCCGTGGGCGTGCACGGTGGAGAGACATGCCGAGTCCTGAAATGTTCGTCTGTCCGGACAGCAGCGTCGTCATCGACGGGGTGGTATACTTCTTGAGGAATAGTGCCGTGTACAAGGACATGGCGGCGCTGCCGAGCGCTGGCGGCATTGACGACGTTCCTCCGGCAGATTGTGTTGCTTCGTTCGATCTTGAGACGGAGGAATGGAGGAAACGACTCCAGGGGCCTATAAGCATGGGCGTTGGATACCACGGCGATGACTCGAACAAGGAGCCCCAGGTCGACCTCAACGATAGCTGGTGCCATTTTTCTTTGGCTGAGCTGAGAGGCTCTCTAGTTCTGGTGCACAGCTTGGAGACGACTCGCCTCTGGACTCTGACCGACATTGAGAGGGGCGTATGGGTGAAAGAATGTAGCATTCGGGTTTACTCCATCACGCCGGCACATCTGCGCCGTCCAAAACCATTGTTTGTGCTAGATGATGGGAGGTTGCTGATGCGGGAACGAGTCGGAGGAGACTTGGCCGTATATGACCCCAGGACCGACGACTGGGAATGGGTGGAGCCGGAACCTGATCTTCCTCTTGAGGAAGTTGGGATCTACGCAGGCAGTCTCTTGGGTTTACAAGATGTACGGTGACACGCTACAGTATATGTATAATGGATATAGTACACTTTTGCCACCACTAGATAATAATTTACTAACAGTTTATCACTTGGACGAAAGAACTTAAAGAGAATCGATGAGCCCATGCGTGGATGGACGGATGGTGTAGTGCAAACTGTAGGCATTACGGTAACGCCAGAGCTCTCCAAGGGAGATTAAGTCTGACCATCGGATATTGGGCGAAACAATTATTCAGAGTGCAAATCAAGAGTGCTAAACTACACACGTGTGATTCGTTCTTTTTTTCACACGAAAAATTCTGTCGTTGATATGTGATCGAGTGGCTTCTAAATGCGTCCTCTGTTTGATTCCAAATTTGTTTCTCTGTCATGCCGGTCCCACAAGCACAGCGTTACAGTTTTGTTTTTGGAAATCGCGCCTTGTTGTCCGCTTGACTTTTTCCCCATTCCATTTCTGTTTCTTCTTTTCCGTGATTCTAGGCGACGGGGCGGCGCGGTCCTCCGGTGCGGTGTCCCTGTCGAGCACGGGGCGGCGACGCCGGCAGCCGTGCACCTCTCCGCATCCTCCTGTCTGCGCTCCTCCTGTTCGCTGGCGCATACAGGTGAGTCTTTCTCCGCCCTCCCTCCTCCTCTTCTCCAAATCCACGAATCCCCACCGTTCGACCACCTTGTACGGCGCCTCTCGGTCCTCTCTCCGTGCCTCCAGCGCCGGTTGCCTGGCGAGAGCGAAGCCTGCGCTGGCTCACCAGTTGCCCAGGCCGGCATCCGCTTCATGTGTTGTTTGTTTCCGATTTTGTGGGTGTCCGCCGTTGGGACTGCGAGGCGGGGGATGCGAGTGGCGGGCAAAGCAGCTCGGAGGGTGGAGAGAGGGAGCGATTGGCGGTCGGCGCAAGGGAGTGGTTTCCGTCAAAGACAATGTACAAGGCTGTAGAGAGGGTGTTGTTCCCTGCTGTCCCTCTCACATCACTAATTGTGTAGTTGACCCTTGAGGAAGCTGCCATTTCCATGGCTGTCGATGGTCCCCCTAACCTTGCTCTGCTCTTTCTCTTGATTACTATTCATGGCAGGGGCGAGCCCGATGAGCAACTGGTGTAACGTCTAAACTTAGGCTCGATTTTTTGGCACCTATGGGTTTCTATTTTTGGTCTGAATTTTGAGGAGCGAACTTATTGTCTGAAATTTGGCTTCAATCTAGAAGAGCAAACCTATTGACTGAAATTTGGTTTCAGTCCAGAATGTTTATTTTCTTGCATTCAGCTATTATTCAGTAATCGGTTCAGTTACTCAGTTTCAGTATGTCTTTCAGGTTTCATTATTGAATTAAAGGTAATGCAAAAAAAAAAAAAAAAAATCAGTTCTGTAAATTGAAGGTGTGTCTAGATCTTTTTTGAAAGAATACTTGTCTGAACATTTAGATGTTGTTTAACATATGTTCACATAATCTTTATCTTATTGTCCTGTTATAGATATCAAATCAGGACAACAAACTATGTTCTTTTTAGTTTTTCTTTCTGTCAGTTCATCACATTAAGGATGATATCTGAGCATTTTTAGCACCCTTGTTAACTTGGCTGACTTGTTTCGTTTGCTGTAGGTGCATTGTAGCAGTAGCTCATGTCCTCCTCTGTCTCAATCAGGTGAGTAACATTGTAGCAGGTGGGTGGCTAGCTTCAGTACAACAACAGCAGCCCAATTCAGCTTCACGTTTGCGTTGTTGGTGCGATTCAGAGCAACAATTAAGTTGGTGAGTAGTTCATTGCTTTTCTGTTCTAGCAGTAGCATGTTAAGACTTCATGCTTCTTGTTCCTTTCCGGTCAGCTAGCATCTCATTTTGTTCTCCATCTCAAAACTCAGGTTGATGCAGTTGCCATCTGTAGTTAGTGTTAGCAGTTAGCTTGCTATGATCTTGTTGCAACTTAAATACACCTTAGCATTATTCTTTGATTAGCTTTTTGCTGTCTTTTTTTGTTTAAGTGCTTAATAATTTTCTTGGATTACTGGGTCCTATATGATGGTGTGGAATCTTCTAAACCTAATTATTTCTCCTGATGACAACCATAATCATATCTTCTTTATTCTAGTATGGCTGGAATGAGAATCTGAATGGTGAATGGCAGTGTAATCTTCAGTTTAAGTATTGTTGGAATTTTAGTCTGAATCTGAATCCATTTGTGTAAATAACTGAAATTTTAATTTAGTACAACCAGCATGTGAATTTGATTGAGATGTCTTTGTGGTTTTATTCAATATCTTTGTCAGATGGCTACATAATTTATTTCATATTTCTTTTTTCAGGTTCGTATGGCTGCTCCGAGCAATTTTCGAAAGGCCACATGGCTACATTTTATAGCATAGAGGAGAGGATAACAAACGTGTATAGGGTAGTATCGGAACTTTTTTTTTTGCTTTGATGTATATCATAGAACCAGCAATTTATGTTGCAAGTGCAAAGTTGACAATCAGTTTGTCCAAGATCGCCATGTTGTGACTCTTCTTAATTTCTGGTCTTACTTTTTGTAGTATGTGGGCATCAATCAGTGCTTAATTTTTTTTCAGTTTATGTTTTTTTTTCTTTGTATGTTAAATTCATTGAGCTCATTAGTCCATGTGTAGTATAGCTCTATAATTTTATCTGGCTCCTTTGCAATGATTGCTTATTAAGTGATGTAAGATTGGGAAATTTGTGGCTTTCATTTTCACTGTTATTTGGCCACTTGTTCAGTACTATTATAGGAATATATGTCCACGATTTTGAAGATCAAGTCTATTGAAAGCTTTCCTTTTTGCCATTCCACTTGGCACCTGTACATAGTGTTTGGTAGCCAGCAGATTAAATGCAGAAACAAGGGGAAGAGCTGGTTAAGGAGCAGAGTTAGAGTATATTTCAATTGAGTGCCAAGGTGCTTCTCATACTATTATTAATCAGTCTAAGTTTCTGTCCTGAAAATTCAATATCTAAGTTTCACTTTGTTTCAGTCCTAGTATCAGTCCTACTGTTGAGAAGATCATGAGGGTTGCATATGGAGTGGAGAAGGAGTTCTTCAGATACTCGTTTATAATCCTGTGAGGCAAGTAAGAAATCCTTGGATCCTGTGGCTTTCCTCAGTCATTAGTCCCTCGTTTTCATGTGGGGGTAAGTTTCTTTTGTTTAGCATTCCCTCACTCTAGGTTTTTCATTTTTTCAGTTTAGTTCAGCAATTGTTTGTCTCTCTCTCACTCTAGGTTTCCTCAGTCTTCCGTCGTCATTGAGTTATCAGTCTTTAGTCTTTTTGTTTGCATTTAGTTTTTCTGAGTCTGAGTCTCAGTCCAGTTTACTTTCCTCAGTCCTTAGTCCCACTTTTCGAGTTTTCAGGTTTCGTCAGTCTTGAGTTTTTGTCTATCAGTCAGTCAGTTTTCAGTTGATGTGCTATCAGTCAGTAGTTAGCCTAGTTAGTTAGGACCAAGTCAGTCTGACACTTCTTTTAGCTGTTGTTCAGTTAGTAAGTTTCAAATTTGCTTGTCATTAAGCACTCTAAAGTTTCCAGTGGTGTAGTTTTGTGCACAGTTAACACAATTTTGTTGAGATTAGGGTTCACTACATTTTGCTAAGTTTAGGGTTCACACATTCTATTGAGATTAGGGTATCGAGGCCGAGGGCCGGGAGGCCCTCGAGGCCGAGAGTGGTGTAGTTGTGTGCACAGTTAACACAATTTTATTGAGATTAGGGTTCACACATTTTGCTTTGAGTTTAGGGTTCACACATTCTCGTTGAGATTAGGGTATCGAGGCCGAGAGGGCCGGTAGGCCCTCGAGGCCGAAGTGTTGTAGTTGTGTGCACAGATTAACACAATTTCTTTGTTATTAGGGTTCACACATTCTATTTGAGATTAGGGTTCACACATTCTGCTGAAATTAGGGTTCCTTTTGGTTTTTTCTTTTTCATACACATCTTCCTTTTATAAATTTAGCGCCGCAGGCTGGCCTCAGAGCAAAGGTAGCGAGGCTTAGAGGGCCGGTAGGCCCTCGAGGCAGCGTTGAAGTTTTTGTGCTTATTTAACAAACATTTTGCTGAGTTTAGGGTAGCGAGGCCGAGAGGGCCGTGAGGCCCTCGAGGCCGAAAGTGGGTGTAGTTTTGTGCACACTTAACACAATTTTGTTGAGATTAGGGTTCACACATTTTTTTTGAGTTTAGGGTTCACACATTCTATTGAGATTAGGATATCGGGCCGAGAGGGTGTGAGGCCCTCGAGGCGAGTGGTGTAGTTGTGTGCACAGTTAACACAATTTTGTTGTTATTAGGGTTCACACATTCTCAGCTGTTATTAGGGTGTTACGGGCCTATACATACTGTCTTTAGGTTCTGGGCCTTGTCTTTGTTTCATTGTTTTAGGTTTTGGGCCTTTTTTAGCGGCTTCTACAGAATACTACAAAATTGGAAGCAACTGAAACAAGCCCAACAAAGAAGAGATTAGCCGACAGAACATAAGAAGGTTGGGCTGTGTGTAATCTGTGTGTTTTTTATAAAGAAACACACGTTTTTGTTTTATGTGGCTGTGTACTTTCGTGTGTAAACAAGCAAAGGAACACACGGTTATTTCTGTTTTGTGGATTCGTGTGTTTTTTTTGCCAATGATCACACGTGTATTTTTTTTTTGCCTCAAGTAACACACGTGCAGAAGCTAGACATCAATTTCTAAAAATAACTGTACAAATCAACTTAACAAAAAATAGCATTCTGCCTTCATCTTTATTTCCAGCCAAACAAACCACTTTCGCAGCAAAGATCAACGATGAGAATAAGCTATATCCTGTTCCTTCACCACTATTATTCAAGCTAACGAACGAACCTGCGGGGGCAGCCCATCTATGTACGCACAGCGTATGCCACACAGATGATGTGTGAAGATCAGCGCAGAGAGGGCTGTGTTGGGTCAATAAGCCTTGCCATGGCGACATGGCAACCTGGGTGAAAAGGCTCAGCTGCTTGCGGCTATGGGCTCAGTGGCTTTCATCAACCATTGCTTCTCCTGCTCGTTCAGAAGAGGCTCCAAGATCTTCCGGCAGTCTGAGTGGTACGTGTTTACCCAGTCAATCTCAACACGAGTCAGAAGCTTGGTGTCTATCAGTTTGGTCTGGTATGGAGCCTACATACACAGACAAAAACAAAGAAATTCATCAATACCAAATAAAATAAGTGATGCACTGCATTGTAATTTTAAGAAACAGATGAATGCAGCATTTCTTTGGGAACATCAGAGGTGATGTAAACCTCACACGAGACTCATGACTTGCATCACACTTTTATAACAAGAGAAACAAACTAAGGGCTAAGCGGGGCTAAAGTGAGCTGATTAGGTGAAATGGTTGACTTGATACATACACAAAAGAAACTTCCTGAAGATCTAAACCTAATGTTGGATTTTCCACCCAAGTTCCTCTAGACATATCCATTTCATATAGATTTCTAATTATATATGCTTCTTCATTCCATTGACACATAGTTATCTCTGTTTCTGTGACACTAACATTACTACAGAATCCCTTGACATTTTCCTTCATTTCAAAATAGGTTCTGAGGTTAACTAGAATGCCACAACATCTTTAGGAAGAATTTACATAAAAATGCTCCTGATTAGAGATCTATGGTTCTCTTCTAGTCCCTGTTAGCCTAAACGCTAAACGCTAAACAGTCGATCACCCCTCATTTAGCGTTTAGTCGGACTATACGGCTGATTAAACGGGCCAAAAAACGGATTAAGCGGGATTAAACGGATTACACGGCCAACACGGTTGACTACTGAGTAGCGTTTAAACGCGTTTAGACGGTCGTTTAATACCGTTTAGGAAAACAAGGCTTCTAGTTAACCCTGAACCTTTGGAAAGCTGTGTATCGGTGTATCCATTAATGTATCAATTTTATATAGCATATGAACTTCATTGAACACAAAATCTAATCCAAACTAGACAGGAGCCTAAATGAAGGAAAACAAAAGCACTTCAGAAATAAATAAAAGTGATGTGGGTATCATGTAACAATAATATTGAGCATGAGTGCACGACTGAATATATTCAGATACTCTAGTCACATGGAAGAAAGAAATCAAAGAATGGCTTACCCATGTTATATGTTCAAATGCCAAATAACCCTTATCTCCAAAATTAAATTTAGCATTGGCCTCCTTGCAAATAAGTACATTCTCCAATCTTATACCAAAGTTCCCATCTTCATAATAACCAGGCTCTACAAGATTATGCAATTGTGAGTCGGTAAAAATCTTTGATAAGAATATCAACATTGGCATATAATAGAAACATGATAATAAATCTTAAATAATTTAAACAAATTTGAAGTTAGATGTCTACTGACCATCTGTCACAGTCATTGATGCTTGCAACGGTACATTTCGAGCAGAAGGTCTGAAGCTAATTAGATGAGGACCTGGTTCAACAGCAAGAAGTGAGTTACTTCATCATTTTAGGGCAGACACACAATAAGATGAACTGAGACAATATAAGGGGAAACACTCATTCTGACCTTCATGGACATTCAAATAAGATCCAATTCCATGGCCTGTACCATGCCGATAGTCAAGTCCCTCTCTCCAGAGTGGAGCTCGTGAAAGAATATCAAGAGCATGCCCTGCAAATTTAAGGAATTCAGTATAGGAAAATTACTTATGGGATATCCATCACAGTTCAGACTGGATGATCATGACTTCTGGTTAGAAAGGCAGTCAAGCTGTGTTGTATTGTATATTGGACCTTTGGCCCATGAGTACTATGCTGCACCGGTCAATGAGTCATATGCACTAGGTTAGATTGATTGATGATAGGCAAGGATATCTGGTGATGGTCCAGCACTCCAGTTTCTAAACCTAACCGAGACAGCATTGCCTATATACGCATGTATCTTGCACCCTTATAATCAATCTACTAATCCCTTTGACATATTCTCGTTTATATGCTATCAGGCTGGTCAACCATCGACCCCTCGCTTCCACTCAAACCCTAGTCCCTCTTTCCCCTATGGCCGATGTATCCCCCCCCCCCCCACCCCCCCACAACCACTCTGCTGCTGCTGCACTAGACACCTCTGCATCTTCCCTGCCCATGGCCAGGGATGACGAGTCAATGCACCTGGCCTCCACACGCAAGGACACAGATTGTGTGGCATCCGCTGCACGTGAATGTGCCACCGCCCGAAGTGATCCAACACCCAACCCCAGGGGGCTCCTGTCCCTCTGGGGGCATGCTAACAAGCTGCCCACCCCCGAATTTGAAATGGGGCTAGCGTGAGGTGGCCAGGGCAGCAGCACTGTGTCTGCAGGCTCAAGGTAAATCACCAAGGGTGTGTGTCCACGGGCTGCACCTACCCTGTGGATAAGGCTTCCAGGCCCTCCTGCCCATGGGCAGGCTCCATTCTGGTGTGGCCAGCGGCCCAGCACATGCCCCTCCTGGCCCATGTGCACCTACGCCCGCCCAGCAGCAACAGTGCCATAGATTGCTTACTGGTTGTGATAGGCAAGGATGTGGCTCTGTTTCTGTAAACTTCACCATCAACATCCTTGCCTATATTATATATGCATGTACCTCACACCCTCAGTCAATATACTAATCCTTTCGTGCCATATTCTCACCTAGACTTTTCGATGAACTATATCTATATAAAAGGAAATTGCTGCATATACATTGGTTTTATATAAAATAACTTAATACAGTGTTGCGCACCCATACATACAATGATCAGGCCAATCAATTTATTTTTATGAGAAATGAATTATATCTAAGCTCCTGTTTTACTCAAATGCCAACTGTGAAGATGGTTATTTTAAGTTTTGTAGTAAACCGCTGAAACCATGGAAAAACAACCATAATTATGTGACTTCATCAATATTACAGCCATGCTTCTCAAACAGTTCTGCAGATAGTTTCTTGCATGGATATGATTAAAGAGCCAAACAGACTCACCTGTTGTCCCATTAGGAAACACAGCAATGTCTAGTGCGATATGGCCTTTCAAGACCTATTTCCAACATTAAGCAATTCAGTATTAGAATCAAACACAGGAAACAGACTAAATACAATGGAAATCAATTTAACATGAATTTTAATAAATTCAGGCATCATGGTAAAGTTCATTGTAAAGACTGATACAAAAAAAAGGGTAGCTGGCTGATTCAGCCATATTACTACCTTGATAAAACATAAGAAAAAACAAGAGACAGAGAGGTTTTCAGAGTAAGAAAAAGTGGTGTGGTACTGTAAATCCTTCATTTCTGATCCCCAGTTTGTCAGAAACTGATGTTTTATTGAAACTGATGGCTTAGTGAAAGGATAACACAATTACTGCGGTAAATGAAACTATATATGGCTGAAGTAATGATGAGAGAAAAAATATTTAAAAAAAAAAGTAGCACTTACTGCTGTGTAGCATGCTTTCTCATGTTCTGAGGGTTTGCCAAAATGAACAGTTCTTGTAATGTCTGTTGTGCCATCCAGGTACTGCATGTACACCATAATGAAAGAAGTCAGCAGATTCAAAGAGACCTAATAACATAAAGTGATAGTTAAGTACTAAATATACAACCTGTGCCCCCGAAGTCACAAAGATAGATTTTATCAGCATCCATTTCTGAACATGTGCTTGCTTCAGGTTTATAGTGAATAATGGCTGCATTTGGTCCCACAGATGAAATCGTGGGGAAAACTCAAACCTTTAAAGTTCTGCAGGAATATTGTAATTTGTCACATACTGCAGTGCATCAACTGACTGAAGGCAAAAAATGTTCACTAGCCTTTACAAAGCAATTAATTTAGATAGTCATATAACATCAAAAGATATGAGGATAATAAAGTCCAACACCAATGCTTTGTTTCACTTTACTGAATAGAAAATATCCATAATAAATAAATGAAGCCAAGAAAAAGTTTTGTGATTTATCGTTGAGTCCAAAAACAAAGACAGCTAAAGTACTGTAACCCAGTGTTAGCAAATTCTACAAATACTACTGAAGTGATACCTGTTGGATCACTTCGAGGTTCCATAGTTCTGAGCAGTAACAGCAACCATAGCATATTTAAGTGAAACATCTAGACATGCTTTAAGAAGTGATGTTAATGTAGGCTGTAGCATACCTCTTTTCGTTAACGGAAGCCTTCAAGTTTGTCACTCACAGACACCTCAGTAAGTTTGGCTGGTCTACAGAACAGAAAAGATATTCAAACATTATAAAAACACAATTAAATTTCGATTCGAGTCTGACACACAAATGCACAATAATGGAAATGTACTTTGGAGTCTTATAAAAAAGATTTTTTAAAAAATGGTGCATAAACAGGCAAAACTAATGGTATTTATGCATTTGTAGGCAAAAGCTCTGCTGCCCAAAACAAACAAGTGCAATATATAATAAGATAAACTCACAAATTTTTCCTTTTTGTGTGACCTTTTTATCTCACTGAAATAACCAGAAGCTCCATAGTTCTCCTGCATCTGAATTGGTAGGGAGGAAATGAACATCAGAACTAGTATGGAACAACTATTACTCTATAGAGGATAATTAGTAACCATGCGAAAAGAAGAGGACAGATGCAAAATTTTTTCAGGTATATATGAAATTCAAATATATGTTCAGCAATATTTCAGTATGATGACTTGATGAGACATTAATCTATGCGGACCTGATTATCCAGCCAAGCAAGGTATTGTACAACAGCTGCACCATCTCGAATATGTGCATTCCTCAATCCATCCAGTTCTGTGGGGTTCTACAGCATTGTTGCAAAGAAAAATATTTGAGGAAACAGAATACTAAATTCCAAGAGTTACAGTTTCAAAAACTAATTATCATGGATCGCTAATAAAAAGGAAAGAAAGTACAAAATAAATTTCTCATGATGCATTGTGCAAATACTATGTTTCTTCCATAAATGAAGCTTTCAAAATGGGATTGAATACCAGCAATTCCACATCACATATAGTAATGTTTTTTTCTTATTGTCTTAATGCACACCTTTAATACCACAGAATACAGATCATCTTCAAAAAAAATTCAAAGTTAGACAGAACGAGTTATAAAGTGACATGTATTTGAGAATGGAATGCCAATTTATAGTTTTTACCATGATCATCGACCTAGCTTCAGCAGAATTTATAGCATGGCATATTGGGACATAGGTTATGTGCTATTAATGATTATTTACTAAATCATATTGCAAGTGAGATAAAGTTACATTTCCCATAAGTAATGTTTTGCTTTCTTCAATTTAGACTTCCATAATCTGTAATCATTCTTATCTAACAAGAAAAGTTGGATTTGTGATTAATAACTAAGTATTGTACTCAAGTATTGAAATTTTCACAGATGCTTTTCCACATAAATTCATAGACACTACTACACTAGCACAAGAGAGAACAAAGCAAATTCACCTTAACAGCCTTTGGAAGGGCAATTGGTGATTGCAGCGTCAAAACTTGATGTGGACACAACTTTGAGTAGAGTGCAAGGCAACATGAGCCAGAATCAATCCAAATTTTTGAACTCTTCACCTCACTCATATCATTTTCCACATGCACAGAACTTTGTAGCTTGCCGGATGCAAGCAAACTTGCATCAGATTGAACAGTTTCATACTCTCTTATTTCGATACCATTTCAGACATGTACTTCTGAACCTGCATTATAGAAGAATCACATAACAAATATATTACATTACATCAACTACAAAACCATGCTTATAAACACTATAAGATGATAGTCATTAGAAAATATATATTCCCTTAGTTATTTAACTGACCTCGATAGTTACTTTTCTCTTATCAACGTAAAAGAAAGCACTGTGTAATGTTACAATAGCATAAGAGTGAACCACTGGGCTATAATCCACATCACTTCCTCGAATGTTGTACAGCCAAGCAACCTAAGCAACCATTACACAACATACAAGAGTGAAGGAAATTATAACCATGGTAAGTCCCACAAAAATTTAGAAATTGAACAACTTCAATAGAATGTATTGTACCTCATCAAGAGCAGTTATTATAATGGCAGTAGCCTTTTCATGTACAAGCTTTTCTCTCAGCTCCTTTATCTTTTCTGGTACACTACGCCCTGCAAATTCTACTGGGTGTACAATTACAGGCCTAGGTTCAACTAGTGGGCGATCCTTCCATACTTCATCCACCAAGTCAGAAGAAAGCTGAAATAAAGTCTGGTGCTTCTTTGAAAATGCGTGCTCATATCTTTGAGCGAATCAACAGAGATGCACCATGGATTGATTCCAATGACAGCTTCAGCAGCCAGATTCTGATAGCACAACAATATTCTTCAGATTAGCCAGGACAGTAGCATTCCACACAGTAGATAAAAGAATTACTCAATCACCAAAACAATTTAAAATAATTTTCTCAAGAACACAACGGAAAACCTTAAGTAGCTACATTAAATTCAATAAGATGGGAACAAAGTTAAGGTTTTACATTGTCAATTTTTGTCTGACTTCGGGAGAAACAACTACCAGCAGTTAAATGTCAACTTACTTTCACTCACATATAACAAAGCAGTTAAAAGCAGAAATTCAAATCAACTCATAATCAAAAAATTAAGTATATCTTAGTGGTATCCCACAAAGGTTTATGTTCAAAAAAGATAGGTGAGCAAGGAAAATAAATTTGTATATCTCATAAACAATAGCATGGACAAGTTCATAACCAAATATAAAGCACAATCATTGCCATGTACAACTCGTGTGACCAATGCTTTTATGTTGAACTTTAGAAGATCATCACAAATTTGCTGCAGAAGGAAAGCCACAGCTTACATCAGCTATCCATGCTTCAACTGGTGGGTCTTCTCCCATGCGCATAAGTTTCCAACGATCACTCAGTTGCTGCGTTGCCTGCAAGAAGTAGCGTCCATCCGGCCCCACAACAATGCCTCTTTCATGGTAATAAGGGCCAAGCCTGTTTAAAATTCAATACACACGCTAAGAAACCAACGCAACAACCAACAAACCAACGTAAATATCACATAACACAGGAGACTAGAGGAGGTTGATCCATTTTCAAATCCAGCTATGGAATTGTCATAACAATAGACAATGAGACAGATACAATCTTGCCCAAATCAACCATTAATTTACTTTATTGCTCCTCCAGTAACAAATACTCCCTCCATCCAAAAAAAAAACATACAATTGTGGGATTAGGTGGTCGATTAAATTAGGTAAAGTTTGACCAAGGTTATAGTGAATAATATTAGCATTTATTTCCCCAAATAAATTTATTATGAAAAATATATCCCATTACTAATTACTAATCTAGTGGCACTTACTCGCCAGTCCCTTTTTATCTGTTGCCATTGGTGTGCATGCCACAAGTTTGACTTGATTTGTAGAAAATATGACATTTATATCTCCAAATAATTTGTTGAAAAACTAGGTTCAAAGATCTTTCCAATGCTACTAAATATATACTATAAATACTATAAATATTAATATTTTTTAAATATATATTTAATTGAAGTTGTTTCTTGGGAAGCATAAAGCGACAGATATTTAGAGACAGAGGGAATATTTTGTATCAAGAATGTTAGTACTTCTTTTGTATGAATTCGGTCAAAGTTCAAACTGTTTAACTCCTCGATAAGCAAGAATTGCATGTTTTTGAACATGGCACTCCAATGGCTGTCAGTCAAATGTGGGAAGTGAACACAAGAACATCCAAATTTATCATAAAATGATTACATGAGAGAAAAAAAAAAATCACTTCAGACTCCACTGGTTATCCATTTCATCTTCATATTTCTGTACATGGAGTTGTCTCTAAAAAAAACTCTGTACTCAGCTGTAAATGCAATTTATTTATATATTTAACATCTACCCAAGATGAGGTTTCCTTTCTGCCAAACATTAACACATAACCCCAAAAAGAAACAGCTGTTCCATGCTAACTCCATTAGTGACAAAAATCAAAAACTATCCAATATGCACACAAAACCAAATTGTACCAGCCTGTAGAGGATTTTTATGAGGTTATTTAAAATCCATAGAAACCATGATTTATTAGCTGACCTGTAATTTCTGCAACTAAAAGCTAGCAGAATTACTGAATCAGTGCACACTGCAGAAATCACAAGCCCCATTGTGGACACACTGTGACAAGGATCGAGCAATTTGCAGCACTTCATATTGAAAGAGCCTACCGAGCACAACATGCCTTAAGCACAATCATAGCTTGTCAAATCGTGCTAGGGTGCTAACTTTTGAAAAAAAAAAAGCTTGTGCCTGGTTGAACTGCCTAATTGCTTCCACAAACACAGCATGTATCACAAATAAACAGTTGCCTTAAGAGCTAATCCAAGTATCTAACCATACCAAAATCACATGAATAAACCTAATACAAAGTAACAAAGGGATGAATTTCTCAAAAGAGCAACTACGTTACATGGATACACAATTGCCTTATTAAGAGGTATAATCCAAGTATGTGAACATAACAACATCACATGAATGGACCTAATATAAAGTAGCAAACGAGGAAGGGCATGATTTCCTCAAAGAGAGACTACGGTACGGTAGATGGATAAGTTCAGCACAGACCAGCGCTCCCTGTGAACCCGGAGATGAACTCCCGCCGCTTGTCCTGCTCCGACACGTACTCGCTCTGCACAAACAATCCACAGCCAACATTATCAGTCCGCAGAACGACCCGATTATGAAAAACAAAAACCCTAGCGCTAGCCCAAAAGCGGACCCCCCAAACCGGAGATCCGATCGACCCCCGATCTGCTCGAGGGGGGCGGCAGTGGCGTGGCGTGGCGCGGCACGGACCTGGTGGGCGTCCTCGGAGGGGACTACCAGCGCGTGGAGCGGCGGCGAGTGGGCCGCCATCAGCGCGCGAATCGCGTCCAGGTGCTCGTCCCTCGCCGGCGCCATTGTTTCGTCCGCCGGCCGCCGCCGACGCCGCCGCAATCCGCACGCACTCTTCCTCCGTCCGCTGCTGCTGGGGTCAGCTGCCGAAAGCGGAGCAGTTTGTTGGAGTTGGAGTAGCTTTGTGACGGGGAAAACGGAACGGAAAAATAAATATCTCCTCGGGAAGTACAATGGAAAGCCGTCTGCCTGATCTTTCAGCCGTGGATTTCTCAGCGGCGAGGATTGGTTTTCCGTTTTGTTTTTTCCTTTTTCCAAGGCGGAGTGATTGATTGATTGAGTGAAGGCACGGGTGCTTGTGTGGCAATTTTTCCGAGTTGGTGGACTTGGTGTGGACTTGGAGGGCCTCCTCGCACACGATCAGCCAACGGCCCACTAACCTGGGAGGTGGGCTCACGGCCTCACGCGCCCACGCGCCCACGCGCCCACGCGACGTTCCTCACGATTCGCCTACTTCTCCCTTCTGTCAAGTCTATTTTTCCTCTTGAACCGTAAAATCAGGTAATCAACTTTCTAAACCGTTTGTTTTACCTCCCAAGGTGGTTTTGAACGCAGTTTTATCTTTTTATTTATTTATTCGGGCTCAATCTTTGAAAATCATAGTAAATCATAAAAAACATAAAACGAAAACATTTTTTTTTGACTCTACGTGAGTAAATGTACACATTTATAGGGTATGCTTTAGTATAAATTTTTATTGTAGAGTTAGATCTATGTTTTTTATAATTAATTTGAATAATTCATAATAACAATATGCTGGCCTCGTTATTGTATACTCGGGTCTCAAAGAATGATCGAGGGGTCTGTTCATTGCTGGCCTACCTCTAGAGGGTCACTTTTAGCCAGCCCAGGTTAGTCTCTAGACCCCCTACAGGTAGGTATTCTAGGCAACCTAGCTTCGTGTGCAACCTATACAACGACCAATTAAAGCCGCGGGATCTAGATTCAACGTCTAGGAATTTTTCAATTAAACCTCTCCAACCGTGGAGGTTTAAATCTAACCCATGTGTATCTAGGTGGGAGGGTCTAAGTGAAAAAATCATAGACGTTGGATCCAGATCATGTGGCCTTAATTGGTGGTTACATATGTTACACACGAAGCTGGGTTGCACAAGATATGTTGCCCTACAATCAAATAGCCAAATACAGGCTCCGTGAGAGCTCGATGACTGGTGGATAGCCCACTCAACCAAACACACCTTGTGGCGGATCTACGCCCTGGGCCCTAGTCCTCACCGACGAAGTTTACTATCCCCATGTATTTTTTTTTTTTTTTCCAGCCCAAATTGAAAAGGCCAGGAGCTGAGAGTTGAGCAGGCGGCTTTTCGCACTGGGCGTCCGTCGATCTCCTTGAGACCCTCGACTCCCAACTCCGTCTCCGTCTCCATCCTTCGGTCTCGGGCATTGCCGCCGCCTTTCGTCGGCCCTTCGTCGTCCGCCCGATGCCCCATCCGCCCTGCTTCAACTCTCAGCGCCGTCACCGGGGCCGACATCCGCATCCGGCTGCGCCTTCCGCTCCCTGTCTCACCCGTGCGGTGCGTGCGTGGGAGGGCTGGCTCCCTATCTGGTTGTCCCACTCCCACCCGCGTCGGCTGCCCAAAGATCCGTGGGCAGCTCAAACCGTAGCTAGGGGAGGACGCCCGCGCCCTGTCCCGGCTCCGGTCTCTAGTTGTCCGCTGCTTTGTAGCTGCCCTGTGCTGCGATGCGCCCTTGAATGCAATGGGTGTGTTCATTTCCTTGTCACATCAACCAAAAAGCAAAAGTTCCCAAAATTTCTATCACATCCCATCACATCAAAACATTTAATGCACCCAAAAACGTTTGGCCACTATATAAAATTTAGGTAATTAAAAAAACTAATTACACAGTTTAGATGTACATTGCGAGACGATTCTTTTTGAGCCTAGTTACGCCATGGTAGGATAATATTTATCACTAACAAACGAAACGTGCTACAGTGTACGATGTGACATCTACAGGAATTTTGCACCCAAATTTTGGGATCTAAACACACCCAATGCTTAGTTTTTGTCAGTCCCCTCCATACTCCTGTATTTTGTATTGAATATTCAATTTGCTAGATTGCATTGCCTCTCTAGATGCATTTCTTAGATCCAAAGAATTCCTTTGCCAATTATGACCGTCAAAAATTGATTAAACTTGCTAGGATATATGATCATGACTTCATCGGGATTATGAGTGTCACAATCATGCGTCACTAGTAACGAATTGATTTTGTGAGACACACCCGAATATTAACGGTGGCGGGCACTTCTTTTGCCCGTCATGGTTAATGCCCCGATTAACCGTGGGGGACACTTTTTCATTTTACGTGACAAGATTTTTTTTTGCACGCCACGGAAAAATCGATTTTTCCGCGGGCGGGCGTGTTAGAATAGCCCGTCACGGTTAATATAAATTTTCCATGGCGGCCATCCTAACGTGTCCGCCACGGAAAATAGATTTACCGTCGCGGGCAATGTTAAAAGCCCGCTACCTAAAATATAGGCCCAATTTAGAGTCCATGCGACCCACTATCGCACAACTAGTATAAAAGGAAGATGAAACCCTAAGAAGCCCGTAATGAATACCGCCCCAGCATCGCCGCTCAAAAAATCGAGCAGCAGAGCGGGGCGCCCATCGTCTCCATCGCCCGTCGCGGCGCCCCATTCCTTCCCGTCGCGAGCGCCGCCCCTACCCCGCCTCTTCGTCTCCCTCCCCTTCCCCGGCTTCCCTTCCTCTTCCTCTCGATTTCTCGCGATGGTGGCGGCTGACCATGGCGACTGCGCCGGGTGGGATCTCGAAGGCGGCCATGGCGGGCCGCCATCACCTACAGGCCATTGCCGCCGCCCGCAGCAGGCCGCGGCTACTTTACGCCGAGCGGTGCGCCCCGGTGGCGGCGGATGGCGCACCCCGGTGGTGACGGATGGCGAGCTCGGTGACGGCAGGTTCGTGGCACTGTCGCGTCCTCTCTCCATCTCCATCTCCCTCCTCATATCCCCTCACTTAGCTCTTCAGGTCTTTCGGTGTGGATCTGGTGGCGGGCGAGGATCGGGGAGAGCGGATCTCGCTATGGCATTACCCTAGAGCGCGGATCCCTTGTGGGAGGCGCGTGATCCGGACGGCGGGAGTGTTCGGCCGCGCGGATCCGGCGACAGAGCGGGCGGATCCGGGCGCTATGGCTCCACCGTGGCGCATCCGTCTCTCCTCCCGGTAGTCTTGGCGCCGCCGCTGTAGATGGGCTCAGCCGGGCCTGTCTAGATTTTTTTATTTTTTTTTTTGAAAAGGTTTTACGTGGCGGACATTCTAATGCGCGTCCACGGTAAATTAATTTTACGTGGCGGGCATCGTAGCCCGCCACGGTAAAGCCATGATTAACCGTGACCTTGTCGGTGACGGACTACAGTACCCATCACGTAAAAATCAAAAGGCTCGTCACGTAAAATAATTTTGTTACTAGTGCTTATAGTACTAAATCTTTAGCTTCTTAGAGGCCCTAGCAGTGAGTAAAAGCAGGCTCCGCCACTGAACTCACCCTATGTGTTTTGGAGGTACCGCAGCAAAACCATACACTATTCCTCACACGAGCTATTTTTGTCTCTCCTCTCTCTCCTTACAGGCCGGTGGGAACAGGGGAAAGCCACTACTTTTGTTTCCTTCTCCGGCTCATGCAAACCGTCGGTTTGAGAGTTCGTGAAACAATCGAGTGATTGGTAGACAGTTGTACCGCAACTCGTTGTCCACACTTGCATACTATATAGTGCACGACCAACAGCCTACTCCTAGCTGATGTACGGTATACTCCATGGAAGAGCCTGCTGAGAGCAACTCCAGTGGAGCCCCTACTCAGCCCCCTATCTTAAATTCTAGGGTGTTGGAGCAAAAAATGAACTCCAATGAAGCCCCTAATTTAAGGACCTATTTTACATTCCCCTCAAATTTTAATATCAACCCCCACTCCCAGCAGGGCCCCCATTGATTGGGTCCCACATCCACTTTTCACCTCCCCTTCCCGTCCCATAGAGTCGACGCCAGACGCGCCTTGGGCGCCGCCGACGCTGCCGCCGCCCCTGGGCGCGTCTCCACCCCGCCGCCCTCGCCCCCTTCCTCTCCCCCCTTTTGCTTTGCCCACCCCACCGCCCGCCCGCCGCCACGTCATCTATCCATGTCCCCGCCCCTGCGGCAAAGGCAAGAAACCGCCAAGGGACGCCGGGAGGTGCCCCCAAGATGCGCCGACGCGGGGACGGCAGCGTCGACGAGGCCTCCCCGACCCCCCGACCCTCGATGGCGTCGTCGCCACTGTTCCCCTTCCTGGGCGCCACCCGGTAGCCACCACCGCCGGTCGCCGATACCAAGCGAGGGAGGGCCGGGCGATGCAGATCCAGTGCGGCCCAGTCGCCCGTGCGAGTGGTCCGTCGTGGAGCTGCAGGGGCATGTGCAGCCCGCAGGCCTCCTTCGCCGGCGACATCGGGGACTCCACGCCGGCCGCCCATGCTCCGCCCCTCCCGTCATCATCTTCCAAAGCGCGAGGCCGGTGCGAACTCGCGAGGTCGCTGGGCGTAGGCCTCCAAGACGGTCTCCGACTGGAGGAGGTGAGCGTCTTGAGCAAGCCGCTGAGGCACCTCCCACCCGCCGGAGGAGGAGGTGGCGGATCCGGGCGGGCTCTGGTCGGCTTCAGGGCTCGCCCGGGCGGCGAGTCGCTCTCGCCGGCGTCCTGCGCAGCGATACACGAGGAGCTTCGGAGGGTGTGGCATTCACCACGAACAAGTCACGGTGGGCAAGGCGGGCATGGCGAGCCCGGCGGCGACCGCGATCGAGAGAAGATGGCGGCGTGAGGGAGAAGTCCAGCCGAGAGGCGGCGGCACGCCATGGGCGTGGCGCGGTAGCGATGGGGGAGCTGGGCGGCCGAACTGAATTTGTCTCAAAAAAAGAAACGGTGACAAGCGGGTCCCATTAAAATAGGGTCCTGCACTACTCCCTCCATTGGGTTGGACTCAATTTTGGGCCCCCGATTTTTACATTTCGGTTTGTAAATGAAAATTTAGGGTCCAATTTTAGGGAGGTAGGACTGGAGTTGCTCTGAGTGTGTGGGAGCTCTACTATCTACGGTGCACGTGCACTAGACCAAATGCAGCACACGCTTCGACATCGATCTGTCATCACATCAGCGGGAACAGCTCTGCTCTGTAGTAGTATTAGGGTGAGCAAGGACCATTGGTACGACGAACTACTACGAGAAGTCAACGTTAGGGGCGGTTTTTAGATGGGCGTTAGAGCAACTCCAGGTGGAGCTCCCTTGTTTTGAGCCTCCTCTAAATTCTAGGAGTTCAGTAAAAAATGAACCGAGTGGTGGCCCCTAGATAGATCCTTATTTTCCATATCACCCCAAATTTTAATTTCAAGCCCCCACTCCCAGCAGCCCCTGTCCACTCAGTTTTCCCCTTCCCCGTCCTGGCACGCGCGCGCCGCTCGCCGCCGGCTCGTCTCCACCCGCCGGCGCGCCGCGAATCGCCGGGTCAGGCCTGCTCCTCCACCGCTCGCGCCGCGACGATCGCCGCATGGTGGAGCGCGTCTCCGCGGTTTTCTTCACCGACCACGAGGCCGCCGAGCTCCCTGGCTGGCTCCACCCGGACATCGACGCCGCGCTCCACCTCGTCAGGTACAACCGCCGCCGGGGAACGAGTTGTCCGCGTCCCGAGTGCGCCGTGTGCCTGGGCGAGTTCGCGCCAGGCGAGCAGCTCAAGCAGCTGCCCACCTGCTCCCACGTGACGACCACGGCGATCTGCAAGTGCTCGGGGATGAGTGGTGCATCGACGACGCCGCGGGGAGGGTCTGGTACGGGAGCTCCTGCAGGTTCCCGAACAAGACTGGCGCCGCCCCGCAGGAACTCATCACGCGCTCCTTCTCCATGAATTGCTTCGTGGGCGGCCTTGGCCGGAAGCCGCTGACCAAAGATTCTCCTGATGCTAGCAGCTTCGGGGAGGCCGGCCTGAGCCTTGCCGGCGGCTGGCAGCAGCAGCAGCAAACTCGAACTGGTTGGCCCGAGCCTTGCCGGCGACAACAGCAGCACAGCAGTAACCTGTTCAGTGAATATTCAGTCAATATATGTCTTGTATTTGGTGCTTTTCAAAAAAAAAAAATGTCTTGTATTTGGTACATGTATTCAGTGCAGCAGTCTGTTCCTTGGTGTATTGAGCAGCTTGGTGTGCATTTTTTCTAGTAATTTTTCTTTCTGATAATACAAGAGAAGGCTACTTGCTGGGCATCAATAGTTCAGTCTTACTGTTATCATACTTGGTTCACTGAAGATGGTTGAGGTTCCTGCTCCCTTTATTCGTTTAACTGTACTCAACAAGATCAGTTTGAAACAAGCTGAAATTTTGTGAAGTTTCAGTTTCTCTGAACCAAGCAACTATATATATAGTGCTGATTGCAATACCGTCCTTTGAAACAAGCTGAATTTTTTTCATTCTCCTGATTGCAATTCAGTTTCACCTTAAATCCATAATTATGAATCATCACATGAATCTACAAAAGGATTCTAATTAGCTAAAAAGAACCACATTCAGTGTCAAAGTAAGGAACATCTTCCTGACAAAGGTAAAAGGCAAAACAACAAATTACACTTTGAAATGGATGGAGTAAACAGAACATGCTCCTTGAAGCTCAACGCGTAATCTTGCCTTGTTTCGGCTGAAGCTAGTGCCAATTGAATAATCTTGCCATGTTGTGTATATGACTGCTGCATGTATGTCTATTATTCTGAACATTTTCCCTGAGGTGAAAGTGTCACAAACATATGCAGTTGCATTTCCTTTTAGCTGTAAGCACTATGCCAAAACATTACTGTGGTGGTACATAAATCATTACTGTTTCTGCTACTTTTATTAATTCCATGGAGCTGGAGCTGGAAAATACATGTATCTCCATTAGCAGCTTAAGAACTGTATCTCCAGGAATCCTGCCAGCCTGAAGTGTCCTTGTCTCTGAAACTTGATCATTAGCACCATTCTTCGATGAATCACTGTTTGGTTTAACATCTTCTATTTCAAATTCAAGCATACTAAGGGTACAGTAGAACTCAGAACCATAATGGCTGGCCAAGTTCAGTTTCAAATATCTAGCCCACTTTGGCTCAAGAAAAGTGAAATTCTGAGATTGTTTTGCATTTGCAGCAGTGAATCTTCCAAGGGTTTCCCAATTTTCTGTGGGATATGTCAGACTGCTCTGCAGTTCAAATTATTTCGGATTGGAAGAATGATGCTTAAAATTTGCAACTGCGATTGTATCTACTAAATTATCAAGTTGTGTTATCAAATTGCAGAATGTATGATCAGTTTCATATATGGAACTGCATTCAGAAATATTCAATATGACCTTATTTTTAGTTTCTCTGAAAAGCACAGGAATACATGCTCTTCTGAAATTGTCACTAACTGCGAGATGGAAATACATGTTGTTAACAGCTTTAGTTCAGATATGGTCTAAAGTTCAGATATGGAAATACATGTTTTTAACAATCTGGTCAATTGCACTTGTCACTAATTGATTCACCTGCAGTTTTTTAACCTGTAACTGGACAGAGCATACCACCCGTGAAGGTTTTAAGTATTATAGATAATCTGGCAACCTATTATTGCTCAATTGGAAGTACGTGTGCAATAGAAATATTCAGGTTCTTTGAAACTTGGTTCACATGATGTCACAGTGCCTTTTTTAAAAAAAAAAACTTGGTTACATCTTGCCCACTACAGCAAGTCTGAAACTGATATATTTAGGAGTTGAGGAGTCATTCAGAAAAACAGCATTCAAAAATCAAATGGACATGCAGCTCTTGCATTTCAGAAAGGTGGCCCTGTCATTTACATGCAGTTCTTGCATTCCAGAAAAATACAAAGGTGCATTCAGGTTCTCTGAAATAGAATTGCATTCAGTGAAATAGCATATTATTTCCTTGACGGTCATGCAGCTGAACCATTCAGCTGATGAGACTGAAACATTCAGAAATCAAATGGGCATGCAGCTCTTGCATTCCACAGAAAGGTGTTCCTGTCATTTATAAGCTGGTGATTCCAAAATACAATGAATAGAAAAATACAGAAAGACCTATCCTCAACAGAACCGCATTCAGTGAACCACAACGTGAACTTGTTCAGTTTGGCTGTGAACCTTTGACAAGCCATGACAAGTGCATTCAGATTCTTGTGAATCTTTGACAAGCCATGTCTTTACAGCCATGACAAAAAGAGGAAAAAAAACCAAAAACACATGCCATATCAGATTTGACTACGCTGCCATATAAGGCTTTGATCTCTATGGTCTCCATGGAGCTTCCCTTGACGGTGATCTCCGTGATCTCGCCTTCGATCGCAGAGAACTTCGGTGTCGCCGTCGTCGCCCTTCAGGCCGCCATACTTCACCGTGGAGCAGCAGCGATGATGCGGGCGGGAAGAGGAGGCGGAGACGGAGGCGTTGGGCGGAGGAGGTAGAGACGAGGCTGCTCTGGGCGGAGGAGGTGGAGGTAGCTGTGGCGGCGGGCAGAACGGAGGCCGGGACGGGCGGGGGCGGCGCTGGGCGGATGTACGACCCGTGCTGTGACGATACAAGATAGGGGGCGATTTCGGGGCTGTGGCTGGAGTTGGAGTTTAATTTTAGCCCTCAAAATTTACGGGATGCCTGATAAATAGAAAAGTAGGGGCGATTTGAGGCTCGTGGGTGGAGTTGCTCTTAGGGGCGGTTTTACAACCGCCCTAAACAACGCACCTAATGTTGCGTCGACATTAGGCGGTTGGGAAAAACCGCCCTAATGTCTCAACATTAGGGGCGGCTCCCTATTTGAGCCGCCCCTAATGTGGATATAGCAGGGGCGGTTCTACTCATCACAAACCGCCCCTAATGTCTATAAGCGTAGGGGCGGTTTATCTAAAACCGCCCCTAGTGTTGAATTTCACACCAAAAAAAAATATAAATATATAATTCACAGATTCAATTAATAATTCACATAATGTCTCCATACTTCAAGTAAACATATATGCATCATGCAAAACTCACATACTTCAACATACAATTCACATAACATACGAAAATGTCGATATACAATTCTAACTCCCTAACAAAACTTTCCATCTATAGCTAGGTTGTCAAAAGACATCGCCATGAGCACTTTGATAAAATCATTGGTTGGAGTATGCTTTTAGCTATTTCCTTGAAATTTCTTGCTCTTGACGATTCCTGAAGCAAAGCCAAAAATCTATCAAAAATCAGAAATAATAAGCAGTAGCAGTATAGGAAACTTCCAAAGATTAATTTAACTAGCTGAGTAGCAGTACAGACTTTGTGCCCTATGGCTCGTGTGGATCTAGGATAAGTCATGCAGTATGAATTTACAAAAGCGCATGTGACATTATACTCCTAGTAATATTCTAATAAAAAGCACATGTGAAATGCCCTATTCAGAAAAGAAGCTAGAACCTGCAGCGCAAGCACATATTGCTTAGGTACTTGTATATTTCTCAAAATTTGGGGAGTTAGGTTAATTAAAAGATTTTCCATCAGCAACAAGAGATCAAAATTATCAAGAATATGCCAAGTTATAGCCTTAGGTGAATGACAAGATCAATAAATGCTGAAAGTATGTGGAGAGGCTGTGGACATTACATTATAACTGAAGTGCCTGCTCCCATTGTTTCAGAAATCGGCTGCTTTGTCAATATTGATATCCAGCTGATACCTACAACATGAGAAAACAAAATAACCAATTGTCACCTCTATGATTATACAAATAAGAAAATCAAAAGTACCAATTGCCCATCTTCAGGCCTAGCAATGTAAATCAAAGAAGAGTGTCTGCAGCTACCATCTTCCTTTGGTTCAAACAAATCTTAAACTAATATGCATATAAAGATAGCTAGAAAATTATTGGTAACAAAATTACTGGTAACAAAGCTCTCAGCTGCAGTCTGCAGCAATCTTCCCCTTACCTATCTTTTAGATCATTACTCTAAGATGCAATGCTGCAAAACTGCAGTACATGGATGGCAAGGAAAAACAATATTCAATCTACAAGCTTGTACATGGAAGTAAATTACGCATCTGACCACTAAAAAAGTTCAATCTAATGTACTGGTTAGCCTCCCCAAACCGCTATTCAGTCAGTACACTGTACATGAATAGGATCTGACCAAAATCAGCTTAACCCATAATGAATCCGTGGATGCACACCTGAGATAATGAATCCGCGAACACCTGAGTGGAGGATGCCTCCTGGCCCCAGCGCTACGGCCCCCGACGTGGACCTGGCCCTCGCCAGCTGCAGCTGCTGCTGCTGCTGGGTCGTCGCTTCTGTCTCCGTGGTGTACGAGTAGTAGGACGCCGCCGACGACTAGCGCAGCATCATGAGCGACCTCTGCCGCGCCAGCGCCGCCATGCTGTCGCAGCGCGAGCTCGGGTAGCTCACCTTGGCGCCCGGCTGCTGGTGGTCCACGCCGTAGAGGTTGACATCGCGGATGTAGTACTGGAGGCGCTCCACCAGGCTGGCCGCGAAGTCCCTCGCCTCCTCCAGCGGGTCCCGGTTGTAGCCGTAGCGCGCGACGCACCTGCTGGATCTGGAAGGAGACGACACCGGTTAGATCTGGGTGGAGGAAGGGGTGCCGGTGAGGAGCAGATGAAGGTGGCACCGATGAAGGCGGCCGGCGGCCGGACAAGGGCGGGCGGTGGCAGAGGGCGCCGCTTTTATTTTCCTCTTCGATGCGGATCGAGCGTATCTTGATCGTCGATTTCGATCCAACGTTCAGGATTAGCTGGGCCTTTCATTTTTGAGCTGTGGTGGGCCGAAATATGATTAGGGTTTATGTCTAATATATATTGTCCTAAATTTTATTTTAATATTTTAAATATATTATAGAAATGAAATTAGTCATATTATTTAAGATCTGAAAACTTTTATTTTGAGCATTTCACCGTCCAACTTTTTTGAACAATTTGAGTGTAAATGACCACAAAAAACAATTTGATGTGCTTCATGGTCGCTGAAATTATTGTGTTTTCAAAGTGTAATTCACCATATTTGGTATAAATGGCACGTAAAAAAATACGGTAATTTCAAAAATGACTAAAAACCTAGAATTTTTGCGTGGGGCCATATTTTGGGTGTAAATGACCACAAAAAAAAATTTGAGGAAGTTTGGACATAGAATGACGCGTGCTTCATAGTGGTATCTGAGGAACCTTTCACTTAGAACCCTATCCTTACACTTAGGTTTCTCATAGTTGTGTGGCACGCGGCGCTTTGCGGTGTGCTATCGACCTCAAACTTTTTTTCTCGAGGCATCTACATGGCATGTGTGAAGGCAATCGCCAAGTTTGAGAATTTTCTAGAATTGTTTGGTAATTTTCTCTCGATTATTTTAATTACGGTAGCGACTTCTCCCGCAGTAATTATACGTTGAACTATGAGCACCCCCAAAAAGACTGAACGGTGCCAAACTTTGCCACAAGGTCTCTTGTACCCTAGGAGGCAAAACTTGTGGAGGCCTAGGTCTTGCGAAATTATTGCGTTTTCAAAGTGTAGTTCACCATATTTGGGCAAAAGCCCGTAGAAAAATACGATAATTTCAAAATGACTAAAAAATCTAGGATTTTGCGTGGGGCCATATTTTGAATGTAAATGACCACAAAAAAATTTGAGGAAGTTTGGACATAGGCAGAGCGTGGCGTGCTTCATAGTGGTATCACGGAACCTTTCAATAGAACCCTATCCTTACACTTAGGTTTCTCATGGTTGTGTGGCTTGTGCGCTTTGCGGTGTGCTATCGGCCTCAAACTTTTTTACGAGGCGTCTACATGGCATGTGTGAAGGCACCGCCAAGTTTGAGAATTTTCTCGAACTTGTTTGGTAATTTTCTCGATTATTTTAATTACCGTAGCGACTTCTCCCGGTAATTATACGTTGAACTATGACCACCCCCAAAAGACACGAAAGCGGTGCCAAACTTTGCCGCCAAGGTCTCTTGTTCCCTAGGAGTAGGGATGAAAATGTAATACGGATATTTATTCGACCGTCCGATTCGGCCAGAACAAATGTGAACTAAATTTGGATAATTATACGGATATCCGCATATTTTTATTCAAATACGGATATCTTAGACGGATACCAAATACAAATATGATATCATGATTATCCGCCCGGATATGGTATAATCCGGTAATTTAACGGATATATCCGACACGCCAAAATGGATGTATCTCGAACAAATATTTGGCCAACAAAGCAATGTTTTGCTGCGGGTGTCCTGCCCTCATTTTGAAGCTCCCTTCCTCCATGGAGAGATGTGAAAAAGAGCGGTGTCATAGAGGAACAACGTTGGGCGAAATGCAATAGATGCGATTATAGGGCTTGTCTTTGAACCTTGGTATGGAACGTGCATTTTTGGCACTACTTGACAAGGAGACACCACTACAACCCCGAGCTAGGTCAATTCGGGATCCTCGGATCGGCAATGTAAATGCCGATATGGGTGAAGTTCTCAATGCAAATGACCCATGAGTCCATGACCCACGATATCCGGAATAGATATTTGTATTCGACATTCTCGAATCCGTTTCATACCGTATTCGATACTTAATATTTGTATCCGAATCGAGACAATCCGTGATTCGTATATGTATCAGGGCCCTATCCGTGTCCGAATCCGAATCAGATAGAAATATGAAAACAGATACAATATGAGTGATATCCGTTTCGTATCCGATCCGTTTTCATGGCTACCTAGGAGGCAAAACTGGTGGAGGCGGTCGCGCGAAATTATTGTGTTTTCAAAGTGTAATTCACCATATTTAGTCGCAAGCGGCACGAAGAAAAAATACGGTAATTTTAAAAATGACTAAAAAACATAGGATTTTTGCGTGGGTCCATATTTTGGGTGTAAATGACCACAAAAATTTTTGAGGAAGTTTGGACATAGGTGGAGCGGAACATTTTTCGATTTGAGGTCATTTAGTGCTTCGTTTGATCAAGTTTGACTAAAACACATTAGGGGTGACTCTATATAAAAGCGCCCCCGATTTGAGGAGACATTAGGGGGTGGTGAAATATAACCGCCCCTAATGTGTCGAGGTAACTGATAAGGCGGCTTCGTAACGAGCCTTTTCTAATGTTGGCACATTAAAGGCGGCTCATGTTACGAGCCCTAATGAGCCAACATTAAGGCGATTTGCATCTACCCGGATTTTTCGCATACATTAGGGGCGGATCAAATTATGAGCCGCCCCTAATGTTCAAGCGAGCACGCTCTCTTAGTTCCCTTTTGTAGTAGTGACGTATGACCATCATTATCATGCACCTAGGATCGACCAATCACATACAAGTACGCACTATCATGTTGATGACCAAACGCGCAGTTTGACAGAGCAGTATATCGATCGACCTCAGATGGCGGAGCCCGGGCGGCAGAGCCGACAACAAATCAAATGGAGGGCCACCAGAGCGTTGTTAGTTAGTAGGTATGCATCTTTTCGTGTGTGGTCGTGGTAGACTAGCATAGGTACCTGTCTGTGGCAATGAGATGTTTAACTTGCCGTGCTGTTATCTTGCGTAGAGCTTCAAGATTTGTTTAGTGATCTCGTCGTGAGTTTTAATTTGTATAGAAACGAAGTCCACACTATGCCTAGATAAACATGCCGCCCTATCATATCTCATATAATATGTACAAAGGGGTTTAGAGAATTAACAATGATCGTTTCATAATGTTACAATTTGTTGCGGCATATATATAGTGTCAGGTACTGCTGCCATGTGGGACCAGGTCAGCCTGCCATGTGGGGCCAGCCTGCCATGGAAGGGCTTCATGCTACACAAAGGCACCAGGAGACCTCAAAGCAAAAAGGATCATCAATCAAAATATCAGTTTATCCTTTTTACTGTACTAGTTTACTTATAGTAGTAGTTTCTTGTTCTTCTTCCCCAACTCTTCCCTCCTTCCTCTCCCTTGTAACCAGATCGGCTCCTTCTAGAGCCTTCTAGATACTGAGATTTAGTAGCCCAGGATTGGGGTTGCTAACATGTGCAACGCTTGAACACTTAACTCATACGGCTAACTGCGAAGGGGAATGACATACCATACAAAAACACTTTGTATTCCATTTGGGACTGTATGCAGATGCAACGAGTTTAATTAGGGCACGGGAAAGACTGAATATATCGCACCTATTGTGAGCCATGAAGGATGAACCTTTTGCTCTTTGACGTTACGGATATAGATGCATGCATGGTCGATTTCGATAGCATATAAATTTTGAATGACCATGATGGCAAGGCAATTTATGCATAATCTATGAATAAAGTCTTTGTTTGGCGCAACTGTTTGAGCAGCTTCACGAGCTATTGCAGTTGTTTTCTGTCAAAAGGTCATTTTTGAAATAGTTTCACATGCGAAGCTTCTTAAAACATGCTCTCACAAGTGCGGAAGTGCCCATCTTTTTTCTTCTCAGTCCAGTGGACCAAGCATATGCATCTACACGGGGCGTAAGGGCCTCATACCTGATCTGATGGTTGGATGGATGGAAGCGTTACAGTCTACTGAAAAAAACTGAGAGCGAACGGTTTCATGAAGCCGTGGACACCTGCTATGAATTCACCAGAGCGAAAATACCGTACGCCCTAACGGTCGTCAAGCTTATCTAGACGAATTTGTTGTTGCCAAGATTCGTGCAAGTTCTGGTCTTGCATGCAGGAGTATATATGCGAGTCCCATCGCGGTCAACACCCTCTCCGCTTCCTATCGCGCTCGCGTCGTAGCGCATGCATGCTACTGACGGAAGTGCAACATGTAAGGAAAAAAGGAGAGTGAATAAGCTTGACGGCTGCTAGAGCCTACGGCAATGTTTTCTGATGAATTCACAATAGGTGTCCATACCTAGAGTCCAACGATTTTTTCCCCAAGTGCACACGGGCTATAGCTCGTCCCGGACCTATAGGGATACAAGCGGCAGGTTCAATTTTTGTTGTTACTACTCATCAAAAAACTTAAATCTGTTTAGGTTCGCAAACAACCCGTTTACATCCCTGACTCACCTATCTAGATGCACCATTAGTCCACTGCCATAAAGAATTGACAGCGTTGCTCCATCCGCGGGAATCGGGTGAACCAATCATGCAATGTGGACGTGACAGACACATGCATGCGGTCCAGTTCGGCTGCTATGTCTATGTGGCAAGGAACAGGCGAGGACGATGGCTGGACCTACCATGCTATGGACATCTCACCACGCTACCACACAAAACGGTGTAAGTAATGCTTTGCGCATTTAAAAGTAATATTTGGTGTGGAGAAAACACGCAACCACGGCGTCCACGTTATCTGTTTTCACGTGGTAGCGATCCGATGATGAAGCGGCTCGGCGAGTTGACTGGCGCCGTACCGTTATTGCGCGGGTCCCACGGCGCCTCGGCGAAGCGTGCTGCCTCGTCGGTTGCTTGGACCGTGCCCAGGCGTTGTCGGCCTGCTATTGGTTTGGCGGGCGCGGCCCCATCTGCCGGTTGCCCAGGGGGCGTTTCTGTGCGGGGCCGCCATGCCGTCCGGATCCAGCGGGCGGCGAGCCACGGCCCCATCTAGCGTTGGCCCGATGTCGGGGCTGGTCGTCGTGCGGCGCTTAGGCGTCTGATGGGGCCGCCCGGTATGGCTTCAGATCCTGCCATTTGCGTTGTCGTAGCGCTCGTCGTTCCGGGGCGCTTTGCGGGGCCCGCGGCGTGCGGTCGAGGGGGCCGCGACCATGGTCGCCCGGTGGCGTTCGGCGCCGCGGGTTCGCCCTCTCCTGTTGGTGGGGACGGCGCCTGCCGGTTCTTTGTGGACGGCGTCGGCGACTATCGACTTCCTCCATCTCGCCCAATTGTCAAGCTTCTCCTTTTACGGAGATAAAACCGGCTGACTCCCCTCAGTTTTCGAGTGCCTTCGTTTGCTTTGTTTGGTAAGCTCCTCTTCCCCGTTTTTCGCCTATCTTGCTCTCCACTGCGCCATCCGCCGCCCGTCGTAGAATCGATCCATTTGATCTCGGCGGCTGGCTGGTGCGACTCCATCCACCGGCGCCGCCCGTATACTGCGTTTTTCTCGGGCCCCCTGTTGTCGAGCTGGCTGGCGAGCCGTGTGGTGGAGTCGTCGTCGGAGAAGAGGGAAGGACATTGGTGAGAGCGCGGTCGGGTTCGGTGGGAGCGGAACCTCGTGGTCTCTTCTCGGTATCTTTGGCTTTACCCCTCTTCTCGCGTTCTAATTTTCTCTATACCGGCATTGTCGCTTTTCGAAGATACATTCTTCCGCCGTAGTTTTTCTTACGGGCATATGGCGAGCTGCCACGCAAGCCATATCCTTTTCTGAGAACCTTTATGGGTTTGTAGTCGTAGATTACAATTTTGAAGAGCTCGTGTTGTGTACCGTAATTGCTATCGAGAAGAACATGATGAGCTTGTCCTACAAGCTCGATTGCCTTATGAAAGAGGTGTAACGGTTAATTCTAATCTCTATAGAAATTTTCATAAAAAAAAAATCTCTCCGAAATTGTTATGCGGTTTACATTGCATCGAATTTTATTACGTCTTTGAACTTGATCAATAGAATTGCGGGATTGTTGGCTGTACTTCTTGGAATCTTATACGTTCTACAACTTATAAATTCTAATATGTTCGTTGCTACGTTCAAGTCTAGGCCAACCGAATCTATACCGTTTACGTTAAGCCACCTCGATGATTAAGCGAATCTATATCCTCTGCCTTTCTTCATAGCTTCTAACTAGGTTAGTGACACTACACACTAGACACTTATATGTGCCACTACACACTGATCGTTGTGTGGATCAAATTAGGGTACCTTCGTAACCACTAAATCTGCTACATGAACATGCTATCGTGGTACCTTCGGTTGCATTAGGATGGCTTTACCTTGTGTAGACAAAGCGATATTGCTATTTGAAAAATGAGCGTTCTGCAGGCGGCGGTGGTTACGTTTGAAAAGCTAAATTACGTATTGGCGGTTACCAATTCAAAATTCCTCACGAGGATCTCCTTCGGGCATTATGGTCCTATGGTTGTTCCCATCAATGGATGTTTTGTTTCCCTTGTAGGCGCTTTCTAGGATGCGAGGTCGACAGCGGTCGTCCGTGGCTTCCTTAGCTCGGGGGAGGGCCATGTATGTGCTTTTGTCTTTAGCGGCGTTTCCATGGTCTGTGTCACGGCGTATATAATTCCTTGTGCAAAAATCTTATTTTGCTTCACTTCTCGGCTATTTGCTTAGCTTCGTCCGGTGTCTCGGTCTGTCCCATCCAATCGCGAAAAGGAAGCGTATGTGCACATTCTGTTGTCCATGTCTTTGCATCTAGCTTTTGCCCTTCTATTGATCTTTGATTAACTGCTTCTACCACACTTTTCTATAGTGGAAGGTGCACATTATATGCCTGGGCGCTCTATAACCCACGAATCTCGGCGTAAAGCGTATGAAATTTCTAGGGCGGAAGAAAATTGCTAAGTCGGGTAGTAGCTTGTTTGAACAATTTGTTGAGGCCGTTCTTTAGATATGCCCGGGCCGACATGTTTGGTGTCTTTACTTTGTTTTTGTTCCATTAGGCCGGTTAATGTTGCGGGTGCATCTGGTCGTGGCCATTTCACCCAAGACTACGTTGATCTTATTTGAAAGGTTGGCCCTATTTGTTCCTAGATTGAGTCCGCCCTTTTACGTGTCCTTGTTTATTATTGTGCGGATGAAACACAAAATATTGTCTACCAGAGAATCTTGTCTGCGCTAAATACCAACCCGAGACGAGGACACAATGTCTTGAATAGCTAATTTGTTAGGTGATTTCCCTTTGGTCTTGTTTGAAGGTTTTTAGATTTTTATGCCGCCAGTTTCATATACACCTTATATGTTCCTTATTTCAGCCCTCTGTCTTTTGTATCTGTTTCTCTATTTTGAGTATGTTTTGCCACGAGATTCTTTCTACCATGGATCTTTATATATTCTCATAAATAGCCACATTATCAAAGTTTTCAAAGCTGCTACTCTCCTTTTGTTCGATTGCCGTCCAAATTTCACGCTTACCTATATGGTTTCTTGACACCGCGGGTTACATGCAGCTTGGAGCAATGGCCTTCTGTCTTTGTCCTCGTTTAATACGGTGGTGGCATGCGGTCATCTGTGTTGGATGCCGCCGCAAGTGGGAATATCGTGGAGGAACCGGCGATGGTCCCATCTGACATGTTGACCTTGTGTTTGTTGACGGCGCAGTGTCTACGTTCTTTTTAAGCTACCTCAACACATAATGAGCGACAACACAAAACAAAGCCTGATTTATTTTCTTACGGTGTACTTGCATTTGGTTCAATGACCATGCAATACACAAAACAAAGCTTTGATTTGTATTAGATTGGCATTGTTCTACCTAAGGACTTACGAGACCTCGATTCCATAGAAAATATAGTGCAGCCCATAAATGAAGCATAGACCTTGCACCCGGTGATGCATGGTCCATACAATTCTATGGTAATCTGTTTGTTTATATTGCTACATTTGTTTTGCTGCGGGGGGAAACAACCTCTATCTTGAAATCCCCTTTTGAAGTTGAAGCCAAGAGCCCGCTTATGCGGGGAAGATGGCATTTATGTCATTCGCCGTTCGGGAGTTTCAATGCAAAAGTCGGGCTACGGGGCCGTTGATGCTCCATACATGGTGGAGTTCACCACGCACACTGCTTGTGTCACACAGGGGCCCGATCCGCCCGATTTTTCCAAGATATGCATACGGGATCACTCCTATAGATGGCCTCGCCGCCCATCTTTGGTGACACTACCAATTTTCTTGGTGAGTTCGGGCTGGCCAAGCGAAATGGTTTCGAGATCCTTCTTACCTTCATTTACTCTACGCCACGATTCTATCACCACGGATACTATTGGAACAACGGTGGAGGTCTCGATGTGCGGCTGTTCACCGCCTAACAAGCGCCTACGGTGTCAAGGCACATCGTCCTTAGGGACCTAAGGTGCTACATCGTCTATTCAGCATATAGTTTATCCTACATTGCTATTATGCGGCGCCTTTGATGTCTACCCTGAATCATTATTCTCCTATCTGCGGCTACTCAGAGATCAAGATCACTCTCTGTTGGGGACAGAGGGCCACCGCCCGCCGATATTGGGGTGTGTACAGCGAGGGGATGAGGCTGTCCCAATTGTCGTCTTGTTTGTCGGAGGGCTCATGAAATCCTACCGGAATGCGTCTTTTGCTCTCTTAATAATTGATGCTCAACCTGGTTTTTAAAGTGGAATATGGCACCCTTTGTACGGCATAACAGACTCACTCTTGATGTTCATTTGATCCGGGCAATTACTACCTCGCCGTAACGTTTGTAATCTCATGTCCATTGTTTCTGCGGCTGCACCCTCAATCGACTCTCCCCGAGACACCCCGGTATCAAACAAGCGTAAAGGCGAGGGGTAATATACCGACCCACGATTCACCTTATTCAACATGGTTTTAAGCATCGTGACTAATTGCTACTAATATCATTGTGGTCGGGCGAGCGGCAAAACCCGTCGCAAGCTTGTTATGGCGGATGATGAAGAAACTACTGAGGTGCTGCTTTGGATGCACCGGACTCGGTATGCTTACGGTGTATTCTTGTGGATCGACCGGTCCCTATTTTACTGATTTGGATCCATGCACGCTATTCCCCTCACTTCTTCTTTGTTGTTTTGTGAATTCACGAACCATTGTTTGCTTCAATCATGCATTACTAATCCGCAGCGTCTTCTCTGTAACTTCTCGCGGTATTTTGCACATGCGAAGTCAGGCGTCCAGATGGTGAAGCGCTCTTCTCGGGGAAGAGTCTCTGCTTCTGGTCGGCGGGTAGATAAGGTACAGCCCTTAACTTCAAGGCCCTTATTTAACCATGACCTTCGTGATGTGCGCTTTGCCTTGTGTCCAAAAATTAGCCAACTTGGTTAAAAAATATCATAGCATTTTATGGTTTTGAGAATTGCACAGGACACATGTGCTATCTTTGCAGATAGTCTTTCCCCTCCATTATACGCTTTATAGGTGATATCTCAACCATCCATGCTCAATTTGTGACCCATGTCTTAAGGTCTGTTGTATACTCCACACGTGTTAAGAGCCTTTTTACTCTTGTCCTATAGTTTGAGGCCTACACATATGGAATCATTTTGCCTTTGTGACATACATCTTAGTTTATTTTTAAGTAAAAATCGTGTTGTGCGAAGCATTAGCCCTTTATTCTAAAAAAAAAAACGTTGTGCCAAGAACCCTATAAGCGTACGAGCACAGTCATGTCACTCTACCTCCAAAAGAATGGGCAATATTGACCTGGTTCATAGGCACACGCTTGGTGTGCTTCGGCATGCGATAACACCATGTATGGCTTTCTAAATTTACAACGAGGTCATTTTAGGTATGCGAGGAACAAATAGGCATATCCGGACTTTTTGTGTGGGTGGCTCGCTAACATATGCCGCCCAGAGAAGACTTATGCCTGTTTTTTGGGTTGGCGTGGTGTCTCTGCATCGGAAACTAACGTCTCATTATACGTGTTCGATTGGCCCTTTGATGGCCCTCTAGGCGGCAAGAACTTACCCGATAACATGAACTTCTTTCTTTAGTTGATATAAGCTTATTACTCAAGTAGCCCTTTGCTTTGGCCACACCCATGTATGACCTATAGGGTTGTTGGCATACTCATTTTGTGCACCGGACCAAGCTGCTACACTAGCTTGCATCTCGGTGAGAATCTAGATACCGTATGAGCGCTTGCAGGATCGTGTTCTTCGATAAGCCATTGAGGTCCTTCATGTAGTGTTGCGTACCAAGAACTGATTGAGCTACTGGCTGCGGTTTCAGCTCCGTTTGTGATGTATGCACATTTACTTTCAACATGGTTTAGCTCTTGTGAGAGCATTTGGTGTTGATACTGTGCTTTTCGATAGATTCCCTCCCCCCCGCTTATGTTTCATTATCTTTGGATTCGTTGTATGATTATGTACCCTCTGTTGGTTTACGTGTACAGGTTGCTCTCTGAGCATACGTTTGTGGATTTCGATTCTTTGGCTGTGCACCCCTTCAAGCTTTCCTATTCAATTTGTGTCAACAACTATTGCTCATGCATGTTCGTCTTCCCTAATAACATACGGCCAACACCCGCGCGCATGGGCGCGCGTCAAAACACTAGTGTATATAGAGAGCTCAGCAGCTGCCCGATCTAACACTAAATACAATCCGAGACTCAAATACAAATTATAAAGTCGAGGGCCGGGGCGTGTGTGTTTGTAGGGAGGATCTATAATGGAAGAGGATTCGGTTTTGATTGGGGCAGGCCACGGTAAGGCGAGTGATAGCCGTAGCTTGGCGGTGGAGATCGAGATGGACAATATGCCAGAGCACTACAGTGGTGGAGCTACCAAGAAGCTGATGGAGGCATCAGAGTCAGGCACCACCGGAATCATGGAGGAGGGAAGTTGCTGTAGCAGCTTTGTGGTGGAGATCGACAAGATGCTCGAGGACGCCAACTTCATGGTGGAGAGGGCGCGGTGGAGTGGGCACTTTATCTATCGGTACCGCAGTTTATCAAGGACATGACCAATAGCGAGGCGTACAGCCCTCAGCTGGTGTCACTGGGCCCCTTACACCATGGCGAGCCCCATCTCCTGCCCATGGAGGAGCACAAGCGCCAGGCGGTGGCGCACACAGTTAAGCGGTCTGGGAAGCCTCTGTTGGAGTTCGTCGCAGCCATCGATGAAGTGGCAGAGGAGCTCCAGGCGGCCTACAATGACCTGGATGACAAATGGCTTGGAGCAAACAAGGGTCGCTTTGTGAAGATGATGGTTATGGACGGCTGCTTCCTGTTGGAGTGGGCAAGGACAGTCGGAATCGGAATAGAAGGTGGATATGTTGCCGTTGATTATGCCACCAACAACCCCGTCTTCAGTTGGCGAGGCTATAGAACACTGGGCCAATCATACGGAGAGACACGATCGCGATGGAAAACCAACTATCTCTAGTCATTCTGCAGAGGCTTTTAGCTGTTCAGAGTGGTATATTTACGGTACGTACTTTTCTCAATGGCCCATGTATGATGTCTTCAGAACCCGTGCACTATTAAAATTGGTTTATTCATTGCAAAGTGCTTTTGTTTTTACTGAAAGATAGAATATAGTCATTTTTACAATTTGAGTAGTTACCACTACAGAAGATAGTCGTTCTTTACAATTTGAGTAGTTATTATCACTAATAGTGGCTATATACTTTCTATAACTTTAACTAAGTTGGAGAGTACAAACATAGCATTGTGATCTATAATCCATTTTTTATCTCCCACCCTATGAATTTTAGATAGGTTTATATGTCATCTTTGAAAAGTTATGGAATCTCAAGATCCAAGCCATATAGGCAAATACATTTCAGTTCGAAAAAATAGGCAAATACATTAAATAGATTTTAATTTCTCTGAAATGAAGGGTTCCAAACGGACCCTATGAGAAAAACGTTATGAATAAAGCAAAAACGCCTTAGGTTGTATCCCTCTGCTTTGACACGTAGCTGCAATATATCTTGGCTCTAAATTGTTTTAATGGTGCGCACAGGGAGCTAGAGAGATCAATAATACTATGGTGCAACTTCTTTTGGAAGCTCCACGCTTTGATGAAGGCATGGACAAACTAGGACTCCACTTCCTAGATATATTTCACAAAAGCTATTATTGTGGCACCTCTTCCCAATCGGAATTCGATAAATATGATCCTCGCACGCCATGCACGGTTGAGCTGGCCAAGGCAGGGATCCGGTTCAAGAAGAGCGACACTAACAGCATCCACGATGTTGATTTCGAAAGCGGTGTGCTGAGTGTGCCCTTCTTCGAGCTGCATGACAGCACGGAGATATATTTCCTCAATCTGATGGCATTTGAGCAGCTGCACCCTGGTTCCAATTTCTATCTGACGTCGTACGTATCCTTTGTGGACAAAATTATCAAATCAGAAACAGATGTGGCACTTTTAAGATAGCAAGGTCTCTTTGAAAACATGGTAGGTAGCGACAGGAAGGCGGTTGAGATGTTCAACATACTTACAATGTTAGCAAAGGATCCAATGCCAGGTAGCAAGCAAGGCTACGTGAATTGGAAGGTAAACCGCCACCTCAAGAAGCGACGGAACAAGTGGCGAGCCATCTTCTTGAACGCCTATCTACGGGATAAGTGGCGAGCCATCTTCATGAACAAATATTTGAGCAACCCTTGGGTGTTCATGTCCATGGTTGGTGCCATCATCTTACTCGTCGCCACCCTCCTGCAGACCATCTACACTGTTGTTCCGTTCTACACCAAGGGCTAACAAGTACTCGTGGTTAATTTCTCACTAGTATTTTATTACGTACAATTTGGTGAGGTTATTGGATTGTATTTTTGTGAGTTTCAGCTTTTGATCTTTACCTTTGTGTACTGGTATTTGTAGACTGATATTATTCCCTCCATTATTCTTGCATACAAAGAATTAATACCGCAATTTTGGGTCTAATCCTGGGCCTCTTCTATATACTGCTTATGGCCTGTTGTGGACCAGTCACAACCTGAATCAGGGGCCTAAGCCGTGTGCCTGAGGCACACGGCTTAGGCCAAAAAACACTCGGCTTAGGCTTGAATTCAGCGCAGATGCCACCAGCTGATGCCTCCGATGGCCATGGGCTTGAATTCACAGGGTACTCCTGTGTTTTTCGGAGATGTTCCTGAAACTTCTAAGGAGATGTTCCAGCTTTCAAGCGATGTTCGTCACAACTTGCTCTAATCCTTCTCAATTTTTTTCCACAACTTTCACATATGATAGGACGATAACTCGTCGAATTTCGTGATTTTTCAACTTCGTTTTTTATACAATTTAAAAACCGTTCACCCACACGCTTAGTGTCGTGTTTCTCAAATGAGATCATTGACAACTGTAATCATATCATCTCTGGGGACTTAAATTAGGTTAACTAACATGAAAATCAATTTTACACTCAATTTTTTCCAAATATTTGAATGACCTGTAGTTCAAATCTCACCCGATAAAAAAATATTGTTTGAAATGCAATTAATTAGTTATATATAGTAAATAAATTGAAAAAAGCACCAAACTTTGTTAGGGGGTAGGAAATGTGATATGTGTTGTGGAGAAAAGTTTGAAGGCATTTGAAAAAAAAAAAAATTTCTAAGCCGAAAGTGCTTTTGGGGTACTCGGCTTAGACCCTCTAAAACAGTGTTTTTTCCCCGGACTTCGGCAAAAAAAAAAAATAAGCCGGGTGTCGCACTCTCTTAGCCGAGTGCCATATTTTTGGCTTTTCGGCTTAGAAACAACGGAGGGGCCAACGGCGCTCGCGGGCGCCCGGTTGAAACTTCCGTTTGTGAGTGGCGACGTTAGGCACTCGACTTATCTCGCCTCTAAGTCGAAAGTGTTTTGCCTAAGCCGAGTGTTTTACGGTTTTTGGCACTCGGCTTATCTAGCCTCTAAGCCGAGTGTTGTGCCTAAGCGAGTGCCTCGGTTTAGCACTTTCGGCTTATCGTGTCTAAGCCGAGTATTGATTTTGGTCGTGCGCCCGTTGCCTAGGCACTCAGCTTAGAGGCTCTAAGCCGAAAGTGCCCGTTATATGGCACTCGGCTTAGGCCGGGCTCCGCGGCCAAGGTGCCGTTTCCGGTAGTGAGTTTTGGACTAGACTGAACTCATTCTCACGGCCCATGGACTGTTATCGCCCACCTTAGGCTTGCTCCTATCCCATGATATTCTGCCGGCCATATGCATTGCATATAAGCTAGGAGTCCCTGACAGTAGTTCCTATTTTCTTGTCTTTCTTAGCTACGATGGACGCATTCGTATGCGTCCTGAACCGACAATATCAACTTAGTATATGCATTAACTAGGTAGTGTGGCGCGCTTCACCGCGCCCGTAGTGGCTGCACAACCCTATAGCTCTGCTCTACGTGTCTAACATGGCAAGGCGCACGAATTAAAGAAAAAAAAACATGGAAGGCACACGAATTCAAAAAAACATGGCAAGGCACACGACGGAATAGAATCCATTAATCCATTAATTTACATATGTACAGCAAAGTGAAGCGCTGCTCTATGGCAACTAAAATGTACATTAGTTATATAACGTTTACTAATATGGCTACACAAGTTTACCAATATCGCTACACAAATGTTCATGCTTTAGGAGAAGAAGAGAACAGTTTGCAACGATTCAAAAATAGGCACAGAAAAGTTGCGTGGACCCCGTCTCCAAATTAGTTCAGCAAGAATGGAATCAGTTTCACTGCCTGACATTTGTGCTCTCGGAATGTTCTCCCTGCAATCTCTTTGTCCAATTATATATTTAGATACATTGGAGAATAGTCCTTTAAAACAATTAAACATTCTTGATCACTCAAAATTTGTATGCAGGTCAAGGTCATTAGCAATAATTTCAACATCAGTAGGGTTGTGATTGAAACTTTTAGATAGTAACCTCAGCCTCATCGTGTTCGAATCAAATTCTTTGGATGAAGCAGGTGCTGCCTAATTATAATCTATATAAATACATCTGCAAACACCGCATTGTACAAACTCTATTTTAGGGAGTAGGGCCCCAAATTCTCTAACAATTTCTTAAGTTATTATTTTGTGTAGCAAGATTAATTCATGCAAAATTTGTGGCCAAGAAAGATATTGTATGGCATAAGCTATGGTTGAGCATGTAGGTGCTGAGCAGGGCTCGCAAAAATTTAGAGATTAATAAAAAAAATAGCCAGAGCACTCTTTCAATGACAGCCAGTAGTGATTCAACGCAAATTAGAGGCACTTCATTATTTTCTCCTATCTTGAAACTAATTGGTAAATATCGAACTGAGGCTCAACTGACAGAAGAAAAGTACTTACAACTATTCAGCAGCTAGTATTCAGCGTTGATCTCATTGCTACTAATGAATATGAATCTCTATTGAGCATGGACAGCTGTTGGCAAAATACTGAGCAGTTTTGGTCATATAGAATAATATTAACATTAACCAACAAAAATACGCAGTATCTTGGGAAGGGAATTTTCTTGCTGAAAGTGGCTTCTATATGTTTGTATCCTGTGAAGACAGCAAGTATCATGACTTTATAGCATCATGAAGTACTATTAAGAAAATGGTAGCAGTTATAAGGCAGGGCAAAGTTAGTAGTATTGGCAAATGTAAGGCGATTCAACATTCAAGGGTTTATGCTGTTGGCCTGAAAAAAAAAAAAAGGCTTATACCCTGAACAAATAAAGTGACGATTGGTTAGGAAATGACGAAATATCTTCGTAGATGCTAATAAAGTGGCGAAATGGCTGGCAAAATATTACCTTCGTGAAGAAAACATATGGGTATTCAATGTTTGTTGGACTGAGTGTCCACCGGTCTATCCTATTCAGTTATTGGTAGGCAATGTGATTGCTATATCTACAGGGCTAAGCAGGTACAAATAAAAATTATCTATATAGATCCATACAAAGGAAATATAACTGTTAAGAAAACAATAAATAATGATGAACACTCTTGAAGAGCACAAGCAAATGGAGAATGCCTACAGTCACATTGTCACACTTGACATGATATGTACTGTCAATTTTTTTTATGGCAAGAAACGACCAGGCACACTGATTCAGAGTTGTAACTCTCTTGCATATAAAGCCTTTTATATGCATGCTTATATGGTCGAAAACAAAGGTGGTGTCCTGGGCTAAGCATCCCATTGAAGTGACATTATTAAATATTTTAAACTAATATGAAGAAACAACAAAATAAGCATAAACATAAACGATGATATGAAAATATGCACTTCCCCAAGTTTGAAACATTGTTTATGGAAAAAAGGCTGAATATTTTCAATGCAGCCTCTACAGCAACATCAAGTTAACACAAGGAAATTTCTCCTGGAAGTAACCCAATAAAGAGAACTGTATAATCAAATTTCATAGGTACAACAGTCGCGTGAGTCCATAATCTCCTTTGTAAATTAAACAAAGCAATCAACAGGCAGGGACAGTGTAGATGAGTATTTCAAGGTGACCATATCCAATGTATTTGCATAGAGACAAAGTCATGGTTATTTGGCCTGTAATCAAAAAAAGTTTGTGAATCACAAGGGAAGCATATGGTACCTGACTTCTCAGAGACAAAGAATGAAACACATGGTCTGCATACCTGTGAGGAACAGGTGTTGAACAACACACCCTGTGAGGAACAGGTCTTGAATCATTAACCATATGTTATAATGCAAATTTGAATAAACATGATCTATCCTTGTCCGGCAGTATCCTCTGTCACCAATACCAGTTATGACCAGTGCATTGGCCGACAGTGCCATACAGATCATGCCTTCGGTCTTGTCCAATAAGAATTCCTACAGTCTGCAAACACACACACTTTTAGCTATATTGTTCTTGTTCTACCACCAAAAAAATACATACACTTGAAGGCCTGAAATGTGGCGATCTTCCTACACAGGACACCACTTTAAATCATTGTAGGTAAAGATGGGCAAAATCAAAAAAAAAAAATTCTTGAAGAACCATTTACCTGCCACTAATTTGAGTCTGGCCTAAAACAAAGAGCGCAATTTTCCAAAGCAAAAGATGTGATTTATTTCAACTGAATGATACTACGACAGTAAGTATTGAGCTTGTTCTTCCCAAATCTCTGATTGAGGTCAGAAAAATGCTCCAGGGGTCACAACTCCAAAGGATTATCGGCACAGAAAAGATGACCAATTCAAGGAAGAGGTAGATCCTCCAATAAACTACAGAACCACTCATATAATTTTCAAGTCCCACAACAAAAATCACTGAAAGCCAAGGAAGCAAAATACCTCACCCTCTGGCCGTCACCGAAAGACGTCGTAACCACAGGCACCTGGTCTCTGGCGGCTGCAATACGGCGGCGCCGTCACAGATGATGGGCCGGCACTGACTTCGTTGTCCAAGGAGTCCCTCGACTCCCTCCTTCCTCCAAGAAGGCCACCAGGCACCCGGCTGGGGTTCCTCCAAGAAGCCCGCCAGGCACCCGGCTGGGGAACGGGGGGAGGCGAAGCGGATCTGAGGAAGGAAGGCAATGGCGAGGCAGCTGGCGCAGCATCCGGGGGCGCGGCGGCGGGTGAGGCGCAGACATTTTTCCTTTGACGGGAGCTGGTGGAGGGGAAGAGGATGAAGCGGAGGCGTCAAGGCGTTGCGAGGTTGTTTTTTTTTTTGGTGGACAGAGGCGTCGGCGGCGGCGGCGGCGTTGAATGAACCAGGAGGCAGCAAAAGGAGGCGGGGACACACACGTGTCTACGTGGTGGCGGCCGATTGGTGAAAAGCACGCTACAGTAACCAGGAGGCCTCTCCGTTCGCGGAATCTACGCGGTATATGGAGTTCCATATTCGTGCCGCCTGACAGCAACATCCTTTGCTCCGCTCCCTGCTTACGCAAAGAATCGTCACATGCGTATTGTGCACATTTAAATTTTACTTATACTACTACCGCTGTACCTGTTTGGTTTCGTTTAAATTTTACTTATCCAAGTTAGTTGGTTAGGTTTTAGAATCGTAACTGTTTGGTTCTTTGGTGCTTTCTTGTATTTTGAACTTTTTTCTGCTTAATGAAATACGCGCAACGGCGCGGTCTCGAAAAAAAAAAACTACTACCGCTGTACTGTATGTGCTCATCTGATCAAAGCGGACGCCACCCTCCATGCTTGGCAAGGGAAAGGTATATATTCCTTGTCGGCTTATCCTTTTGTTCTTGATGACCCCCGACCAAAGCAAGCCAAAGCCATTGGTTGCGGCTTTTCCTTTTGTTCTTGACCGCCGACCAAAGCAAGACAAAGCCACCGGAGAGAGAAGAACACATGACAGGCACCAACAAACCTTTTTCCATTCGGATATATACAGAGAAGAGCTCATGTATGACACTGACATGCCTGTGAGCGCCACCAGTCCCCCTGAGTGCCACCCCACGAACTGGGAAAACACAGAAAACGTGAGGTGAGAATTACCCAATAATGGAGCACAAAAATGAGATCAACACCGCAACAAGTTCTAGCTGGGTGGTGGAGATGGAGAAGATCCGCAAGGATGCCAACCCCTTGGTGGAGAGCGCACGGTGGAGTCGGCACTCTATCTATCGAGTGCCGCAGTTTATGAAGGACAGGACCAATAGCGAGGCCTACAGCCCGCAGTTCGTGTCACTGGGCCCCTTACACCATGGCGAGCTCCATCTCCTGCCCATGGAGGAGCACAAGCGCCGGGCGGTGCTGCACATGGTGAACCGGTCTGGGAAGCCTCTACAGGAATTTGTGGCAGCCATCGATGAAGTGGCAGATGAGCTCCAGGCTGCCTACAGTGACCTGGATGACAAATGGCGTGGAGTGAACAAGGGTCGCTTCGTGGAGATGATGGTTATGGATGGCTGCTTCTTGTTGGAGTGGATAAGAGCGATATTTCTCGGAAGAGAAGGGAAAGTGGACAAGGATTACGCGACGAACGACCCCATCTTCAGTAACAGCAACAGTGATAGTTTCTTTGGAATTATGGTGGGAGACATGATCCGTATGGAAAACCAAATACCTCTAGTTGTTCTGCAGAGGCTCTTAGCTATTCAGCGTGGCACATCCGTGGTACGTACTTCTTTACTATTGACATGAGGTTCGTAGTTAATAAGTAGTTTGGTACCCTACTTGTTGATAAGTGCTATGTTTTTACTTAAATATATTAGGTTCTACAGTAGCTGCTATTACTTAAGAGGCTGAGTCCGATCCCTAGGCTCGCACTAAGGGGGACGAATTTTAGGGGCTTAGGGTAAAAAAAATCGCATCCTTAGTCCCACACCATCCGTCTTATGGGGATGTGGTTCGGTCGTATATGGGTGGGAGTAGGGTTAGGTGATTTTCTTGATCTACGTGAGAAGATCATTTCTTTAGTGAAACACCTGGTGGGACTTCATCCCCTGTGGATTGAGTTTTTTTTATATAGACACAACATGACTCGACATGATAAAAACATGAGATAATTGCTTCTTTGGCCCTAGAAAAACTACCTCTTACTTATATGGCCTTTTTTTTTTCGAACTTTCTTATTTGGCCTTCAAATAAAACTTTGTTGCTCTTTTCGCCTTCTGTTTCGGGCTGAGCCCCGTTAGGTCCGCGGGTCAACCACATGCGAAATGTCCAAAATGCCCTTACCTTTTTCAACTCCCACTCGATCCCGCATGCGCCACTGTTTCCACGCGGAGACGCCGCTTTCCCGCCCCCTACCGCACCACGCCGAAAAAATGACGGCGCCCGACCAGAGGGGAACCCTCGCCGTTATGTCGGCAAGCAGGAGGTCGCGCGCCGCCACTGGAGATCCGCGCCGCCGCAGCGGCGTTCTCCCGGCGGGAGGCGCGCGCCGCCGCTGGAGGCCCTCCCCGCCAGCCGCGGCAGCGCTGGCTGCCCCCCAGGAAACGGCGAAGCCCCGGCCCGGGCCGCGAGGAGGCGACCTGGAGGTGCGGCTGCCCGTGGTGCAGCGCGACGGCCTGCCCGGGTCGTCCATCCCGACGCCCTATACATACATACATACATACATAAATGGAGACGATTTTGATTTGATCCACGGGATTTTGGCTCAGTTTCTTTCTTTCATTCAGTTTTTGCATTTCCTTCTAGTACAGTTGATGCATCGATTCAGAATTAGCAACTTCACTTGGTGTAGAGAGAGACGTTCATGTCTCCGGGCTGCAACAACTCTGCTGTGCGTACGCTAAAATATTGCTAGTATCAGAAGGTACACAGATTTCTTGAGGGTTGCTGCACTTGCAAGGATTATGGAAACTACTTTGCTCAGGAGACTAAGTAAGACGAGCATTGATAAATATAAGATTGTGTATGTATGGTGGGTAGTTCATCGTCGCCTCTGCTCTGGCAGTCACACGGTAGGAGAAATCCACCCAAAAAATATACCATAACTAAATAAAATTCTTTTATTATTATTATTTTAGATAGGGGTAAAATGGTCTTTTTTACGTGTCAGCTAACACCATTAGCTAGCTGAAACTAACAGAAGGCCAAAGAAGAAAGAAAATTTTATTTGGAGGCCAAATAGGCAAGTTCAAAAAAAAAAGTGCCAAAAAAGCAAGATAAAGTTTTTGAAGGCCAAATAAGCAATTGCCCCAAAAAACATTATGGCTCATTTTCTTATTTAAAATCATTTAGGAGCTAAAAGATTCTATACAATATTCAAAAGAATTAATATGAAACAATATATATAGCATTCAACACGCGCTGACTGTGTGACGTGGTGGTAAGGGTTGTTCATTTGAGCGTGAGGTTAGATAATCTCCCATGAGCTACACATGAGTATTCTATTTTCGGTTTCTCTAAGCGGGATGAAGAAAAATCCCTACTCTCTCCATTTTAATTTGTACTCCTAAGACAACAAACATAAAAACATAATTAGAATTAAATATTACTAGTCTCTCCATCTTAAATTTTAAGTCATTCTAACTACCTCTAGGAAAGAAAGCCAAGGAAAAGGGGAGAATAGATGCCCGGGAGAAGAGCCCTGAAATCAGATTCAGTCACCTGACTCAACAACGTCCCCACCCCTGCCGAGCGGGCCCCACATGAACTACGCTGCACAATACCACTAGCAGCTTCCACGCCAATCTGCCGCCGTCATGCCCACTGCCCAGCCCTTCGTGGATCTGAGCTAGAATGCTAAGGGGAACACAACTAACAACCGAAACGACCATCGCTCGAACCGGAGAGGAAGACGTTGGATCCCACAAAGGGCGCGCTCACCCCACCCATGGAGGGAAGACCACAAACTGCGCCAAACACCCACTTCCCAAGCCACCTTCGGCTTTGTTCCTTGTACTCTAGCTAGAGGCGAGCCACCCGCCGCCACCATGCATGCACTCGACCAATGACCACATGATCCGGCGAAGGAGCCAAACGTTGGCTGGACTTGCCCCCGCCTCCTCTAGATCCACACGAGAAGGACTTGCACCGCCCTTGATGAAGAGCCAACAACCCGGCAAGATAGAGCATCCACCATGGCCGCCCCTAACGCTTCATGCGCCTCCACTCCACCAGTGACCTAGCTGGCCCAAGCTCAGAGGCGACTGATCCGGGCCGTTGTAGAGACCGACTGCCCCATGCTCCCCTGGCCATGTGAGCAAGTGCTCCACGGAGAGAGAGAGAGAGAGAGAGAAATCGTAGCCGTCGCCATCCATTACTTGACGCCGAACCCTCGGCGTCAAACTCCAGCGGCGTTGGACGTGAACAGTCACCTCCCTCGCTGGGAGATTGGCATGAAAAGGCGTGCCAGTATGCCCGACCCCCGGTCAGGGTAAAAATGTCGCCGTTGCCCGACCGAAATGCCCTCCCCGGGGGAGGGCGCGTCCGAGCCCTCGGGCAGGACCAAACAACCACCGCAAATGTGCTGCCCTCAGGGGCTACGCTGGGCTCCGTGCCCACCTTACGGTCCAGGGGTTCTAAGGTGGGCCCCGGGTTTCTACATACCGCCCTCGGATCGACCGAAAGCAAGGGACGTAAGGGAAATGCACAACCGGCGTTGCGGCCCCGGGGGGCTCTGGATTTCTGGATGTATCTAAGATTCACGGTAACCACTTATAGGGATGTCCCATCCGTGGGAGGCCCATGGCCCTCGGGGTCCGACCGTCGTAACCCCGGATCCGCTAAGAGGCCCGAGAGTTCTCATGGAGTGCGTCCTAGACCACACGGCCGACCCCGCTCCGCTGGGGCACGGGCATTCCGCTTAGATTTCTGTTACAACGCTCACCGGAGTATGTCGCACTCGGCTCACAGGGGTAGTGTGGCATGTCTCCCCCTTCTCCTCCTTTCCGAGCGAGACGAGGAGCGTAAATACAAAAAGCCGAGGAGGCTCCGGAACGACCTTGTGCACATAAGCTGGCTCGAGCCGCCCTCGCACAACGGACAACCCTTGCACATCCGCACAATTTAGCGGGTAGTTCAGGTCTTACCAAAGCGTAAGAAGAAAAAAAGACCTCACAGGAATTGACAATTCCTCCGAGGCCTCGGGGGCTACACCCACCCGTTTCGGGAACAAGAAATTGGCTCTATCACAAGAATACCATGACCAACCCCGAGCGAGTCATACCACTCCCTCGGGGCTCGGGGGCTACTGTCGGGGCGAAAAATAATCGGCCCGGGAACAATTCTAGCCCAAGAAGGACGACGCGGCCCATAAACCCTAGAAGGGATCCGGCCCAAAACCAACACCGGGCCAGGTAGCCCAAGACGCGACCCACGCTGCAAGCCAACTAGGAAGAGAAGAATAAACCACCGGCCACCTGATCTACAAGCTTGGAGGAATTAATAAGCATATCGCCTTTCGGCCTACTAAGAGGCCCATGACGGCCCGTCCCACAAAGGATCGACTAATGGGCTCAACAAACCCAACCATAAGTCGGGTGAAAAAACCCACGCCGTTTGGCCCACGCCCAGTGGAAACATTGAGCCGGCCCAACACGGGTCTTTGTTGAGTCATCAAGAGCGTGGAGAAGAAGGACTAAAGGTGACCGCTATGCGGGCCCGAGAAACGGACATCACATGGCCCAGTCCAACCTCCACCCAGGGGGTTCTTATACTTAAACAAACCAACTCTCACCTCGGCTCACTCCTCCGCCCGAGGACAGGAGACCCCCGGGACACGATCTCCACCCTGCCCGAGGGCCGGAGGTCCCGGGCGCACAACCTCCGTCTCGCCTGAGGGCAGGAGCCTCGGGGTACAACATCTCCGCTCCGTCTCGCCCCGAGGGCAGGAGCCTCGGGGTACAACATCTCCGTCTCGCTCGGAGGGGGCAGACGGCCCCAGCGCACCTTGGAAACGCCGGCCGAGTAGTGGGAGGCAGCCGCATTAAATGCCTCTACGTCACAGGCTAGAGTGACAGGGCAATCGATTGCCCTGTCGATTTGCCTGCCCCGTTATCTCCTCGCGTCCCCCGTTGATGGGACGTAAAGGGAGCAGTTGCTTCACACGCCACCGTGCACGGGAAACCATGATCGCACTATTCATCTGAACGTTCCACCTCCCCGCCACGTATCCGGTGGCCCTCAGGGTGATGACACGCAGCTACGACGCTTCCAAGAGAGGCCGATTTCATGCAGGATTCAGAGGACCCCCCTCGGGTCCTCAGGGCTCACCGTCCTGCTGAAGGACATGTACCCTGACGACTCAAGGATGCGCGTCCATGGGACAACACTCCAACTAGGACACCCGAGGCCAGGGCTCGGACATGCACCTACCAAAGGGTACGGACAGTGGACACCTTGACACATGTATTCGATACGTATTGTACATTTTATCGCTCCTTTCTACTATAAAAGGGAGAGTTAAAGCACAGGAAGACGGATCGACTCTTTAGGTATTCACACTTAGCCATCTCAAATCCCGGGGTTGAAGCTCTCCTTCATCCCCAAATCAACTTGTAACCGCTTTGGTTCCCGTACACATTGGTGCGAGGTAATACGAGAAGTCGCGAATCGGCCGGACGTAGGGCCCAATGGCTTTGAACCAGGATAAACCCTTCGTCTTCTATCTCGCACACGCCATCTGGTGGGGAGCACACGGCCTGTAAAATTATTGCCGGTTCTTGGGATACCCCGGTTCTCAAAACACCGACAATGTTGACTTCAAAAATGGTGTGCTGAGCATGCCCCTCTTCGAGCTGTGGGACAACACGTAAATATATCTCCTCAACCTGATGGCATTTGAGGGGTTGCACCCTGATTCCAGTCTCTATGAATTTGAGATAGGTTTGGTATCTCAAATTCTAAGCCAAATAGACTAATCCACTAAATAGATTCTAATTTCTCCTAAATGAAAGGTTCCAAACGGAGCCAATGGGAAAAACGTTTTAAATAAAGAAAAAATGCCTTAGTTTGTATCCGTCTGCTTTGACACGTACTCCCTCCGTTTCAAATTATAGTTTATTTTAGTTTTTCTAGATATATTGCTTTTTGCTATGCACCTAGTTATACACTATGTCTATATGCATAGCAAAAGAAATGCATCTAGAAAAGCCAAAACAACCTACAATTTGGAACAGAAGAAGTAGCTGCAATATCTTGGCTCTAAATACTTTTTTTTGTTTTAATGGTGAGCACAGACAGATCGAGAGATCAATAATATGGTGCGACGTGTTTTGATAGTTCCACGCTTTGATGAAGGCATGGACAAGCTAGGACTCCACTTCCTAGACATATTTCACAAAAGCTATTATCGTGGCACCTCTCCGCAATGGGAAGGATCCGATAAATATGATCCTCGCACACCATGTGCGGTTGAGCTCGCGGAGGCAGGGATCCGGTTCAAGTCTTCAAGAAGAGCGACACCAACAACATCCACGATGTTGACTTCAAAAACGGTGTGCTGAGCATGCCCCTCTTGGTGGTGTACGACAATACAGAGATAAATCTCCTCAACCTGATGGCATTTGAGTGGCTGCACCCTGGTTCCAATTTGTACGTGTCGTCGTACGTATGCTTTGTGGATCAAATGGTCGTGGCGGAAAAAGACGTGGCACTTCTAAGATCCCAAGGGCTCTTTCAAAACATGAGCGGCAGCGACAAGAAGGTGGTTGAGTTGTTCAGCACACTAACAAACTTAGCACAGCTACCAAACAAAGGCAGCAAGCTAGGCCACGTGAATTGGAAAGTAAACAGCCACTGCAAGAAGCGACGGAACAAGTGGCGAGCCAGCTTCATGAACACTTATCTGAGCAACCCTTGGGTGATCACCTCCATGGTGGCTGCCTTCATCTTACTAGTCGCCGCCGTCATGCAGACCGTCTACACGGTTGTTCCGTTCTACATCAAGGGTTAACAAGAACTCACGGTTAATTTCTCACTACTATTATTGCGTACAATTTGCTGAGGTTACTGAATTGTAATATTGTGAGTTTCAGCTCTTGATCTTTGCCTTTGTGTATTGGTATTTGTGCACAGATACTTCTCTCTCCATTATTTTTGCGTACAAGAATTAGTACTGTGATTTTGAGTTCTAATCCTGGGCCTCTTCTGTATACTGCTTGTGGCCGAACACATTCTCACGGCCCATGACCTATTACCGCCCACCTCCGTCAGGCTTGCTCCTCGATTGCCCGTGATATTCTACTTATCCATCTGGTGATGAGCTTAGGAGTCCGTGACAGTTATTCCTATTTTCTTAGTTCTAGAGCAACATTTCCTACAATTTATTTGGTTGCTTAGCCACGACTACTGCAAGTATGCACGCATACTTAGCATATGCATTCGTACTGTATGTGCGCATCATCCTGTACGTGCTCCGCTTTCTGTTTACACAAATAAAGTAACACATCACCTGCGTATTGTGTACATTTGTTTTACGACTGCCCTGCACTTGTATGTGCGCATCTGATCAAAACGGACACCACACTCCAGGGCCAGGGGAGGGTATATATGCCTTGTCGGTTGTCGGCTTGTCCTTTTGTTCTTGACCCCCGGCCCGACCAAAGCGCCAAACCACTGCTGAAAATTACGTCGAAATGACATCCCGCACATTTCGCGGCAGGCACCAACAAACCCCTTTCAATTCGACATACTCTATCCCAAAATAAATGACGTTTTGGGTTTTTCGTGCCACAAGTTTGACTCAATCTCTACATCTCTACAACATAAAAAAAGAATAAAGAGGAAACAATTTTTTGGTGCGACATTTGACTTGGTTCTGCCCATCCGCCACCCCCATGCGACCCGGAGCTAGAAAAGGAAATAAATCGCCCATGCAACCTGGAGCGAGAAATAACCCCAGGCTGCTGTAATATCGGTTAAAAAATAAAGAAAAAAATGATCCCGTGATCCTTGCGGCTGCATATTGGTTTGAAAAAAAAGGAACGAACCAAATGTTCCCGTAATCCTCTCCTTTCCTCTCCAACTAGTGCATGCATGCAGTGGACCTGGCCAAGAGATCTATTTCATCACACGCGAGAATAGATGGAAGTTGGAGGTAATCACGGTGAGAATAAAGGAAACCCAACGTCACACACAATCACCGGCAATTCTATTTTCTATGTCTCTAATAATAGCAATTATGTGTTTGTGATCCCATCCATCCAAGCTAGGAGGAAAGGAGACCAACGTGACGTCATGGATGGGGTCAAGGACACGCCGCGGGGGCTCGCTGTCATTAATTATGTTGTCATCGAGTTAGGAGCGGGGTAGACAACACGCTAGCTGCTGCGGCGACATCGCAACGGCTAGGGAGCGGCGATGGCATCGCATAGGCAGCGGCCGCACACATGCTAAGGAGCGGTTCGTGGCCGGAGGCCATACACAGCCACAAAGGTTCATCCTAATCTCTGGTTCCTTTCTTCTATGCCGTGTCGTTTGTTGCTGAATCCCATTTTGTTCTCTTGTGATTAAGTCAATTCTCATTCGGTTACTATCGTGAAGTCGTGGTGAATCACTGCATCAACTAAGCAAATATTATCACGGAGACCACCACTAATGATTTAATAGTAACATCGAGGCCTGCTGGTGGGAAGTCGTGGATTTAGATGTGATGAAAATCGATCTCTTATTGAAAATAGGACTCACATATGAGATAGTTTGATCCCAAATGTATCATCTTCCTGTCGTAGCTTGCAGTACGTGGAATTTCTTGCATGCATGGGCTCTAGAAAATCTGTATATTATTATGAATTGTATATCCTTTCGTCTCTGAAACTTAATGTTGTAGAATGGCTGGAGGCCGGGAAGTTGCAGCGGTTATAGCTTTGGGTTGGCATCATCATCTTATTTTTATACATATTTAAATTCATGGAGGTTAAACATAAGGTCGCCGAGTTGTTTTTTTTAGTTTCTTGAATCTACCTGGTAGTTCACCTCAGCTAATTTAATGTTTTTTGTATTTTACAAGTTTAGTTATTGTAAAAAATACTTACGTGGTATGTTACAAGTTTTAGAGATTGTTCTCTGGTTCAGAAAATTTAGATGGCTCATTTTTTTTTTTTTAGATGGCTAACAATGGGTTTGAGTACTTGTCTATTCTAGCAGATTAAGCTTTATTTGAAGTGCATGTGAACTCTTAAGGACTCTATATGATGTGGCATGAGAAATAATTGGATCTTTGATATTTTGTTTTTTTTAATAACCTAATACGACATTTTCACTCCATATATGTTCTTTTGACTGTTATCTTAACTGTATCACGAAAAGGTCTATACAGTTTGTGGGCCTACAACACCCGCGCTACTCGCGATTTGTTAATTTCACGAACTTTGACTTTTGGTAATTTCACAGTATTGTTATTTTATCATGCGATTTATGTGTTTTTTTGGTATAAAGTTTAATTATCTCGTAGCAACGCACGGGCACGTAACCTAGTTTGTATGAAATTAGGTGCAATATTTATATCTCCAAATAAATTTTTTAAAAACTAGACTTAGAGATCTTTTCGATGATATTAATTATTTAGCATAGATATTTATATATTTTAATATAAAATTGCCGGCAGTTGTTTCTCGGGAAGTGAAAACGTCGCTTATTTTGGGACGGAGTGAGTATATAGATATATAGAAGAGCTCATGTACAGGTGGTGAGTGCCACTCGATGATCTGGGAAAACATAGAAAACATGAGTTGAAAATTACCTAGTAATAATATGGAGCACAAATGCCAAAGGATGCTAGTCGATCCAGTTGCAGGTCCTAAGTTTGACTCCCCGACTGAGGTAAACAAAAATCCCCTTGTTGGCCCCGTGTGCCAAAGCTCTGGTGGTGATGGTCCGTTCGCTCTGGCAACGGTAACCTGGGCAACGGTGTCCCAGCCCGTGGACAGGCCCAAGTAACGGTCTCCACGGTGACTTGTCCTCAATGTCGGGGCGGGGCTAGAATTCGGGTGGTTTTCTCGGTCGGGGAGCTAAGAAGTTTCTTCTTATGTGAAAACCGTGGGGGCGGTCTTTCCCCCACGGGCCGACTTTTTAATATGGAGCACAAGTCGGACGGCAACACAACAAGTTCTAGTTGGATGGTGGAGATGGAGAAGACTAGCAAGAATCCCAAGGCAGATGCGCTGGCTAGACAAAAGTATACAACTTAAAAGTTTGTTTGTATAAATAATGGGCTACATCAAATTAAACATGTTAAAATTCTTGAGTACCGGCATATATAATGCAATGGTTTGATCAGAAAGTAAAAATGGGAAAAATGTCCTCTTCAAAACCTTAAAAGGAGCAGTCATTGATTCTGTAGATAGAAAATAGAGCAGTCGTGCATATTTTTTGTTAGCATAGTCCAAGCCATATGTTCCACCTCACTGATTAGCACTTCCTTGGTGCAGGAATCTGAGTATGTTTATTTGGCTAATAAAAAAATTGTGGTAGAAGCAAATCATCGAGCAAGTGGTGTGCATCATCCATGAGTGAGCCATTCGCGTGAGAGGAGTAGTGGCCATCGGTCGCAGGTAGCAGTGCCCGTTCCTCGGCGCGGCGGAGGCGGCCCTTCTCCTCGGCGGCCCCCTCACGCCGAGCAGCTAGGCCGGTCCGACACGCTGGGCGGGCGGGCGAGCGACGCCGAACCGGGCGAGCCGTGGAAGGCGGTGTGCCCTTGTGGCTGTAGACGACAGCGGCGGGGGGCTGCGAGGAGGGAGCGCCGGGCGCTGCCGCTGCGCCCCCTCACGCGGTGGGGGCGACGACGCTGGCCCTAAGAGGCTTCCACCACGTTGGGAGACGAAGAGAGAGAGAGAGAGAGAGAGAGAGAGAGAGAGAGAGAGAGAGGGAGGGAGAGGTAGGTGCGGATGCGGCGGAGGAAGTTTCCCGAGAGATACTGATGTGCGATGGGCAAGGCATGGGCATGTGCTGGCCGTGGATGGACGATCGAACGGCTACGAAATTGAGGTGACGCGGGCCGCGTGAGAGATCAGATAGGTGAGTATAGGATTATAGGGAAAGTATAGATGCACGAAGACGCCAACCCTCGATGTAGATGGCACGGTGGAATCGACACTCCATCTATCGAGTGCCGCAGCTTATTAAGCACAAGACCAATAGCAAGGCTTACAATCCGCATTTGGTGTCAATGGGCCCCCACTACTACAATAACAATTTTCGGTCACAGTTAATCGGTGATTAATGGTGGCGATTTCCAAAAAATGCCACCATTAATCCAAAAAAAGAAAAAAAAAAGAAAAATCCAAAAACATAACGGGCCGGTTGGATCTAGGCCGCCGCCGCTAGGGTTTTGAGGTCGCCGGGGTCGGATCCGACCGCCATCGCCGGATTCGCCGCCGGGTCGGGCTATCGGCGCCGGGCCGCGAGCGCCGCCAGTGAGGAAAGGAGGTGTTGGGGGCCGGGGGGAAGTGCCACCTCCATGCCATCGAACCGTCCCCCGCACGAAGCTCGCCGCCGCCGCGCCGCAGTGAATGTCGGGCCACGCACACCGGGCGCCGGGCCGCGAACTCCGCCGCCGCCGCCGGTGGAGGACACGCCGTGATGGGAAGGAAGGGGGGGGTGCCATGGAGAGAGGGGGTGAGGTGGGGAAGTGGAACCGCCGGAAGGGGGAGAGAGAAACGAGAGGAGGGAAGGGGCGCCGTCGGGATATCGGGCTGGAGAAAGGAGTGAAAGGTGAGAGTGAAACCCTAACTCTGTTATATATTTAGGGAAAAAGTCTACTTTTGTTCCCTCAACTTTGGAGAAAGTCCGATTTTGGTCCCTCAACTCCAAAACCAGGACAAAAAGCGGGTCCCCTCAACTTTTCAAACCGTGCAGATTTCGTCCCTCGGCGGGTTTGGGCCGGTGGTTTCGCTACAGTAACTCCGGTTTTGCTACTGATGGCCGTGGTTTCGTTTTTCCTTTTCTTATTTATTTTAATTTGAATCTTTCAAAAAATCATAGTAAATCACGTAGAAAATTCAAAAAATAGAAAATCCAATTTTGTTGGACTCCACATGAGTAGAGCTACGCAATGAATATATAATATGGTATACTTTAGTACAAAGTTTTTACTAGAAGGTTTTGCCTTTTTTTTATTTATTTCAGCTCAATCTTTAAAAAATCATAATAAATTACAGAAAAATTATAAAATAAAAATTCAATTTTGTTGGACTCCACATGAGGCGCAAGAATAACACAAAGACGTAGTTACCGTGGCTCTTTAGTCTGGGTTAGGTTAGCTAGGTTTGTTGTGCCGATCCGCGCACGCACGCACGTGAGCCGTGAACCCGATTGATGGATCCCGACTAATAAATTAAATAGTACACCTATATATCTTTATTGTGTAAATATGCTCATGTGGAGTCTAGCAAAATTGGTTTTTCAATTTTTATGATTTTTTATAATTTATTATGATTTTTTAAATATTAAGCTGAAATAAATAAAAAGAAAAAGGCAAAACCTTCATAACAAAAAATTTTATATTAAAGTATACCATATTATATATTCATTGCGTAGCTCTACTTATGTGGAGTGCAACAAAATTAGATTTTCTATTTTATGATTTTTTTCGTGATTTACTATGATGTTTGAAAGATTCACCAAAATAAATAAGAAAAGGGAAAAAACAAAACCACGGTCGCCGTAGCAAAAACCGAGTTACCGTGAAGCGAAACCACCGGCCAAAACCCGCCGAGGGACGAAATCGCACGGTTTGAAAAGTTGAGGGACCTGTTTTGTCCCGGTTTTGAAGTTGAGGGACCAAAATCGACTTTCGCAAAAAGTTGGAGGACCGAAAGTAGACTTTTTCCTATATTTAGTGGCAGCGGTATATCGTGCTGAGGTGAATCCAGATGGGCTATTTGGGCCCTAATTTGGGCTACTATTGATGGTGGGTGTTTTTTACAAAAAAAGGCCACAATTAATTGATTTATGTGGTGGTTATAATAACCGCCATGGTTAATCAAGGCATTAACCGTGGTTTTTTTTTTTAAATAACCACCATAGTTAATAAAATGGAAACGCCTTATAAAAAATTTAATGTAGTAGTGCCCTCACAATGCACTACTACTACATTTTTATCCACGGCGGCGTTTTAGATTAATCGTGACGGGCAGAGACGCCCGTCACACAACTAACGTCACAGAAAATCAGGATTAACTGTGGCGGGGAAAATCGTGCAACTGACTTGATTCTGCTAAAAAAAAAAAAAAAAAAAAAAAAAAAAAAAAACTGACTTCATCCTAGCTATCGTCCAAATAAGCCGGTCACAGAGTCTAGGCGGCATGCCTTGCTCGCCGCGTTGGTCACCTGTCGTAGCCCTCGTAGGCCTCCTCCTCGATGGCTCCTGGGCCGATAGTAGGACGTGTCACATATATAGATGGTGATAGTACCCCTGGCCCAAATATTCGACAGTCAGGGTTTTAGGTATTGCGACCATCCATGGCTAGCGGGCTCAGAAGGAGTGTCCCTTGGCAACGGCCAGCCCGGCATTGGTAGCTTATCCGGTATATTTTTTTTTTTTTTTTTTTTTTTTTTACTGTCGGTTTGGGCGTTTGGCTACCGGTTTTCTTTCCTCTTCTATTTTTTCTATGCTTTTATTAATTTTTTGGGACACATTTTTTTATGTCGTTCGTTTGTCATATATACAAGACAGAACCTATGTTATATTACGCTTGGTAGCGTGGTTTTTCTCGAAACTAGCTAGCTTTCTGTTGACGTTGCATTTTTGTAGCGCACTTGGTTGATGACTTGATCCTAAGGAGCGAAACTACCTTGCCCTTGATTTTGCTCCAAGCTGTTTGTTTTGCAATTAATTGTGAGTTGTAACCGAAGTTTAGCTTCTTCTCCTGCTCTCCTCTTGTGATCTGCGTCAAAATTTCTGTATGACACCGTATATAGTTCAGATACTATGATTGTAGTTTGTCGTCTTCGTGGTGCTTCACTTGGGACCCACCCGAAGCTTCCCGGCCTCTATCTTCTTCCTACATACCAAGTTTCCTGTAGCGATGCCAATCACTTTTGTCACACAAATGCCTTGCTTTATTAAGCCGTTTGGGACGCCGTTGTGAACCAGTTTGAATCGCCACATTACAGTTTCTTCACACAAATGCATTTTCTTATTCTTATCTTCATTCGTGCTTAACTTGTTGAACTTTATTCCTGGCCTATGGATTAAGTATGACTATACGTCCGCAACAAACTGCCGGTCTCCTATTCTATCTATCTATATATGTAGCCCGCATTGCACCTATGTACACAGTGTGTTGAGGGCCACGTACTGCTTGCATTAGGCATTATTAGGAAACCACACAACATCCATCTTGACGAGTTTCAGATGGACAGGGAGCCTGTCAATAGTGCTAATTCCGGTCGAAGCTGGGTAGTGGACATGGAGGAGATGCTAGTGAAAACTGACCTGTTTGGGGAGATGGCACGTTGGAGCAAGCCCTCGATCTACCGCGTGCCGGAGTGGGTCAAGAATATGACAACCATCAGCCAGGCTGCCTACCGGCCGTCATTGGTGTCTCTAGGTCCCTTCCACCATGGCGAGGGTCACCTCGCCGACATGGAGGAGCACAAACGCCGAGCGGTGCTGCACATAGTCAAGCGGTCTGGCAAGCCGCTCAGTCAGTTCATCGCCGCAATTGAGGGGGTCGCAGATGAGCTACTGGACGCTTACGATAATCTGGAAGAGAAATGGCGCAAAGCAGAGAGACACCTCTTTGTCAAGATGATGGTGCTAGATGGGTGCTTCTTGTTGGAGATGTTGAAGGGGGTTTTCGATAAAGAAGCACCTCGTGATTACGCATACAACGATCCAGTCTTCAGCGTGCATCGAATGCTTGATTTGTGGGGGCAGGCATCCGGTGCGATATGCTCGCAATTGAAAACCAGATTCCTCTGCTTGCGTTGTATAAGCTTGAAGAAATTTGGCGCGGCACGGCATCTCTGGTATGTACACATTTGATTAGCACACTCCAGCACATATGTACCATAGTTAGTACTATTATTATGACTACTAACCTATTAAATCATGCTGTAGCACTGATTAAAATCTTATATGTTACATAAATAATAAAAATTTAATATATAAAATTACTACATACAACTAACTAAAAATTGATTATCTTTATTTTACTCTTTTTATTCATGCATAACACAATACCCATTTAAACATACTATAATCCGTATCTGTTTGTGATAGATTATGATGAATAACTCTATGTGTTTTTATCTTTGCGGTTTTAATATGTATTTAGTTAAAACCTTAAGTTATATCAATTCTTACTTTTGGTGACATCAGTTAATCTATATTTCGGAATTTAACTTTTCATCTTATAAGTTGTTGTAAACTTTTTTATCCACATATAAGTTGATACTAGTTCTTGTATCTCTTACTCACAGTCTCCTTTTTGAATTATTATTAAATATGGACACTTGGTTCCAGAATCTAGACTGTTGTATCACTTATTCAAAATTTTCTTTTATAATAATTATAATAAGTATTAAATATATGGACTCTTGGTTCTAGAATCCACTCTAAGTTACTACAACTAGGTGAATTCGTGCGTGTTGCTGCGGGAATAAAAGAGGTTACATAAAGAAATTTATATGAATCCGGAAGAATTTATAGCTAAGAACCCTTTGGAATGTCGGCATGTAAAAAAAAGCAAAAACGGAAAAATATAGGAATATATTAGGAATGCGTATAGAAAACAAAAGATTAGAAAACATATAAATTTCATAGGAATGGGTGTTGTAACGATCATGAAAAAAAATATAGAAAACAACAGCACATGCAAAAATGATGGGAAAATTAATTACGATCTTATACGGATGCCTTTGCACGTCTGATCAAGAAACTTCCATGGATGAGGATTCATTCGTGAGGGAGGGGTGGGGGTCAAGGTAAAGGTAGCTACAACTCCTATTTATATGCTAAACGATATAGGAAAAGGCTGGACCATGGAGATGAATCGGGAGAGTTGTAGTGCGTGGTGTGTGGTGGCATTAAAAAAATGCTGCTAGTGACTGTTCAGGTCGCAGGATTGAAAACCAAAAGTCAGTGACGCTTGAGATGATGCGGATGGGCAGGGATATGGATGGTTCAGCTGCTGCACAATGATGTGTGTGGTTGTGGGACCCCTGTATGACATGGCCTCACGAAATCGCATAAAATTAGATAGTGGGGTTTTGTTTTATACGAGTTTAAGATAGCGTAATCAGTCGTTCCACTCTCCACCATACGAGAAGCATTCAACATGTTGATTTACTTTATCAATGAATTATTTGTAGGGTAGTATTGTTTCATTAAAGAAATAGAGTGTATATAATTAAACTACTAGTACTGAATATGTTATAATGTTTGGGTCGTAAACTTGTCTAAAGTAACAATCTACTGAACTTATGACCCCAGAGATTAATATAAATTAAAATATTTTAAGGCATTGGTATGTGCTTTTTTAACGCAATATTTTCATGATTGATAAACTAGAAAAATATAAATTTTCCACTAATGTACATTTGTATACTTAGAATACATGTTTGCATAGTTTCTATGTTTACATTGAATTTAACTGTGACAGAATTGTGCTTTTTACAGATATAACACAATTTATGGTAATTTAGTTATTTTTCATAATATCTCATATTAGTAATTTAGATGTAGATTGAAGGTGCATTTATTTTATGGTTTGTAATAACAGATAAAAATAATTCAGACGTAAGTTTTGGTGTTACTTTTAAATCTTTTGACATTATGGCAGAGAGGTTTGTTGTTTTGACCTAGATTTAAAAGGTTATTTATTTATGTTTCCCGCAATGGAAGTGTGGGTACATTTTGTTTTTGTGTAGAACAGGATTGAAAGCAAATTAATAACAAGTGTGGGTATTATTATTTATTTATGGTGATTAAAGTCAACCAAGTTAATAGCATTACTCTTTTTTATGTTTATAGGATTTCTTCCTAACACATAGGAGGATTAATTTGGAGGCTCAGTCGATGGCATTCCAATTAGTATATTACTTAGCAAAAGTGCCCGTGACGTTGCAATGGGAGTGAAGCTTATCGTAGAATCATAAATTTAAAGAGAAGAGAAGTTAACACACTCTAAGCAAACTACTACGCCTCTCTACATGCTTCACGCCTCAGAATTTTTTTATAGGTTTATTATCATGAAAAACATTATGCTATTTAAAGCTTAAAGCGTCACTCTTCTTTTTATTATCCTAATTAATATGGTGCAAATTAATATGTACTGTATACATGCAGTGTATACATGCATTCATGTGGCTTTTGTCGCTGGCTTGAAAATTTAAAAAAAAAAAAAAAGCCCACAGCAAGTAGGAGCGGACGGGAGTGAATGACTGCACCTAGCAGACTACGGGGTCGCACGGGAGTTGCAGCGTGTGCGCGTGGGGCCTGTGCTGAGCGGGCCCACGTGGGACGTAGTGTCTGTGGACTCTGGAAGCCGAGGCGCGCGGTCTGCAGATTTGGGAGCCGAGGCGCGTGGTGTGCGACCGGGCGGGATCGGGGGGCGCGGGGTGGGTCGGGTTGGCAGTAGAAAAAGTCAGACACAAAAAGAGGTGAACAAGTCACGACTCTCTTCACACGGAACGGGCCCACATATCCTATTTGGTATTATATACGTATGGTGGAAGAAAAAAAGGGTGAAAGGAAAAAAGGTGAAAGAAAAATTTTGGGCAGAAATTTCCTTACTTTATTAGTAGGTATAGGTATAGATTAAGATCTATATTGTCATGTTTCGTATTAGACCGTTTATGGGTCTTCAATATATGTACTAAGTTGAAGTGATAATAGGAACCATGCCACTATAATTTCATGGTTCTTAGATATACGATTACTATATTATAAACCTGCCATTAAAATCCATTCTTCATCTGAGATATACCTCACTTTGTACACTCATATTGCCCACGGGCAGGTCATTGTATTCTCGTATTGGCCCTGATGCTCCTCCTTATCCATTCTCTCTCCCACGAAGAAGTTGTTGGTTGGATCAACACAACTCGGTCTACTCGAGTTGTCGCCGCTGATGGGTTCATGAGGAGGCTGCAGTGATGGGTGGTGGGTTTGTCGAGCTGCAGGGCAGTGTGGGTGCGCCCACAAGGCCAGGCATTGAGTGTGGCCATGGGACCGGCAAGTGCAGGTGAAAGGAGCATTCGACTGCTATAGGGGGGTGAATAGCAAGTTAAATTTCTTGCAAGCACAAACATTAGTGCTGTCTCTATTAGACATCATCTCCCACACAGGCCCCGCGCCGCTCCCAAAGGGGCGACTTCGGGCGGCAACACTTCCGTTCGCCGCTAGCTCTCTCCCCGGGGCCCTCTACCCGCCGCCGCTAGAGTAGCCAGGTTGTACCCGTGTGGCCACGAGGAGGGCGGCGGCGGGTGCTTCTCCAACGTGATGGCCGAGGCGGAGGCGGCCGGGCTCGTGCTCGCGGTCAAGGAGGCCGAGGACGCGACCAAGGGTTCCACGGTTGGTGGTGCCGATATGTTTGTGGGGTGAAGGCATCGCGGGGGGAGAGGTGGGTGTTGGGCTTCGGCACGCTGGCATTGCGGCGTGCCATTCCTCGATGACAACGGCATCACGGCTAATTTTGGAGGAAGGTGGTTTGATTTGGCATGGCATTCCTTCGGGGGATGGACGGCCCGCTTGCCTTCCGGGCGACTAGGTGCGTGGAGTTTGGCGACATTTAGTAGGGGTGTGGTCCTTCAGGACTCGCACCGCAGCGGAAAGTCACGCATGTCTGTGACCTATTCATGCGGCTGCGACTACCATCTGGAGGCAATCTTCTCTAATGCGCCGTCTCGGAATGCTGGTGGTGTGGTCTTGAGCCTCATTGGATGTCTTTGGTCTTCGATGGCAGGGGTTGTCCTCACTCTTTGTAGCTTCTTGGGGGCAACCTGCAGAGGCTGGTGCCTAGCAGGTCAGCGGCGGCCTCTGGCCGGCGCTGTAGTGACAAGCCACGCATGCCAGTGGCTCGATTATTGCGGCTGAGATGGCCTGCTAGCAGCTGCTCTTTGCAGTCGCGGTTTCAGCGATAGGTCACTCATGGCAAGCCCTTATAGTTCTTGTCGGTGTTTTGTAAAGTAGCTCGGTTTGCATCTTAGGATGACAAGCCCTTATAGTTCTTGTCGGTGTTTTGTAAACCGGCTAGTAAATTTATACGAGTGTCGCGCTGCTCCACGAAGACGATGGTAGCATCCAAAAGACACGAGGAGTTATACTGGTTCAGGCCGGAGCCCTACGTCCAAGTCTTAGAGATGATCGAGTGCGTGTTCCTCTCTTGAATGCTCTAAAGTTCTTACAATGGGGGGTGTAAGAATGATGAAAGAGGCAGAAGATGGAGCTAGAGCCTATAGAAGAGCTACCTGAAAGCTTCAGGCGCCCGAAGAGTGTGAGGTAGAGGATTGTGTTTCAATGTCTCCAAAGATGCCTATGAAGGGTGGCTTGGCCATACCCTTATAGAGTTCGGGACCAGGGCACGTACAGGGGTGATCCTAGCTAACTTGGCTTGCAAGCAACGCCGTCTTGTGGTGCACGTCCGGGCGTGGCTGTCATCGCGGTCTTGTGCTCACCTTGCGGTATGGTGTGGTGTGGCCTACAATGCCGATCATGGCAGCACTGTTGCCTACAATATGTATTTATCGGACTATTTTAAGGTGTCCATTCATTTAGGTTACATGTGGCTGGTCTCCGCTCCTTCAACTAGGTTTTCTACCTTTTGCATATACCATGTTTTACCATAGACAGAAATTGAAGGTCCTTTTTTTGATAAAAGTTTGACTTAATTATTTGAACAGCCCTATATAAACTTATATTTATGGTCAGAAGTAGTAACATGTATGTAACCATGGCTCTTATGCATGCCTTGTCAACCATGATGACAGAGCGAGAAGGAAATCAACAATTGGGTGCTTGATTTTGTGTGGGACCCTGTGAAGGAGTACACGCCCAGGGAGCGCATAGTAGACTACAAACTGTGGCCCCGTTTGGTGCAGCTCCGAGGGGCTCCAGCTTCTCCAGTATTTTACTGTAGCTGTACTGTTACCTGCGCTGTAGACGAAGCTGTTTTTCTCTCTCACATTTTTCTCAGTCACTGACAACATCGGAGCCAGAGAAGCTCGTTTTCGTGGCTCCTCCGGCTCCGGCTCCCATGCTCTACAGTGGCGCTACAGTGCCAGAAGCCGGAGCCATCGGGAGCTCTCCCAAAGAGGGCCTGTGTCTCCACCCACTGGACATTTATCATAAACAATTCTGTGGTCTCCATCGGGCCACACCAGGAACAAAAATGAAGTGGGAGCCAAGCATGCACTGTGCTGTGGAACTGAAAGAAGCAGGGATCCATTTGGAGAAGAGCAACGACACTCTTATCATTGATTACAAAAGTCGTGTGCTTAGCCTACGAACGGTCTCCATCGACCACGACGATGGCACTGCCAAAATCTTCCTTAACATGATGGCGTTTGAACGGCTACACAGTGATGCCGGGAGTGAGGTAACAGACTATATGATCTTCATGGACAACATCATTGATTCTGAAAGAGATGTGGCACTGCTGAGATCCAAGGGAATCATCATAAATTTGTTGAGGAGCGACAAGGAGGTAGCGAATTGGATCAGCAACCTGAGCAGGGGGGCAGTGTTGAGCCCGTTCAGCAGGCTGCACGACGTGCATCGAAAGCTGAACGCCCACTGTGCGATGCCTTGGGTCAGGTGGAGGACCACCTACATGAGGAACCCATGGGTTTTCATTTCCCCCATCGCTGCCCCAATCCTCCTCGTCGCCCGATCCAGATTCTCTGCAGTCCTTCACAAAAGTCACAGGTGACTTTCTCTATGCCTGATGCCGTCCATTTACGATCCAACGGTGGCTGCTCATCTTAGCTTTACCACTCCTACTCCTAGTGAACAGCCACAGCCCGCACGAGAATTACAGTTTCAACTCAGGCTCATTTCATGTATTGAACACAAAAATGTAACAGTTGTAATACTAATACTCCAAGGATTTCAAGAAAGTCTTTTTATAGTTACATGTTAATAGATATTCTCCACCAACAACCACCACCAGATAAACATATAAAGAACAAAATAATCTCGCCCATCCAATCACTTAGCTTAGCACGCAGATGCTAAGCAATTATCTCAAAAGAACAAAATGCCCCTCCCATGAGACAACAACTACTCAATGGAAGGCCTAAGCAGATGTTGAATAGCAGCCTCATTAATTTCGCTGGAACCTGCACAGGTAGATGAAAGTTAGAAAACAAAAAGACAGATATTGACACTAGCTAAAATTGAAAAGGAGAAACACCGAACGTACCATCACCAAATCTGTGAAGCTAGTGAATTCAAAGGAATTTTGCTCTTTATTAGTACTGTCCAACACTTGAGTTTGTTCACCATCATGCACTTCAAGCTGCATATAAAACATCCAATATTATTCACTTCATGCTGCATATAAATTAAGACACCATATTTCAAGTTTTTAGAGAACATACATTAGAGTTATCCGCACTTTCTTTTTGGTACTTTCTTGTCTTGTCAAGCCAACTTCTTGTCTCTTTGAACTTCCGGGTTGAACCTCTTTTTTCTTTAAGCGTGCAAAGCACTAAGCAATTCTTCGCTTTTGCTGAGCATTAGGTTGGACATTATATGTATCACACAACACACTTGTAGATAAACTTAATTTGTCCCGAAGTTGTTTACTAAGACATTATAAGGCACTAAATGGGCCTTAATTGGGCTGCTTTTCAGGTTGGGCTGCTTGCAGGATGGGAGTGGAAAAGCTGAGATGCGCAACCGCCGTTGGATCGCAAATGGACGCATCGGGCATAGAGAAAGTCACCCGTGACTTTTGTGAAGGACCGCAGAGAATCTGATCGCCATCGCCGGCCTCCTCCAAACCATATACTCTGTTGCCGCGTTCTACAGACCATGAAGGATTGAGCACACATCACACGATAACTCCACAAGCGTGGTTTCTATCTTAAGTTCATTTGCACACGCATGTTGTCATCAAACTTCTGTATAGTCTACTGTTTGTGATGCAATAAGTGTAATTTGGTGAGTAAACTCTTGTGGCACAGTATATGAGCCTGCAAGACTGCAACGTGATGTTTATATCAATTATTCAGTAAGTGTAATTTCGTGATAAATTCTAATGTCTCAATAAAACTTATAGCTGAGTAAAAAATCAAAACTTATGTATATGAACAAGGTTCAATTAGGGCCAATTTATATAGCTCAAATTCCCAAATTCATGAGCTTAGAATGTATGAACGAGTCACATATCTATTAGGTAGTTTCCCCAAGTACTTTATTCTTCACGTAAACGGATCAGATATTCGCCCATCTTACTATTACTAATTGGAGGCTCCAATGAAGCCTCCACGTTAATTCTCACCGGATCGCTGAAAAAAAAAAAAAAAAATACTAGAAATTCTCACATTAATCGTAAAACATCTAACCATTAAATCTATAGGTTTGGTGATCTTTAACCGTTAGATTAGATCAGTTTGATTTTCAAGAAAATTACCCACTCGCCATTAAATATATTATAGACAAAAACAAGAAGAAAAAGATGAATCCATTGTTCCAATGCCTACGTACAAAGAAAAAGATAATTAATATATTTGTTCCAATGCCTACGTATAAAGAAAAGATAATTAATATATTATTTTTCCCTACCATCATCCCAATTAAGTCTTCCGAGCCCTAGGCGTGTGCACCTACCAGACTATAGCTTTTTTCCCTGTCGGTTCCAATGTTTGCTGTCGGTTTTGTTAAAACCGTCAGGAATTTGAATAGATTCCTGTCGGTTGCTAAAAACTGACAGGAATGTGGCTATCTATTCCTGTCGGTTTTCAAATGCCCACAGGAAATGTAGAAACCGTCGGGAACATGCCTTTCACTCCTGACGGCGCTCCCCAACCGACAGGAGTCCACCCGCGCGGCCCATGCGAGCAAAATTGACGGTGACGTAGTTCAGGAATGCTCCCCCGACGCGGCCCACAATGAAAATAAAAAATCTATGCTGGCAAACCCTAGCCATATCTCCCCGCTCCTATCTCTTTCACCCGCCGCCACCAAGCACGTACGAAGACCGTCTCCGCTTCTAGAGTCTCCCGCTGCCCCAGGAGCCCCTCCGCCGGCACCATCACCGCCCCAAGGGGTCTCCCCAACTCCCGCGCCACCGCCCCTAGGTGCCTCCCCCGACGCCAAGCCGTCGCCCGCCCGACGGCCTCTGTGTCGCCTGCGCAGCCCACGCCCCAAGAGGCTCTTCGCCGCCGCGCCGCCTCGAGGGGGCTCCCCGACGCCTGCGCCACCGCCACCCTGAGGTGCTCCTCGGCGCCGGCGCCGCCGCCCCCTCAGCGGCTCCTCGACCTTCGCGCCGCCTGGTCCCCTCAGGTGTACCCACGCTCTCCCAACCTCCCTCTCAGATCTGCTGTGTCTTCCCTTTCCTGATGGGATCTATGTTCACAATTTCATAAAACTGATGAGATCTATGTTTTGGTTTATATTTAGAACTATTGCACTGTTGATCTCATATCTTGGGCTAATTTGAGCAATCCACAAAAGGGAGTTTGGATTCAACGAAAAGTTCCACAGAGCACTGCTTGTCTAGATCCGCAAAAAAAGGTAATTTTTATGGCTGCTTGCACAAATGGCAATTTTCATCAGATCTTGGGAATCATTCTGTATTTATGATTATTAAACTGAATCCAAAAGCTTAGTGCAGAGCATGCATCCCCAGATTGCTAGAAACATTCTTTAGCTAGGATGCCATTCTTTCCTTTGCCAATACTAATTTAGTTCTGTAGATAGAAGAAAAGAAATGCATGATATTTTCTGTGCTGCACAACATATCAAAAACAAAATAAGCCTGTGTGGATTACTTTTAAGATGCATTCAGTTGCAGAATTGATGCACCTCTTTTCTTATAATTTATCTATCCAATTTATATGTTTTCATTTGTTGCAGTCATTGTGTTACACAGTTTTAAATTTGGTGCCTGTACAGAACAGTCTAAGAAACTAATGTTAACATGCTTGTCATGATGCTAATTGCGCTTTGGCACGCTCAAAAACTGAATTGGTGCATTCCTTCTGTCTTTTGGAAAATTTTGAACTGGTGCATTCCTTTATAGTTACTGCAACTTCTTTTCATGGAGAACTGGTCCATTTGCTGATGCATAGATTCTATTATATTGTTTTCTTTTCCAGGCAAAATGATAAACTAATTTACTATTTTGTGTACATTCCCTGGTTGGCAGGTGTTCCAAAATGAAGTTGTTCAGAGAGCTAACTGTTTTGGAGGACTTAAATACCAAGAAACCTCTAAGGTGCATGATCAGAGAGAATACAACAAGCAGTACCAGGTGCATGACTTGCCACACATGATATTTAATTTGCAAAAACATCTATGCTGTATTAGTTGACTTAGGTGGAATTAAAAGTAGAAATACCCTCACATTTTTCGTATGAGAAATTAGGCCTCACATTTTTTCTGGTAGTATCCTTTACGTAATGAGGCTCAAAAATCTACATATATATGTATATTGTGTGCATAATAAATAGGCGTGAGAAGAATAAATTAGGCACAATATTGCAGGAAGGTTTTTGCTCTTATATGCATCAAACTCCATTAAGAATGTTCCCAGAACTTCTTTCTTTTGTAAAGCTTTGTCACTTAAAGATTTGAATTGCTTGCCTTGCTTGTATCTTTTAAGATAAGATAGTTTCTCATTTTTGGGAGTACATATTCTAACTCTACTTCTTATAGGTCACTGTCTTTGATGATGCCAACGCCAAGCACTGGGACTCTTGCATACTGGACATGTTACTATGAACTCAGTATATATAGTTAGCTGCACTTGCTTTGTAGTTGACTTGCACACCGCTTCTGAATCCACACAGCATATAGCTGTCGTCTTGTATTCCTAGTATAGCCAACAATTAATATGTATGGATATGTTGTTGTTTGATTTTGGCACATGAATGTGATGCAATACATGTTCTTGATGGAGGTTTAATGTGTCTTGTGCGTGGACAAATCAATTTATAGAATTGATAGTTGATAGATCATGTCCCTGGTGCATATGAATCTTATATTGACAAATTCAGTTTCCTGTCAGCTTGATTGTTTTTACCCTATCGGTTCAATGTCAGGAGTAGCAAACACATTCCTGTCGGTTGATATTTCCTCGCCGGAATTCCTGACGGTTGTATAGTTAGGATTTGTGTTGGCTGGTCAGACTATGACCGCCGAATTGCTGTCAGGAAATGTATCCTGTCGGCCAGCCGCCAGGAAATAAGCATCTTTCCCCGTCGAGACGCTCCTGCCGGGCCGCTTCCTCGACGGGCCTGTCAGAATACAATTCCTGTTGGTGTTTCTCCCTTCCTGACGGTTTTCGGCCGTGAAGGAAAAGCTGTGCTGTGGTACTGCGTATCCACTAATCCTGCTCTGGCGGCGCCTCGCGGTTGATCTGCATCGAAGCCAGTAGCCACGACCAAGAAGGCAAGAAGGACGAGAAGAAGTGGTCAAGAAAGAGTGATGTCTGTCATCCTCCATTATGGGTGAGAAAACTAATCTAATTATTATATTCTCCTTGCACAGCAGCACGCACCGGTGTCACAATTCTGGCCAAGATTATCGAGATCACAAGACCATGTCCCAACACACATCGCCGGTAGACTGGCTTGCTGGTGTCGGCCGTGCCCTTGGGTCCGTGACGTGAAGATGAAGCCAGGATGTCGGCGCGGTCGTCGGACGTGTGCACGTGAGGACCCAAAGCCGGTTGAGCACCGGACCAAGGCACACGAGTACACTTACCGTACAAGTATGCAACCATGTTGACGCCTGACATGGATGCATATGCACATACATCTAAGCGAACAAGCACGATTCACGCATCCATACTCAGCAAGTACGTGGAAGACGGGCAGCCGATGCGCGGGACAGCTGGGAACACCCAGAGCAGCAGTCCCACGACGTCCGGCATCCATGGCATCTACGTAACGCTGGTACTATCCGCACACCTACTGACGTGAAGATTCAAGGTGTGGCCATCTTGTATCCCATAATTACAATTTGATTTCTCTCTTAGGATATACTAAATTTGGTCATCCTATAATTACAATTTATTTCGTCTTCTCCGAAAGTACTTATTTATTTATATATTGTTTTGGTATGGTTAGTACAACTTTAGGTGAGATTATATCAGAGCAGTGAACAAATAGTGAAAAAATAAAAGCAAGATCGTTGGATTACGTTGAACATATGTCTTGATCTAATCTTTACTGACCAAGACTTGCAATTTTTGTTCAGATGCTGAAAATTAGGGAACCATCCATGGGTTATCAATAAAATCTACGTGAAAAAACTCAAACATATCTAAAGTTAAAAAATCTTACTATTATTAATAGGAGGCTCCAACGGTGGCACCACATTAATCCTCACAAGACGCAGAAAAAAAAGATAAATCCTTAAAATTCTCATAAAAATTAGAAAGATCTGGGCCATCGATTTGACGGGCTCTAATCATCATTAATTAATATTAATAGCTATTAGATCTATATCTTTCTATTACTAATTGAAGGTTCCAACGGAGGCACCACATTAATTCTCACCCGACGACTTAAAAAAAAAAAAGGAAAATCCTCAAAATTATCACAAAATTAGAAAGATCTGGCATCGATTTGATGGGCTCTAATCATCATTAATATTAATAGCCATTAGATCTATATCTTCTAAAAAAATTACCCACCTTTGCCATTATGAAAATCATAAACATTATCATAAGCATTGATATTGCTATTAATTCATCACAATGCACGCCTAATAACAGATCGATCTAACCTATAAAAAATACACAGATTGTATTGTTCCTCCAACAAATCCTATCTCTCTCTTGTGCTATTATTAGCAAGCCCCGCCACCGTTCACCATCCTGCTATATGCAGCGGCGCTTCCTTAATTCCCCAGTCACATTGTCCCGTAGAACTCTGGCCTGTGATCAATTGATCTATATCTATAGCTAGCCTAGGTGGGTTTCTTTGGAGTAGTATAAGGCGGAGTCACAGTCCTTTCCTTGCCTAATCTCCTACTTGGTATGCCTGATCTCCTATTTAATTGGTCACTGTCCCGTAGATTATCAAGCATGCATATGGTCTCACAGATCAGCACACAGGTGCCCATGACAGCTGAAACCGGTGGGCGGGTGGCAGCGTCCCAATGGAAGTGGGGTAAGGTTGGGTTGTTGTTGCCGCGTCGATCTGCACTTCAGTCTGTCTTTAGCAGACGAGGGAGAGCACCGGCATGTTGTGCACGCACGGCACGACTACAAGCAGCAAATTAATAATTAAAGAAGGTCGGACCACACATGTGCAAAAGATCCATATACGCTGCTGCATCATGGTCATGGATCTCACCGCTGGCCCTAGAAGATAAATGACAATTTCGATGATTTGCCGCCTCTCCACCGCACGATCATACTCCATGCATCCAGGTCAGATTTCATTCAGAGTCAGCAATCTCAGGTCTCTCTTTTGACAACCAATTAACCTCTAGCTATAATGTTACTACGTCGGTATGCTAACCATGAAATAGACATTAAAGTAGTTGTGTAGAGCTTAATTAGCTTGTAGTCACAGTCATGGTATTTGTGTCAAAATAAATTTTAACTTAGTATAATATGAGTAATATCTGTAATTCAACCGCTGAAAGCTGCTGTGATTTTTAATGTATAATATGAGTAATATCTGTAATTCAACCGTTGAAAGCTGCTGTGATTTTTTATTTGCAGGAGTATAATGTATATCCATCCCGGTCTCTCTATTATATTTGACAGCCATATATGTTGATGTAGATGTTAAAATAGTTGCATAGAGACAATATTAGATATATTTGTATTCATATGTTCTCCAAGATGCCTTTTTGGTAATACAAAAAGCAAATAAAAGTAAAGAAAAAATATATCATCCCATCTTTTATACAAAAATATAATCCCCTCCCTTGATAAATAGTTAAAATCCCAGATGTAGGATTGACGGAGGGAATTAGATGGTAGGATGAGCCTTATGTTGCGACCTAAACGATAAAGCATTACAAGGAAGAGCAAAGAACATATGTATTCCTATATTTTGCATTGCGGCAGCCATATTTTATTTCATTACAAACAAGATTCATAATTGCGTTTCAATCCATGATGAAATAATATTCGAATTACAATATTGAATTAATTGATCTATGTATGATTCACAGATATAAACATATTTATACACCATCTATTAATACAGGAAAATGTAGACCAACTAAAATTTGCCAAAAGAAAATAGTATACAACCATCTCTATGTACCGATAGCAAAAGATCATCTTTGATGCAACAAAGAAATACAACCTTCAAAAACGAAACCTACAATGAGTAGCCAATATCAACAAGGTAATCAACCATTCTTCTTTTGTTCTATAGTTAACTTTTCCATTAAATACTACATTGTTGGTTTTATGGACCCAATTATTCTCACATCAATTATTTTCACAACCTTCAAAAGCTACATTGGAGCAAATCAGGCCATTGTTATTGCTGACCTGTGATGGGTTATCACCTTTTCAGGATGACCAGGATGGAAACATAGAAATGTTATTATCACCTTTTTCAAGTGTGGAATAAATACATATCAAAAAGTTTCAGCGATGCAATGGAGGTATTTATGTAAAGGGTATGGAGTAATTTCATTAGTTAAAATACATATTAGACTGGAATAATTTCAACTGTTTGAAAATCCTTATGATTAACCTGCAAGGGAGCACGGGTTGATGGACTAGTATATTTGTAATATGAATGTGAATTCAGGAGGAGAAAATAATGAAAAACAATATTTTGTCATCTGTGTTTCATTCATATATGGATACGGGACATATACATTAACGTTTTAGGGCCCGCTTTAAAGCCTTTGTTTTACCCTAACATGTATAAATTCTTGAACTCAAAAACTCAATGTCTTATCAACCCACTAAGGTCATGTTTGTATACAAAGCATTTTTGTTGTTCTAGATAGATCTGGAAAATACAACGTTTTTTTGAAATCTTTTGGTTTTGAAAAGTATAAGGCGTTTGGATGTAAAACACCCTTCTAGGTTTTTTAGCATTGCTACAATTCTAGCCTTTTTTTTGGAGTTCTAGAAACTTTTCTTTGTTGTAGATCTCTTTATTTTTTCTAAAACATAGTTTTTTTACATCTCTTGTTCTAAAACTAAAGTTTGTTGACCCTACAATTTATCAAAACCACAACGCCCAAACAGGGCCTAAGTTTCAGCTTGTATGGGACCGATCCAAATAAAAAAAAAAAATCACCTCCCAGAACTCCAATCAAAATTCAACGGATATCAGGCGCTTGTTCGCTGACGTCCTTCTCATCACTGTTGTCCCCGACTCCGTCCGTCGCCATGACACGAGCTTCTCTTACATTGCCCATGTTCTCTTCCTTGGTCCTCCTCACCCTCTCCCTGGTTAGATCTCTCCCTCCTTTGTTCCTCGATGTCTCTCCCCTGCACATCAGTTTCCACCAACAGCCAAATCCATAGGTGCAAACGTGATCCAGCTTGGATCTAGTATCTATGTTTAGTGCGCCTGAGGATGGCGAGGACTTCTCCCACTCAACGCACGTCCTGAGCGACGACCCTGATCCAGCATTGCCGGATTGGGCACCTATGGGCTATGTTATCATCTCCTAGATATGTGGCACCATCTCCACCGACCTTGTCGAGAAGGTGATGGACCCCGCACTAGCGAGCGCAATGTTTGGCTCGGCCTCAAGCATCAGTTCGTCACAACAGGGAGATTCGCGCCCTCTACCTCAACGCTGAGATAAGGAACTTCGTTCAAGGCAATCTCTCCGTCACTGATCATTTTTTGCCGGTTCAAGAGCATGGCTGATGCTCAGTTACCTCAGCAAACACGTACGACTCCTCAACATCATTCACGGCCTCAACAGGACGTTCTCCTTCGTTGGTCCACAGCCCCATCGTGTGCGCCCCTTCCCTGCATTCCTCGAGGCATGGGCTGACCTCTTTGAAGAACTCAGGACGACACATGACAAATCGTCCCTCTTATGTCCCGTCGCGACCACTGCCAACAACTCCCTTGCTGGCAGTCAACCTCCAAGTGGAGCCAACACCCAACCCCAAGGGGCTCCTCTCCCTCTGGGGGCACGCGCAGCAAGCTGCCCAACCCCAATTTGAAATGGGGCTAGTGTAGATGACACGATGGTCACAGTGGCCAGGGCGGCAGCACACCATCCGCTGGCTCATGGTACATCGCCAATGTCAACGCCTCAACGGGCTGCACCTACCCTGTGGATGAGGCTTCCGGGCCCTCCTACAACCCTTAGGCAGGCTCCATTCAGATGTGGCCAGCGCCCCAGCCCACACCCCACTGGCCCCTGTGCTCCTACGTGGGCCCAGCAGCAGCAGGCCCAGACACATATATATACAGTATCTACTAATCCTTCGTGCAATATTCTTGCTTAGACTTTCGTTGAACTATATACCCATAAAAGGAAATTGGTGCATATACATTGGTTTTAGGAGTATTTGATATAAAATAACTTAATACAGTGTCGCGCACACATATAAACAAAGATCAGGCCAATCAATTTATTTGTACGAGAAATAAATTGTATCTAAGCTCCTTGCTTCACTTGAATGCCAATTGTGAAGTAATGGTTATTTTAAGTTTGTAGTAAACCGCTGAAAGCATGGCAAAACAGCCATAAATATGTGACTTCATCAACATTACAGACATGTTTCTCTAACAGTTTTGCAGATAGTTTCTTTCATGGATATGATTAAAAAGCCAAACAGACTCACCTGTTGTACCATTTGGAAACACAGCAATGTCTAGTGCGATGTGGCCTTTCAAGACCTATTTCCAACATTAAGCAATTCAGTATTAGAATCAACCGTAGGGAGCAAAGAAAATAAAAACTAAAGTGGAAATAAATCTAACATGAATTTTAATAAATGTGTTGACACCCAAAAATGTCCGAACATGTATTTTGGCAATATAAGCGTGTCAAAGAGGTCATGGGCACGTTTGGAGGTCGAATGGCGTCGTCAATAAACAAGAAATCGTGGAGGAAGAAGGAAGCGAGCCAAAGCGGGCTGTACAGGTCGGCTTAGCTGGTTTGAAAAACCGCCCCTAGCCGACTCACCGCGCTAATGCCGGCCTAGCCGGCCATGGGCCGGCCCCCTCTCCCTGCACTTGGCTAAGCCGAGTGGGCTTGCCGGCGCCGCCCTCCAGGCCGGCTTAGCCGGATCCCCATCTGGCTAAGCCGGCTCCCACTTAAACGCCGCCCAGATGGCTCGCCTGCGCCCGTGAAAACCGGCTTAGCCGGGTTGAGGGCCGGCTAAGCCGGTTCATCCTGGAGCCCGAACCAAAATCGATGCACACGATTTTTCGATCGGTTTTGGTGATTGGAAACGTATTAGGTCATTACCTAAGGGGATAAGACGACCCCCCCTCTATAAATATAGAGGTTCACGGCCGATTTGACCCCATCTACCCAAATCGATCAAAAACACAATCTATCTCCTTTTGCACTAATTTTCTCCTCTCAAACCCTAAACTTGTCGTCCTGGTGACTTTCTCGACGAATTTTTGAAGGAATATGGGGACGCTACGCCAGCAGTAAAAACAAAATTTTTCTACCCCATAAACTAGGAACTACCGCTAGTTATAGATTACGGGATTACCACTAGACACGCAGTGCAGAGGAACCGCCTTGTCTCGACGAGATGTGCGCTGGGCCGCAGCAGTGCCGTGTAGTTGCTCACGTCCCGCCCCCTTCACATGCGGTTCGTCCTGTGCTCCGTGATGCAGCACCTCCGAGGTATTCACACGTACAGGGAGCAAGCGTCGCGCCTCCGGACTGCTAGGTCCGCGAGGAGCAATTGGCGAGGGCGTGGGCGGCGGCCGCCGCCAAAGTGGCGTGAGAGAACCCTAGCCCCCGCGCCCACCTCTCTTTTATAGGCATTCCTAATGACCTCCCGAGTTAGAGGCCCATTAGTAACCCTAAGCCTCGTCTAATTAATTGGATCCAATCCGAATTAGGCCTCCTTCCCCTTAAGCGTGCGACCCTATGGGCTCACGCACACATAGACATGGCCTGAGTACTCCTACTCGACCAATAGTTGACATCGGCCTCTAGCAAGACGTGTCAACTCCTATGTATACGCAATCATCATATCAGACGAACCACCACAAACTCACAAACATGTCATTTCCTTTGCCTCACAATATTTGGTCCACCTCATGGGTTAACACTTAACCCAAGCACGGCCATGCATTTCTTAATCCAATCATTCGAGTGGTCCAGTGATATCTCTCTCACATGGAGAGGGGCAAATTCCATCTTGATTGACTACGCCTCACAGCATGCTTCCTGACAAACCCGAAAACCACCTTTATAGCTACCCAGTTACGGAGTAACGTTTGATAGTCCCCGAGTAGGTCGTTTCACATCTTGAGTGCATACGACAATCTCAGGTCTAAGGACATAACGTACATGATATGTAAAGAGATAATTATAACATCTCGTGTTGGGTCAATCCAGCCCCATGTCATACATGTGCCCACACTATTAGTTTGACATCTCCATGTCCATGACTTGTGAAACATAGTTATCAACCAATACGTGTGCTGATCTCATATTCATGTGTGTTCTCACACGAACTCCGATCAGGGACAATTATAGAATAACCATACAAGTAAAAGAGTTTCACAAACAATTCACATAATTGCCAATCGATACAAGTTGTCTTTAATGGATATTCAATGAACACATAATATATCAAGGATACAACGCAATAAAATCATCTCTATGATTATCTCTAGGGCATATTCCCAATAATCTCCCACTTGCTCTAGAGTTAATCTTGAATATATCTAATACCCATATCTCTCATGTGTGCCTCATGCTTAGGTTGTGGAAGAGCCTTTGTCAAAAGATCTGCAACATTCAAATCCGTGTGTATCTTGCATATCTTGATCTCACCTCGTCTGACGAACTCTCGAATGAGGTGAAATTTTTGCAGTACATGTTTGTTCTTATGGTGATTCCTCAGCTCCATAGCCCGTGCAATTGCCCCACTGTTGTCACAATTAGGTTCAATGGGCCGCATGCATTCGAAACACACCAAGCTCAAGGAGGAACTTCCTCATCGAAACACCTTCCTTGCAGCCGGAAGTCTGCGATGTACTCAGCTTCTCGCTATAGAATCGGTCACCGTCTCCTCGCTTGGAACTTTTTCAACTTACAAAGACCACCATTTATTGTGAACAAAAATCCCGATTGAGATCGGTGAATCATCTATGTCGGCTTTGGAAGCTAGCATCGGTGTAACCATTTACAACGAGCTCCTCCTCACCTCCATAGATTAGGAACACATCTTTAGTCCTTCTCAAGTACTTAAGAATGTTTTTAACAAGTGTCTAGTGACTCTCACCTGGATCGCCTTGGTATCCGTCGCAACACTTAGAGCATATGAGACATCCGACGTGTACATATCATGGCGTACATGATGGAACCAACTGCCGAGGCGTATGGAACCTTATTCATGCGCTCTCACTCATCAGCAGTCGAAGGACGCTGTTTCTTGCTAAAACGCATACCATGTGACATAGGCAAGAACCCTTTCTTGGACTGTTCCATGTTGAACCGTTTCAACACCTTGTCAATGTACATATCTCGGCTTAATCCTATAATCCTCTTCGATTTATCTCTATAGATCTTTATGCCCAAAATGTATGCTGCTTCTCCCAAACCCTTCATAGAAAATGTATTATTCAGTGAAGTCTTCATGGATTGCAACATTAGAATATCATTCCCAATCAATAATATGTCATCCACATACCGTGATTAGAAACACAACAAATAAGCTCCCACTTTCCTTCTTGTAAACACAAGGTTCTTCTTCATTCTGACGAAAGCCAAGCCCTTTGACCACTTCATCAAAACGAATGTTCCAACTCCAAGATGCTTGCTTTAACCCATAAATGGATTTCTGAAGCTTGCATATTTTTCCAAAGATTGTTTGGATCAACAAACCTTCTGTCGTATCATATACACGCCCTCATCCAAATTTCCATTTAGAAAGACTGTTTTAACATCCATCCGCCATATCTCATAATCGAAATAAGCAAAAGAATTGCTAGGATGATCCGGATAGATTTAAGCATCGCTACTGGCGAGAATGTCTCGTCGTAGTCAACTCCTTAAACTTGCCTAAAACCCTTTGCGACAAGTCGAGCTTTATAGACGTGAACATTTCCATCCATATCCTTTTTCTTTTTATAGACCCATTTGCTCTCTATGGGTTTAACCCCATTAGGCGGATCAACCAAGTTCCAAACTTGATTGTCACCTATGGAATCTATCTCGGATCTCAAGGCACTTTGCCATTTCTCGGAATCTGGGCCCATCATTGCTGCCGCATATGTTGTAGGTTCGTCATCGTCCAACAATAACAAATCCCCACATAACTCACGGATTATTGCTGATCTTTGTGGTTGTGGCGGTGTTTCCTTTGCCATTGTGTATCTCAACTTGTTGTTCGCTACATTAGCATCACTGTAGAGTCTTGACCTATTGGCTTATCTTGAACTTCTTCAAGATACACCTTTTGTCCACTTTTTCTCTTTTTGAGAAACTCTTTCTCTAAGAAAACACCGTTTCGAGCAACAAACACTTTGCTCTCTCGACGGGTTATAAAAATAATACCCTAAAGTCTCCTTCGGGTATCCCACGAAAAAATATTTGTCCGACTTGGGTGTTAGTTTATCTGACTGAAATCGTTTGACATAAACTTCACAACCCCAAATCTTTAGAAAAGACAAACTGGGACTCTTACCAGTCCACATCTCATATAGTGTCTTAACTACGGACTTAGATGACACCCTATTTTATGTGAAAGCGGCTGTTCCTAGAGCGTATCCCCAAAACGATAAAGATAGGTCCGACTGGCTCATCATTGACCGAACCATGTCCAACAAGGTCTGATTACGCCTTTTGACACGCCATTTCTCTAAGGCGTGCCAAAGCGGGCGAAGTCGTGGAACAATTCCGCAACTCTTTAGATGATTGCTAAATTGGTGGCTCAAATATTCGCCTCCACGATCAAATCGTAAAGCCTTAATTTTCTTGCCACGCTGATTCTCTACTTCATTCGAAACTCCTTGAACTTTTCAAATGTCTCAGACTTATGTTTCATTAAGTAGACATAGCCATATCTACTAAAATCATCAGTGAAGGTAATGAAGTATTGGAATCCGCCTCTTGCCGTCGTACTCATTGGTCCACATACATCAGTATGTACAAGCTCCAACAAGTCCGCAGCCCTCTCAGAAAACCCGTGAAAGGCGCCTTGGTTATTTTGCCTAGAAGGCAAGCCTCACATGTCTTGTATGATTCAAAATCAAACGGTTAAAAGCCCATCGAATGGAGCTTCTTCATGCGATTTTCATTTATATGACCTAAACGACAATGCCACATATGGGTAGGACTTAACTCATTAAGCCGAGGCCTTTTAGCACTTATATTACGCATGTGTGCCTCATCAAGATTTTAAAATAAATAACCCATTCACAATGGATGCGTAAGCCACAAACATGCCATTTTTAGAGATCACACAACCATTGTCTTCACTTGCAAATGAGTAACTATCCTTCATCAAACATGAAGGTGACACAATGTTTCGACTTAAACTAGGAACAAAATAATAATTATTCAACTCCAAAATAAATCCCGATGGGAGGTGGAGTTGCATCGTCCCCGACGCCAAAGCAAAGAACTCTTGCATTATTGCCCACGCTGAAATCAACTTCTCCCTTTCCAACGCTTCTTCTTCTTATCATTCCCTCGCATCATATTGCAAATGTGAGCAACCAATCCAAAGATCAAATACCCAAGAATTAATATAAGAATCAGCGAGGGAAAATGTCTCAGAACATAAACAACAAGTGTACAAGCAGCGGGAGTACCTTTACCACCGCGATCCTTCACGGATGCCAAGTACAAATTTTGGTTTTTCCAAAGGACCTTCTCATGACAATGAAAGCACTCAAGATCAAGAACTGGTCCAAATTGGGCGCAGTGGCTTTGGCTTAGAGGTCTCACCTTTAGCCTTTTCCTTCTTCTTCTTCCAATAAGAATTGCCCCTTTTCTTAAAATTAGGCTTGTTATGGACCGCCATCACACGGCTACTGCCTGCACCTTTCTTTATATCAGCCTCATTGCCTTAAGCATGCCACACAGTTCATTCAAGCCCTTTTTCGCCCCATGCATATGGTAGTTCGAGATAAAGTTCCCATAGCTAGGCGGAAGAGACGTGAGAATGAAATCAAGAGGCCAACTCTGGGCCAATTGGGAAGCCTAGCTTCTCCAATCTCCGAGTGTAACCAACCACCTTGATTACATGTGGCCCAACCATTTGCGCCTTCGCTAACTTGCTCTCAACAAAAGCCTTTGAGACATTGAACCTTTCAATCCTGGCTTGAGTTTAGAACATATCATCGAGCGCCACAATCATATTGTACGCCGCATGATTGTTATCGAACCGCATCCGCAGTCAGATTCCATACAAGCAAGCATAAGGCAACACACTTCAAGATCGCATCACATGCTTTCTTGTAAGCGTTTTCTCGAAAGAGTGTGCATTATCGCAGTGCTCTTCTCGTAAGGGGTTGTCTAGAACATCTTCCTTTTTCTCACCCGAGAACAATTCTCATGTTATGGATCCAATCCCGCATAATTTATTCCATTCAACTTATCTTTCTCAAGAATTGAACGCAAAGTAAACGGTTGGTTGCTAGGCGCCATTTATCTACAACAAAATAATGCAAAATACTATGACAATGTATCCAAGACAGAGTAAATCATATTAAACTTTTAATAGAATATTTTAATAGAATGTACTCCCACTAAAATCAATATCCCTCAATTGAAAATTAGTGATTCAAGAACCACAACTAACAAGTCTACTAGTGAGCTTTAGCATCACCGCTAGAAGACATGGTAGATCGGTAAGCAACTCTTTGCTAATCATATCTCATATGACTCTTGTTGTTGGGTAGCATCTCTATGCTTAATGCCCAACCTGCCATGCTCCAAGGTCCCTAACCGTTATGATGACCTTGTTCAAGCCGATTGTACAAGACACGTGACAGTGCAAGGTTTGGGGGAGCATCGAAACTTAAACATTGACGAGGGATCGTTCTACTTCACTATTGTATGTAGACAAAAATATAGTTGCACGTGAAAGTAGAATATAATAAGAATGACATTAAAACAGCTGTGACTTGGTATGGCCCAATGACTCTTTGGGGATCTCCATCTCCATTAAACTGTTCATCATGATGATCTCCATCTCCATGACCCATATATGCCATCCTCCAGTGATGAATCCGCCAACTAGTTATTACTAACGCAAGGTAAAATTACATAGTCGCGGATTGGATTATCACAGATTGGCACGCAGGCCATTACATTAAATGGACAATATATAGTGTGGCTCCAGCCATATTGCCATATTACATGACATGCAAGCCATGGATCAATTACATACATGCATCACATACACATATAAGCCATACCAGTCACAGAAACCCTGCAAAACAGAATTAGTCGTTTTTCGACGTCTAAACTTGAAACGCCGAAAACACCATTTTCTGGGCCGTTTTTCACAAATCTAAACTTGAAACGCCGAAAAACACCTTTTTTTATGCGGCGAGAACCATCAGATGTAACTTTTTCTCCTCTACAATTTTTGTTTAGAGTTCGTCTCAATCCGAGGTTGTATGCAAAATTTATGGCTGTTTTATTGAACAGCACTTTTTCATGCAAAAACCTCATGCCGCCTGTTGACGGTGGTTATCGACCAATTTTAATTATGAATTTTACCATCAACTTAGGCTCAATGATAATAAAGTATGGACTTTACTACTGCCTGCGCGCACAGGAAACCCACCTTTTGACTGCACACTCTATTTTGGGAAACTAGTCAAATCTACTTGCCGGATATTAAGGAAAGAAGTGGAGCGGGAGGTCGGGAGAGGTCCACGCACAGGGACGGCTGCGCGCCAAACGAGCGTACCGTGCCAGGCCCATGGGAAAAGTGTAGCTCCCGTGCCAAGGCCCATGGGAAAAGTGGATCCAACAGCCCATATTGTTCAACCGTAAGTATTTTATAACTAATAACTAACACATAATAACAGGTATTCCCCACCATTTTATTCTAGAAAATTTCATGTATCGTTCAGAAAACCACATAACCCAATATGATCAAGAAAATTGCATACAACGAACATTAAGCAATTGCTGAGACAAAAATATCAACTGTAATAGATATTTGAAAGTCAGATTAATGCATTATCTTTGTTTCTTCCCTTCATATCTTCACTGCAACATTCTTCCTAGTGATTCCCCTCATATCTTTTATTACTCGTGCATTTTTGATAATGAGCTAACTAAAACTGCTACAGTAGCAAACCTAAATTGCTTGTAACTGTCAAAGAAAAATGCTTTGTAGGGGTTCAAGTGTTTAGCCAAGTCCATGTACGGGAATTCATATACAGGACCACGACACTGCAAACAAGAAGGAAAATGTTAGGATGCAAGACAGTGAATTTACTATATTCTAGTTGAGAACCAAACATAGGCGATGTTTGACCAAAAATTTGAAAGAAACAATTGACCAAGAGAATTGTGCATGCCATTGTTCATTTTCAAGATAAGCAACCTTCTTCCCTGTGTACCATGATCAGAATAAACCCTTTTAATTTCTAAAGGAAAAAGCAATGGCACATCAAATTCATGATTTGGAGAAGGAAACTGACTTGGTGAGCAATGTTCTGTTCATGACAAGAATAGAGTGAGTGTACAACATTAACCCATGGTCTCTGGAATATGTATGCCTTTAGATAAACAGGTAGGAGTGCAGTATGCCAATCATGGCAATGAACAGCAAATTTCCATCTCCATAGCACACACCGCCACGTGAACATGCCAAGGAACCTGCATGTTATGGAGTACAAAAGTCACTCACATTCTCACGCTCTGGTCACACAACGCCGATCGCCGCAGGTCGACCAGCCAGACGAGGCCGCTGGAGCTGCCGTGAGGGCCAACAGGCTGCAGGATGACGGGTGGAACTCGGCCGTGGTGATCACCTCTACTTCATCACGCAGCAAACAATCAGATAGACGTAAGTGCCAGTGCTTGCTACGGTTGCAGTTCTCGACACTCGACACGGCATATACGCTAGTAATACTACTTGGGTGATAACTGGTAATAAGAAAATAGAAAAAATGACGAAATCACCTACGAGATCTTCCATGTCCGCGGGCCTCATGTCCACGATGTTGAAGCACTGGCTCGTGACATGCAGGTGCCACAGGTTGCACCATCAGCTCTACCGGGAGCAGTAGTATCCAGAGAGATGGTTCTCATTCTGCCCCCAAAAAGTCTCATCTGCACCTACAAAAGATTACAAAAAGCACTGATGATTCCAAGGTTCAAAATTTTAGAGCTGCAATGCAAAAGCACAATCCCCCCCCCCCCAAAAAAAAAAAAAAAAAAAAAAAAAAAAAAGGATGGCTTCTCAAAAAATAATGATAGGCCACCACCATATGCCTCTCATAAAGCTGCACAAATCAAGCAACAGAAAATCACTAGCATGGCACACAGGGGGAGGGTTTTTGCAGCAGAAAAAACACTTCCACCCTCTGCTCCGAACACCACACTTCCACAAACAAATGATTACAGGTTCAACTCCCTGACATCCAAGGTTATCTTAAATCTGACATTTCCTCCTTTCTGAATTAACAAAGCTACTATCTAAAAAATACTCATTGGATCCCAAAAACAATAGTCTACCCCATTTGTCAAAAAAAAGAAAGCAGCAGATTCACACCACACCATTTGAGTAATGTCTACAAATTCCAACAAACTGACCTGAATATTATCGCATCAGCAAAACCAAGTCAGATTGGCCAGCCACCCACTACACAGCTGCCGAAACAGCCCTCGCCTCCTCCTGCACCAACTGACGAACAACCATTAACTCAAAACAACCACTACGAGGAGACGCCGCCGCTCTCACATCAGCAAACCAATTCAGTTTGTTAGCCAACCACTACAAATTTGACCTTCTAATCAAACTTACAGACTACATCAAGGGAAAAACTGAAATAAATACACAATAAAAATCAGTTACAAACACACACACACAAGCACTACCTACTAATCACTGCATCATCAAAAGCAGGATCCCCCACAAATGTCAGATGCATTCATCATCATAACACATTCATCGGCCTAGCAAAGCCCACAAAAACTACCATGTCAGAGGACAAATGGACACTAAATATAGCTACAAAGTTAAAAACAAAATCCATAAAATGCACCTGCACCCACAGTCTCAAACAAACACATCCCACTACCTTATAAAAACTTGTGTTAAAACAAAAACTACAGCTACAAATACTGCCATGTCAGCCATATAAATTGCCATGTCAGATATACAAACAACTGCCATGTCAGCACCATCAACTACATCCTAATAAAGGATAACTTGTACAGCCAGATACAAAGACATATATAGAGATAGAAACAGACAAACACACACAGCCTCAACTGATTAAGACAGACACACACACATGACTGAAGGCAGAGACAAAGACTGAAATATACTTAAATAAAATCAAACTGAATTTATTAGATACAAAGACATATATAGAGATAGAAACAGACAAACAAACACAGCCTCAACTGATTAAGACAGAGACACACCCACATGACTGAAGGTAGAGACAAAGACTGAAATATACTAAAATAAAATCAAACTGAATTTATTAGTTTTGGGACACAAACACACACAGAGAGAGACACACACACAGACACACAGACTGAAATATACTCAAACTGACCTAAAACTGAAACTATAACAGAGACACACATACACAAAAATGCTCTTAATATATATAGGCAAGATGGATTGATGGAATATGTATGCATGTAGGATCAGTTTGTTGGTGTTAAGACTAGCTAGCCATGTGCTGAATGATCTATCTAATTCCCATTGATCCAAAATAGGAAGAAATTGGATGATGGTGTCCAGACAACGTGCAAGACGCAAACCAGCCCCAAACCAGATGCAGTATTATGTAAGGTGCCTGACTTGTTGGCAACCCTATCCTAGAGTAGTGTCTTTATGCCCTATCCTAGAGTACAAAAGCATGGATTGGCATCATCATCAATGGCAGATGATTACAACACTAAAAATGCTAAAGCCGTAACATAAAAATGCTAAAGCCAGGACATGAAAGTGCTAAACCAAAATGAAAAAAATTGCCTGCCGATTTAAAGTTGGCTCTAAATGAAATATGTGGGCCCACGATAGTTGTGAGGATTAGGCATTGCACTGGCCGACATGCTCGTCACATTTGTTGTTCCTTGGGTCTTTTCAGCAGCAGACAACATACAAGGAAGCTCCATCTAAAGGCGCCCATGACTACCCCTAATCGCAATCACTAGAGGCATGTTCAAATATGAATTTGTTCATATATTCAGCATATGCAAATTTAGTATATGATTTTTAGCACATTATAACTAATGATGTAAACAAAAACAACACGGGTAGTGGTCCCTATGCTTGAAGCCACCGAAAATGAAGGATTAGAATCAGTAAGACATTATGACTTGCTGGTTCTAACTAAGGAACAACAGATTTGAGAGAACACTACCCAAACACAAAGAAGGGCATAGCAACTATGAGGGACAAGTGTATGACGTCACCAAAAGTTGAAACAAAATGGAGGGATAAGTTAAAGCTGGGCTAGCTATGTGTGCCCAAATATTTGAAATTTAGTCTCGTACGGAAGGCATTTATGTATGAAACAAAAAGCATTTCAGGTGTGCAGTGCATGTATTTATGTACGGAAAAAAAGTAACTTTGAATCTATATATTCTAGGTAGGCCTAGATGCATATGTATGATTAACCTTCTAAAAAGTAAACAAAAATACAATTTGTCTGTTCAGAATTGAGTACTCAATGGAAACTCCAGTTTTTGGACCACCTTTAACACAAAGCTAAGTAGGAGAAAGATAAAACTCAGGACCCACGCTCTCTTAACAATAGAACTAAAATGCCAATAGGGATGTAGATATATCTGGCATAAATTTATAGAAAGAGAGCAAGTTATTAGTGGTTAGTTGGTTACCACAGAAGAGGCGTTTGGAGTGAGGTAAATATACTCAGGATGTATTTGCAATGGTCTCACTTCCAGTTTCCACCTTGACAACCTGACTCAAAAATCTCTGTCCGGAGTGCTGTTTAGTACTGACCTGAAGATTGGACATAGTAAGGATCATCAACCAATACAAGCAACTGAACATATATCTATCATCAACTTACATATAGAGATGTAATGCCAATTTTTGCCACTTTGATTGAAAATTTGGGTCCATCCATTGATTTACTTGGACCAATAAGCTCCAAAATCTCATCACCAAGATGCAACTCAATGTCCATATATTTGAACTGCAAAGATGAAGGGAAATTAGCAAACTCAAAAAAAAACAGTAGCCAATTAAATGGGCAAAGACAGAAACAAGCAATCAATTGTCACAAAAATAGCCAATAAGCGCAGCCGACGCGGCCCTTATGCGTGCGCAGTAGATGCTGATGAGTGAGCTTCCGCCGCTGCTCTGATTAGTGGCAGCCATGCCCTCCCAAATTGAGGAAAAAAACTACGCAGCTAACCCTAACATCTAACTGTAATCTAGCCATTTCTCAATTCGAGATGAGGAGGGAGAAGGAGGAGGCATACCTGGCGTGAATCCGTGGCCGCAGCCGTCGAATCCGGCGGATCCACGGCCGCTGCAGCCGGATCCACCATGGCCAGCAAGCTCAATGCGGGGTGGCGGCATGGGCATAGCGCGGGTGGTGGCAGTGGGGTGCGAGTGCGCCACGACTGCCGGGATCCGCCGGAGATGGACGCGGGACGGCCGCCGAGGAGGTCGCCGTCGAGGACGAAGGAGCCGAGGCCATGGCGCCGGTGGCGTACAGTACGGACTGGGGAGGACGAAGGAGTCGAGTGCAGGTGGACAGGGCGGGTTATGCAAGCGGACGAGTGGCCGAGCACATGCTGTGGTCATGATGCAGGCGCGCGAACGGACGGTCAATTAGGGCGCGTTTGATGTAGGGCGCAAGGGTGGCCCGACGGGCTGGCCAGGCTGTGGCCAACTCTAGCCTGGTTCACATGAGGCACCCTCTTATCTTTGATTCTCATGTTCTTATAGAGCCTGGCAAAGTTGACACTGTGTTTGATTGCATATGTAGATGAATTGAATCACCTTGCATCTGTAGAATGGTAACGTTACCCTTCTCTTTTTCTAAGTGACATTCCATCGAGCACTTGAAGGGCGATGGCCATGAACACAAGCAGAACCAGCACATGCCGGTGGGATCGCCACCGCCCTTCCTCCCGCAGACACGCACATGCCGGGCGCCACCCGGCACCGCCGCGTGCTCGCGCCAGACTTCCGGAGCGCTCCTCGCTCGGGCTCGCAAGAAGCTCTCGCGGCGCCGGCTTTCCCTCGCCGTGCTCCTCTCCTCTCCGTGTCGCGGATGCGCTCGTAGGGGCTCACGCAAGACAGACTGCCAGCGCACGCGGTGGAGCGGCGGATTGGCGGTGCGACGACGACGCCACGCACCTCCTCGATGCCAAGCTCGCCGGTGGATGGGGACGGCACCTATGGTGCCTCGCCGCCTCTTCGCCCTTGGCGTGACCGCCGCGCCGATCGCGGTCCGCCGAGCAACAAAGGCCGCAGTTCGTCGCCGTTGACCAAGACCACCACTGCGGCGCTGCGGATCGCCGACGAGCGGCCACACAGACGAGAAGACGCCGACGACGAGGGCGCGCCGTTGTCGACCACCATGACCGCCATGACTACCATGCTCGAGCTCTCCACTTCGCCCCTCCTCTCCCGCGGCTGGAGAAGAAAGGGGCGGGCGGCGGATGCGCCATGGCCGCTGTGTGGGAGAGCGTGGTGGCGGCCTCCTCCTCTCCGTAGGGGCCCTCGCCCCAGCCGCCGAGAGGAAGAAGAGAGTAGCGGTGAAAGGGGGCTGTGGGTGAGAGGAAGGTAGCGTTATCTTATTTGTTGTCTCTCGCGAAGCTTGAGCTTAACCTCGCTCCGTAAAAACGGAGGTGAGGAGCGTTTTTGGGATGCGAGAGAGAGTAGATTTTGCATGTGGTGAGACTGGCTCGGGAATAGTAAAATGAAATCAAACACATCGCGACCGCAAATGGGAGGGCTCGAGCCACCCAAAACGCTCTACATCAAACGCCCCTTAGGTGCGCATGCCGCAGCCTCCTTAACCCGCACGCCGTAAACTAGTATTTATGATAAAGTTATTTCTAATGAATTCCACGAGTTTTGGTGCATATATAGTTTTGCAGAAGAATCCGTAAAATGTCGAAAAAAGAGCTAAAAAAGAGAGAAAATGAGAAACGTAAGAGAAGGACCGAATCACGTGCATTAATATAAATTCCGGGGACCTAAATGACGAAAGAAAGAAGACCACGTGCCGGGGGCCCACACGCCGACAAGTGGGGCGCGCGGCCTCCCCCCGGGTCGCCACGTGTCCCGCTTCGGAGAGTTCTTAGAACCGACCTAATGGTTCAATCTAGGCCGCCCAATCAAGTCGGTTTGATCTGAGGGCTGAGATTCATCCCGTGAGGCTATAAATAAAGAGGCAGAGCTCTCCCCGAAAACCCTAATTCTCATTATCATTCAGTCTAGAATTCAGAGTTTAGATCTATTATAATTAGAGAGAGAGATTAGTGCTAGGGTTTCCAGAGATTAGAGGATTAGAGCTCTAGTTCTTCGAGAGATTAGAGTATTAGACAATCTATTAGAGATTCAAGGAAGAGTTCGAGCGTTGGCTCGGGATTTCAGATCTATTGTTCTTGGAGATTCGGTAATACATTTTATCGGAGTTCTCATTATGATTATACTTTACTTTATTGTATTATCTATTGTTATGTTCTTAGTATATTCTAGTTTGATATTTGATATAGTTCTCGTTATTGATTATTATATGCATGAGATCGTGGACAACTTAGCCTTATTCTCGAGGGGGTTAAGTCATAAGTTATATGTAAGCATGGTGCTTAGATATAAGTTATTTGTGGATGCCCGCTATATACGGGTCGGGGTAGTTCGTAGGGGTGGTGACCTTATTGAGTCTTCTATAATCCTCCCCGTATATAGTGAATGGTAGAACGTGGTCGCGACAGAGGCTAGTTTATTTCATTATAAATTCTCCTTAGTTGATGTTCCTTTTGTTATATGATTATGATTTGACTGTGCTATAGATGAAGATATTTTACCCGCTATGCTTAGACTTAATGATTGGTAGTTACTTAGAAGTCTTTTTTACTCATAGAATAGTTATGATTACCTTTACCATATTAGTTGAGTCTCTATATCTCTCTCGTGTCTCATGGAATACCCTAGGCATCGTTAATATTAGTTATTGTTATTATCTTTTCATTACTATTTATTATTTTATTATTATCTTTTATTCTTTTATTTACCCCTACTAAAGTATTGGAATGATTGATTTATTATAAGTAGTTCTAGTATAGATTTATTATGAGCCATATGAATGTTGTCTCACAAGTCCTTCCTTTGGGAAAATATAAATTACGATACCCGAATACTCTAGGTGAAGTGCTACAATGGTATAGAGTTTATTTTTAGATTTATATATGTGCGCTATGGATATAAAAGATTAGTTTATATGTGACAACGTAAGTGTAGATTTATTTTATACTAAGTGTTTCTAGGCGCTGCTATGGAGTTAGGTTTTACCTACCTTTTAGCAATGACGTTTAGAAATGCCAACAAGCATTTCTCGGCGCCATTGCCTAGGGGAAGGAAGAGTAAATATGGCTCTAGAATAAAACTTATAAATAAATCATAACCTTTGCTTTAAGGGGATTACCCTTGTTTTTGTTTTTTTTTTTTATTTCGGGTAAGATCGTATTTGGTTGTGGATCATCGGGTTTCTCATCAATTTATTATCGATCAGATCCGAAGAAGAAGATTTGAAGTCGTCTATTGAAGCTATGGCAAATAAGACTCGCGACGAATTCTCGGCTCCTAGCATTGAGAATATTCATGTTGGGCCGACATTGAACATCAAGGAAGACTTTGAGTTGAAGCCAAGCCTCATCAACTTGATTCAAACTATCATGTTTAGTGGAAAGTTGCATCAAGATGCCACCGCACATCCGCAGAATTTTTCGAGATATGTAGCACCATCGCCATCAAAGACATTCCACAAGACATCATATTACTTGCGTTTGTTCCCATTCTCGTTGGAGGGACGAGCGAGTCACCGGTTCTACATGAGCAAGAAAAGATTCACTACTTGGACATTATGTGCCGAAGCATTTTTAGAAAAGTACTTTCCGGCCCAAGAAGACCAATGTGATGAGAGGCGAATCACAACATTTCAAAGAGCTAAAGGGAGAGCCTATTCCGGATACATGGGAGCGCTTTCAAGATTATGTTCAAGATTGCCCGCATTATGGAATGGAAGAATGGTTACTCATACAGACCTTCTTCCATGGATTAATTAGAAGATCACAAGAACAACTAGATGCCACTTCTTGGAGGATCATTTATGTCCCTCACTCTTGAAGAAGCTCAAGAAGTTATGAAAAAAAGTATCGTAAAATTATGGATGGACATCATATAATATTCAACCATGTCAATAAAGTGAGGCAATACCGTAAGAAGTATGTGCCTTATCTACAAAGATGAATGTGCTATTAGATTGGCTTGAAAAGAGAGCAAATTACAAAAGAGATAGACAAGCTATTCAAGATGCATACACTACACAGAATCAGAAAAAAAAAGTGTTTGGAGTCCCCTGAATCTCGAGATATTAATATTATCGGCTCACAACAAAAGGATCAAGGAAGGATTCAACCAGAATCTACTACCCAAGGTAAGTGCCAAGGTGAGTATAAAACTAAAACAACCTCCTTTTAAAAGAGTTAATTTTACAACAATCTAGAATTAATGAGATGGTTAATAAAAAGTTTGTCGCTAATGATAAGTTGTTAGAAGATATTAATGTTAAGTTGGATCTTTTTTTGTGCGCTTTTCAAGAACAAGATGCTTTTAATAAAAAGATAAAATCACAAGTTTTACATTTATTTGCTAGATTGCCTGTTGCTACTAACCATGAGCAGTTCATAATATTACTACAAGAAGAGGTAAATCCACTCGTGACCCACCTTATCCCAAGGGAGCACGAAGACCCCCAGCTATAGTACGTGCAGAGGCGTAAGGTAAGCGCAAAGTAGAAAAAGATAACGATGATTCAGTAGCAGAGGAGAATATACCACAAGAGTATGAGTTGCAAATGAGATTATCATGATACACCAATCTTGCCATTTCCAGGAAAACGAGGAAGGAAAGCCAAGAATGATGAACAATTTAGCAAGTTTGTGGAAGTAATCAAGAAGCTATATATCAATGTTCCGTTGATAGACGCCATGCAAGTGCCTACTTATGCAAAATATCTTCGAGACATCCTCAACAATAAAGGGCCGCTACCTACCACTAAAGTTATCAAGCTAATGAAGTGTGCATCTTTCGCCATTCTCGAACACGATTCGGGCCAAGAAGAAGGATCCCGGACATCCTACTATTGAGTGCTCAATCGAAACCACATTTTTGAGAATCCATTATATGATCTTGGAGCAAGTGTTAGTGTCATGCCGAAGACGCTTTTTGACAAGCTCAACTTCACGACGCTTACACCCACTTCAATATGCTTACAACTAGCGTAATTCAATCAATTCATTATCCGGTGGGAATAGCCGAGAATATTCCAAAGTAAAAATCGAAGTTTCTTCGCCCCAAAGACTTTGTGGTACTTGACATGCAAGAAGACATAAGGACACCAATTATATTCTAAGACCTCTATCGAAAGTACACTCAATGCTCACATTGACGTTGGAGTTAGAGAAATTAAGTTTACTATTAATGGAAAGGAAGAAAAGTTCGCTTTCAAGCCACGACCGAAAGCAGCTTCATTGATAGAAGATAAAGAAGGATATGAGTCGATATATCATCTCAGGGACAAGAAGATGGACTTGACCAAATTGAATATATCCACATCGAGGACACAAATATTTCAAGCTCTCCATTAAAAAGGTAATTCGGTAAGTATTCTCATTTTTAAATTTTCATTACACTTAATTATTTCTTGCCATAATACTTCTTAAAAATTATAAAAGACTTTGCCGAGTTTAGGGTTCATGACGTTTGCCGAAGTTTAGGGTTGCCGAAGTTTAGGGTTCATGGCATTTCCCGAAGTTTAGGGTTCATGGCGTTTGACGAAGTTTAGGGTTCATGGCGTTTGCCGAAGTTTAGGGTTTTGGGGCGAGTGTCTTTTTGAAAAGCATGCCCCCTCCCAAGCAAGGTTTTCAGGAGACACTTTTAATGGCATTTGCCGAAGTTTAGGGTTCACGGCGTTCTACGAGTATAGGGTTTGTTTATTTTTGAGTTATCAATAATTGTTAAATTTAGGGTTTTGGGGCAAGTGTCTTTTGAAAAGCATGCCCCCCTACCAGGCAAGGTTTCCTCATGACAGTTGTAATAGCGTTTGACGAGTTTAGGGTTCATGGCGTTTGCCGAGTTTAGGGTTCATGGCATTTGTCGAGTTTAGGGTTCATGGCGTTTGCTGAGTTTAGGTTTCATGGCGTTTGCAGAGTTTAGGGTTCATGGCGTTTGCCGAAGTTTAGGGTTCATGGCGTTTGCCGAGTTTAGGTTCGTGCCGTTTACCGAAGTTTAGGGTTCATGGCGGTTTGCCGAGTTTAGGGTTCATGGTGTTTGCCGAGTTTAGGGTTCATGGCGGTTGCCGAAGTTTAGGGTTCATGGCATTTGCCGAAGTTTAGGGTTTTGGGGCGAGTGTCTTTTGAAAAGCATGCCCCCCTCCTAAGCAAGGTTTTCGGGAGACACTTTTAATGGCATTTGCCGAAGTTTAGTGTTCATGGCGTTTGCCGGGTTTAGGGTTCATGGCATTTGCCGAGTATAGGGTTTTTTTTATTTTTAGTAGTTATCAATAATTGTTAAATTTAGGGTTTTGGGGCAAGTGTCTTTTAAAAGCATGCCCCTACCAAGCAAGGTTTCCTCGTGATGCTTGTAATAGCGTTTGACGAGTTTAGGGTTCATGCCGTTTGCCAAGTTTAGGGTTAATGGCGTTTGCCGAAGTTTAGGGTTCATGGCGTTTGCCGAAGTTTAGGGTCCATGGCGTTTGCCGAAGTTTAGGGTTCATGGCGTTTGCCGAGTTTAGGGTTCGTGGCGTTTGCCGAGTTTAGGGTTCATGACGGTTGCCGAAGTTTAGGGTTTGTTGATTTTCAAGTACTTATCAAGAATTGTTAAGTTTAGGGTTTCGGGGCGAGTGTCTTTTTAAAAGCATGCCCCTCCCAAGTAATTTTCTATCAAGTTAGCTTGTGAGAGCCAAGACTATAACTTCAGTAGTTGTTAATACCTCTAAGTAGTTGTCGGTATCTTTAAATATTTTGTCAAGTATCTTCTAGTATTTCTTTAGTATCTTTTGGTATTTCTTCAGTATTTTTTTCTGTCAAGATCTTGTGAGAGCCAATTACTATGACTTGAATTGTTAATATCTCTAAGTAGTTGTCGGTATTTTTAATTGTTTTGTCAAGATCTTCAAATATTTCGTCAATTACCTTCTACTATTTCTTCAGTATTTTTCTATCAGTAACTTGTGAAAGGTACTATGACTTCAATAATTATTAATATCTCTAAGTAGCTGTCAAGTATTTTTTAGTATTTTGACAAAGATCTTCAAATATTTCGTCAAGATCTTTAAATATTTTGTCAAGATCTTCTAGTATTTCTTTAGTATTTTTCTATCAGTAGCTTGTGAGAGCCAGTACTATGACTTCAGTAGTCGTTAATATCTCTAAGTAGCTGACAGTATTTTTAAATATTTTGTCAATATATTCAAGTATTTCGTCTATTTTTTTAGTATCTCCAAATATTTCATCACTATATCTATGCATTTTGTTAGTATCGGCAATTTCTTGACAGTGGTAGCATTCAGTATTATTCATCAGCACCGAAACGATAATGCTAAGCTCGGTATTATTCAATATTTCCTAGTAGCTATAAGAATTTTTCAGTAGTTGTAAGTATTTTTTTGTCAAGTATCTTCATGTTTTTCTCATTATCTTCTAGTATTCCTCAAGTATTTTTTTATCAGTAGTTGCTAGTACCTTTTAAGAGTTGTTAGTATCTTCATGTTTTTCTCAAGTATCTTCTAGTATGCCTCAGTATTTTTCGTCAAGTAGTTGCTAGTACCTTTTTAAGAGTTGTTAATATCTTCATGTTTTTTTCTCAGTATCTTCTAGTATTTCGCCAAGTAGTTGCTAGTACTTTTTAAGAGTAGTCGGTATCTTCTAGTATTCCTCGGTATTTTTCGTCAAGTAGTACCTTTTAAGAGTTGTTATCGTCATGTTTTTGTATCTTCTAGTATTCCTCGGTATTTTTTGTGGAGTTTCTAGTACCTTCTAAGAGCACCTCCGATTGTTGCAAAGAAGCGAACCGTGGGGAGAGAGAAAAGGTACGACGGTTCGCTTTACACCGGAGACATCGAACCGAGGAAAAAAAAAAAATTTGATGGTTCGACTCCTCAACTTCGGTTCGAACCGAGGGATTAAAAAATCGCCGGCTTTTTTGCTCCGTGGGGCCGCCGCCGCCGTCGCCCTCCTCCCACGCCTGCTCCCAGGACGCCGCCGCCGCCCTGCTCCTATGCGCCCGCCAAAGATGCTCGCTCCCATGCGCCGCCCTGCTCAAGCTCCCGCCGCCGCGCCCGCCGACCTGCTCTCATGCCCCCGCCGCCATGCTCTGCTCCCACGCGCCGCACCTGCCCTGCTCCCGTCGGGCCACCACCGCCGCCCCGGCCCGGACGCGCCGCCGCCGACGGGCCGACCCGACCCGGCGAGGCCCTAGGTGAGCAAGCCGGCGGGCTGGTCGCCGCCGCCATCTGCCTGGCGCCAACTAGCGCGGGCGACTCCATGGCCCTCGACCCGGCGCGTCCACGAGACCCCAGGCGCGGGGCGAGCCCGGCCCGGCTCCGCCGCCGATTCCCGCCCGGCGAGTGCGCCTGTCCCGACGAAGGGGATGCGATAGAATGGGGAAAGGTGGAGAGAGAATGTCGTCTTTCGGTTCGGTTACACCGAGACGCCGAACCATTGTGAAAAATCGATTTTTCTCTGTCCCCACGGTGTCGACGACGGTTCGATATACACCGGAGGTGCCCTAAGAGTTGTTAGTATCTTCATATTTTTTTCTCAGTATCCTCTAGTATTTCTCAGTATCTTCTAGTATTCTTCAGTATTTTTTATCAGTAGTTGCTAGTACCTTTTAAGAGTTGTCAATATCTTCATGTTTTTTCTTAGTATCTTCTAGTATTCCGTCAGTATTTTTGTCAGTACTTGTAAGAGTTGTCAATATCTTCTAGTATGTCGTCGATATTTTTTTTTAGTAACTTGTTACCGCTGGTACTGCAACTTCAGTAGTTGCTAGTACCTCTAAGTAACTATCAGTATCTTCAATTATTTCGTCAGTATTTCTCAAGTACTTTGGTTAGTATTTTTTAATAGTGCTTTAGAAGTGGATTGGTCAGTATTTTAAGTAGTTGTTAGTATCATCCAGTATATATTCAGTAACGGTGAGTATCATCTAGTCATCTAGTATAATAATGCCCCTAGTCATAGCAGTGAGGAGAACCTGAACATACAGTCAGTAAACTGTAGCTAAATTCCTTCATAAAAGAGCAGAGATTACTACTACTACACAAGAATGTTTCCATCTCTTTTTTGATGTCTCCAGAATGCTACAGCACTCGTATCAATCTACCAAAGCTGTACCTAAAGCTATCCAACAAGATCATCACCATCGTTGTCAGAACATCACAGCAAGTGAACCGTAAGGGATTTTTGTTTTTAGCACAAGAGGATTAGGAGTAGTAGCAACATATACAGTGCATCAGGAGTAGATGTACCGCTGCGCCAGTGGCAGCAGCTCCAACTGCATCCATCCAGGCCTGGCCAAGCACCGGCCTCGACCGCCCGGCTGCGGCTGCCCACAGAGCACTGCCCAGGCCTACGCTCCCATCACGGGCGCGCCTGGTGGAAGCCTGAAGGACCAGCCGCCGCCGCCATCGATTTGGGATGGGTTGACCATCAATCCACCATGGCCAGAGGTACCGAGGGAGGGGAACGCAGTGACCTGCTTGTCGCGGTTGAGATCCACTGCGGGAGAGGGCTCGCCGCCGGCAATCGTGGCTGTTCCTGCGGATCGGGGCCGTCGACGCCTGGGTTCGCGCGTCGTCTGTGGAGGTCGCGTGTGGCCGGTGCGCTGCCGTGCCGGGTCGGGGAAGAAGGTGGCACCGCCGATGGTGGTCGCCAGGGTGCTGTGGCGGCAACGAGTCCCACCGCGGACGGGCGATTGAGGCGGGGTCGCGGCCTCATGACGCAATCTGCTGTCCGGGTGGAAGCTTGTTCAGTCGGACTGGCTGACTAGGATGTGTCTTGGTGTAGAATAGTTATTCTACACCTACTTTTTCTTAAGGTGTTGGCTGAAAGTGGTTTTGGATGGGACTCTGCAAGGACGATGGTGCATGCACCACCAAGTCTTTGGGCCAGTTTTGCTGCTCGCAAGAACAGCAAGGATGCTCTCCATTGGCAAGATCGGTCATTCCCATATTTTGATGCTTTAGCTTCACTTTATGATGGTGAGCTTTGCATAGTTCCTTTTAATTAATACTGTTTTCCTATAAATGTGGTAATTAACTGTACTCTTCAACATTGTTTTGCAGGTCGACATGCAGAAGGGAGAACTTGCCAAGGCCTAGACCATTATGCAAGCAAGGCAAAAAAATACACCAGCTCATTCAACAAGAGCAGCACCTGTGGTTGTCACATATCAGTCACCATCTCCTCCAATTAACTCCAACTCCAAATCAATCAGGTCTGCAGTTTTTTTAGATGAAGAGCTTGATGAGGCTAATTTAGATTTTTCGCAATATTCAGCTACTCTGCAGCACACACCAGCTCCACCTACAAATGTGAGCATTTTTATTGCTTTCACCTTATATAACTCTCCGTTAGTTGCTCTGCCACTATACTGAATTTTGATCTGTACTACGATTTAGTTTTGTGACTTTGACTTGTTCTAATGCACACATGTTAGCAAGTTGGGGATCTAGAGATATAATGTGTCAAGCCATGTTTTGCTAGGCGCTAACCCTCAGCCTAGCGCCTAGTCGGGATTAATCGCGCCTAGGCTACTGTAAAATTGATATTATGGCATTGGTAGCAGCCTAATTTGGCTTTTTGTATGTTCAGTTCAGTCTGCTACTGTATGTGTGTTCAGTGTACATTCAGTAATGGTTTACGGGCATTTAGCCTGAACTTCTAACTGTACATATGTTTTGCCCGTAATTATTTTCTTCATTTTCCCTTATTATACCATGCAGCTGCAGAGCTATCTATTCTGAATTCTATCAGACCAGTCATTTTTTTTATGATAAACTAAAGTTATATGTATAGATAACTTAGTTAATTATAGCTCTAGCAACCTTTGTTTATGTACTTATAGATCCAATACAACTACAAAGGTCTCTTTTCGTTATTGTTGTTATCATAATTTACGTGCTAATAGGCCTGGCTTCATTATGTTACTGCATAATGTGTCAAAATGTTGACAAACCGCTTGCTAATATACATGGCTATCTCCTAAACAAGCTTCTTGATTCGATTTGATGATTCGAGTGCAGGATATGGTCCCAGCAAGTGTTTGATTGTCGTCACCAGGTCGCGCCAGCAGCCCCTCTTCAATTGCAATATGGTGAGTTTATCTTGGCTGCCAATGCTGGTTAAATGCACTCGTGGGGAAGGATTTGGTTCTCAGAATCGTGATCAATACCAACCGTGAATGCGACTTGTGGATGCACTATCCTCATTAGTGTACAGAACTAGATGGATTATTATGCAGTAGTTTAATAAATTAATAGGCTGTGCGGTATGCGTGCAAGGGGTCTTACCTATTCCTATTAATCAAGAAGGAGAAGTATCAATGCCTCCACCATCCATTGAACTGCTCCATACCCCGGCCCCTAACCATTTATCTTCTTCATCGGACCTTTAATGCTTGCATATTGATGTGTGGTTTTTGATTTGTTGCCGATGATGGTTTATTATTGAATGTTAGATATCTATTGCACTCCTTTTGGGGATTTTTTTATACTATACACACTACTATGGTTCTTGCCATGTGAAGGAAGCAGCTACAAGATAAATATCTGCTCCACTTAACTCTTGTTTCTAGAATTTTGTGCCATCAACGGAGGTGTACAGCCACATTATGGTCGTCCGACCGAATTTTTCTTTTCTCCCATATCAGGTTCATGTTCCGGCATTTTTATCCAAAAAAAATTTGTCCATTATTGTACATTTAGCCCTCCCAATATTACCGGACTTTGATTTGTCGGGGCTATGACTACCTTGCATGGTTAGATATATTTCTTTTGTATTTGTTTTCATACTGTGCATTGATTTCAAATTTTCCGACGCGTGCCTATTACTCGCCTATTCAAACTTAGGTTGATAACTATTCACATGCCATCCTCTTCTTTGTTGGCCTCATGACTCATGTGTTTGCATAATCATGATGTTTGATGCTTCTAAATTGCTTATGTTAACTAATACATAGATTGTTGCATGTATCCTTAGGCACATATAAAAAATAGGAGCCAAAGCATTAGTGTTTGTTGTTTAAAAAATGTTCTTCCCTTTGTTCCTCTTAAATCTTTTTTGGCCTGATAATATTGATGACATGTGCAAATAATTCTATGCATACATCCGATTCACTCTTAGTGCGATTTACTTTTTCTTGATTGATTGATTTTGTTGGGGGACAGCAGCATGTTCATCGGTATCAAGGATAATTTTAGCTCGGATTTCCACATATAACTCTAAGTTTGACTCACCAGATTAAATATATTTTTACCTCTTTATTATCTATTGCTTTCGAAGTAGAACCCGTTGAACCTAGGCCCATATCGTCCACCTTCATACACAAATTATGAATTGTGGTTAACATATAGTTGTGCAAAAGCGCAAATTTAATTTGCAATTGTCGGACCCACTTTCTCCTTTCCGAGGTTTTCATTGCGCAAACCGACGTCCTCATGGATCCACAATTGCATTTGGAGCAAGCGCCATCTCTGTGTCATACGAGCAATTATGAGTATGGGGTTGAGATAATAATGTATGCAAAACCTTCTCCATGTTCCTCTCAAGCTCATGTAGTTTTGTTTTTATAGCTATCCGTTTGTTGACAGTCTCAAAAATGTTAGTCCCGATATATATGGTGCACTTTATATATATATATATATATATATATATATATATATATATATATATATATATATATATATATATATATATATATATATATATATATATATATGGTGCACTTTATATACACCCGGTGTAGTTACACCCATATTTAAAAAATCACATTGTGTATGTGTTCATACTTGTTTATCGGTTTGAGTATGTTTAGATACTCATATTAAGATACTCTAGATCTTACTACACCTAAAAAAATTTCGAAGGAACCTATATTTTTTAATATATTACATAAAATGCCACTTCTGCTTTGTATATAAAAAAGTATATCCATATACTCAACGTATGAATGCATACTTAACATATATACCACCATAGATGGTCTAGTATGATCATATACTTTATCCACATGCACTTCGTTCGGTCATATATACCACAAATCTTGAGATATACATATGGGTGTAACTACGCCTAGGGTGTAGAAAAATGTACCCTATATATATATATATATATATATATATATATATATATATATATATATATATATATATATATATATATATATATATATATTACCCAGGTACTAATTAATAATCATTACCCGAGCACAAATGTCGCACCCGAGCCAACCCCAGCTCCCGCATCGGCTCCCCGCTCCCACGTCGGACACCCCGCCCCACTTTCTCTTTTTATGTTTTATTTTATTATTTAATTATTTTATTATTTCATTCTATCGAGATCGTGGGAGGACTCGCCTAGCTCGTCGGCCCCCTCCCCTGTTTGTTCACGCGAGCTCATCCTTCTACCCCGCCGCCCGAGGTGGCTTCGCGGCCTCGGCGAGCTCGCCAAAGACAACCACCGTGAGGAGGCCGTGATCCCGCATGCGCCGCGAGCGGTTTCGGCCGGCCTTCCTCCGGGACGCCCGGGCAAGCTCGGCGTGTGGCCGCGCTCCGCCCCATCCGACGACCCGACCCGACCCCAACCCCGGGCTGTCTTTGTCTTTGGCTGGCGGCCGACGGGGCGGCAGCGCCCTCCTCTGGCGTTTAGCGGCGGGGGCGGGTGCGTTGGACGCGGCCGGTGGCCACACGGGGCGGTCGGGGCTTCTTGCGCCGACGGATCTATCTGGGCGTCCGTGGCCGGTGGCGGCTTGCATCCAGCCGCTAGGGGGACGGCCGTGGGCGCCCGGGGACGAGTGGTGGAACCGGCACCAGCACAGTGCCCAAGCCCCGATGTGCACACCTGTTTGAGATGACGGAATCCAAGGTGCTTTTTTTCTCAGATTTTTCTGTTTTGTTTTGCCATGTCTACGATCTAATTCTTCCTTTTTCTATATTGTTCGTGATAGCTCAGGTCCCCTCGAAGTGATTGATGGATTATTGGAATTTCATTTGGAAGATATGACGTGGGATTCGATAATTCTATAACCTAATGTTCCTTTGCTGAATTGCATTGTTATATTGTTTATGTTCACATATTCAGGTTCGGTGAGCGGGCCTTGGTCCTCAACGATGGCACCTCAAAAAATGGTGAGCTGACTGAATCACCTCTTTATCCCTCTACCTGATTACATCTTCAATTTGTTTTATATCACCAGCGATTGGGAATTTATGGGGAGATAAGTCAGTGATTTGATTTGTAGTTAGGTAAAAATGGTTAGCAGACTGTTTTTCCATTTTTTTATAAACAAAAATGAATAAATGTGTGACAAATTAGTGATTATTTCAGCTATGAATTCTTATTTTTCCTATGCTATCCAAGTGTCCAATTCCTCTTGATTTCATATTGGTTCTTGCTGTTGAGAGTCCAAAGGAACTGAATATTGAAGAACTGGCACAATTAGTTTGCACTGTCAAACTTTGCAATTATTGCAATACTATATTGTGAATGCTCAGTCTAAAAACCCCTCAATCTACAGGCACGGAAATAATTGTATGACTACGAGCTTCCAGCTTTTTTCTGTTGATGGGTTTATAATAGTAACAAGAATAAATGTGGTTTTAATTTTCACATGATTGTCTAGTGCATGACCAAGCTGTGTAAGCACCTGCTGCTATTCTCATTCTAAGTCGGACGAAGGTCATATCAATGGTGTGCTAGCTAAAGCTCAATTGGTGCCGGGCTAAGCAGTTCAATATTTATGCGAGTGAAATCATTCCAAAATTTTTTTGGTGTAATTTTCTAGGCAATGCTTGGTTTAGGATCTCTTTCATAGGTTGATTTATATGTATCGCTGCCCTCACCTCTGAATGCCTATCGCTATTTACTTGAAATACCTTTTTTCCTTGCATTAATTGACCCCAAGTGTTTTCTGTTAGATGACTCGAAAAACAAATGTATTTTGGGTATCTGGTGTATGTAGTCACTAGCGGATATGCCATTGCTTTTAGTGCAGTGGCATGCCCATATTACTTTTTTTCGCCTCTAGATTCTATTGATACTGAATTTTTTGGGGGCTTGCACTCACGAGCAGTTTGCCTTTTGCTGTTTCTATTTAACAAGTCTACTATTAATTTGATGTGCAAGTGTATGCTACTATGAATTCATTAAGATTCATGATTTTATATCTGTGGTACATTTGTTGCAAGATCTTTAAACAGATACGAAGGCTGAGCTCCAGCATTACCTGAAGAGAACCGGGCTAACAAGATACTGATAAATTTCATTAACTCTGCCTTGAAGGAGACTCATTTTAGAAAGTTGTGATCAGCAAGGATAGCTCAGCATTACCTGAAGAGAACCAGGCTCACAAGGTACCTATAAGTTTCTTTAGCTCCACCTTGAAGGAGTCTCATTTTAAAAAGTTGTGATCTGCAAAGTCTCTTTAGAAAGCTGTGACCAACATCTTACGATGGTTCTGCTCATGACAAACACCATCATGTTGTCAAATAGTCTGGAGGAGATATTTTTTATCTTCTTAGATCAAATGTCAATTGTATTCTAATGCATATGCCATGTGGAGGTGCACGAGCATGACAGGAGTCCCTTCTGCTACCTCACCGATGTTGTGAATGTTCTGCAGGACAGTCCCCATGTGCGTTGCCCCTTTTTTTTGTCAATATCAAGGCCTTTAGTTGTGAAAAATGCATACTGGATTCAGTTCTTTCTGGTTTTTTTTTCTGGCAAAACATGGATTCAGTTTTACTCATTTAATCATGGTTGTATTTTCACTATGTAGCCTTTCTGAATTTCTAGACCTTTAGCCATTCTCGTGTGTGATGCATCGATGCTGCTGCCTTCTGTAGCCTCAATTTTGTTATACCAAATTACTCACAGTTCCTTTCTCATCGAAAAATTACTATTTAACTTTGTGGTAATTTTTAGTAAATATCAATCTGCTTTTAATTATGAACAATTACTCACTAATTTTCCCTTCATTTATACTCTCTACTCTCTTTGCCTTCATGTTTTGTTGCATACACTCAATACTTTATTTGGGCCTGACTGTTTTCTATGCTCTCTGTTGTTCCGTGTGTTGGGAACTTGGGAGTGCTGGTTTCCAAGGCAACACTAGCATAAGCAGGAGAATGCATTTGTGAAATGTGTATTCCAGGTATAATAGAGAGAAACCCATCCTACTAGCACCAGGTTGGGTGTAGGTCTAAATATCTAAATTTTTTGTTGTTGTATGCTTGTACATTTATTATCCTATAAAAAAGTAGATGCGACAATAGTCACTTGATTGTCCTGGATTTTGCACAAGGTGAAACACTGCTCAGTTGCTTAATTTTTAATGTGTTCAATTATCAAGCTACTGACATTATTAGTAGTTGAAAAACGAAGTGGTGTATCAATTCAGTTTTAAACGTTTCCATTGGAGTGTGGGTATATTTGCATTGCAGTCAATTGTTATGATTATTAGGGATTGAGAACTAACATGATAGCAGTTTCTTTGATCTGTTCAAAGTCTTATGCTTCCTTCTACAAAATAGTTGAATAAATTAAGTTAATCTGGTACTCTAGTTGCAAGATAACTTGAACATCTAAAGCTGGACTCCAACTAATTTGGCAACATGGATTGCACATGTTCACCTAATTCTAACTTTGCCTACAGACCACACTTGAACTGCATGGATAAATTAGTAACTGAAATAGTTCCAATGCTTGGTTCGACGCTTAAAATTTGAGGCCCCATAGATGATGTGCTAGCTAAGCTCTCAATTGGTGCTAGTATTTACCCTTTTGAATGCTATGCTTGCAAATCCTTAGATGTTTTTGTGGTCAGAAGGATTTGTGTTGAACAAATGTTTCTTTATGACTGCAAAATTATTAGTAAGTTGTACTATCCCCAAATTTATAGCATGGAATCCTTTATGATTGCATTGTTGATGGACCGTGCATTGCTTACAGACCATGCTCAACATGAAGGTTCTATATGCTTCTGCTCTGCAACATACCCAGTTGTGATAGTTTTGATATTTTAGTATTATTAATTGTCATTTATTGACTAGTTCTCAGGCATTTCAGCATGGCTATTTCCCATAGTGACTCTTGTGATTGCTTGGTCGTTTTTTTTTTTGTAGTGACATACCTGATGGCCATGAAGATTCAAATTCTAAATATGAATCGGTGATGGTCAGTTGAGAGTTGAGACCACAATTTAGTAGTTCAGTTCGGGGAACAATTGCCTAATTGCATATCTATTCAGCATGTTATTTTCCATGGTCTCATTGCCAAGAAGGCCACCGTGTAAGTGACGACCAAACGGATTAGACAATCATGGGACTTCATACAAGAAAGTACGATCATGGAATGGATGGAGAACAAATTAGAATTATCTTTGTTACCAATGATGTTTATACAAATATTTACATTCACACTAGTCATTGTTTTTGCCTGGTGTATTTCTGCTCAATATATGTTCTTTGTTGCTGGTGGGAAGAGTTTTTGCTTTGCATTTTCAAACTTCCGTGAGTAATGAAAAATGAAATTTGGTCTGTTTTGTGGTGGAAAATATTTGTGCTCAACTGCTCAATATTTGTGCCACTAATCTAACACGTAAAGATTACTTTGACCAATAAAAAACCAGGCTAGTCAATATCTATTAATATCATGGTCACTAATAAAACCGCTTGGCAAACATGCCATGCGAGTCTCACAGGAGGAAAAATGATCCACACACAAATCGCATAGAGTGTGTGGGTGACCATGAGTCTCACGGGAGGAAAAAAAAAAAATCCATAAAAAAACACCTTGAGTGTGTGGGTCAACGGTTTCCAAGCCTGGGAACGTGGGGACTGACCGGGTACGTGCGGGTGTGGCAGGGAGGGCGCGCTCAGCATGCAGACAGAGGCTCGCCTTGGCGCGTGCAACGGCTTGCCGCGGTGGCCTCGGGTACTATTTAATAATCAGCACGGGGGCATTACTACTTAAGCGCAGCTATATATATATATATATATATATATATATATATATATATATATATATATATATATATATATATATATATAACTAATACTTCATAGCTAGCTATAGAATATAAAATCAGTACCTGGTACTACTTTAGCGCAGCCTCTATATATATATATATATATATATATATATAGAACTAATACTTTCATAGCTAGCTATAGAATATAAAATTTTGTAGCCGGGTCCAAACTCCAGGGACCAGCGCACCCAACCAGCCCGTGCTCTGGCCATGCATTTGACTCGGTGGAGGTCCTCTTCATTTGTAATTAATACACCCATGCATTGATTGAATTCCCCTAATCTTGCCATTTCCTTTTTTTCATCGGCCACAAAAATACCCAACCCATTCTCTAATTCCAGACGTGGACCAAAGCTCTCCCAACCAGCGCAAATCCTCCACGGCAAGACGGCAACGGCGCAACGCTACGAGCGGCACCTCCTTCCAGACGTACGGCGGCGGCACCTCCTTCCAGACCGCAACAGCGGCTGCATCTCCTCTGTGCGCCCCCGCCTCACGTGGATGCGGTCCGGCGTCGGCACGGCTCCTACCAGACGGCGGCGGCACCTCCTTCCAGACGGCGAAAGCAGCTGCTTCCCCTCTGTGCGCCCCATCCTCGCAGGGATGTGGTCCGGCGACGGCACGGCTCAACGCGCACGGCCGGCGCTCTTCCTGGCATGTGCGGCCCGAGCACCGGCGACATCTTGACTCCTGATCCGACGGCTCGACATCGGCATGGTGGGTGCCGGGTGATGGCTGTGTCATCGCATGGGGAAGGTAGACGACCAGCCGGTCGCGGTGGTGAGGTGACGACCGCTACTGTGGTGAGGCAGCCGCCGCGGCGACGATGTACACAGTCTGCGCGCCGGACGCAGCAGACCTGCTACGTACGCGGAGTGGGTGAAGAGCAGGACCTTCCTTGCGGGGACAAGATCAGTGTATGATCGATCGAGCTCAGCTCCGTTATTTATCCTATTTGAATCCATCTCTCTCACGCTCATCCTCGTCGTCGTTTACTAATAATGCATGATTCGTTCGCGCGCGTGTGGCAGCATGCAAGTACTCGCCCGAACTACACGACGTAGTGGACGAGTAACGGAGTCCGTCTTCGACGCCTGCTCCAGCGCCAAAAACATCTCCACCTTCCACACCGGCAACGACGTCGTGCTGCTCATCATCGTAATTAAGCACGCGCTACTTCCTCTGCAGCCTCACGGGTCACTGCGGCAACGGCATGAAGATCGGCTTCGACGTCATCGCCGCAGGGGACGCTGCCGCCACCGGGAGGCCGATCGCCGTTGTCGCCGCTCCGTGCTCTGCAGGCCTCCGTCGTCGCCACAAGCGCGTCCAGTCCGGGCTGCAGTTAATGGGGAGATCAGCGCCCTTCTCTAGGCAGGCCGGCGCAGGTGTTGCTAGCTTGTCGTGTGGCCGAGCTCGCGGCCGCCGTGCTCGCCTTCCTCTCCGCCATCAGTCACTTCATGCCCACACGGCAGCAAGAGCTTTTTTTTTTTTTGAACCTAGCAAGAGCCTTCTATTGTTGTTTAGTCACCATAGGATTATATTATAGTAATTTATTTGAAAATGTTTAGTAAATCACATGCTACAGACATATAGATTATAGTAATTCATTTATCATCACACTCAAACTATCGTAATTATTTGTTACAAATGTCGTAACTCAGATTACTTGTTACGGTAAATACTTCATCGTATCGTGATGATGATATAAACAATGTGGTAGTAACTCTCGGTGCTAATTATGGTAACCAAATATTCAGATTATCGTAAGTATTTTGTTATTGTAAATTAATCTCGTTGATATACCTAATTATAGTAACTGGACGTACTAGAATATATTTCCTGCTAGTTTTGTGGCATATAATATTCAACATTATCGTAACAATACTAAAGCTCTAAATCCATTCTCGTAAACTTGCATGCATGAATGGCTGGCGTTATTAATGCTGTTGCGTTGTTTACGGAACTGCAGCTCATGCTGCATGCAATGGGCACCTCATTCTCGTAATTAAATAGCGTCATTAATTACCGCAATTACAGGCAGCGTTCACCGTGTTTGCATGGCAGCCAAAAGAGGAAAGCAGTAACTGGCGGCCTGGATCGGACGGGCATCTGGGTGCGGTCAGTTGGCCTGGCTACAGAATATCAAATTCTGTAGCCAGCTACAGACTATATATATATATACACTAACTATTGGGAGCTTTGGGCTTCCAATAGGTAGGGGAAGCCTGTAGCCCAAACAGGCTTCAGCTGGTTCCACCAAACCAGCTAGGGATGGGAGTTGGTCCAACCCAACCACGTGGGAAAGCTTTGGGCCAACCAGCCGGGGGGTCAGCCGTCACGGTGGTGGGGATGCTGCTCTGACGTGAGCAGAGCAGGTGTACTTGGCGGCTGACAGGCCTGTGTCGGGTCCAGCCTGGTTCTCTTCTCGTGATTCAGGAAAGTGCATACGGGGATGTTTCACCCGGCATATGAAATAGTAAGAAGCGCGCATACGTGTTTTGCGCGTTTGAAGTTATACGCAGCGTAACAGAAGATGTGTATGCATCGTCTTTTTTTACGACTGGTTCGGTGGGCACGTGCCGTTCAATTTTTGAAAGGACGCTTTTTTAGTGGACCCGGCAGGAGCGTTTGGATTTGTCCTTTTTTGTTTGTGAGACGCGGCGTTCCGACCACGCGGTGGATTAGTGGATTCGGCCTTTTCCTTTTTTTTCCTATTGGAGACGCCTATGTATGCACTCTGATTCAAACTACGAAGCACATATCTATTGATGTATAAGAGGTTTGTATGCACGAGGGTTTTTTCTTTATTTCAGTAATTCTTTGAGGGGTGAATCTGAAAGAATGCGTGGGGGAATATGCGGCGGACGCCGCTTGGGCGGTTTCTGTGCGTTCCTCATTCGTCTCTCTCATTTCTCTCTCTCTCTCTCTCTCCCCGTTCTCTCTCTGCGGTTTTCCATCTTGGAACCAGCCGTGACGCCTCGGTCGCCCGGCGACGAAATCACCCGGCATCCGAGCGCATGGAGGTGAGCACGCCCGCGCCGTTCTTGGTCTCGCGGATTAGGGTTTAGGTCATCTTGAAATCTTTTTTTTTTTTTTGGCGGGAACCCAAGAGTGGCGCGCGGACGGGGATGGCTCCCGCGATCGCCCTAGGATGGAGGAGGAACCCGGGCCGTGGCGGATCTGGAGGCGGGAGAGGCGCCGAGGGGTAGGCGGCCGGGCGCGTGGAGGTCAGCGGCGGTCCAGCCGCGGGATTCGAGTAGAATCCGGGCGCGCATTCGCGGCGGGGGCTCGGGTGGTGGCGGTTACGACCGCGAGGCGAGTAGGCGGGGGGCGGCTCCGCGCGCACGGGCTCAGTGTCGGACTGGAGGCGCGCGATTCCGGGCAGGGGCCTGGCGGCGACGGCTCGCGCGGGGGGGGAAGGAACCGGCCGTGATGAGAGGACCGAGCCCGCACGCTCCGACTTCAAGAGTTCGGGCGTACGGGCGAAACAGCTTGGGAGAAACGATGAAGAAGATTAGCACTCGCCGGCCGCGGTGGCGGCCGGTGGTGGCCGCGGGCGAATCCGCGACGCGGCGCGCGAGGGAAGCCTTGAGAGGAGGTTAGTTTCTTTTCCTCTTTCCCCGGTGTGGTTCTCATTGCTTAGTCTTCATGGGAAAAATTCATTTTTCCCCTTTCGGTAGGCCACCGATGGAGGGAGCCGGTGGCGGTGGCGGTTCTGGGCGGCCCGATGCGCACCGGAGCATCGGGGGGAAAACCGGGAGGGTCTGTTTCCTAGAGGGAAAAGAATGTCGGGATCGCTTTCCGAATAATGTGTTGAACGAGGAAGCCGACAAGGTCGGTTTTCACGTAATTTTTTTTTTGCACCGTGGTAGCTTGGTATGCACATCATCGTTATTTTGGCAAGTGGATGGCTTTGTATGCAATATACAAAGGACTGTATATAGAGTACCATGTATGTTGGAGATAGTTACGTGTTTGTCTATGGTTTATCGATTGCACATGCACCGTTTATGTCGGGCTATGTCATTGGTTTGGTATGCACAAAGTTACATTGATGTGGTTGTTCTATATGGAAGACATAAGTGACTTTGTATGCATTATTGTTGATGATCCATATGGAAGAAACAATGATGCATTGTAAATTTATATGATTTACACCACAAAAGCCATATGCACTGCATAGTAGTTTCTGTGCTTCCCAGAATACATGTGCACTTTGCATAGTAGGTTGTGTGCTTTGTTTCGGATTAGGTTTATTATGATAAATTATTGCAAATTTTGATGTTTACTGCAGTTGTATTGTAACTAGTATGTGATTTTAAAGTTAAATTTCGTATCTAGTATTGCTAGTGACTCGTATGGATGACGCTTTTTTAATGATCCATATGCAATATGTAAGATACAATGATGTATTTCAATTTTATATGCAGTTGAAACGAAATCTATATGCACTGCATAGTAGTGTGGTTTGCACTCATTTTTCTAGATGTAACATTTGTTTATTAAGCAATCTAATTTATGATCCGCACGTTGAAGAGTTTGAGATGAGTGAGATATTGTGCACTTGTTTCTTTATTTTCCCTCGCTCATTGATCACCAGCTATAATTGGTACAAAAAATTGGCCTTGTTCGTTGATCACGTGCTTTTTCATCGACTATGTTGTGTTGTTATTACATAAACTAGTATTGTTACTCACTGTATGCATCACCGGTGATGATCCGTATGTTCTCTCGGCTGTAACATCCGTTTTATGTTTCCACTTGTATGCAACAGGACCGGTCCATGCGGTTCGATGACACCGATGATGACGGAGACGTTTTCATGGGCCCCTCGGATGGACGACGCCCTAACACGCTATGTCGCAAGGCAAAAGGGCAAAAAAACCGGCGACCCAGCCTCCCAAGAGCGGGTTGTCTCCCCAGCGCCGAGGGAACAAAGAGCAAGAAACGGAAGACCGTAAGCTCCATTTATTCTGTTTTCATGTTTTTTCATCGTGTTTTTGTGGGAGTGTTTTATTTTGTAACCCATGCCCTTTTTGGGTGCATTATAGATGGGCCGATGAAGCGGAAGCATCGTCAAAGAAGATGAAGAAATGCGGGTCGACAAAGGGAAACCGGTAAGTTATTTACATGATGTGCCTGTTTTTGTAATTGTTGCTGCATGGATATTTCTTTTTATTGCTCTTTTCAATCCATATCCGTATGCGTGCATGCATAATGTTGGACAGCACTATGTTTACATATTACCTTACTAGAGGATCAATTTACTTGGCATAGACACTTGTATGCACAGCCAACTAAAATCTATATGCACTGTCAACATTGTTAAGTTTCATGATTTTCACTGTATGCAACTTCTGTACACATGACTGTATGCACTGTTGAATCATAATTGTATGCACTGTCAACATTTCGCATGACGTTGACATATGCACTATCAATACATGAAGATGTGTAGTTTATTTTGGGTAACTTTAAAATTTGTATGTTTACGTTTTGGATATTCATTTTGGGGTCATTTATCTTGGTTTTGCAGAGGGCCCCTCCACGTTGGAACGCACGGTCGGTCCCCAAAAAGATACATAGACTATTGGAGGGACTTCCGCACCGATAATGCCGACTCTTTATTGAGGGCGGCTTCTTGCCAATTCTTTCTTTCAAGCTCCGAGAACATTTCTCCAACATTTCTCAAGTGGTTGTACAAACAAGTTGATCTTTGAGAAGATGTGCATAGATGTTGGTCCCGGAAAGAAGGCGCCCATAACGATTGAGGTTTTCCATCTTGTGCTGGGACTGTCCAAGGTTGGAGATCGGCAAGACAAGGGGATGACGTATTCACAGAGGACTGCTGCAGCGAAGCGCTTGCGTCAGCAACTTGGCTTGAAGGACGGTCAATCGTTTGATGCGGACTTTTGCATTGATTGGGTTCCAAAAGAGGGGATGAGTTGACGAAGAGGTGCTTCTTCTTGGCACTATTCAATTGCTTTACGTTCCCAAGCTAGCGGGTATATCACGAATGGCGACATAATGCGGACCGAGGAGGATATGTCCAACTACAACTAGGATTAATTGGTGCCATGAGGTCATGCTCAATTTTAGTGAGCAAATCAAGTGCTTCCATGAGGATGTGCAGAAGGAGCAAGTATCTCACACCATTCCTGGATGTAGCGTCGCTTTAACGGTAATGTCCCGAGATAGTTCACGGTCTTGTTTTTATGTGCTTACGATCACCACCGGCATGTAGTGCCCGACATGACAAGTATGTATCGCGTAGTATGCTTAGTTTTTACGTATGCTTGTATGCGTATGCACAACTGTATGCACACTTGGCTTATTATATATGCACACCTGGATGCATAGCTTTATGCACGCCTGTATGCACACTTTGTCTTATTATATATGCACACCTGTATGCACACTTGTCTGATTATATATGCACACCTGGCCTATCCGTGAAGATTATATATGCACACTGTATGCACACCCATATGTTCACCTGTATGCACACCCGACTTATCTTATGTAAATTGTATATGTACACTGTATGAGACAGTATGCACACGCATATGCCGACTCTATGCACACGACTTATATATGTACACTGTATGCACACCGTATGCACACCAATATGCTCGCTGTATGCACACATGTTTGCACACATGACTTATCTTTCGAAGAGTTTTATATGCACACCTGTATGCACACCCATAATATAACCTTGACTTATACATATTTTGCGTAGGTTTATTACCTCGATTGGTTGGATAGCAAGAAAGGACCGAGGGACGTATACATAGTGCCCGCCTTGGTGTGTACACTAGTGAAATCATTGACAACATGTTGAAGGAGGACCAGGTCAAAGAAGTGCATAACATCACTTGCTACGGAGTCAAAGATGTAGGATGACCTTACTTTAATCTCCTTTTCTGATTGAAATATACACATATATACACTAATGCATGGCATTATCATTGTAGTTTTATCCGTGGACCCAGACTTGCTATGTCACTGACCCGGAAATTGGTGCCATATACATTCCAAGGCTTTCGAATCTGTTGGGTGAAAGCATAGCAAGAATTAGGCCCCGCTTTCGTCGGGGAGTTCCTCAAAGTTGTGAGTGAGTACGATGCGGATGTTGAGAAGCAGTGCCACACTGTGCAGGGAGCTATAGATGCAATAATTCTTAAACAGCAAAAAATGAAAGATGTTTTTGCTGAGATGATTGAACGTTTGCCTGTGCGGGTTGTGCTTGACCACGTGGTCACTGGAGTAGCTCCTAATACTGCAGGTTTCAATATACTTTACCGACACCCTTTTGATCAATTTTCCTTCAACATTGTGTAAAATGTCTAATCTGCACATATTTCTCGGGTGTGAGAGCGATGCGCCAGCCAGAACGAGAGGGAGCATGGGGGAGCGGGGACCGGCCCACACGGCGATGCACGTAATGATCGTAGGAACTCGAATTTTTTTGTTTTTGTATTCCACACTCCGGTATGCACGTAAACAATATGTGCATGAACACTAACATTTTAACCGTGTTACCCTTTGTCGCGGCGTTCTATTAGGACAAGACAAGAGTGCGGCGTGCTACAAGCACGTGAGACAAACCCGTGCATACAAGAACTGATGATGACCGTGATGAAGGCAGGAAATCTGGTAATAGCACAACTGGCCTTCACTTACCCTGATGCTTTACATGTACACATCCACACTGTTTGAGGTTCATATGCATTAATCAGTTCAAGTCCCTGCACACACAACATGGTGTGCAGGTATATATTCCCACACTATGTGGGTACATATGCAGCATCACAGGAGACTCATATGCACTGTTTGCCACGATACATGGGGAGATGTTCGTGTACACAACGTCGATGCACACCTGTAGGTTATGAGATCAAATAATTCTAATGCTCTTATTTTTGCTCAGGGCATAACGTCTCCATGGGTGCGAGCATTGGGGAGGAAGAACAAGGGTTGCATGGCCGTGAAGACGGCGATCAACCTATATCTGGTACGCCTCTTCAACTTTCGTAGCTTATGCCCACACACTCCATAACATAGTGTTGCTGTATACAATGACATGCATCTATGGTCAATAGACTAACCATGTGTATTATTGGTTAACCATAGATGCAAACCCCGCGCTTGAAGTGCCGAGCGTATTGTCCATGACTCAATGCACGAGGATCATCCAAGGGATGACAATGAACAAGGTAGATTTTTTGGTAACAATGCCAACAACAACATTATATCTCTTATGCCCTTTTATGTTGTTTTTCTTGTTTTCTTAAGCAGCGAATAAGTTCGATCAACAATAGTTTTAAGGTCTAACATACCCTCTTTCCACATTAACCATAGATGCAAGCAAGGATGAGAAGATGGATAGCGCCATTCACGGCGGTGGTCCGCAAAGCGATCCCAAACAAGTGAGTTCAAAAACGACCTCCGCATGACACTTCAAATGCATCGTTCGATGATTTTTGCGAAAAGACGTATGCATACATCTTATTATATTTGATGTGCGGTGGTTTATCGGGCTTAGTGAACTATTTCGATGAATCGGATGATGATTCGATGATGAAGCAAATCGTTCAATGGTTATGGTGAAATGGACGAGGGAAGGTAATGATGATGATGGAGATGAGTGGGTGGAGCTTTCAAAAACGATGAGTTTGGTAGTTTTCTATATGAGTGTACATTTATTCGCTTGATGCATACTCAAACATCAATGAAATCTCAAATCATTGGTGTTAAATACAGGTCTCATCAGCGCAGACTCCCCCCCCCGCTTACTTGAGGCGACCCCGGTCAACTCAAATTCCTCTCTTTGCCGAGGATGAGGAACCGAAGAATGCGAGGATGATGAGGAGTCCCATCCACGTAAGTATGCACATAGTATTTGGTCGGCCTTTTTATAGTTCTGCTTGGAGGCGGACCATTCTTTTGCTAATAATGGACTTAAATGATCATATCATTTGCATTGTTTTCTAAAACTCATATGCAATTCCTTGAATACTAGTATATGCACTGACTGATACAGTTTATATGCATTAAATCAGACCCCCAGCTTACCCGGAGACCCCAACAACTCGAGAACCCTATCACCGGAGGGTTGAGCAACCCAAGAAAGGAGAGGATGAGGAGGGCGCCAACCACGTAAGTACAAGACCTGCGCTTAGTACTGCGTATACCCTTTTATAGTTCTGTTTGGAGGCTGAGCGTTCTTTGCGCTAATATCCCACTTACATGATCAGTTCATTTGCATTGATTGGTACTACTCATATGCACTGCTTTCGAATACAATTATATGCACTGCCTCGTACAGTATATATTCATTGCAGTAGATGGGTCGTATGCATTGCATATTGCTATGGAAAATCATGACGACTAAGACGTATTTTTCCTTAATCCCCAGTGGAAACAAGTACACCTGTTAGCCCGAGTCACGGACAAGCAGAGAAGACCGCTACCGAGGGAGTCGATGGCAAGGGTGACGAGGAGCGCCAAGCACGTAAGTACAAAACAAGCGCTTAGTATTGCGTAGGCCTTTTTTTATAGTTCTGTTTGGAGGCCGAGCATTCATTGTGCTAATAGTGCACTTACCTGATCAGTTCATTTGTATTGTTTGGCATAACTCATATGCACCGCCTTCAAAAGCCATTATATGCATTGCCTCATACAGCATATATGCATTGAAGCAGATGCGTTGTATGCATTGCATATTGTTATGAAAATTTATGACGAGTAACACGCATGTTTTCCTTAATCCACAGTGGAAACAAGTAAACCTGTTAGCCTGATTCATGGACAAGCAGAGAAGACCCCTACGAGGGAGTCCATGGCAAGGGTGACGAGGGCGCCAACCACGTAAGTACAAAACCAGCGCCTAGTACTGCGTAGGCCTTTTTATAGTTCTGTTTCGAGGCCGAGCATTCTTGTGGTAATAGTGCACTTATATGATCAGTTCATTTGCATTGCTTGCTACAACTCATATGCACTGCCTTCGAAAGATATGCGCTGCCTCATACAACATATATGCATTGTAGCAGATGGGGCGTATGCATTGCATATTGATATGAAAATTTATGATGACTAATCCGCATTTTTTCTATATATGAACAGTGGAAACAAGGACACCTGTTACCCCGATTCATGGACAAGAAGAGAAGACCCCTACCGAGGGAGTTGATGGCAAGGGTGAAGACCCCAAGGGGGATACAGAGTATGTGGACAACAACGAAACACGTAAGAACGAAGTCAACGCGCCTCCTTGAAGCAGTTCTTTAGTTATTGCTTTAGTCCATGTTTAGGCGTGCATCATGCTCAGTAACATGTTTGTTGCGGCCCTTATGGCCATATTGGAGCGAAGTGTGTAACAAATTGAGTACCTTATATGCGGTAGCGTCCCCTCGCACCGGGGGGACGCACCACTATCACCGTGTGTGTAAGAAAGTGACCACACTTGTGTAACCCGCTCGTTAAACTAATGGTGCTATAATAACCGTGGTTGTTTTTCACAATTGGCCAACTCGTATGCATTTACCAAGCAATGCACATGAACCGATCATCGTAAATGTTTTCTCATAATCTCATTGTATGCATTATCACTTGTGGCTTGTATGACACTATATATAATTTGCATTGTCCTTTGCCTCGAGTACAATTTGCCTCGTATGCCCTTGTTTTAAGCTTACATGTATCTACCTCGTATGCACACTTTTTTTAACTCATGTTCACCTTTGTTTGTCGATTGACTTCGTATGCATGTATACAAACTCGATCTTTGTCGTCATGCCAAACTGCTTTTTTCCCCTATCCGGCCTTCTTCTCGCCGACCAATCCCAGCCATCCTTCATGAATGAACCCATAGATTTTGGAGCATACGTCGAGAGAACGCCTTTCAGCCTAGTGTTGGGTTGTTCGCAAATGATGATTGCGACTTTCGGGAAGTGCGATGAATTCAATAGCTAATTTTGTGCAATCGACAACGCGAGGCATTCTTGAGCGGCCTTACTTTCGGACACCGTGCACTACTCATACGCGCCCGGGTTAGCCTTTGTATGCAACCTTCTGTGCGCCTATACGTATTCTTTGTTATTGATCTGTATGCATTATTGATTATTCGTATCACACTCTGCGGCCTTTGTTCGCAGACCACGGCCCCATATTTGTCTTCTTGCGGCTCCACACGAGGACCAATATTTGATGTTAGCGGTGGCGACCATAACATTGATCTTCTGCTGATTTGGTTCTAGAGAACACAAGGCGCCTGTCAACCCAAGACCCGATTCTTTGATGGTATTGAAAAGGCGCATCGGTTGTTTGAGCTCCTCACCCGGATGATCCGCCGTTCGAGGAGAGTGAGTCTCGTATGCACAATCGCTTGTTTTTAACTCGTATGCACTATCTTGTTAACTCGTATGTGTCGTAATTCTTTTCTTATATATGCCCTTGTATGCATTGACCTTTGCTTTCGAATTTGGATTGTCTTTGCTTCGATTACAATGTTGCCTCGTATGCACTTTGTTTAAGCCTATATGCATCTACCTCATTATGCATCTTTTTTTTAACTTCGTATACTCACTATTTGTTTACTCGTATACTTCGTTCTGTTTTTTCTCATATGTGTCCTTGTATGCATTGTCTTTGCTTGTTTTTATGACAATATGTATATAATGTGCATTATCCTTTGCTTCGAAAACATTTTGCCTCGTATGCATGCTTGTTTTTAAGCTCATATGCATCCACCTCGTATGCACGGGTTATTAACTCATATGCACTTTATTTTTAACTCGTATGCAAAGTGAGTTCATTTGCCGCTTTAGCAATGACTCTATCGCAGCAGTCAAGTGAAAGAATCATTTCAATTTGGGTAGTGGGCATCTTGACTCATGGCTTGACTTCTACATTGAGTGCCTCATGATGGACGAACCAAACAAGAGACGTCGTAACCCCGATCGGAATCGTATCTATATAAACACATTCATTTGGGTTAGTGGTATACGGATGCATCTGTTCATATATATAACCACATATTGTTCACGCATGAAATCATAATCATAATTTTATTTTTGTCCGATGTTTTGCGGTACCAAATATTCCAAGAAGCCCAAATATACAACAATGACCGGTTTCGTTACAACGGGGAGGAGCCGATCAATTTTTTGAAGGCTATCCTCCCATCTAAAGAGCAATTGGCCGGACCTAAAGAGGTAAAGAATCGTATGCATTCACTCTATATGCACGTATGAATGTGTATGCATTGTCTCTATATGCCTATATGATTACGTATGCTTTGTCTCTATATGCCAATATGAAACAAGATCGACATTGGTACAATTCCTTTTTCGGGCAGATTGTCTTTGCCCGGTAGTGAGGAACGGCCACTACTCGTTTACATGTTCGACATTGGTACAAGATCGGTGCACATTCTCGACCGAACCCATGGCACCTAATCGGCCTGGATATCAAATGACGCACATCTTTGGAAGCCGAGTTCGGCCCGACGGCGAACTACCGTGGTGCGTAAAGATGATTCAGCGGTTCAATAATGGTGTTCGGGGTGCTAGGCGGGGCACGGTGACAAGATTTGGCAACCGAGGTTGTCATGAGACATGACATTCGGGCAAGCCCCTGGGTCTAAGGACTGTGCTTTCTTTGCCATGTCTTATATGGAGAACTATGACGTAGCACGTGGCCTTGTCAGCTGGCCCTCCGAGGTACCCCATTGACCCATTTTTCTATTGTTCCAATATGTGGACCACTGTTGTAAGCTTCATATGCATTGTATGTAGAGGTATATATGCCATGCTCCTTGGAACCATTACCCCTAGCAAGATGTTTCTTTGAGAGACATACATTGTGCCATATAACGTTGCATGTTGTGTGAATCATAGTACTACGCAGATTTAGTGATTCAACTGTTGCACATGATCTCATTTTTGTTTGCATTACCCCTGTAGGTAACTCCCCAAGATCCGAAGGCGGCATCAAAAGCCATGCGGGCTCATATACTACGATTTCTGTTTTTTCCACGAGGCTAACCAACGTAAGAAGCCGCCAATTGAAGTAGAGCGGCTGCGCCTATGCTTTGATAGAAGTCACGTGTGATTAAGTTGGTGGTTGTACAAATGTGACATTGGCGTGACAATGCGGCACCTTTTGGGGGTAGGAAAATGAAGGAATTGTCTTAACTAGTCGTGTGACGGATATGGTTTTTTTTGGCTCCTTTGTGTAAATATGCATATGTGGCGGTGGAGGCCCTTTTTACGACATTGGTTGTGATGTCTAGTTACTGGAGTACATCCTCTATACATTATATATCTAGTTGGATGCGAAACAATGTAGATTGTGCCCTTTGTGTTTTATTTTATGTTACATGCATGCGTTTTTCGGTTGTATTTGTGTTTTCATTTATTGTGGATGGTCTATATGCATACTGTCGTTGTCTTCGTATGCACAATAAGGATCATCCATATCCAGGATCACACTTCTCTGCACAGACACTTAAAAAAAACCGTGGCTGTTTGAATATACCAAAAAGTGTATCATATAGTGCATACAAAGGAAGTGAACAACTTTGTAATGCATATACGTATACAAGCATTTCGAATATAGTGTATACGAAGCATTTCATAGAGTGCATTTAAGGGATGACACGCAACACATATGTGTGGGTCGGGTTGTGCATATAAGTGCATCACTTAGTGCATCCGCGTTATGTTTTAGACCGGGTTTTGGTTTTAGGGTAGTACACAATGCTTATGTGTACTGTATACAATGCATACAGACGAGAAGCGTGAGTCATACGGGTTTGACACGAGCACATAAAGCGAAAAAGATAATGTGATAAAAGGTTGTGCATACATACTAGTTATCACTATGTAAAGTGCCAGCATTTGAATGTGCCAGTGCAATTAAATAAACAAGTAACCGTGGGAAAAGCAGCAAGTTACAGTTACTCCAAAAAACTGAAATGATCAACTGTCATATGAATCTTCAACACAGTGATTCGTCAACACAAGCCACGTGCTTCGTGTAGGGAAAAGTGATTAAGATTGTATGCAACAAATGGGGTACATCAGATCAGGGCTTCAATGACCGAGTCATCTTGTTTTTGGCTCCAGGAGGGCCCCCTTTTCCTTGGTCCGGTTGAGGGTCGGCGTGAGTGGTTGATGGCATCTTTACAGATGCCAACCATGTCATCTCCTTCATCCTCAGAGAGCACCATCCTTCTTCTCTTAGTTGAGACATTTGGTGATGGGGTCACTTCAGCCTTGTTTCTTGAACAGAGGAGGGCGGCCTCGCTTCTTAGATTTCATCTTGGCTAGCCGGTCCCGAGTTAGTTTGATCTCGTGTGAGAACCGCAATTCGTGGGCATATGAGGAGGCAGAGTATATATATCAACATTATAATACATACTGGACCAACTTAGACTATGCATACATATTTTTTTTCTGTGAACATATAAAACATAATATTGTATCACTTAGAATGTGCATACACACTCGAGCCAGGTCATACAAGCTTAGGGGTAAACTTTTTTTTACGCAAGCATGTTGATGCATTGTGCCCGGACTTCACGCCACACTTTTTACACTTCCCGGTGCATTTCTTCGGTCCTTTGGCTCCCGGTTTCAGCTTCTCCACCGCTCCGTAGAGTCTTTTGTCCTTCCTTTTGGGTTTTGCTTTGTGCGGTGGAAGCAAGTTGATTGCGGCACCGGGACGAAAGTGAACTGTAACAACAATATGGGTTCCACGAATAAGTACATGCGTATAGTCTTGTTTATCCCATTCTACTAGGCATATGAACAAGCTATTCAAAACCACCGGGCATACGATACGAATATTATGAAGAAGATCTAAGCATACGACGCCATTGTGACAATGCATACAAATGTTCACAAACAGTATAATCTAAGCGAGAATGAGATCATACCGGTCAGATTGATGTGCTTTGCTGACTTTTGTCTTGGCTTCATGGCGATCATAGATGCTGTACCACCGAGTTCGGTGACAACGAGGATCTGTGTCAAAACATTTCAAATTAATATAGAAATGGTTACACAATACATAACATGGTGACACTATGGTATTATGATTTTTAGATGGCTCAGTTATGGAAGACAAAATGCATACGGTTTTATTACCTTGCCCCATGTCCTTTGCCCCATATGGTCATGTACCATGGCACCATTGCCATTGGATAGTACCGTCGCACCCTACATATGGACAATGTTTGGGAAAACAAACTTCAAGATGTGATTTCATAATTACACTAAACACCTAGCTGCTTTGTTGACATGGATCTGCGTCTTCCTTACCATGGCTTCATGAGGCTGTTCACCACTTTGCATTGTCACATGGGTAATGGGGAATGCCCCCGCTTTTGGCCATGTTAGAGAACATTAATGTATACATGTCGGGCCACTAATGCATACTGGTATGTAAAATCATTCTATAAAACAACATGCATGGTATTGAATTGCGGTTATTTTTTTGCCGCGTAAAGTACATGACATTAAGAGTTTGCACTTGTTTGTGATTGCATACGTACGATGGTCTCATGGTTGTTGTCATCTCTGTTGTCATGGATGGTCCATTGCCAATGTCACGGCGTATACAAAGTCATTGTACACAAAGATACCAAACTACGGGATCTCCTGAAAGGCCTTGTCGGTGGCCCTTGAGGTACCTCATTGACTCAATTTCCTATTTGCAATGCATACGGATATGTAATATCATTCTTTTAAACAAAATGCATGGTTGCTAAATGCACGATTATTTTTTTGCCGGGCAGTGTACATGACACTAAGAGTTTGCACTTGTTGTTATTGCATACGTACGGTGGTCTCATGGTTGTTGTCATCTCCTGTTGTCATGGTTGGTCCATTACCAATGTCCTGAAAACACATACAAAGTCGGTATACTTTGCATACCAAACTACAGGGATCTATGTGGATCACATTTCACGTGTCATTCGGTCATGTATACGTATCGGAAGCAAAGTGCACTTACTTCATCCTCGTCAAGATCAATGTCGGCAATACCAACATCCGGTTTCACGCCCTTTAGCGATGGCAATGAGCTCATCGAGGCCGTCAAGCTCCTTTCCAAAGCGGCGTTGGATAGTATTGAAAGCCTAGTAAGTTCCATCGTTTTTCACCATCATCTTCTGTTCCTTACACGGCCGTGTCCCCATCATCCCCTTTCAACTTTCGGTCACACCGATCAAAGTGCAGTCTTTGTGTGCATTGCGACAATACCGTTTTGGGAAGCATTTGCTTGGTATTTTTTTCTGGGTGGGTATGCATAAAAGTACGCGGCAAGTGCACCTACGAAACAGGCCTAAAAGGTGATAAGAGTCGTTAGAACACGAGTGTGGCACAATTACCGCTCTTCGATCTAAATTGCTAGTGCATATTGGGTGGGTGTTATTTGGCATAGCGTACCTGTGTGCTCAAGTTGTTTACATTCACATGCAAACAAGCCCACATTCTTATCAACCTTGACCTTGAATTGGTGCTGGCCCCAGCGAATTCGTTTTGATGTGCTTTGTGTCTTTGCGCCAACCATGAATTATCCCCTCTTTACGTATCTGCAGATATCCACGAATGCGGTTGCATATTTCGAGGTGTACGCTCAAAGCGGCGAACACGGGTCTTGTGTATACTCGGCGGCGGCGATCTCAAAGCGACCGGTTCGATCTCTGTTATTGTCGCTCTGCATACATGCATACACATAATCGGGGGACTTTGCACATACGAGCGCTTGATTCCACAAAATAATGGATACACTTTGCATTTGGGTAGATAATTGAGAACAACGAGAGGCGATGCATACAAAACAATGTATTGTATACAAAGCAAGAACATATACGGAGTGGATCCATAGGTCTCTCTTGCCGGCCATTTGGCGGCGTTGAAGGAATCGCATCATTTGCTTCGCCGCGGTGCAGCGGCGTGTTACCATCGACATGACATTCCTTGGCGATCTTATTGGCGCTCTCATTGCGTTGCGTCGATGTCATCATGCCACGGTAATCTTGCTTGAAGAAGCACGGCACCCATTCATGGCGAAAAGCATACAAAGATGCGGGGCCTCATGACCATGCAACTCATACTCATCCAGCAACCATTTCCAAGCAGATTCAAATTCAGTAGGAGTCAATGGGTGGTGCACAACTGATTGGAACTGCTCTTTGAATTGCTTCCTAAAGAACCTTGCGTACAACTCGTTCAACTCGAGGTGGAACTTGCTGAGGACATGCCACAAGCATAGGCGGTGGATGGTATCGGGGGGAAGACCGCCGGGCGCCCGCCGGCATCGCTGGATCACGGGTCTGCACGGATATCAAGAGGAGATGCATATAAGTGAAAACTGTAGTGCATATAGTGTTAAACAAGCAGTATGAATGTAGTGCATACGAAGGATATCAAAGAGTGCATATAAGATATGAGACACAACACATATGTTTGGGTCAGATTGTGCATACATATGTATTATACAGTGCATACAAAGAAGCATCTCAACAATAACCAAATTTTACCACTGAGCTCAAATTCATAATTAACAACTATGCCAACACATCACAACTATGCATACCGGGCTTTCTTTGAAATACAAACAAAGGAAGGGAATACCTGTCAGGATGCATTTTGGGGCAACGCCATCCATGCATCTTTTGAAAGTGCTAAAAACCCACTCAAAGGTTTCTATGGTCTCATCGCCAAGCAGTGCAAACCCAAATATGGTACTTGTAGATGATGGTTAGCACCAACAAACATCGCCGGCGGTTTGTCATACAAATTGGTCTTGTGTGTTGTATCAAAAGCGTGATTTGCATCCCCAAAATCCGCATACTCCCCTTGCATGCTACCACTGGACGAGAATATACTCTGAATCTTGCCTTCCTTATCCGGTTGGAAATGCGAGAAGAAGCGAGGTTTTCGGTTGCATTCGGTAAAGAAGGCCAATAGCTTTGACACATCGTTGCTACGATCTATCAATACTTGAGCGGCTTCGCTTTGTTTGTTAGCAGAATTGTAACCATTATTACAGTGAACAGGCATGATTTTGCAAGTCAAGAAGGCACAACCATGTTTTACAGCATCAATACAATGAAAAGTATGCATATGCATGCACAGGACAGTTGCATACATGTTACCACACAGAATGCATATGGACTCACGGCAATGTATAAAAAGGACAACAAGGTGATGTTCATGGGTCAGAGGCAACACTTACATATTATTCAGGTCCTTCTACGTCGGTAGGGACATTCTCGGCCCACCATGTAGATCACGCCATATGGTCCAATATGCGGGGGTTGTATGTATGCGGCTTCTTTGCATAAGCGAATGTACTTTCGAGGTAGGTGGAATCTGTTTTCCTTGTTGCAATGAAAGTGTTTAGCAGCCTCACGGTCCTTTCGGTAGTGGATGATTGTGGTTGTGGTTGACAAATTCAATAACCACCACGCCGCCGCGGAACCATCAACACCATAGATCTTCCTCAATTTGATGGCAGCCGTACATCCCACCCGCTTTGTCGTCTTCTTGCGCTTGCGGGTTTCATCCTGGAGCTTTTCTTTGCACTTCCCCTCCCTAACACAGTTGATCCACTTGAATTTAGCCTTGTTTCCTCGGTACAACTTGACGCCGAAGCCAACCTTCTCGGCATAGTCTGCATAGAACCTTTTTGCAGCCTCAATAGTGCTGAATTCCATCCCCTTCTTCGGAATAAATTCTTCATTCATATCAGGAGGCTGCGGTGAAATTCAGGAAACATTATCAGCGCAAACTAAGACAATGCATATATTGAAACATATACAGTGCATATAGGCCATCACACACATTCCATATGGATCATAACATATGGATATGTATCAACATACATTCAGACAATGCATACAGTTAAAGATATACGGTGCATATAGGTGATAACATGTAGTGCATTTGGACTATGTAGCAGCATAGAATGTGACAAAACATATAGGTAAACATTTATGGTGCATACAGAATGTTTCTTGAGACAATCCTTATAGATAAACATATACGGTGCATACAAGGCGTATGAAAATAGTTTATAAAAGGACTCAGGGGGGCATACAAAAGCTGTTGTAGACATATAGACATAGACACGGTGTATATGGGTTATTTACCGGCATACACTTGAGACCATGCATATAGATTTACCAACATTCACGAGACCATGCATATAGATAAACATATCGGTGCAAACAAGGTGTATGAAAGAGGGTATATAAGAATTCAGCACTCAAACCATAGCGAACATGTAGACATAGACAAACATAACAACTCGGCACTTAAACACATGTAGACATGTAGACATACACACGGTGCATACAAACCATAGCACTCAAACCGTAGCAACATGGACGGCCGGGTGACACACGTTGCATCTGGCGTACATCTACGAGAGACAATGCATATAGATAATCATACACAGCACATATAAGGACTAGATGACAATATTGTCCAGGACCAATTGCCATGCAGGCTGACCCCATCCCCTTCCACATTCTTTGAGCTTACCCCTCCTTGCCTCGGAGTAATGGGTGATTTGTGAAACAATGTTCATGGTGGCCATGAAATCATCCGAACTTGTAGGCCCACGACCTCCCAAGATTGTACCAAGTCAAGCTTGAACACCCAAAAAGAGTAACCAAGGCCGGCAAGGTCCCTGGATGATTCGATGAACAACATGAAAAGCAGTCTCAATTTAGAGTTACGAGACATTCTTTGTCATCATCGGCAATAGATGCATACGAACATTTCTTATTGTGCATATATGCTGCATAGACGGTGCATACAGGGTGTATGACCTAGTTTATATAATAACTCACTACATACATATCTGGTTTTACAATGCATACGAACCCTAAAAAAGCTCGGCCCGGTTCAAATACAAGGAGCATACACACCCTTTTCCACGATACATACGAACCACGACCCGTTGAAAAAAGCCGCTTACAAACCCGTCGCGACAACGCATACGATCTTTGTTGTAAAGAGTGCATGCAATGCAAGGACAAACAACCCTTACATGTAAGAGTGCATACGAAGCCGTTGTAAAGAGTGCATGCAAGAGCAAACAACAACTACGTTGCATACGCACAAAAAAAACAGTGTTTTTTTTCATCACGACGTAAAGACAATCTCCATGCTATGGAATCGTAGGACCCACACAAAATGCACGAGATCAATAACAAGGATGGCGAACTCACGTGTGTGTAGACCTCGTCCCGGCCGGAGTGTTGATGTCCTTGGAGCCCGACCACTTGAATATCATCCGGCCCAAGGCATTCTTGGGCTCAGGGATGCCTGGCGATGACATAGGAGAGGATCACTGGGGGCGCGGATAGCGGGATCCAGGTGTGTGATGGGCGCGGCGCGATTGAGATGTTAGGGGAGCTCCGGAGAAGAGGTCATGTAGTCGTAGCTGTAGGCACCGGGCACCACCGTGGGTTGCGGCGGCGGTAATCGATGGGGAACCCTCCGCCTGGCCGGGGCCGGCGGAGGTTCCCTCTCGCGCCATCTTCTTTGCCGGGAGAGGGATGGATGCCATCCCCCCCGGCGTAGATGGGAGCGCGTGCTGGTGGGGCGCCCGGCGGTTCCCTCGCGCCCGCCATCTTTGCCGCCGGGGAGAGGGATGGATGACACGCCCCGGCGTAGATGGGAGCGCGTTTGGCACCCCACTGGAGGAGTGGAGATGGGAAACAACTTTTGGATGCTAGCGGCGAGTGTGCGGTGTTATATGGGGGCCCGATGGAAATGCGCTTTTAGTACACCGATCCCAAATCGGATCCGGCCGGTCCTATCACCCCGTTCTGGCGGTTCGGTTATCGGTGCATACAACATAACCCCTCCGTTGCGAGACAAGAAGGAGAATATGGTCCATTTCAAACCATTTTGGTAGGTGATGCGTCGCGTAGTTTCGTATTAATGCATACGGAACGCAATGCATTTGAAACCAAGGACCTCAATGCATACATAGGTACATTGCATGCATTATCGCTGGGACATCGCATACAAACTTTATGTCGCACACCTTTGGAGGAGTGCGGATGAACCTAGAGCACTCTTCGAAACATGGACATCAACGCATGCAATTGTTTGAATGCATCTGACCGTATCGGCCTTCCGCTCTATCTGTATGCACCATACGGAACCAAGGGGGTATGCATCACGAGAGCGATGTCGGCCTCCCCTCTATCGTATGCACCATTGAACTAGATCGTCATTGTATGCATCAATTATTTGTTTTTTCATTCAACGGGCCGAGTATTTGATCTACTTTCTAGATTGTATGCACCAATTAGTTCCTTTTTATGAACACGAGCGGCGACCACCGCCTACCATGCACGCCGAGCGTTTCTTGAATCGGGTTTGTATGCGGCTTGTATTTCATCCATTGCGGCTTCTTTAGGGTTCGTATGCGTTGTCGAATCGGTTTTGTAAGCGGCTTTTGAAAGTTCGGGGGTTCGTATGGATCGTCAATAGGGTGTGTATGCTTCTTAAGGGTTCGTATGCATTGCAACCCACATTTGTATGAACCTTTTATTTGCGGGGGTCAGGGAACCGGGAAGAACGCAGCGGGGCCACGATGCATCACGAGGTTCACGCATGAGCCCGCGCCTGCCACCGAGCCTGCCCGCGCCACGCGCGGGGGGACCGCCCACGCCGCACGCGCCCACGCCGGGGACCGCAAGCGGGCGGGACGCGCGCCAGCGCTTCGATCGGGTGGGTGGGTGGGTGGCCGCGGCCTCGGCTCCCCTACCTATATATATATATATATATAGGGTGATACTATTGGGAGCCCTAGGGCTTCTAATAGTTGGGGAAGCCTGCACCAGCTTCCACCCACCCAACCAAGCCCAACTAGCCAGCCAATCAGAATCCAGTGCCGACGGCGCACAGGTGGTGGACCCTCTAAACCCAGCAGACTGGACGCATATCATCCAGGTCGAGAATGCATACGGTCCTTTTGTTGCGTCGATGCATACGAACCAGTGGTTTGAGTGAATTTAAACCAGTTTTGGCGACGCATACAAACCTTCCCGTGAGCTAGCTATTCCACCAAACAGAGGCTGACACATACTGACAGACCTGGACGCATGCTGACATGCGCATATGCACTCAATTTCTTCCGTTTTTCACGATAATTCCTCAACGAATCATCCGATTCAAAAACGGTTTTCACCATTGAACTCCTGACACTTTTTGTGCATGATTCAAGCTCCACTTTGAATATTCTTTCAAAAAATTTGAAATTCAAAAATTTTTGTATGAGGATAAATAGTTTATGCTACCAGTCTGTGCATATAAACTTACGTGTGAGTGCATACTAACATGATAGGTGCTCTCGTCTTCTCCAAAATTTGAATCGTGCCACATAAGGGCTGATTTGATGCATATATTCATTCGTCCGGATGCATATATACGTTGTGGCGTCGGTGTTGCATAGAAATTAGTGGTTGAGATGCATATATTTCATTGTCCGGATGTATATAAACGTTTTGGCGTCGGCGTCGCATAAAAAAGAACGGTGCATACAGGTTAAATAATCACAATCTACTACACATGAAACATATAAAATTAGGGTAGAGATGCGTACAAAAGTATTAAAAATTTAATAGAATAACAGTGCATACAGATCAAATCATCGCAATCCATTGTACATGCTTACATTTTCGCCTCACTAGTACCATGCCTACAAATCCATCACACCATACATACATATCACACCGAACATACAAACACATCACACACAACATACAAGCCGTTGTCGTCGTGACCTACACGCCCATGCCACCCGACGTCGCGATTCCAGCTCGTCCCACGCCGCCCGCAACCATGTCGGTACACCACGGCGCCGTCGTCGCCTTGGCTTGCATGCCCGCACCGCCGGTGCGTCGCCACCAGCTGCGTTGTCGGACGAGGACCGTCCAAGCGGCCAAGCTTGCAGTTGCCCTACCGCACTCCCGTGGTCCATCGTGCTTCGTCGTCGTCTCTCATTCACGCTCACACAACATGCATATGAATCGGAAAAAAATAAAGAATATGTCAAACATTACAATTCATTGCCCATGAAGCATCAAATTAAGGTGAAGGTGCATACAAGTATAAAAAATAACGATTGTATACGAATCAAAATAATTACAATCCATTTGACATGAATCATACAAATTAAGGTGGAGGTGCATACAAGCATGAAAAAATTAATGAGAATAACATCGCATAATGTATCAAAATAATCACAATCCATTGCATGAAGCATACAAATTAAGGTAGAGATGCATACAAGCATAAAAAAAATATTAAAAGAACTATGCATACGGATCAAAATAAAAATTAAGTTGTAGGTGCATACAAGCCTAAAAATACCATGAACATGGTCGTCACTTGCACGAGATTGAATAAAACTAAATACCATGCAATGATTACTTCTGTAGAATGAAAAGTGACAACTCACAATTATCCAAGTCATACACGAGCTATTGAACCCTACTGCATACTATCCACTTCAAGTCTGTATCACAAATTCAGATAAAAGCATGCAGCAGATTTTGTATATCTTGAATACTACTCTAGCCAAAGTGATATGAATTAACTAATGCTCCAAAGATTGCTAGAAGAAGTAATTCATAGATGCGGCACAATGGAGTTACGTGCTGAAACCGATTTGCTTTACCTTGCCGATCGATGAAGCTATTACCTTGTGCTTTACATGGAAACTGCAGAGAGGGAGGGGCGGATCTGCATTTTTGATCGACCGCTGATGCTCGGTCTTTGGAGAGCAGCAAGCTTGTGGACCGGATCCCACCGACGGTATTTGGACCAAGACAAGCAAAATCAAAAGCGGATGAACTGACGAATCCGCTACACGCACACAAGAACGAGACAAAGCCCGGACGCTACGAGCGAGAGAAAAACGACGGACACAAAATCGCCGCAAACCGATTCCAAGCGGCTTGATTTGCTCGATTTTGACCGGATGAAATACGGCCCTAAGCGGGATCCTATCCCCAAAAGATCATGACTTGAACTCAACTCAATCGAACCGAAAATCGATCGGGCGACAAAGGGCGGAGAAAAAGCGCCCAAAACAAAAGGCATCGATTTCTCTGTGCATACGATTCGAAGAGTGAAAAGCTAAAAAAATAGTAAATAAAAAAAAGCTAAAAATAGTGAAAACCAATTGCTTGCTTGCATACCAGCCCACAAGCTTCTTTGTTGTCCCACCATCTACGTGTGAGCATCTTTGGAGATCCGTGCAACGGACCGTGCGCCTTTGTCCCGCGCCCCTGGTCCAGGGAGGGGCGGGGCCATGCGCCGCTGCTCGATGGACGCCGGGATGGACGCCGGCCCGGGGAGGGACGGGATCGCGCCGCCGGGGCGGCCGGGCGCCCAGCGCGCCGGTACGCTCGGGGTGGGGTGGGGGAATCGGGAGGCGGGGTGGCGGCCGGGGGGGTGGGGATCGGTTAGGGTCGGGGGATATTTATATATTGGGCTGGGATGGGCTGGTGGGCCAATGAATTTGGTTCATTTGGGTTTCTGGGCGGTAGTTTGGTGGCACCATATTTGCGGGTTGGGCTCGAGGCTCCCCTTAACTATTGGAAGCCTAAAGCTCCTAATAGTATATATATATATATATATATATATATATATATATATATATATATATATATATGGAGCTCTAGGGCTTCCAATAATTGTAGGAAGCTTGAACCCAAACCTCGGCTCATGGTTGAACCGGACCGGGGAGTCGATTACGGCCACCGCCCACTTGTCGGCCCACTACCGGCCCAAACACCAGCGGGCCCTATATATACGAGGACCAAAACCCTAATCTGCACCCACCTACCCCCACCGGCGGCCGCTACCCCCCGGCTTCGCTCCCACTCATTTCAAAAAAAAAAAAAAAAAAAATTGCGGTCAGGAAACGCCGCGCATCCCCTCCCTGGGCGCGGCTCCCGGGGCCTCCCTCGTCGGCGGTGGCGTTCGGGCCCCTCTCATTCACGAGGAGCGGCGCTCGAGCATCGGCGGCGGGCGCGGGGACGAGGCTCTCACGCGTGGAGGCTGCGATCGCGACGGTGTCCTCTCCCCGGCGGAGCCGCCGCGCCCGCCAAGATCCACGACGCCGCGGTGCTTTCGGTATGGCCCGTCCGGCGGTGGCGAAAGGCCGGTGGCCCCGCCCGTCTGCGGCAAGCGGCTTGCTTCCGTGCGAGCTGCGCTCGTTCATCGAGGACACGGCGCCACACCGTTGCATCTTCGGGCGCTAGCGACACCCGTAGCATCTCAAGGTCGATCATGCACAAATCGACAAATCAATGTATGCCTCAAGTAGTCAATTTGCTTTTGGTGTATACGGCGTCTCGATGTACACTATTTTTAACTTTTTAATTTTTTTCTATTTGTCTGATTATTAGCCATGACGATTTGAGAGGCCATCGGGAGTTCAGACCATGATCTGGATTCGTGTGTTCGCGTCTCGCGTGGCCTTCATCGGCCTGAAGCCCCATCGGCATGGCTAGGAGTGCCACCAACGCGTCCGTGGCGAGAGGCAAGTCCGGCTAACGCCGCCGTGTAGCGGAAGCGCAGCGTCGGAAGCAAGGCAAAGAACGCCCGGCGTCTTTGCCGAAGCATGTCCGAACCACCTTTGCTCAAGCGCTCAAGATGGTAATGTCTTCTGCCTTTCTTTCCTCTTCGACTTCTCCATATCTGACGAGAATGAATCCCATCCCGATTCGTGCAATGAGGCCTGCAAAAAGATATTTAATTGGTTTGTATGCACGTTTTTTTTTTTTTTTTTTTTTTGCTAATCATATGTCCCTAAAGTGACAAGCTATTTAATTGGTTTGTATGCTCTATTCTATTTAATTTTTCTATGCTTGTATGCGCTTAGGTGCCATAGCTTATATACCCTATGCATGTATTTTTGGGTTCTTATTTGATGATTTAATTTTTCTGTTGATGGTATTTCTGGGGTGATTTCTATACAGAGCCGTTCATGTTTGTATGCACACGGTGAAACTACTTTGGATGCTTGTTTATATGCATGAAAAAAAATTGAGATAAAAAATATTTATATGCATGTAATCTGTGACTCTATATGCACTGTTATGCTAATTATAGACCCCCCTCGAAAATGAACGTGATTATTTGGTCCATATGCACTGTTCTTCTATTAATTATTTTAGGCTTGTATGCACCAACATCTTATTGTTTACGATTCATGGATGATGGATCGTAATGTTTTGACGCATCCTCTATTTTTTTTCTAATTCATATGCATACGGTGCGGTGGGTGTGAAGTGGAGATGACGATGAGGCACGGTGGACGTTGGAAGCCAACTACGAGTGTGAAAACTGACTGTAGGCTTCCAATAGCTAGTTTGTACGTATTATATTTTGAAACAATTATCTATACATGTGTAACGAGTTTGTATGCATATACGAATTGATTGTATGCACCCCCTAACCAGCAATGGGCTTTTTAAAGTGTCTTTTGAAAAGCATGCCCCTTACTAGGCAATGGGTTTTGGGGCAAGTGTCTTTTTAAATACATGCCCCCTAACAGGCAATGTTTTTGGGCCAAGTGTTTTTGGTCGACGCTATTCATTTTATATGCATCCGAACGAGTGAATATATGCATCTCAGCCACTAATTTCTATGCAATGCCGATGCCAGAACGTTTATATGCATCTAGACGAGTGAATATATGCATCTCAACCAGTACTATTTATGCAATGCTGACGCCAAAAAAGTTTATATGCATCCGAACAAATGAATATATGCATCAAATCAGCCCTTATGTGGCACAATTCAAATTTTGAGAAGACGAGAGCACTTATCATGTTAGTATGCACTCACACACAAGTTTATGTGCATCTATCAAGCAATTTGTCCCTCCTGAAAACCGACCATGCACAATAATTCTATGCAATGCCGACGCTAAAAGGTCTATATGCATTCGGACCATTGAATATATGCATCTCAACCACAAATTTCTATGGAACGCCGACGCCAAAATGTGTATATGCATCCGAACGAATGAATAAATACATCAAATCAGCCCTTATGTGGCACAATTCAAATTTTAGAAAAGACGAGAGCACATATCATGTTACTATGCACTCACACACAGGATTATATGCACAGACTGGTAGCACAAACTATTTATCCTCATACAAAAAATTTTGAATTTCAAAAGTTTTGAAAAAATATTCAAAGTGGAGCTTGAATCATGCACAAAAGTGTCAGGAGTTCAATGGTGAAAACCGTTTTTGAATCGGATGATTCGTTGAGGAATTATCGTGAAATAACTAAAGAAATTCCAGTGCATACATACATGTCAGCATGTGTCAGGCTGTGTCAGTTTGCGTCAGCCTCTGTCAGGTGGTACAACCAGCTCACGGGAAGGTTTGTATGCGTCGCCAAAACTGGTTTAAATTCACTCAAACCACTGGTTCGTATGCATCGTCGCAACAAAAAGAGCCGTATGCATTCTCGACCAGGATGATATGCGTCCAGTCTGCTGGGTTTGGAGGGTCCCCACCTGCGCGCGTCAGCACATGGATTCTGATTGGCTGGCTAGCTGGGCTAGGTGGGAGGTGGTAGCCTGGCTGCAGGCTTCCATTACCTATAGGAAGCCCGGGGGCTTCAATAGTATCGCCTATATATATATATATATATATATATATATATATATATATATATATATATATATATATATATATATATATATATATATATATATGTTGGAATCATATCATACACATGCGAGTTTTGATTTGATGTTTTGCGACATCAATCAATTGGGCGTGGAAGGCCATATCCATACTCCCGGTGAATTTTTTTCAAAAAATATGATTAAAGATAATATCATGGAATAAGATAATCATCATCAAGCGGCGGTGCATGCCAATTATGAAGCAACCGAAGCGGTCGGCGAAATATCGTGTCGTTGTCAAGGCGCGATTCATATAATATAATACCAGATGTGCACTATGCTCCTCGTCCTTTGAAGGGAGTCATGCATGCATCAATAATCGAAGAAGAAGTCGTCATCGTGCAACAGTTCAAGGCAGATAATTGAACGCCTCTTCCTCATCGCCAGAGGAAAGGACGAAGACGTGTCATGCTTAGTGAAGACGAAGCCACGGGGTCTTTCCGAAGGCTCACTCGGATAAACATGAAGGGCGTCCCAAAGCTTATGGCGGCGGTGCTCGAAGGCTCCTCTCGTTCTATAAAGCGAGAAGGAGAGCGTTGCATTCGGCATCGGCAAGGAAATCGCAGACATCCGCACCCCGCGGTAGACATCGGCTCCACTCATCCACTTCCATGAAGAGCACTACCTCGAGCACCACCTCGAAGTTAGTGAAGCACCACGCATAAGTTTAGAATCCACTACCACCCTTTGTATAAATCCACCCTTGTAAATTAGCTTGTGACGGGAGGTCCTCGCGACCCTCTCCCCGCTTGTAAGGTAATCGGGTTTGTGCTAAGTGCTTGGGGTTTTCAGAAAGGGAAAGCCGTATGTAAGCTTGTTTGCTTTAATGGAGGCGAGTTTTAGCTTTGAGAATCCCCCTTCTACGTGGCCGTCCATGTAAGTTTGAGTCTATGCTAGGGACCCTATAGGAGAAGCCTCGTGCGTATTGTTCTTATATTGTTCTCGTGTCGGCCTAGGTAGCGGCGTTTTAGAGAACTTCTCGAAAGAACTCGAAGTCACAGAGAAGTGTTCCTTCGGGTGGGGCGCTGGGGGAGACGATAGACGTCTTAGCGTTCTACGTCACGACGGAAAAAACGACTATCGGTCGGCGTTAGAGGGATAGGATTAGTCTCTTTGTTTTTTGTTAAAGAGAGCTAGTGATGCGTCACGGTGAGTACCGAGTAGGATCAACACAAGCATAGTTGCACACGTCCGGGAAGAATAGTTTGGTAAGTCCGGTATCCGCCTTGTAAAGATCCCGTGAATATTATTTCCGCATATCATCCCGCATCGCACTAGAGAATATTCACTAATTGAGTTCACTAATAATTACGCATTCATTCATATTCACGCACACATCGCTATCACTTTGAATATCCCTCACGCATACTTCATCATTTATCCATCGAAGTGTTCGAATAGTAGCAAAAATTTGCTAATTAAGAACATAATAATCAAGCACTCATTTTGCACTCACTCACGAAGTGCCTTGCATAGTGAAGCATAGTAGAAATAAGTTGAAGTGTCCGAGCCACTCAAGAAGTGCTCTTGCGCTATTCATAAATATTCGAATTTGAATAGTGTCCAATATTTTGAATAGTGACACAAATTTAAATAGTAATACTTGAATTTGAATAGTGATGTGAATAGTAACTCGTGAATTTTAAAATTTGAATTTCGAATCGAATAATTCCTAAAGTGGTTCTTTATATATATATAAGTTATTTATTGTGTTAGTGTGGTATTGGATTCAGGTTAATAATATTGAAATTACATTATAATTAAATACCTTGTTCATAATGGAAGAATTAGATAGCCAAATCAGGAGCTATGAACAAAAAGATAAAGAATATTCCTAATGAATACTTTACTAATGGAATAAGCAAATGGCCCGCTATAAGAGAAAAAGAAGTTTATTTTATAAGGGAAATTTATAGACTTAATCAACTCAAGCATGAAGTTGAGTTGAATATAAATAACAAGAATAACATTGAGGATCATATAGATAAAAATATTATGCAAAATAATATTAAAGATAATGAGATAAGTGAAGATGAGCAATGGAAAATAAATAATAAGTTGTTATTGGAAAGTTACGAAGAAGAAGTAGATAATATCGAAAATTATAATAATTTTATAGACTCCTTAGGTGTTGATGAACTAAGTAATTTAGACAATGCCATGGAAGGTTTAGATATAATATCTAATAATATTGACAGTTCTAAAGAACCAAAAATTGAATTAATGGACCAAGATAATTGTGCACATGATTGGGTAAAAGGTAGAGATGACTATAATATAAAGTGTACCTTACGCATATTCTATCCTAGTCAAGAAAATAGAGCTACATGCAGTACATGTTTAAAAGCAAGCATGTGTTTCATGTTTAAAAACAAATAATCGAAATGGAGACATGAAGTAGAAATCGAACTAGAAGATAGAATATTAACAAGCGAGTTAGAATTCTAGAAAATAGGATAAATAATTTAGAAGTAGAATTAGAAGATTTAAGAACTAAGATAGAACTGAATGACATAAGTAAAAAGAAAAAGTTTTTGGTAATACTGAATTAAAAGACCAAGCAAAGTGTTAAATAAAAATAATGATAAGACTATGCAATTAAAAAATGCTATACTAAATTTTGGAAGTAGATTTATAGTTAAGTTACCATTCAAAGAAATAGTAGGGATAAGAATACCAGTAAAATTAAACTTAACCCCTACAATTACATATAAAACATTAGCATTATTAGATACCGGTTGCACAAAAAACTTAATACATGATAAATATTTTGTAAAATGCCCGTAAATAGTCCATACAATAGATCAAAATAAAGCGTAAATGTCTATCGATATGTCGGAATAACAAGATTCCATAATCAAATAGCCTATAATGTTGAAATACAAATAAATAATACAAAGTATATAATAGATGAAATCATAATAAGAGATTTATCCAAGATAAATGTTGATATGTTGTTAGGTCTAAGATTTTTACAATTTTACGTGCAAAACAACAATCATACATGAGCAAGGAATTACATTTGTACCTTATCAAGATAATATCCCATACTTAAATGAAGTGGTAAGAAATGTAAATTCTAATTTAGAAATTGAAGGAACTAATAAAAATACAAAAGAAGAGTTAGGTGAAAATATAGAAGATTTTTATATAACAAACACATGTATAGAATGCTTTGGTTTACAATCCTTAGCGCCAAATTGGTATAGAGATATAAAATCTAAAAAAGATATAGATAAAATAGTTCAAAAGATTGGAAGATATCCAAATAATTGGAGAAATACCAATGAAGCATTGGGATAAGAATGGTATAATATGCAAAATTAACATAATAAACCCTAATTACATAATTAAGACTAGTCCCATAGAAGCAACCCCTAAAGATATAGCTAAATTTAAAATGCATATAGAAGAACTACTAAAGCTAAGAGCAATAAGAGAAAGTAGAAGTCCTCATAGATCAGCAGCTTTTATAGTTAGAAATCATCTTTGAAATAGCTAGAGGAAAATCTAGAATGGTTATTAATTATAAAAGACTAAATGATAACACTATAGATGATGGTTATAATATCCCAAATAAACAAGAATGGATAAATAGAATACAAGGCTGTAAATATTTTTTCAAAATTTGATTTAAAAGCTGGATTTTGGCAAGTAAAAATGGTGAAGAATCAATAGAGTGGACTGCCTTCACATGTCCACAAGGTCATTTTGAATGGATAGTAATGCCTTTAGGGTTAAAGAATGCCCCGCATTATTTCAAAGGAAAATGCAAAATATATTTAATAAAAATCTAGAATTTATAATAGTTTATATTGATGATATTTTTAATCTTCTCAAAATCTTACAAAGAACATATAGCTCATTTAGAAACATTCTTTAAAAAGGTAGAACAACATGGATTAATATTATCTAAAAAGAAAATGGAAATATGCAAAGAAAAGATAAACTTTCTAGGTCATGAAATTGGAGAAGGAAAAATTCATTTGCAAGATCATATTGCTAAGAAAATTTTTACAGTTTCGGATGTCATGAATGATAAGAAGATTTTGCAACAATTTTTAGGTATAGTAAATTATGCTAGAAATCATATTGAGAATTTAGCAAAGTTATTTGGACCTTTGTATGCTAAGCTAAGGAAAAATGGACAAAAATATTTTAACTCTAAAAGATATAAAGCTAGTAAGAATTATAAAAGAAAAAGTTAAAGATCTAAAACCCTTAGAGTTACCCTTAGAGGATAATTATTTTATTATAGAGCAGGATGCATCGGAATTAGGATGGGGTGCTATACTTAAGCAAAAAAGCCTAATAAATATTCATCAAAGTTAGAAGAAAAAATATGTAGATATGCTTCAGGTAAATATAAATTAAAAGCAATAAATAATCTCGATAGAGAAATTTTAGCAAGTTATAAATGCTATAAATGCTTTTTAGATTATATTTAGGTTTCAAAGAATTTCTGATGAGGACAGATTGTGAAGCTATATGTAAATACTATAATAAAGTTAATAGCAAGAAAAGTTCAACTAGAAGATGGGTTTTGTTTAAAGACATTATTATTGGAAATGGTTATAAAGTTATATTTGAGCATATAAAAAAGGGAAGGATAATATCCTGCCTGACATATTTTACGATCATCTGTTTTGCGGGAATGAAGAGGGGATCAAACCCTAGTCCATATGAAACCGAATTTTACCATTTTGGAAATGATAATAAGCTAAGAATCTTCCCACCAAAAACCTTTAACTTTAAACCAAAAAATAATGTTATCCTAGATAATGTTCAACAATGCATACTAGATAATTTTCGCATCAATATAATAATAAAAAGGGAAGATAAAGGTTATATGTTAGCAATATTAAATAGTCTGGCAGAATATTTTAATATAATCAATGGAAAAATGCAATCAAGAATAACACCTGAATACAAAGAAGAGATTCCTTTGTATGTTATATATGAAGGAGCTAGGCCTGGAATTTATTCAAAATATGAAGAAGTTATAGCTCAAAAAATTAGAAAGAAAGAATAAAGGGGAATACAATAGAAAAAATATACGAAGTTGATGAAGCTTTATCAGGAGCAAGAAGATTAATAGGAATAAATTATTTCATAGAGCCGAAGCAAGAGAATATATTCAAAAGCATAAAAAATAATAAATGAGAATAATATCAATATGACTAGTATAAATACCTCGGAAAATTTGGTTCATCAAGAGTTCCCTCGTATAAAAGATATTGCAAAAAAAGATATATTGAATGAAGATATTATTGAAAGAAAAAATAAAAGAAAGGCTCGAAGCTTTAATCCCTCAATTAAAGAAAAATATAAAAGAAGAAGTTTTGCAAGAAGCAAGACATGAAATAAATGAAAAATTTCATTCTCAGTATATCAAGAATATGAAGAGAATATAAAGAACGATTATGAGGAGAACATAAAGAAAGATTATAATTCAAAAATGAATATAAATATATCCGATTATGATAATAATGATAAAGAAAATAATGAAATGATAGATGAGAACATGTTAGATATTCGTGGTCATGGGCAACCACGTAATATTAATCAACCCTGAAGATACGAATTTTGAAGATATTGATTAAATAAGCAAGATCAATCTATTGCAAGTTCTATAAATATATATATTTGCAAATGTTGATAAGGTGTTATCAACAATTTGTTCTGGGAATCATATCATACACATGCGAGTTTTGATTTGATGTTTTTGCGACATCAATCAATTGGGCGTGGAAGGCCATATCCATACTCCGGTGAATTTTTTCAAAAAATATGATTAAAGATAATATCATGGAATAAGATAGTCATCATCAGCGGCGGTGCATGCCAATTATGAAGCAATCGAAGCGGTCGGCGAAATGTCGCGGTTTGTCAAGGCACGTTCATATAATATAATACCGGATGTGCACTATGCTCCTCGTCCTTGAGAAGGGGAGTCATGCATGCATCAATAATCGAAGAAGAAGTCGTCATCGCGGCAGCGAGTTCAAGGCAGAGATAATTGAGCGCCTCTTCCTCATGCGCGAGAGGAAAAGGGCGAAGGCGTGTCATGCTTAATTGAAGACGAAGCCACGGGGTCTTTCGGAAGGCTCACTCGGATAAACATGAAGGGCGCCCCCAAAGCTTATCCGGCGGTGCTCGAGAAGGCTCCTCTCGTTCTATAAAACGAGAAGGAGAGCGTTTGCATTCAGCATCGGCAAGGAAATCGCGAGACATCCGCACCCGAGGCGACATCGGCTCCACTCATCCACTTCCATGAAGAGCACTACCTCGAGCACCCTCGAAGTTAGTGAAGCACCACGCATAAGTATAGAATCCACTACCACCCTTTGTATAAATCCACCCTTGTAAATTAGCTTGTGACGGAGGTCCTCGCGACCCTCTCACGCTTGTAAGGTAATCGGGGTTTGTGCTAAGTGCTTGGGGTTTCGAAAGGGAAAGCCGTATGTGCTTGTTTGCTTTAATGGAGCGTTTTAGCTTTGAGAATCCACGCTTACGCCAGAGCCGTCCATGTAAGTTTGAGTCTATGCTAGGGACCCTATAGGAGAAGCCTCAGTGCGTATTGTTCTTGTATTGTTCTCGTGTCGACCCGGGTAGCGGCGTTTTAGAGAACTCTCGAAAAGAACTCGAGTCACGAGAGAAGTGTTCCCTTCGGGTGGAAGCTGCACTGGGGAGACGATAGGCGTCTTAGCGTTTCTACGTCACGACGGAAAAGCGGCTTATCCAGTCGGCGTTAGAGGGATAGGATTAGGCTGCTTTATTTTTTGTTAAAGAGAGCTAGTGATGCATACGGTGAGTACCGAGTAGGATCAACACAAAGCATAAGTACACACGTCGAGGGAAGAATAGTCTGTAAAAGTACGGTATCATATATATATATATATATATATATATATATATATATATATATATATATATATATATATATATATATATATATATATATCCATCCTTTTGGTCTTATTGACATAAGAGATGTCATTTATAGTCTATCTCTTTCTATATATGGAAAGTCAAGAAATTCTCATCGAAACATCGAGAAATTGTGCATATAGAAAACTCTAAAGAAAGAAAAAAAAGAAGACCCATGATTTTCAAATCTTATATATATATATATATATATATATATATATATATATATATATATAGAGAGAGAGAGAGAGAGAGAGAGAGCGCTGGGCGCGCGCTATTACCTATAGCTAGCTACAAAATATTATATTTTGTAGCCGAGTCAAAAGTAGCTAGTCCGACCGGTTACGAGCGCACCATGCCCACCCAACGAGTCTCGACATTCACCCACCGTAACTCACGCATGCAACGGTTTTGACCCAGCCCAACTGGTCCCTCCATATGCATGCACTGATTTAATAATGCCCCTAATTTTGCACGGTCCACAAAACCACCAAAGACCCTTGGTCCTCCGTATTTCTCTCTTATCGTATTTGGCCACATCCGCGCATGGTGCGACGCCCCTTCCGCCGGCGGCGCAGCTCCCGACGACCGGAGGCAGCTCTGCCACCCCGCGACGTGACCAGAGGCGGCCCTACTCCTCCGCAGTCGACGCTACCGGTGGCGGCCCTGGCACCTCCTCGACATGACCGGCGGCGCCCTGCATCTGCTACCGGCCGGCGGCAGCCTCGCTGCCCCGTGATGTGGCCTGCCTCGATCGCTCGGATCGTGGTCCTGGTGGAGGAGGACTGCCTCGTGTGGATCGCTCGGATCGAGGCTCGAGCCATGCTGGCGGCACCCGTGGCACGCGCCTGCCGTCCCGCGGTGGCGGCTGGAGGCTGGTCCGGCCCTCGCCCTGATCTGTGCGGCCCCAACACCGACGGCATGCTGATCCGCGGCGGCCTCCATCGGCATGGTGGGTGGTGGCGATGTCGTCGCGGCTGGAGGCAGGCAAAACCCTCGATCCTCGCGTGCTTAGCGTGACTGGTGACGCCTTGTCGGCCGGCCCGCCGAGGACCTCGCGGGCTCACTGCTGCACCACGACGCTAGACCGTGCAAGCATCCCATGCGTCGGCCGCGTCGCATCGCCGCCACTCGCCTGTCAGCTGCGACGCATAATTGGACCAGCCAGTGCCAGTCAGATCAGAGGCCTCTTGGCCACCACCGAGACCGAGCTCTCCATGGCGCTCGTCCTGCTGTCATACGTGGCCAACAGGTTCATGCTCCCTTCTTCCCTGCGGCCGCGTGAACCTCCCAGAAGAGCCGAGGGAGTCGTCGCCACCCCATTCTTGCTACTTTGGTACGCTCCGGCCAACGATCTCTCACCACCGTGGCACCGACGCTGCTTTGGTACGCCGCCGCCGGAGTAGAAGGTGTCTCGATGTGGATTATCGTAAATTATTCATTGTTGTCATTTACTCTTTTTCACTCAAATTCTGTATGTAAATATACATTTTAATATTTGCATGGATCCTACACTCTAGTAAATAGTTCTGCAACAAAAATTAGGAAATATATTATCGTAACTACAATTGGGGCGCAAAGATATAAATTCTAGTAAATAATCATGTAAAATTCTAGTAAAGATTACAATAAATTCTCGTAAGTCTCTGCAAATTCTCGTAAATATACTTGATACATATTCTCGTAAATATTTCTTCTTGTGATTCTCGTAAATATGTTTTGGTGTGAACGCTCGTAACCATCCGTGGAAAGTAAAAAATGTACCCACGCACACTACGTACATGCATGGACTGCATGCCAGACAGTAATTGATTACTAGCGTGACATGCAGGGAGGGACTGCATGCGACGGTATTTAATGACTATAGCGTAATTACCGGATCCTTTTATGAGAGCGCACGGGTCGGTATTGCTGGCGCGGTGGATGGTGCAGTCGGTCTGGCCCGGCTACAGAATATCAAATTCTATAGCTAGCTACTACAGACTATACTCTCCTATATATATATATATATATATATATATATATATATATAACCAGTACAAAATTGATCCTGCATAGCTCAAGTAGTATAATAACTTTCTTAAAATATATGCTAAGTAAAATATTTTTTTGCCCAGATAACATATCACCAGGCAAAGTGAATCTAGTGTCGCCCCAGGTAATAATCAAAGTATAAGTTCTTTATCTACGTTACAAGAACACAACGCAAGATTTCTTAAAAAAAGAACACAATGTAACAAAAATAGAAAACAAAACCTTCAGTTCTTACCCTGAACGATCAAGAATGGAGCTGGGGTCTTTTTCTGTTCGCTTTGCTATTGCTTCAAGCCGGAGATGAGAGAGGTGCCGATGGGTAAGAACACCGGACGCCGGAGCCGAGGGGAGCCTGCAAGGACCACTGATTGCCGCCGCCACCAGAGGAGTGGTGGGCGCAAGGCAATGCCATGTTGGTTGTCGAGGCTCGGCCGCCCTATGGCCGAGGGGCGAGGGGCGACCGGGCGAGAGCCGAAGGGCCGAGGGGAGAGTCGCCGCCCCGTGCGTGCGGTGCGCTGCCCTTCCGGTCGATGGGGAGCGACGGACGTGAGTAGGAGGCGAGGGACGGGGGATACGGTCGTTGGGTTTTACGCCACATCTTTGTATCATTATACATGTATACATATATTTGTGTTTGTCACAAAAATCATGGGTATTCCATGGAATGAGGGGCATACCCCTGGCGCCGCCCATGTGCGTAGATTTATTTCCTGCAATGCATATATACATACTGTGGTTTTGGGCTGAAATGAATCTTCTGCAGGTACACTAATAACACAAACTTGTAGCCCGACTAGTCTAAAACTCCTATATAGGAGCTCCCCACTATCCATCCCTTAAGGAATTCTCTGGCCTCTGATTGGTCCTGTTGAGTGGTAACTGAAATTGAAACTGAAGCTTAGCTCTTGCGCGGCTCTTGCGTGTCGTGATTGTGTCCGTTTTTTCCGTTACCCGTCTCCTTCCACGACCCGCCCGTCCTGGCCTCTTAGCTTTTCTTTCGGGACGGCTGTTCGACGCGCCCGCCCTCGCCTTCTCCACCCGCGATCGCAACCACGAAGGCCGACGCCGCCCCTCATGCCTTCCCGCCCGATGTCCATAAATTCGCCCACGATGGTGCCTCCTCCACGTCCACGGCGCAAGTCGAGGTTGGCGATGGGTGACGGGCGGGCCCCTTCCTATCCGCCCCGCAAGCAAGAATCGGCGGCGGCCCTTGACCGGGCGAGCCCCCCCCAACTTCCCTCGCCGCCCGACGCTCCTCACGATCGGCCACGGCAGCCCAGCGCTGCCCTGGCGGTGGCGGCGCAAGGGCGAGGCCCACGTACGCCCACGCCTTGATGGCGGCAGGGGTGAGCTCGGGTGGCTCCTCCATCTCCCGGCCGGCGGATCTCCTCCCGGCACGCTGGAAGCGCCGTCTCCTCGCCGCGCCGACGCTCTGCCCCTGCCCGGCGGGCTGCTGCTCCCTGTCACTCCGTTGGTCCCCATCGAGCGCCATCCGAAGAAGACCCGTCTCCTCCGCCGACTCTGCGTATGGGATTTGGTTTTGCGCCGCGCGACAAGCTCCACGGCGGGTGCGGACGGCAAGGGTGCGACATAGGTCGGCGTTGGGGGCCCTTGGATCCCCGGCGCGGCCGGGCGGCGCAAGGTCGTCGTAGAGCCCGCCGCGCCGCACGAGGTCGCCCGTGGAACTCCGCCGCGTCCGTCGGCGCAGGAAGACGTTGCGCGTGGGTGAGGAAGACGATGGGCCAGCGTTCGAATCAACGTGCGGCGAGTCCGGCCCCTGGTGCGGTGAATCCGACCACTGCTACGCCGAATCCCACCCCTGCGATGTGAATGATGCATTTTCTTCAACGACAGTGCCTGCTGTGCTCATTGTGGACAGTGCCTGCTCATTCTGGATGCGTGTGTGCTCTGTATCCGATGCGTGTGTGCAGGCCCCCCCACCTCCACCCTATTGATGATCGATTGAACCTCCTTAATTGCATCATTAGTTCCTGAGATTTATATGGAGGACTCCATAGCCATGTTGTTTCAGTTTGTCCTCCCCAACGCAGGCACAGGTACAAAATTATTTTCTTCTCCCCACTCCTGAAAGATTACGTTGATGTTACCCTTTGTTCAGGTAATTTGTTATATCTACTACACCTATTAGATCAGAGCTCATAGCTTTAGGATTTATCCCAGGATAATTTTTTGTTTTCTTACTCTGCATATTTTTATTGGATCAGAGCTCTGTGCAAATCATTTTTTTCTCTTCAATTGATATGTGCTGAATTTTTTTTACCATAAGCTATGGATTAAGACTTTCTTATTTGATCAGAGCCCATCATGACCACAGCTGAATTATGGACATCCCATGAGTGCCTCCACTTTCCAGACGAGCAGGCACTGACTAGGGAGGATTCCATTACTGGCCTGTACTATGACTGTTCTGCACATATGCTTTGGGTTGTTGAGAGGACCGGCAGCTGGATGGTGCTCATGTTGAATTCCTTCGTGGTATTTCAAATCCTCTGGGTATAAAGGTAATAGACACCTAAGAGAGATTGTCTGAATAACATTTACAGTTAGCATCTTTCTCTAATATATATGTATTGAAATCCCAATTTTAGCATCTTGCTATTGTTTATCGATGGATTTCTCATCTGTGGTCTCAAATAATAGCCGAGGTGATTTTAGGTTCAATTCATATGGCACCCGGTGGTACTCTTATAGGGTGTTTGGTTTGAGAACTATAAGACTAGATGAGGTGGTGCATCATGAGTCTGTACTCAAATCTGGTGGAATGACTCTATTCTGGATATTAGTACTAATTGTTTAAAAGTGAGGAGTGATTAGATGATGGACTAACTCATTCCTAAAAACCAAACACCCTGTTAGTTATCAGGGCTCATCCTTTTTTTAGAGAAAACGTTCACAATGCAGTATTGTGGCCTTTAGTATTATTACTGTATCGTTGACTACAGTAATCAGCACAATGCCATTTCTAAGCAGTTATGAAGAGAAACATATCAGTTACTGTTTTTGTTATTATCATCTTACAGCAGGAATTGTTTCTATATAACCCTACTATGGATCTCATTCTCACTGTATTGTAATTATTTTAGATGTTTTACTCTCTCAACCCATCTTATTATGCATTGCAGGAGCATTTACATCATGACTGAAACTACTAAGCTTAAAGATATCGTCGCTGGCAAAAACAATTACAAAGTGTTTGGAAGGCTTATAAGGATATGGGATTCAAGATACGCCAACACAAATGCACTGATCAGCGTTGATGGCATTCTTCTAGATGATGAGATAAATATCCTCACTCATTTTAAATAATATTTACAGAACTATAATGATACCTATTCTGTTTTTTTTTTTCTTTGGTAGGGGACTATGGCTCAGATAAGTTAAATTTTAAATTTCTTATATAGTGCATTATCGTTAAGAAACACAAGATGGATCTACCTAATTTTAAAAAATATAACATCTTCGCATTTCATATATATTTTGCAGCAACTCACAGACTAAAACGAAGGCTGGAACTTAACGAAGAGGCTCCAGTTGATCCTCTAGAGAAACAACAGAAGACACATTAACAGGTACTTGATAAATTATTATACTCATTAAAAATACAAATATTCAATCAACTATAATATCGACATCTATACTATACTCACTATTAATACAGGAAATTATTCTCAACATCAACCATGGAGAACGAACAAGATAGAATTATCTATGCTACCAAGGACTCACTATAATAAATAATTACATGTCCTTTTTGAAGATACACCATGTGATCGTAACTATTATTTATTTATAGTCAGTAAACAAACTGTATAAGAGTTTTAGATAAGCTCAAATACTTAGCGTCAAGAGATAATATCATGGAAAATGTTTCTTATAATCATTGCATTTTTCTTAATTCCAAAGAACAACGCTGGTGAGATTCCCCTAGTTTCATATATATGAGAGAACGTATGCATGCCACCATATAGTTCACTAGAACTTTGAATTTTTCTAAGGATTGTGAGGATGTACGGGACGTACATGCACCATTGTTCATTCATGCATCTCATTTTACATGCATTCCCTCCCTTATAAATGCTTATCCTAAAATTATGAAGTTTTTAACTCTCTAAAAATAATCCTCTCACAAGAAGTTGCATCCTTTTCTACAGACGGCAGCTCCCGCGTTTCCTCCTCGTAGCAGCATGTTTCTAGAGCAGTTAGGCACAAATTTTTAACTCTCCGTTATGTTCTGCCACAAATTTTTTTAGGTATTGTGTGAAGGGGGATCTAGTGGCGATGTTTAATGACTTCTTTAGTGGTAAGCTAGATCTTTATAGAATTACTAGTATATTGCCCGTGCTAACGCATACGGTAAATCTATAAAAAATAAATCATAAAACTAATGACAAGTATTAAACAATCAATCCATGTTGACAAATTATTGAGTTCAAAATGACACCAACTGAGAAATATCATAAGTAAATTGGTACAAACAAACTTTGCCTCAAACGCTAATAATCTACTCTAATCTATAAATGAATATTGAATCTTCACACCACTGATTTAGTCTATCTTGGACGTCGTGTCTTTGCAAGATTCATCCTTGAAGAAAAAACCTGCAGAGTACAGACAAGACTTGCATCAACAAGGTTTCATCCTTGATGAACAAAACCTGAAGTATAAATAACAGTTTCTCAAATGAATCTTGCAATCCCTTTAGCCTAGGAACACTACAATCTACCCACTGAATTTCTATACAGGAAGCCCTTTGGTCTAGGAACACTTTCGACGTAGCAAGCCCTTTTGTTGACCTCTCCTATTGTTCTTTTTCCTAGGAACTATGGCACTATGCACACAGCACACATACTGGAAACATTAAGTGTAAATTATTGAGTAATTTAGGAAGTTCTTGCCAGTTTGCAATAACATGGCATTCATTCATTTATTTAGAAAGCAATTGCCGAAGGTAACCCAGAAATAGTGCACTGATTTATCCCATTGCCTAACTCTGGTAAAAAGAACATAAATCCACATACTGCATTCACATACTGCATTCACAGTTTATAAAACATATATACCATTGGAATTGTATATACCTCTTAGTTCCTGTTCTGGATTACAAATTCATTTGCCAAAAAGACCTACAAAACATGCACTGGAACAATATACTCTGATCCGCCATCCGAAGTCTGAAGCTGAATATGGAAACCAACAAACTGAAGGTTATTCAGTTTAGATGTGATTTGAAACACATCAGAATCGGAGGTCCTACTCTCCTGCACCAGATTTGTATGAAAGTTCAGAGTTGAATTGGCTGCTTCTACTCATGCTAGTTTGCTCATTTAGTCAGATTTCACGCTTTTCTCTAGCAAATTGATTTAGTCAGAGTAACCATTGCTGCACATACAGAAACGGACATTTCGATTAGCATGGAAAAATATTGACCAAATGAAAAAATTTCGACAAAATTTATGATGCCATATATATACTCACAGTTGAGTATATGATATTCCACAATTAAAACGGTCCAGTGATCTTTTCTTTTTTTTTTTGACGCCAGACAGGAGATGCAAAACAAATGAAATATCCTTCAGGCCTTAATATAATACAATTAAGCTCCAACCATAGTTTCCCACCTGTCATTCCAAGTCTACCCTACTAATGAAACAAGAAAATGTAGGACAGTAAGAATACACTTTACACAGCAAGAAAGAAAATGTAAATAATCATTATTTTGGCCTTCATAAATATTATAAGAATTAGAATACGTGCCTGAAATGCTCCAAATGCTGAAATTCCACCCTTCATGCTCATCTTTTGGAGCAAATTACATAGTGATGACATTCCTGTCAGGTAGCTATATATCAAATCCGGCAACACCGGCCAACATCCACAGTTCCCATGCGCCTTCCCCATTGCATGGATGGCATAATCTAAAGACGAAATTCACAAGCAACAGGTTACACGGAGATAAAGAGAAATGGCAGCAAGTTGCGGCTGTACGTACCATAGACCATGAGGAAACGGGCGAGGCAGTTGGCGGCAAGGAACACGAGGGTTCCGCTGTGTGTGTGCGCCCAGATGCGGGAGGTTGACCTCCGGGTTGAATCGAACAAAATTAATTTGGAAGAAAATCAAATCAAATCAGAGTAGTTGAGAGATCGTGAAAGCCGCACATGCTGGAGCCGTAGCAGTAGTTGTAGGGGCCCATGGTTGCCGGCGCAGATGAGGATGAGGGTGGCCTCTGACCGTCGCTTGTGCCCCCATGGTTGCCGACGCCCGAAGCGCTTCGCCGTCGCCACTTGTCTGTCCCCGTCCCGCGCGCAACCGCTGGCATGGCTGGCCGCCGCATCTGTGTGGCGCCGCGTCCTCCAGTGCGCCGCCGCAGCAGCAGCAGCAGCCATTGCCGCCACACCGCCGGTGGCTGGACCTAGGGTTTCGAGCGTGGGGAGATGTGGGCCGGGAGTGGAGAGGATCTTGGACTGCCAGGTTGGGAGCCTGCGGCCTGGCCTGGCTTTGCAGGTGGCGGTGGCTGGGATGCATGGGGCAGAGGGGAGGATTCCACACGATCGGAAGAGGGAGGCGGCGGCGGCCTTGTGCGAGGTGCGTCTATTTTTTTGAGAAGAAAAGGGGGGAGGAAGTGCGCCGGCTGGAATCGAAGCCCGGGCTGAAGCGTCGCGCACTGCTAGCGTGGTGCGGGCAGGGGTGGGATCGGATGAGTGAGGAGGGATGACACTTTCGATCTGGATCGTTGATTCGTGAATGAGTAATGAGGAGAACGTTAAGAAATAATCGAGTGGTTCATTTAAAGAATTTAAATGGGAGGCAAACTGGTGCGTTAGTAGGGTAGAAATTTGTTAGTTAACTCTAATTCCTAAGGCCTCGTTTGGAAGGCAGTGTGTTGGGGTGTATCGGGCCTCAAACCCCGTCGGCCCGTGGATGACAGCCCACGTCGGGTTTTGCTCCCACGCTCGGTCAAAATCACGTTTGGCTGTCCGTGTGTCGCCGTGGATGAGGGACCGATCCACCCCAATACACCGGTGAAGAAAAAAATCCCCACCCGAGGCGTGGAAGACCTCGCGTCGGCTCTCGCGTGCGAGAGGCGAGCGCGCAGCACACCTCGCCGTCAGCGTCGCCGTCGCCGCTCCGGCCGCCGCCTCGTCGTCGCTGCTCCGGTGGGCCTCTCCCCCCCTCCCCTTCCTTCTGCTCGTCAAATCCCTGGTGGCGTGCGTGCCCCTTCTCGATTTGGGTGGGGTTTCGATTCGGGCCGGAGGCAGGCGCCGGTGGCTTGGTGCCGATCCGATTCTTGATCCCCATGATGGGATTCTCGATTTGGTAGGGTTTCGATTTGGGTAGTTTGAGGTCACCAAGATGCGAGCGGGTGTGCATGTCCTGCAGTCACCGAGATCCTGGAGGCTGCTAGATGGATGCATGCCTCTGTCCAGACTAGTCCTGTCCTTATCCATCTGAAACTGTGTCGATTGCCTTGTTTCATTATTCTGTTGCATAGTTGTGCTCTTGACTCTGAATGTAATGAGAACAATGAAGTGCTTTTGCATAGTAATTGCTTTGTGCAGCTGCAGCAGTAGCACTATCGAACAGTAATTGCTTTGTGCATAGAGTTGCCTATATCTATCAAAATTTATTTGTTGTACATGTGTATCTTGCTACGTACTAAATTTATTTGTCTCCCCAAACTACTAAGTTTGTCATATTAATATAGCTATGGCCTAAGTGTGACCCGTCTCTTCTTTGATGTGCATACACAAATCTCTATTGTAACAACTGAGCAACCTAGTTTTTTTAGCAAAAAATTGAACTTGTCCTACTATATGAACAAGTGCACTTGCAGCAGTTCTAAATTCCTGTTGTCTTTTATTTATTCAGTAGAAAGTCAGTTCACTTCTTTTTGCAGAGCAGAGTTTAGCACATATATTTGCTCATGCATGTATGGTGGTTGCATTAGTCCCTTATTGCAATCAGTTATCACTTATCTGATAGGTAGCAGATTTCAGGGAATATTTGTCAGCTTCAATTCAATTGATCTTGTCTCGATTTAGATGTTCAGATTCCTTGAATATGAATATATGATGTTTGAAACATTAGTTTTTGTTACAACTCATATGGTTTCAGGGAAAACTTTATAACTGAATGAAGATGGAAATTCTTGAATTATTATGATTGACGTGGAGATATATGCTCAACATGTCAAACTGGATATCAGTTCAGTCATTGTCTTTTATCAATCTTTTTTTAGAGGTACAGTCATTGTCTCTAAGTTTGCAATGGTCCTTGCCTTATTCCTTTTCTGATCTGACATAGTACTCAGTAGAATTTTTTGTGTGCTTTCTGATCAGATATAGTTTTTGGTGGTAGAGGTACACTAAGGGATACTTTTCAATTGAATAATAATTGCCCTATTTCTAAGATAGACAGGATGCAACTCAATTTTACCCCTAAAGCACTTGATCTATATGGGTGTGTTTGGTTTGATTTCCCCTTGAGCCTAGCTATCCCAACGTAACTAGGTCGGGGTGAGCCTGTCTACAACTAGCCAACATGTCATTGTTTGGTTGCATACTCATCTTAGCCTGGCTAGCTCTAGAATGTGTTTGGTTGTGCGATTCGTTTTGATATTGTCACCTCCTCTACGAATTGGTATGGTTACCTCCCCGCAGTCAATTCGTCGAACACTTGATGAGCGTCAACAAACAAATCAGTGGTGGCCATGCATGTTCTGTGGATCGGTGGGATTCTAGACAGCGGTGCCGCCAAGGCCGCTTCGCGTCGGCACCGCCGTGCACTCGAACCCTGGCGGGCAGGCGGGGCGGCGCGAACCGGAGCGGGCCGGCGGTTCTCAAGAGTGATCTGAACCTGAACCTGAATGACCTACCTGTACTTGTGACGATCAACTAATACAAAGAGTACTAATTACTTACTAACAGGGAACAAACCAACACTAGATGCATGCATTCAGGTCATTTCTCTTCTTTCCTAGTACTAGTGCTGATTTGATTAGCTCATCAAATCATGCCCTGCACTCCTGATACTGTTACTAGCATTACTGAATGAAAATAAAATCACTTGTTGGATATCTGCCCTGCACTCCTGATACTGTTACTAGCATTACTGAATAATAAGCAGCCGAGCCATCCCAGTTCTGTACTGCTGCTATTGTGTTCTTCCCTTGGAACCAATTAGCTCTGTTCTCTAGTTTCTCTCTGTTACTAGCAATCAGTTCACCACAACAGATATGGAACCAATTAATCTTTTGTGTTGTACTTTTGTTTCAGGCGATGGAGGGAAAAAGGTTCCAATGAATGTGAAGGGACATATGCTGGTGTTGGGTGTTGGAGCTGTCTCCATATGCTGGTGTTGGAGCTGTCTCCAAATTTTTCTGTCAAAACTTGGCTGTCTTTTACTTGGATATTTCACGTCAAAGAAATTATTCGTAGTTGGAATAGATTTCAAATTATAAGACTTAGCTACCAAAGTTATCTACTGCTATCAAATACTTGGATGTGTAAGTATAGTGTTTGTTTTTACCTGGATGTTTAGTGTTGAATCTATGATTCTAGTTCACTTACAAATATTTCATGCTGTAATATGTGTTCAGCCTTGTGCAAGCATGTTAATTTCTCTTTTTGCTATGTGAAATTCTACTCTCTTTTTTTTGGTAATTTTTAACGCAGGATTTAGAAGTGCATATGCGCATACATGTTTGATTTTTTTTTCTAATATTTTCTTTGTTAGGTTATTTTTATTTTTTTCTGGATCTTTTTTTATATTGATTTTTTGTTTACTCTATTGTCAAATATTTTATATTGATTTTAGTAGTTTTTGAAATCTTAAGTCCAGCGGCGGCGAGACCAAAACAAAAGGCTGTAATTAAACTGGTGGAACAACCCGAGCGGACCGAGTCCCACGCGCGAAGCACCGGGCCACCAGCGGACTGAGTCCCACGCGCGTCTTGGGTGGATGGCGTGTGTCAACTGAATCCATGCGTGGTACTATTCACACCTGTATATTATACACCGGCAGCCAAACGAAGCCTAAGGAATTAGGTGCAAGGAATAAGAAGATTATTGACGTGGGACATAACACTTATGAACACATGCATGGGCCAGAAGACTTTCGAAAAAAGGCCCAACAAAACATTAAACAACTGCTGTTGGCAACCTGCTCTGCACTGCACTAAGTTTTACGGTTTGAGTAGGATAAAGCGGTAAAAAAATCGGTTGTTCTTTGCTTGAGAAACTCCACGGTTTTTTGCCGTAAAGGTATTCCGTATTCGGTTGTTCCCGGCGCATGTAACTGTAGGCTGTTGAGAGCCCCTGAAACAAACGAATGCACGTCACCGCATAGTGCTCCGCCAAACTCTCACAGCTGACTTAATTACGTATTGCATTATTATTCGTGCGGTAGGTGTGCAGGCGTGCACGTTCACACTACGGGGGTGTTTAGTTTCCAACTAGTTATAAAAAGTTCCAAATAGTTTCCGTCACATCGAATTTTTTAGCACAGCATTAAATGTAGATAAACAAAATAACTAATTACACAGTTTAGCTGTAATGTGCGAGACGAATCTTTTAAACCTAGTTGCTTTATGGTAGTAGAATAATAATTACCAAATAAAAAAAATACTACAAAGCCAGTAGAACCTAAAAATATTTCGCAAACTAAACACCCCTGCCTACTCTGTGGAATAGATGGAAGCCAGTACTATGTGAGCTGTATCTGCCGTGCACTCAACCAAGCGACATCTATCATCAATATCGGCATTCATCACAGGGACGAGCTCTGGACTTTAGCCCTTCACTCCCTACTACAACAGATGAGCAACCATTGGTACGAAGTCTGACCACGCCATTTATGCACTTTTAGGGAGCCAGCTCAGTCACATGGGATGCTGGACGCCATCATGTCAATGACCAACGCGCTGTGTGTCAGGACTCAGGAGTATTAAAGGAGGTGTATCAGCCGATTTATCAGCTGCAAAAAAACCATAAGCCAAACAGCCTATCTGTACAAAGGCATTTTCTGATTCTTATCTTCATTGGTGCTTACTCAGTCAGTTTATTCCTAGCCTCTGGATCAAGTATATACTTATACTCCCTCCGTCCCTAAATACCTACCATTTACGTTTCTCAAGAAACAATTTTGACTAAATATATATTAAAAGATATTAATATTTATAATACATAATTAATATCATTGTAAAGATCTTTGAATCTAGTTTTTTATCAAATTTATTTAGAGATAAAAATGTTACACGTATTTTTAAAAAAATAAAGTCAAAGGCACGCACAACAATGACGACACTCGTTAAGGGCATGTACAACGCGGCGCTTGAGCCCGTCTGTATGATGGTGATTTTGCAAATGCCCCTGTCTCGTCCTGCAGACGAGGCTCTCGTCGCCTCGCGAAAGGACGACTCCGTCCCATTCTCCAACGCGAAGCCGACGGCCGAGCTCGCGTTGTACGGCTCCGTCTTCCCCAGACGACGGGTCGTCGGATCCCGCGCGCCCCTGCCAGAAATCCTCCACCGACCGCCTGTTCTTCGCGCGAAATCCACAGCAGCAGCGGGAGAGGGCAGAGCGGTGAGGACGACAGAGATGCACCACCGGCGACGAAGACTGGGATCCCGCGCGGGAGGGAGGAGCTCGCGCCGTACCTGCTCCTCCGCGGCGCGAGGAGGCCGCCGGCGTGGGGGAGGAGAGGGCGGCCGCTCGTCCATCGGGTGCTCCACCGGTGGAAGGAGAGGGCGGAGGCAGCCAAATCGACCTGCACTCCGCCGGCAGGGGAGGGGCCGCATATCCCACGCCGCCGCTCCCAGACGGAGGAGCCCGCTCGTCCGCGTGCTTGCTCCCCGACGGGGATCTCCCCACCAACCTTGCGTCGCCGCTCTCATGAGTAGCTAGACGGTGGAGAAAGCCTGATATTTTCCTTCCTTCCGTGCGCTAGACGGTGGAGAAAGCCTGCAGTCGGTGGAGATAAGCCTGATATTTTTTCCTTCCGTGCGTGGACATGAAAATGCCACGTAGCTTCCCGGAGTTAAACATAATTATTCGATGGAGAAAGCCTGATTTCCCTTCCGTGCATTTGCTGCTATATCTAATATAATTATTATATTCATGGTTTCTAAAATTGTGATCATATATTTTCTATTCATGTCTGATAATATCCTATTAGTCACACAATGATATACACAAATATATTCGTAGTTGATCTTATACTACATACAAAACATTAAAGCCTTTTACAGACGGATCAAATGCATGTGAGGGTTGTATGAGTTATCTTTGTATGTCTATATATCTTTAAATTGAAGTTTTACAGACGACGAGAAACTGCCGGTCTCCTATCTTCTTCTATATAGACTATTTACGCACCAAAAGAGGGCCAATCATTGGGCCACGTCACCTGCCTCTGTATCAACCTTCCGATTTCAATCCAACGGCAACAGGCACCTAAACGTGGTGGGACCAGTGCCCGGTCGTGCCGAAGCGTCGCGAAGCGAAGAAGATGAAAGCGTCGTTTTCTCCGGTTCCCTCGGTCCCGCCTCTCTTCCCTGTTGTTCGTTCCCGTCCGTATCGCCGCCATCACAAGCGCCGAAGAAATCTTGCTTCCGTGGAAAAAGTACATCATCGACCATCCACGGTCCGGCTGAGAGCACCGGCGACCCGACCCAGCCATCCCGGCGCAGGCGGGTTGCGGGCGCGCAGCGGCCGCGACCTCTCCGGTCCAGGCCATGCCGTCGTGGGCGCGCGTCCCAGCGGCTCCTGCGCCCTCGTCGCCGCCAGCGGTGCGGGCGCAGGCACAGGCGCAGCTGCGCACATGGCTTGCCAGGGCGCCTATGCCGCCGTGCTGGCCGCTCCCTACCCCTGCGCCACGCTTAAGCAGGCGAGCCTGCGCACAGCTTCTTGCTCGGCCTCGCGTCCTCTGCCTTCAGTTTCTCTGTTTGTCGCGGTAGCAAGCGCTATGGCCAGCTTCAGCGCTAGACGCCGTTGTTCTTGCGCTCGACGGGCACCCCCCATGGCCCCTGCCGCCTCCCTCTTATCCTCTCCACTGCTGTCGCACGGCCGTGCTGCGCCGCTGCAGCAGGACATGCGTGTGGCCAGCCTCCCACCGAGCCACCGCAGACGCCGTATCACGTGCCGGTGCTGGCCGTAGCTACAAGCAAGATGTAACTGCATCTCAAATTTGTTTCTTAAAAAAATTAGCATCAATCAGATCGACAAATCTTTTGCCTGATCCATGCAAATCTGTCATACAACATAGAAAGAGGCATCTGCCGTGCGTCCTAACTCATTGGCCTTCATAAACATAATACACTAGCCCTCCTGCTTGTTGAAATGCCTCTTAGAAGATGTTTCAGTGAGTATTGCATTACATTGAGATCATTAAAATTTGGTAAATTGGTACACAGCAAAGTATTGGTTTCTAGGCTTTGATATATAATAATGTCATTTAGCTCCCAGCATCTGTAATAGGCTTTGATATATAATGCTAGATAGAATTCTCTTTGGACAAAAACATAGGAGAAAACATCTCCAAACATTATGTAAATTGTTTCCTCAGGTATATGTTTTAGAGAACTATATACTAGATAAAAATGCAGATATTTAGCTAATGTTTTTATAATCTTAAGCCTGATAATAAACTTTGTTTTACTTTTCCATCTATTAATGGTTCTAAATACTCCTCTATTAATCCTGTCAGATTTTAACCAGAAGACCACACCACATGAGTTCATTGCAAAAGGACCTTCATGGCAGTCAGTGGAAATTTCCCCATAACTTTTAAAGTGAGTATTTTTTTTTTTCAACAAGAAGCCCCCACCACAGGAGCTCATTGCAAAAGGACCTTCATGGCAATCAGTGGCATTTCCCCATAACTTTTGGAGCAAGTATTTTTTAGTTACTTTTTGATGGAAATTTCCCAATAAATGCATAGCCCACATTCAGATAGACTTGTATCACACAATTCATGAATTAGTCTTATATACAAGTCTGACAGTAGTAACTTAGAATTAACTTATTCTGAAATAAACCAAAGCACCATCTTTGCTAGAGACCTTACAGTTTTATCCAGTATGGCATTCTTCAGAATTTGAGCCATGACTCATTTTTTACTTTCTTTTTAAGGAAGTATTTATGCGTGTGTGTTGCCAAATTTATGGATGCCCTAGGAATCCAGGTTCATATATGCAAGACGGCTTCATATATGCAAAAAGAGGGTATGCCAGTTTTAACAATTATGTGTACCACTAATTTGCAATGTATAAATTGTGCCGCTTAGTTAGAGCATGATTTTATATATACTGAATTATTTTAGCAACTTGGTTTTTGTATTATTTCCTTTTCCACCTGTCCTGTGTTTTTTTAAACTCTTTTTTTATGAATTCGATTTGATAGGGTATGATTTTTTATATACTAAATTATGTATACTCAAAAAGATAACATTATCCGGTGGCATACATACGGCAAAACACTTACTAAAGAAGAAGCTAAAATAACGAATGATCAGAGGTAAGTTACCCCTACAATTTCTACCAGTATGCTTCAGCAATCAATTACATCCACTATGTACAAGTCTCTTTCATTTTTTTTTTTTTTCCGTTATTGACTTGATTTCTCGAATTATACCTTAAATTTAACTGCACCCCTAATCTTTTTCTGATAGGTAGGTCAGCATCGTCCTCTCTTCTTTGTATAGTTTGCGAATGAAATCAAACCGTCTTCTCCATACTATTCATGATATCATTTAGTTTTAGAGTACTTCCCCACATTTCTTTACCATGCAACAAATGGTTGGATAAAGCTACCTGATACTTATTGTACTTTATTTTCCATCATTAGACTTCATACAACATCCTGATTCTCCAAAAATAGATTAACCTCTCCCTATTTCTAATACTCGATTTCCATTTTTGCCATTTTTGCTATCTAGAGATTGTGTATTTTTAAAGAATTTATTTGTCAACTTAACATACATATAAATATGCTTCCTTGTTTTTCTTCTCTATGGCAGCGCAAGACAGCTAACAGTAAGGAAACCAAAGGGAAGGGTAACCTTTTGGTTGAAAACACACTTTTGAGAACAACATAGATGATGCAATCTTGAGATAGAGGCAACATGATCCTTCAACTTCAATATATATACTCACTTGGGTAAAATTTGATCCAATAAATTTAATTAATCAGAACAAACATGCATTACTAGAAAAGAAAAATTATCACTGGAGATAAAAAAAAAAGGATATACTAAGTTACTAACGCTCTCAACTGCCCCCCACACTGGCCATAAGCGGCAGCGCGCAGCGCAAATTTCTAGTTCTATCTATATATATATATAGGGCATAAAGCACCTGTGTACACAGTGTGTCGAGTGCCACTGCTCCTCGCATTAGGAAACCACAACATTGATCTTGAGGAGGTTCAGATAGATGTCACGATGGGGGTGGTTGAACCTTGGATCGAACCGCAATTGATCCGTCGCTCCATTTGCTGTGCGAAGGAGCACCGGTCGCTCCATTTTTTTATTTTTCTGCCCCGTGGTGCACCTATGGTTATCGTGGTTCGACCCTGTACGTACAGCCCTGCCTCTTAGGCCTGCAAGTGGGGCGGTTCGACCCTCTTCAAAATAGGACCCGCTCCTCGTTTCAGTAAATGGAGCAAAGCGGTTCGACCCTATGGCAAAGCGGGTCGACAAGGTTCACGACCCTCCGACCCCAATCGATCCTTAGGGTCGCGCGACGATAGAGACCTTGACGCCCTCCTGGTCGTCGTCGTCGGCCTCGGCGGCGCTGATCTTGGACGTCCAGCGCGCACCAGCAGGTGGATGACGACGTCGTCGGCCCTGCACACGTCGTGGATAACTTGACTGTCATCAAGGTCCCTGCCGTTGAGTACGAGCCACTTCTCATCAAGGTCCTCGCCGTCGTGTACGAGCCTCTGCTCTTCGGAGTCGGGTCGCGTGGCCGGCCGAGCCGCCGGTCCTTGGCGATCTGCCGACCGTCCACCCAGTCTCGACGCGGAACCTGAAATTGCCGCCCTGCACGGTCTCGACGCTGATGAGGCGCAGGTCGGGGATACGGATGACGAGGTGCACCACGTTGCCGTCAGCGACGCAGTAGTCCCGGATGCGGCCGTCGTCGCGCTATGGCTGCTCATCACTCGTCAGGTCAGGTATGTTGTTGCCGCTGTACCTGTAGCGACAAGAACGAAGCAAGGAAACTTAGCTAGCTACGGCGTGCGATTTAATGACGACCGGCAGACGGCGAGTAGACGATCGATCCGTCGTCCATGGTGCTGCAGATCGGCTACAACGAGCAGAGCATGCATGATCGATCGAGGTGGAATGAGACATGGAAGAGAAAAGCTGAGAGCAAGCAGCTCAGCTGCATTGGAGTGGCCTGCGTGAGAGAGCAAGGAAGCGTGTGCACTCCAGGCCTAGGCCCCGCTGGTGGCCGGCCGGGCGGCTGCTTCAGTTCGCTCCCCTGCTGGCCTTGCCAAAACGTGAGAGGGTCGACCCGCGGTTACCCACGGTTCGTTTTTCAAACGGTGCGGTTCGACCCTTGAACCTGGTTTAGTAGCAGTGGGGCGGCGGGTCAGCAATAGGAGCGCACCGCTCCGCCCCCCTTGCAGGCCTACTGCCTCTCCGGCTCTGCCAGCCTTTTAGTTAACGTGTACTAATCCCTGCCTCTCCATTTGCTATGCTAGTCCCAAACAAAAGCTTAGACAAAACTTTTAGCCAAAGCAAATCAAGGCCAGCCACCATCTAATAGCACTATTCTGCATCATCAAAATGACTAATCTGTTAAAGAACTACACCAGCGCACAGTGGAAATGACAGTCACATATATTTCAATACTAATTCACATAAACCTGCCTGATTGCACAGATTTTGTGCTCATGGCCATAAACACAGTAAACAATTTGAATGTCAAATAGTTTCAACTAACATGCTACAGAATATACCCTGATTACAATGCAGAGACCACTGATATCAACTCAGCTAGTGCAGATACTGGCGCTTGAGTCCAACACAATCATTAATCCACACACGACCAAACAAGCATACTCCACTTTCTTGATCATCTTGATCAAATCCTCCAAGAAAACTGAAAAATAAATCAAACTCCATCTCCCAGATGCATGGAGGAGCATATCCTCTCGCCCAGGGTGATCCTCCAAGAACTTGGTCACAGGAAAGTCACCAGTCCTGAAACAAATAGAAAGAACAGGAAAGTCATCAGTTCAAACACCATGTTGCAAAATCCTCTGTTCAGGTAGCAAAAAGAAACGATGACAAATCCTACACACAGCTGGCCTATTAAATTGGTTTTAGAACATGTGGTTTACTGGTAGAGGATCATTTTTCGCCAACAATTGTAGGCAAAGGTTACTCAGCACCAGTGCCATTTTAGCAGCTACCTTCACACAGGTACACTATAGCCCTCGAAGCAACACCACAGGACAAGAACCAGTAGCCATTACTTTGGGACAGCTTGCAGAAATAAAATTTCTGAAATCCCACAACGCTTGTGCAGGTTTCCCACAACGCTTGCCGGCTACTGCCTAAAACATCTAGAATATTGCAAGCATGTTGCAGCCTCAAGAATGAAAGCCTGAAACTAGGATGGATTTCAACACACATACCGAAATTTCATTCATGTTGATCAGGTTGCTCAATGAAATCATGAATACTTTCCATCCGAAATTTTGATGAACCTACATAAAAATATTTATTTAGAGGATATTTTCATGAAGACTTAAGGCATAGAATTGCAAATATAGTATATACAGATCTTACTAGAAGCTCGAATCCAATCTTGGACGGCACACTAGTGCTTCAACTGTTTCAGGAGCTAATCGACTTCTGTCATCAGTTATCACTCTCTTTCCAATGCTGAATGCTGACTCGAGGCGACCCGATGAAGCAGGCACCACTAAGATATCTCGCCATACGGGAAAGAATCGGATACTCAAGAGAGCTGCTCTTCCACCAAGCAAGAACATCAAAATGGCCATTGCGAGGAATGGTAGGCTTAGCTAAATATGTATCAAGCTCAGAAGGCAGCTCACTTGTTGAGGTAGCATTAAGGCTCCTGTGGATGTCCCAATCTGCATATCTTCCACTTGTGCTTGAGATCAGTTGAACATCTGCAACTTGTTGTGTTGCCTCTTCACTACCAACAGTCAATAGTGAGTACTCCTTAAACAGGTCCATCAATAGCTTCTTCACCCTAGCAATTTTAGACTCTGCATTGTTACCAAATGCTTTTCTCAAACGAAATTCTATGTACCCAAACTTAAACCTTGGATTAAAAAATAACAGGAAATGAGATCTGCAACCATGTTAATTTCCAGTATCTGTTGAACTTTCTCCACTCCTTGTAGCTGAAGTAGTGGACAACATGCATGAGCCTGCCAACAAATGAGATTCATGACTGAACTTTAGATTAGCACTGCCTGTATCTATTTCTATAATGCAGTACCATGCACCTAGATGTTTGAGCTGTTTGTAATATCAAGAATAAAAGGCTGAAATCACTTGCAAACATGATCGAACACTACTGAACTACTTAGCTTATCTCCCACTTGTCGATAAAGCTTAGAGCACGTAAAACCAACAAGTTATTTAATTCTCAGATAGAGTAATAGAGTTCCGGGCTGAAGACTTTATATATACTCTATTATGCCTACCTGTTTCTTGATTAACTTCCTCAAATTGGGCACCTGAATTCAACTTAGAAACGCATGTTTCCCATCTGTTAGGAAAAGGGGCAGACCTTCCTGTAAGTGCAATCAAGCTCTATGTGGGTTTTGGCGTTGATGACCACCGAATTAGGGAACTAATGAGATTTGTGGAGATGATATGCAGGAAATAAAATAAGGAGTTGATGTACAGGTCCTAAGACATATCATGAGCTAGTGGATGGTGTTTCCGGATCAAAGGCGTTTAAAGTTCTTTTATATTTTGAATCTTGAGTTTAGGAAACGCCGTACTATCAAGAGGGATTCTAGGACTCTTGGCTACATGTGAACTAAATGCTCAAAGCACCGGCTTCACCTAAAAACTCAACTCCAAGCCAAAGCAACCCGGCTAATCAACACTTTCTACCCTTATTTTGTTTGGCGCGGCAGCTGGTGCGGTTGGTTGGTAGTGCAGCTAGCGTTAAGTGCTTGCAAAGGTGCCACACTTAACCGACCGTTGGGGACCGTCGGGTATAAATACCACTCCTACCCCTCCCACAACGGTCCCGACTCATTCCTTCTTCAACCTCGAGCTAAAAGCCGGGGAAACCAACCTCTTGCTCTCTCTCTCACCTCCATTGAAGCACTTTGAGCTCCCCACTCAATCTCTCACTTCCCACCACGCATTCTTGAGAAAAAAGGCAAACAAACTTCGATTGGAGACCGGATCTACTACTTCCCCCACTCAAAAGAGCATTTGGTTCACGTTTGGCCGAACCCTAGGGTTCTTTACTCTTGGAGCTTGCTCCTAGACGGCTAGGCGTCGCCTTGAGCTTGCCCCCTTCGTGTGGCAGCCTTGGGAGGTTTGTAACCTCACACAAAATCAATACATTATCGCACATCTCTAGGGTTAGCTCCCTAGACTTGTGAACAGTGAAAAAGCAAGCCTTTGTGGCAAGCTAAGCCTAGTGTGGCAACCTCAACAACGTGGAGGTAACCCAGCCTGTGTGGCGACGGTGAACCACGGGATAATTCCTTGTGTCACTTGTGTTCTTTACATTCTTGTATTTATATTCTTGTGAGTTAGGGTTTCGTCCCGATCTATCTTGTTCCGGGTTCGTGCATATTTGGTTAGCTTTTCGGAAGTATTTATGTGCAGGAACAAGGAGGAATCACGAGCATCAAACTCCAACCCATAGATTCACTCTGCTTTCACATTTGTTCTGTCACTTTCGCTGGCGATTGCCGCAGATCCGCTGTTTTCGTTTCTGTCACACGCGGCAGTGCCGCACCTACTGGACTGACAACTTTGTTTAAGTTTTGACAGGTCAATTTTTTAGGGTAAGCCTATTCACCCCTCCCCCCAGGCTTCCATCAAATCCTACACTTCCTAGGCTTGAACGTTTATAATTGACATGATACTACAGACTGAACAAAAAATGCAATGCATTGAATACGTTTCTAATGGCATGCTTTCACGGCTGAAGGCTCAGAGCTTATTATTCCTGAAGATTAACTAAAGTGTCCATGCTATTGCATCCCTTCGGTTTCCCCAGCTTGTGTATGCATAGCGATTTCTCGGCTGAAGGCTTAGAGCTTAGAGCTTATTATTACAGCAGTCAGTTTTCTTGTCATCTATTGGCCGCCCTGTTTACATAGCGATTTCTAAAAACTCCTATCACAACCATGCACCTCTTTTAAGGTATCAGGCTTGTTTGCTCATATGGTTGTGTGAACAGTAGAATGTAGCTACAAAACCCATCTTTGTGCTAACATGTGATATATATCAATCTTGTATATTAGAATCCAATTTTGATGTCTGAAATTTAACTTATTAGATACGATTGAACTTTTGCAAAATCTAAGCATGCCTTCTGATTAAAATCATTCAGATTTTCAGTCAGTACTGCATATCAAGTGCACGAGCAGGTCAGATTAAAACAGTGGCAACGGAAAGCAACTTGACTAGGCCTTTGAAGGTTTCTTGACACTAGCATTAGAATGCATTAGAACTTTCTTGACTGCATTTTGAATGACTGCATCTTCCAATCAGCATCAGACGTAAAATGCTAGTGTCATAAAAAGGGAAAGGTGGGGGATGCTACCTCGGGAGGACGGCGGGAGCAGGATGGCGCCGGCGAGAGAGTACCACGGTCGTCTAGGGCGGAGCAGGATGTCGCGGGCGGTGGTCGGGAGTAGAGGAAGTCGCGGACGGGAAAGGGACGTCACCGGTAGACGGGAGCTGCGGACGTCGTTCGTGGCCAGCAGCGTCCCCAGCGAGAGCGCGGTGACCTCGGCCGTAGCCGGCGCCGCAGCCGCCATCGGTACCGCCTCCGCCGGCGCCTCCTTCCGGCAGCAGCTTTGCCCCTAGCCTCGACGCGGTGCCCCTTACACCGGTGAGCGGGAGGCGCGGATGGCGCTGGCGAGCGGCCTGGGGCAGAGGACGTTGCGGAGGGGGCGGGATTTCGCGGCCACTGTCCATGGCCGTCGGGGGCAGGATCTTGGCCGATGGCGGAGCTTGGACGGCGGTACCCGCGGCCGCCACCACACAGACGCGAGAGGAGAGGACTGGGTCGAACCACTCGACCCTAAGGTTCGAGTGCTTCTGAACCACAGATCCTAAAGTGTTTTGTGGGTCGGATTTGAAGCCCATTAGGATTGTTTTTTTGGGCCGGTTCGCCAAACCTGTGGGCCGAACCGAACCATGCCCATCGTGAGATAGATGGACAGGGGGAGCCTCTGGAGGCTAGTTCCGGCCCATGCTGGGTAGTGGAGATGGAGAACATGCTAGTGGGCACTGACCTGTTTGGGGAGATGACGCGTTGGAGCAAGCCCTCCATCTACCGGGTGCCGAACTGGGTCAAGAAGATGACCACCGACAGCGAGCAGGCCGCCTGGCCGTTGTTGGTGTCACTAGGTCCATTCCACCATAGCAGAATAGACCTCGCCGACATGGAGAAGCACAAGCTCCGAGCGGTGATGCACATAGGCTGTGTTTAGTTGCCTGAATTTTCCATCACATCAAATAAATTTTCCATCACATTGAATTTTTGGACGTATGCATGGAGTATGAAATGTAGATAAACAAAATAACTAATTGGACAGTACTTCAATCGTCAAAACACAACACAAATACCTCTTTTTACCCTAATTTGCTATCCTCAACCCCTCTACCTGCTGTTCGGCTCTTCTCTCCATGAGTTTTGCCGGCATCCTAGGCGGCCTTGCTGGCTCTAGGAGATCCTCCACGTGCTTCCTCCTGACGGATCATTCCGGAGGTGGTTCGGGAGCCTTTTCAGCCGAGAACGAGCTCCACATCGGCCCCTATCGGTCTCTAGATCGGTTTGGCCGGTTACGCTGCGTCTCTTGCTGTTGTTGCAGGTCTGTGTGCGGCCTCTAGAGCGTCGAAAGCCCGCTGGTGTGTTGGCTCGGATCCGTTTTGGCGTCAACAACATGCATGGGCCAGAAGACTTCCGGAAAAAAGGCTATTGGCAACTGCTCTCTGCACTGCACTGAACCAAGTTTACCGTTTGTGAGTAGGATAAAGCGGTAAAAAATCGGTTGTTTGTAGCTTGAGAAACTCCACGGTTTGTTGCTGTAATGGTATTCCATATTCGGTTGTAACTGTCGGTTGTTGAGAACCCCGAAACAAACCAATGCACGTCACCGCACAGTGCTCCGCCAAACTCTCCCAGCTGACTTACGTACTGCATTATTATTCGTGCGCTAGGTGTGCATGCAGTCGTGCACGTTCACACTACGTATGTGAGCTCTATCTGCGGTGTACTCGACCAAACGACATCTATTATCAACTAGTGATTTGCGCGCGCCCATGCGCGCGAGCAATGGCCACAGTAGTATTCGTAAAGAAAACGCAACATGGAGATTAGATGTTCGGATATGAACTAAATATTACGATTACCATAGATACCAATTTGTCCGCACGAACTAATAGTACAGGTGGGTTTATAGATGTTCGGGTTCGTCATAATCGTACATAAAAGAGTTCAGCGGTAGTCTACAAAGGAAGCGTGGGTGTGCGAGATGGCCTAAGAGGAATGCATGTCTCCATGTAGGAGTGAAGCGCTGTGGTGCCAGCGTCGAAGATATCACCAATGTTTCCACAAAGATCGGTCGAGGTGCCGGTTTTAATCCGATTCGAAGCTGCCCGCAGGCTCAGTCCGGGAAGCACATGTGTAAACGTTAGGCCATTCCATCTTAGTGTGTACATGCAATCAGAAGGGCGTGGCTGTGGTATACCTCACAAAGAGGGGTAGAAAGACTCGTCAGAGGAGACGCCATAGGATCGAGGAGGAGCTGGTATCTGACATATGGTTGCTGTACCTTCCACGATTAGGCTCCTGTGCTTGGCTGCATGACATGTCAAGACATGATTAGCGTGTTCATCGTGCATTGATCATTGATGTTTCATATTCATATGGATGTTACCCAAATAATTTTCTATAAAAAACAGAAATGATTATGGATAATGGCATGCACCCTTCCCACAGAATTTTAGTAAATCTGAGTAACAATTCAAGGGCTTAAACAACAACTAACACTGCATAGTTTGTCTGTTCTCCACAATCCAATATAAGCACACTCAACAGAGCATTATGTCTAATAGGTGAGATAGCATAAGTAGGATTAACATTTAATCTTGGATAACCAGTACTATGTGATCATGTGATGATTAGTTTTCTTCTTGACACACAGCTTAGAGACAACTGCACATAGATTGGAAGCTTCAGGTGTCAGGAGAATGAAATTCTGTTAGTGAAGTGTGGGCACACATACATGGTCTAGTACCTTTAGAGCAGCACCATCAAGAGCACGATAGTTCCAATACTCGATATGACACATGGTGCAATAGTAGTGACCCCGCATCGCAATGGCCCTGTTATTATAAACCATAAACCCTAAAACTACAAAGCATAAACGGTAATGTGCAAAAAAAAGAAAAAATAACTTACAACTATTACCTCTCAACAGCTGCACCATAACCCATCCCCGCCAGAGCAGGCGCAAAAATAAAACACGAAAAGCACATCATTGTAATATACATTATCCACCTAAATGTTCATAATGCTTGCTCAATTGTTTGTTTAGTGGAACTTCACGCTGAACAAATTTGCTTAAGTAAACCCAAAGAGACACATTTTATCATTATCAAGGCACTAAACATTTTACATTTTGTGCTTATAAAAAGAAATGTTTCTTCGTAAATAAAAATTGCGCACAATGTAGCATTAAGTCTAAGATTTCGTAGAGATACAAACATTTCTTACCGGACTAATAAAAAAAAAAATGATAGTAGGCGGTATTAAGTAGTCCATATGAGTAACCCCCAAGCAACACCATATCTCTTTAGTTTTTCTAGCAACCCTGTCAGTTGTAGCCAATGTCATTCCAAGGTCGTAAGTATAAACAAGATAGATCTAGATCCACACAAAGTAAGTTGACAAAAAGCAAGCTAATGTTATTAACCAATAATTCTTATTTTCGGATGATCTTACTCCAACCTTCCAACCATCTAAGAAATAGCTATCTTGTCCAACTTTATTTCAATATAGTAAGTTGACAAAAAAAAATCGCCGGGTATTATTTCAAACATGACTAATTAATAATTCCAAGAGGATTAACTTCGTGAGGTCTTCTCAAGGTCTTCAAGTGCAAGATCTACTTCCACTCAACAGATTTCCAATGTAAAAATAACATGAACTTACCAAATTATACCATGGCATCTAGATAGGATATGGCAGGTTATCATCATTGGTGTTTGGGTTTACGATTAGTGAATACTCTTTAGTTGAGAAACTTTTGGCCGTCTCTTTTCCATCTTTGCTTGGACCTCGTGCGTAATCCAAAGGAAATATCAAATCTGATCTATGAAAAAAAAAATGCAAACCGATAAGGAAAGCTATCATGTCTCACAACAATCATACGGTATCATAGTGGAGCCTCAGGTGTGTCCGCTCGTTTCTTCACCACTAACCACATCGATCTAGCCACAAAATGCGAAAGCGCTTAAGTTTGAGATAACATCACTAAGATGTACTAAGATCAATATCTTATCATCAAGGTTTTTGTAATCGCTAATTAAACTCTTAAAGGTGAGACGGTTTCTGACTTATAAAACTTGTATACGTGTTTACACAAAGTACACAAGATCATGCCAATTTAAGTTCCCGATTGCCCGCATGATAGAGGGAAGAAAGGTTATGACCCATATTGAGATTACGTGCTCTAGCCGAAAAAGGGTCATTTGATAGACAAAAAGGCAAAAATTACATAAAAAAAAAAGAGACATGTATAGCAAAAAAGGGTGTGGAGCGGCTCGGTGATTTGATGACCGCCATGATCATATTTGGCCATAAAGTTTATGGCGGTCATCAAATCATAAAGTTTATGGCGAGTCATCAAATCATGCGATGCATCCATGATTTGATGAGCAGCTCCCGTGAAACTTTATGGCCAAATATGATCATGGCGGTCATCAAATCACTTGGCCTCGGACCGATGCTCCCTTTGTTATTCCTTCCCTAGATAAGAGTCATCGGTGGCACCGACTTTCTAAAGCCCAAAACAACGACAAAACCAAGACCAAAGCATCCATGGAAGCATGCAAGCCATCCACCCTAAGCCATCAACCCAGCTAGGCTAAAGGAGTTGCTTAGAGGTGGATGTTTCACATGTTTTTATGACACTCCCAAGAAACACCAATAACGTAACCAACTCGGTGCCACCTCCTCTCAAACTAAAGTCATCATCGACCGTGCATTCAAGCTCAACAGATTCTCGCCAAACCGATCATCACAACCAAATATACCTTCGAAGATTCTAAATCCACGGTAGCCATAGAATCATGTGACACATGCAGCCCAAGCCATCAACCCGGCCAAGCAAGGAGTTGCTTAGGCATGTATGTATTGCATGACTCAATAATCCGCCACATCCAAACATGAGCATAACCGTGCACAAAGTTCCAGTAAAGCAAGAGCCAAAATCCGGAAAACACAAGCAATGCAAAGAAGAGGAGGAAGAACGAGGGAAAGGTGACGGTGAATTTGGATCGCTATCCGGGGTATATTCAGCTTTGGAAGAGCGGCAAAGACCGTCGAATTGACGATCCGAGGGCCAAGAAAATTTTGAACGACGTGGATAGTGTCGTCGCGCTATGGCTTGCTATATTCATATCTTTTAAATAAATAGTCAAATCGATGAGGTATTAAATAAATAGCCAAATCGTAATGAGGTAGCCGAACCTGGTTGCATATTTTAAATCCATACAAATATATAATATACGAGAACCATAAATATGTATGAAAGAATACACTAAGCTCAATGATTGATTGTATTTAAAAAGGCGTTGTTTATGCAAAACAAGGTTTGGGATATTATGAGGCGGTAGGGAATGTCATGAAAACACCGGTATCTCACGCCAACAAATACCAAGCCGAACCTTATCAATCCTCACATATTATTAGAGTGCAAGTGGCATAAGCTACAACCTGTTAGGAAACTGAATAAGATAAGTTTGTGCAAAAAAAAAAAAGGACGCAACATGCATTATATTTTTTGACCAAATGACAAGCATCATACTAAGCCGGTAAGGAAAACACGGTCCAAATTAATAATTCCTCCCAAAAGAATCATCACCACAAACCAAACATTTGATGACTGTTGCATCCATAAAGTTGGCCAAATCATGGATGCATCGCATGATTTGATGACCGCCATGATCATATTTGGCCATAAAGTTGCAAAGAAAGCATAAGTTAAGTGAACAAAATGAAAGGCCTAAGATGGAATCATCACTTGGCCTCAGATCGATGCTCCTTTGTTATTCCTTTCCTAGATAGAGTCATCGGTGGCAATCACTTTCTAAAGCCCAAAACGACGACAAAACCAAGACCAAAGCATCCATGGAAGCATGCAAGCCATCAACCCAAGCTAGGCTAAAGGAGTTGCTTAGAGGTGGATGTTTCACATGTTTTTATGATACTCCCAAGAAACACCAATAATGAGAACCAACCCGGTGCCACCTCCTCTCAAACCGAAGTCATCATCGGCCGTGCACCCAAGCTCAACGAGTCTTCCAAACCGATCATCACAACCAAACATACCCTCGAGAAGATTCTAAATCCCACGGTAGCCATAGAATCATGTGATACATGCAGCCCAAGCCATCAACCCAGTCAAGCAAGGAGTTGCTTAGGCATGTACGTATTGCATGACTCGGCCCGATGTAGTGGTCGGTCAAGGCAACCGGTACAAGAAGCCAATGTTTAAACTCCATTGTGATGCAAGGCTTTCATGGAAGGGGACATTAAAATTTAATACCAAGATAATAGTTCAACAAATCGAGCATAAAAACAAAGAAACCAGAATATGGATTACTTGCCCGCTCTCTCAAGATCGGCGAACCAAACAGGTCGGTTGGGGAACGAACGGATCCGGCCATGGAGGCCCCGGATCTGGTCGCGAGAGGCCATGGATCGACCCTGGGGAAGGTTGGCGAGTGAAGGAGAGGAGAAGCGAGGGAGAGAGGCTGCCTTCACCTGGGGGTCACTCGCGGCTGGAGTCCTCGTCGGCCGGCCGTGGCCGGGCCGCCGCGTGGGGAGGCCGGCGGCCTCGGCGCTGGACCCGCCCGGGCTGGGCGGCCTCCACGCCGGGCGCCGAGCGCCGGCGAGGGAAGAGGGGGGAGAGAGAGAGAGAGAGAGAGAGAGAGAGAGAGAGAGAGAGCAACTCAACCTGCGCGCGGCCGGGCAGCCCGCCGACCATTGGCCGGCTCGCCGGCGGCGGTGGACGCCCGTGTCGGTCGATCTAGGGTTTAGGTGAGAGCGCCGCCGCCTCCATCGCACTGCCCGCGCCAGGAGGGGGAGAGAGAGAGAGAGAAGGAGAGAGAGGAGGCGGAGAGGGGAGGCGGGAGCGGCGGAGCCGCCGGCGCGGCTCACGCCCTCCTCGCGTCGAGAGAGACGGAGAGAGGGAGAGGAGAGAGAGAGGTTTTTTTTTTTTTTTTTTTTTTTTTTTTTTTTTGCCGGGACGAGGGGAACGGGTATATATTTCAGCCTGGAAGAGCAGCAAGACCGGCCGGATTGTCGATCCAAGGGCGAGAAAAATTTTGAACGACGTGGATAGCGTGAGGCCGGGTTTGCTCCACACACAATATTACTCTTAAATATCGGGCTTTTCATCGAGGGACGAGCTCACGGACTTTAGCCCTTTACTCCTACAGACGGATGAGCAACCACCGGTACGACGTCTGACCACCATTTACTCCCTCCGCCCCTACCCGAGACACAGATGCCGGCAATTATATATTAAAATATATAAATATTTATGCTAAGTAATTAGCATCATCGAAAAGATCTTTAAGTCTAGTTTTTAACAAATTTATTTGAAGATTTAAATGTTGCACGTATTTTCTATAAATTGAATCAACTTTATGGCACGCATCCCACGGTGACCACCTTTTAGGGACGGAGGGAGTATGCACTTGGGGAGCAGATCAGCCACATGATGCTGGATGTCATCATGTCGGGGCATGTTTGGTTGCCGCCGCGGCCCACGCCGCCGCCGTGGCGCCACCGGCCGTGGCGGACGACTCGGCCACGGAACAGTAGCAAACTGGAGAGGACAGGTGCTAGCAATTATTACACGCATAGGAGCGGAAGGACGTGAACCTGGCAGAAAACGACAGCACAAGTACAACAGCCCGGCAACAAGCAACACAAAAAGACAACCGATGACAGCAATTATTATCCGACACCAGCGGCGGCAACCAAACAGCAGCCACAGCGCCGTGGCGCCACATGCGTGGCGAGGCGAGCTGTGGCTGCCAAGCAAACAGCCCTCAATGACCAACGCGCTGTGTGTCAGGGCTCAGGAGTATTAAACTCAGGCAGCAATGCGAGGAAATGAGAAGATGGTTGAGCCGGAGGGTGGTGTGGAGGTTGATAGTGGATTGGTGCCAAGGTAAAAGATCACGGATACTGGACGCTATTACGGGCGCTAAGTTTCAATAGCGGCATATGGTAATCACACATCATGTTAAATATATATATAACAAAGAGTTAGTATAAATAGCCATTTAATTGTACTCGAAGAACTAATGTCTCACATATTTAATAGGAGACTAGCAAACATATACTCACTTTATCCTAAAAATAGTGTTATTGTAGGGTTAGTGATCAAAACAAATATTACTTTCTTTTGGGAACATTGTAAAACATATTACTAGTATTTGCATCTCTTAGTAAGTTCATTATAAAAAAGATATTCAGCGATGTATCTAATGAGCGGCCAACCAGGTGATGCATACAAGAGTACAAGACAGGTTCGTTTTTATAAAAAAAAACTATACAACTCACCTACGTGTAAAGGAAAGGAGCGGTGGATTTACAGGACTTTGTGCAAAGGTATTTTCTGATTCTTATCTTCATTGGTGCTTACTCAGTCAGTTTATTCCTGGCCTCTGGATGGCTGGACGAAAAGCTCACAGCTCGATAGCTTGCTTGACTCGGCTCTTTAGTGGTTCGGCTCTGCTTGGCTCGTTTGTATTTTTCAACGAGCTGAGCCAGCACTTTAACTCGTGCAGTTAACGAGTCAGCGCGCGAGCTAGCTCGAGCTGGCTCGTGAGCCTAATGAGCCAAAATTATTAGCCTTAAATTTTTTACTAGTTTTCAATGACTTCATGTATTACACTTTACAATTGGTAGATAACTAGACATTGACTCTATAAACTTGTGAGTACTATGACTATTTGTTTTAAATGAATGTATGGATAATCAATAATAAATTATGGATGTATTATGTATGATATGGAGTATGAACCATAGATAATGTTTGGTGTAGAATTATAATGCACTAGTACATATTATTTTTGTTTGATTTATTAGGTCTTATGAATGGCTATTATTATATTATTTATATTCTCAAACTTTAAATAATATATATTATATTTTTTTTATTTTTTATGACTAGCTCACGAGCCTAACGAGCCAGCTCGAGCTCGTAAATGAGCCGAGGTGAGCCTGCCTTCCGAACGAGCCGAGCCAAACGAGCCGAGCTGGCTCGTTAAGCCACCTTTAATCAAGTATATGCTTACACTACCGGAACTCGGCGATATCCCGTGAGGCCTTTGCTCACGGGAAAGGCCCCTTTTCCTCACGGGAAAGGCGGGGGTAAAACACGGATACCCGTGGCCGGGAACGAAGGGGCGGAAATCACCCTTTCCCGTGAACACAAGCATCTACACACGGGATATCCTTTCCCGTGATCCCATTTAGCACACGGGATAGACATCCCATTTAGCACACGGGATAGACTTAACGGCGGGGGGGGTGGGGCGTCAACGAGGGGAGGTGTGTGGAACCCGTTATGGCCTACGTGGCTGTTGCATAAAACGACGTTTTGGGGTTATTTCCGTGAGCGTAACGGAGTGGCTCACGGGATATCTATATCTTTCCCCGTGAGTCGGGTTGTGCTCACGGGATAGATTTGGCCGATTTCCCGTGAGCCGCCTCCACTCACGGGAAAGCTTTGGCCTCTTTCCCGTGAGCTACACACCGGAAATTGAGTTTTTTTTTTTTTTTTTTGTTCCAAAGACATAAATGACACATATAAATATATATATACATAGCACAGATTGCATAATATCACATATATAGCTCGATAAATCCATAATACCACATATATTACATAAGATCCAACCAAGTCACAAGTTCAACCACATGTCCATGAGTGCAACCACAAGTTCACAAACTCACATAAAATCCAAGTTCACAAGTTCAAGTGCACAAGTTTTGAACCTAAATCATGACAAATTTACGGCCACGGCCTCCAACCTTCCAAGCACGTTCCCAAGCGTCCCGGTTGAGATTGGTTCGGAGTTGGGTTCGAGGCATGAGAATTATCCCCGCACGTAGGCAAAAATAAATAGTTAAAAATTTGTGAGACAAAATTCAAGGTAGATTCTATTAACTTGAAAAAAAAGAAGATAAATAGTTAGAAATTTCGCAAGCACCTCCCCCGCACGGAGGGGTTTCCAACCTGCAAAGAAAACAACGGCTCGATGGCCGACAACCACATGTCCACGTGCGCATCTCATGGTGCATTCAAAACTCGTGATCATATCCATTCACATTCATATATGCATATTTCGAGTTACGGGAGACAAACTCACGGAGAGGCTCCATGCGGTGGAGGGAAGATCGACGGCCGACCGTAAGACGGGCGGTGGCGGGAAGACGGGCGGTGGGACGAAGACGGGCGGTGGCGGGAAGGCGATCTCCGGTGGCGGTGCACACCAACGGCCACCAACACGGCGGAGGTACGCTAGGAGAGCTTCCATGCTCTTACGGTCTGCTCGACCCTCTCTCTTTGCTCCGCTCGAGCCCTCTCTTGCTCCATGAGCCCTTGCCCGCCTCCCTCTCCTTAGCCTCCTCCCGTCGCTTCCTCTCTTCCTCTATCTCGGGCCTATTTCAACACAAAGTTAGAACACGGTGAAAGAGTATGTAACGATAAATGAACCTTAAATAAAAATAAATAAACCTCAAGTCCGGAGACCGTAGCACGGTAAGTGCTTGGCCGCTCGCGTATCACCGGGCCCCCGAGCGTGCACCGGAGCTCGATAGCTTCTTTGTGTTGTGCGGGTTGATAACGCTATCACCCAAATAGTACCGCCCGTGCTTCTTGCCTCCTCGGCGATCATGGCGATGTCCCCCTCAATGTCGTGCCCGCGGGGATCGAAGCTTTCTCCATACCGCTCCCGCCACCGGGTGTACCTACCGATCTTCTCGTAGGCGGTCGGGTTGGTGTAGGCTTCGGGCCCGACCTCGGGGGTTGAAGACGGCTGGCGGGATCTTTATACCTGCCCCGTGTGGGAGCAAGCAAAGGCCTTGAGCGTCTTGATTGGCTCGCCATGTGTCGCGCTCCTATGTGAGAAAAAGAAAAGTAGCTAGAATGCTTAGAAAGTATTGAGTTGCACATCGAGAAAATAAGAATTGGATAACACTTACATATCTAGCTTGGTAGGCCGCGAGATTAAGGTTGCCTTGATGGTGTGGTACACCTGGCATCATGGCACGCCGTTCCCGGTAGTCGTTGTGGACCTCCCGATAATCAGATCGACCCACTTGTCCACTGAAGCTCCCGGCAAAGAACGCCTATGCAACAAGCACCACTGCGGAATCACCTACGAGGACACCAAGTATAACACATATTATAAAAATCACATTAAGCATAATTAAACTTAGTATGACCATTCAATATTTACCTCCATGTATTGTTCTTTGGTCGGATTCGGCGTTTTCCATTCCTCCTTATCGAGCCTCCTTTTCTCGTTTATCGCGCACCACGCCCCGACGGCCCGGCGGCGTGCCTCGTACCACATGTGCGCCACAAGCTTGAAACAGCGTTTAGAGCCACTTCATCCTTCTCACCCTCGTATCCCTCCTCGCACTTGAAGTATTTACGCACATAGAAGCAATGTAATAAGTCATTATTTCTAATATTAGAATTTGAAGCGATGTATTTGTACACTACAAAGGCGACATAGACTTACCCAAAACTCTTTGATCACACGCACCGCCTTGTTACTATATTTTATGCCATCCTCATCATAGTTGTCCTCAAAGTCCACGTCTTGGTGGAACGACGTGATGAGGATGCTCTACTCCGTCGATTTTAACAAGGCCGGGGTAGTGCTTCTTGACCAGAATACCAAGAATGCCATTGGGAAGGCGTCCTTGAACCGAGTTCACGGTGACAACAAAACCCCTGCCCAAATGATCAAGAATAACTATTAGTTCCTATTACGATTTTGAAATATGAAAAATAAGAAAGTAGTGCTAAAGTGTAAAGTAAATTACCTTGGGCTCTTTGGTCTTATGGTCGGTTTACGGTCCTCGGCCGGTAGTCGATCCGAGTGCGGAGGGGCATCGCAAGTAGACACGCCTCGGCAGAGAGGAAGAGGAACCCCCTCCCGCACTTCGGCTAGTCCCCTCCGCGTGGTGCGACGCCCGAGCGGTCGCGTGGTGTGACGCCGAGCAGTCCGCGTGCTACGACGCCGAGAGGTCCACGTCCTCCGCCTCCGCCTCCGCCCGCCGCCGCCTCCTCCTCCTCGTGCACCTGGTGGTGGCGGCGGTGGTCGGGCTGCACGACGCCCGCCCTGCCCTACCCCGTGGCGGTGGTGGTGGCTCGACGCTTCCCCTTCCTCGTTGCCCTTGCCCTAGCGAGGCTACACTTCTGAACCTCCCGGTCATTTTCTTGAGGACATTCGTTCGAGGCATCTTTTGAATGACCTACAATTAGATGTACATAATTAGTAAAAATACAAAATTAAATAGAACATAATTATGAAGAGATGAAAAACCAATAATCGAACATAATTATTAAGAGATGCATAGTATTACATGTATTAGAAATAATCCTCATCCCTCATCACGATTTCAAGACCGTTGTCGGATCATAATCCTCATGATCACTATCATCCATGTCTACGTCTTCCAACATATGAAGATTGGCCGGATCCATGGGAGGAGGAACGACGTCAACACTGCATTTGTCCTTAAGTAATTTCTCAAGTAACTGTAAGTCCTTCGCATCTCAAACCTCCTCGTCCTCCTCATCATCAACAACACTTTCATTGTCTACTTCCATGTCGTTGGGCCGATTATTTCTATCACAAATTTACCTTGTAGCCCTTCTTCTTGGAAGAACTCTCCCTCATATGTGTTTGCATTAAAATGGTAATCGTCCCTGTTTGGGACAGGTTATTCTACCGTGTGGCAATACCTTCGCACAACATCCCAACCCTTAAGCCGCTCGTCGTCCTGGCAACACCATGGGAGATAATAAACTTGTGTGGCATGTTGAGCCACAATGTAGACATCATCTCCGGCCATCTGGGAATCTTGTCGAATCCCGAACAATCCCAAGTTGTTCGAGGTCCAAATTTGTTATTTCAGGATCGAACCAATGGCACTTAAACACGACAGGAGCAAGCCGTTTAGAGCCGGAGAAATGGAGCTCGTATATTTCTTCAATTCTTCCATAATAACCTTTAGTGCTAGTTCCATCATCACCTTTAGTGAAAACTCCGGTATTTGTGGTTTTTCGGTTTGGTCGATTCTGCTCATAGCTCGTTGTGTGGTAGCGATATCCATTCACGTCATAACCGGTAAATGACCTAACCCTGGTCTCAAAGCCATTGGCAACCTGTATGAGCTCGGGATGCATACCCGGATCGGTCAGTGCCTGCAAGCTCAAGCAGGATAAATGAAATGAGACAGTTCGTTAGCATATCAAACGAGACGTTATTTAACATGAATTGGACAGTACCTGACGTTTGAACCAACTAATGAAATCGGGTTTTCCATTGCCAGCACCTTTGTCTAAGCGGCGCCCAATTCATGTGCTTCGGGCGGCGTTCGTTAACGCTTTAATTGCCTTTGAAATTTCCTATACCAACGAGAGACAAAAAGGGTTGGATGCGGGATATTAAGTACTAGAAGACAAGTAGGTTCTATGCTTAGAGTTGTGACTTCATTGTATGTAAGGAAGCACTTCGTCAAGGTTGAAAAGTATATAATTCATTATCGATCCACTGGATTTGTCAAGATCTTTAATTTTGAGCCACTTGCACGTCCTAGTTCTCCTTGGAAAAGGCCGAGGGTTGATTCATTTTCATCGGCATTGCAACGAGGGGGTGGATAATGCGAGCTAGGAAGGTTGTCACCATAGTATTTTGATGTGAAGTCGACACCTCCCGCCGAACCTTTGCTTCGCGATGGAACCCTCAATCTTACACTTATTTTTACAATCGGACCGAACATGCTTCAGAACTCTCTCAACAAAGATAGCACCAACGAGCGTGCGGGGCCACCCACCCTTGCCTCGTATGGAAGGTGCAAAATCAAATGCACCATCGAACGAAGAAGCCGGCGAAAATATCTTCTCCAACTTACGAGACCAATACATGTGCCATTTTTTCTATTTCTTCTAGTGTGGTCCGAGATAACTCTTTAGCACAAAGCGCCGAAAGAAATTGCTCAACTCGCCATCACATGCCGGACATGATCGGGGACATAGCCTCGAAGCATCACCGGAAGAAGCCGCTCCATCCATATGTGGTAGTCATGACTCTTGAGCCCATTGATTCGCATAGTAGATAAGTTCACTCCCTCCTCCTCAGATTTCTTTGCATACCCATCGGGGAACATTAATTTTCAAAACCATTGCGGTACTTCCCTCCTTTGGGGCTCGCTCAACACGTAATCGGCCTTAGGTTTTTTTTCCATCTCTTGCCATTGCTAGGAGGCTTCATTTCTTGCTTCGGTCACGTCACACAACTCGCGGATCAATTCTAGCCTTAACATTGTCCTTTGACTTGCTAGTTTCCATGAATGTTCCAAAAAATACTCGGCGATGTTCTTTTCGGTATGCATTAAATCAAGATTATGTGGAAGAAGAAGGTCATCATAATAGGGAGCCTCTCTAATCCCGACTTGTGAGTCCATGCATGATCCTCGCCATAACCCACAAAGACACCATTTTCATCAGCCACAAGAGAATCCACTTGAGCGTGTACCTCAGCAGATGTCATCATCTTCGGCTCTGGGTCCGTAACTTGGAGACCTTTCGTAAAGTTCTTCTTGTCTAGCCTGAATGCATGGTCGAGGGGCGGGAAGCGTCGATGCTTGTCGAACGCGAGAATACTTATCACCCTTCTTCAACCCGGGTGAACCTCACAGCCGCCTTGCATCTTGGGCAAGGGAACTTACCGTGCACACACCGCCCCTACGAATATCCCATACGCCAAGAAATCATGCGGGGAGTAGTGGTACCACACGTACATCCCGAAATTTCTCTTCAAAGCTCGGTCAGACGTCCAAAACCCTTCATTCCAACCTTTGATCAATTCATCAATCACGGGCTCTAAGAACACACCCATTTTATTTCCGGGTGGCGAGGAATTATCAAAGACAAAAGAATGTTCTTACATTTGAAAGCATACACCGGGAGAGAGATTGGCCGGGATAACGAATACTGAGCCAACAAGTGTATGGGGCAGCCATCATTCCATAAGGATTGAACCCATCTGTTGCCAGCGCAACACGCACATTACGAGCCTCCATAGCTTTGTCAGGATGAATATTATTGAAATGGGTCCATGCTTCGGCATCGGATGGGTGTACCATCTTATCTGGATTGTAGCGACGCCCATCTTTGTGCCATGTCATCCGTTTTATGAACTCCTCGGTCATGTACATCCGTTGTAACCTCGGTCCGAAGGGAAGGTACCGTAGGATTTTCACGGGGACCTTAAGCTGCCTCTTCTCACCGTCTTCACCAGGGTCTACCTCTATGAACCTTGAGGATTTACACTTTGGACAATGCGTATCATCTTTGTACTCTTTCCTAAATAAGACGCACCCGTTCTCACAAGCATGTATCGCGCTTTCGTATGGCATCTTGAGTACCTTGAGGAGTTTCTCCGACTCATACATGTTCTTTGGCAAAGACGTGACCTTGCGGAAGCAAGCCCCCAAAGATCGTCAACATGTCGGTGAAGCCGTCTCGACTAATATTGCATCGGGCCTTCAAGTCCATAAGGCGTGAAATGGCATCTAGTTTGGAGACCTCACAATAGTCGTGAAGGGGTTTCTGTGACGCCTCCAACATGGTATAATAGGCCTTTGCGGTTTCTTCTGGCTCCTCCTCCCCCTCATCCCCAAGTCCTTGACCAAAGTTTCCGGCATGAAAGCCATCTATCATGTCTCCTATCCCGGCATCAGAAGCAAGATCATCGATGCGTTGCCTCACCACCTCGTCTCTCATACGCTCAGTTTCACCATGGAAGATCCACCGCTTATAGCCATCCGTCCATCCATACTTGGGAAGATGTTTAGACATGTCCTCCTTACTTTGCCTTTTTTTATTCTCACATTTCTTGCATGGACACCAAACCTTACTCGCACCTCGAGCATTCTGAAAAGCCTTGTCCACGAAAGCACTGCTCTTCTTAACCCACTCAAGGTCATAATCTCCAAAACTCCTCCAACCATCGTATATCCACGCACGGTCATCCATTCTCTATCATATCTTGGCGAGAATATAAGAATGCAGTGCATCTACACAACGATCCTACCATCTAATAGGTGAAGATAGGTCCTAATCCCACCCGAGGATGCGTAGATGAGGTCGGTTCCATGCTCCACTCTATCCGAGACAGCTGCAGCAGCACCTCCCATTTGTTCTCCAAATACACGCCCCTCCCCGAGAGGGGGAGCCTGTGTATTCAAGAACAACAGGGGAGATGCTGCCGAAACTCTAAATCGCAGGAGTGGAGCATGGAACGAGCCTCATCTACGCATCCTCTGCTGTCAAAAAACGTGGACAATTCAAAAATGATAGATACGGTTATAGGTATGCGGGGATCGCATACTTCCAACCGTATCTCTTTTCGAACGGGAGACGCCTTGGCGAGCCTGCGCGATCTAGCTACGACCATGACACGGAAGGAGGGGATATACCTAGGGTCGCGGTGGAGTCGCTACCCGGCGAGGAAGAAGATCGTGGCTGCCAAGGGACTCCGGCCGGCTCGGCAAGGCACTCAACTCGGCCCGGAGGGCTCCTCTCTCGCATAAAAAGAAACACACGGGATCGGTTAAAAATTTTTGAGAACCTCCCGCACGGGGAGGTTTCCAATACCCGCAAACAAAACACACGGCACGATGGCCGACAATCACATCGGCACGCGATGGCCGACAATAACATTCAGGGCACGATGGCCAACAACTTTGTGAAGGTGAAGACGGCGACGGCGGGCGGACGGATGACCTCACCATGGGGCCGCCCGGCGGGCGACTGGGCGGTGCGAGGTGTCTTGGCCTTGCAGCCGGCGTCGGGGCACGCACGCCGGGCGGCGGCGTCGAGACCTCTCTTCCCCTTCCCCACTCCTCCTCCTTCTCCTCCTCCCTTCTCCTCCTCCCTTCTCCTTCCTTCCTCCTCCTCCTTTCTTCCTCCTCCTCCCTTCTTCTTCCTTCCCCCCTCCTCCCTTCTTCTTCTTCCTTCCTCCTCCTCCTCCCTTCTTCTTCTTCCTTCCCCCCTCCTCCCTTCTTCTTCTTCTTCCTTCCCCCTCCCTTCTCCTCCTCCCTCCTACTCCACCGCCCCTCCTACTCCCCTCCCTCGCTCCCGGCGGCGCCTGAACGGCGTGGCCAAGGCCGCGGCGGTGGATGGGGGCGGCGGACGGCGGGAGGGAGGCGGCGCGGCGGCGGGCGGCCGGAGGTGTGCGGGCGGCCGGGGCGCGGGCCGACCGGGACGGGCGGACGGCGGGCGCGGGTCACCGGCGGCGGGCCGGCGGGGTGTCGGGTCCGCGGCGGCCGGGCGAGTGTGCGGGCGAGTGCGTGGTGTGTGTGTTAGAGTGTGAGGTGGGGAGCCGGGGAGCCTGGTCGGGTTGACTAAATTTTAAAAAAAAAATCTTTCCCGTGATGGATCCGGGGGGGATCACGGAAAGACTCCTCCTTTCCCGTGATCCCCCGGATCCATCACGGGAAAGAGTAAAAAAAAAAAACCACCGCAAGCTCTCGCAAGCACCCCGTGAGGCGGGTCCCCTTTCTCTTTCCCGTGATCACGAGGATATGCTCACGCGGGACATCTCAAAGCTTTCCGTAGGCTGCTCACGGGAAAGATAATTTTCGTAATTTAAATTTATTACCCCCTCTTTCTTTTTGTAACATATATCTTTTCAAACTTTGATCAAGATTACTTCAAAAATACCTTATAACATACACTCACCCATACATAATTGATCCTTGCGCGAAAAAATGGCCATTATTTCATGTGGTTCTATCTCCTTTTTTTCAAAATTGTATTTACTTAACTACAACAAAAAAAATTATAATAATTACCAAAATAATCAAAAAATTCTCGAAAATAGACATGACACAATATCGAGGTCATTTGCATATAGAAAAAGTTTCAGTAGCCAAACCACAACTTGACCGCCACGTCCACATGAAATCACTTTGGATCATTCTCAACAAACATGAAACTTCTACGTAGATGTTAGAGCTTGCGAACATCGTGACGTGCCAACTTGTGCGAACCGTTCCCAATTTTTTATCATAGCCTCGCATAAGATATCATGACATATTATCAAATTTCTCATGATTTTTTGCACATCGGTTTATTTTCTAGAATTTTTAAACCACTCGAACGAGGGATTAACGTTCATGATTTTGTATTAAGATGTTCCAGATTTCATTATTTTTTAAATGCAAGGTCTTACATTGTGTTGAGTATGAGGAATATAAATTTTCTACTAATTTTTTTTTCAAAAAATTGAAGCACTTGTAGTTCAAATTTGGCTTTATTTCATAAATTCCCATAAAAGAGAATAATTACCTAAATATATCAAATAAAGTCAATAATTCACCAAACTTTAATATTGAGTGCAATATGATGCGCAACAAGTGTAGAAAAAGTTTGGAGATAAAAATCCAAAAAAATTTTCCGTGAGCTTCTTTCCGTGAGCGGGATGTACCCCTCACGGGAAAGGGGGCCCTTTGCCAGAGGCCTACTGTTTGGCCCACGGGAAAGCCTGCTCACGGGAAAGAGATATCCCGTGAGCTAGACGGAGTTCTCACGGGAAAGGGTGGACGGAGGGGCGGAGCGGGTCTGGGCCGACGGCCGTTCCTTTCCCGTGAGCCCCCTCCTCACGGGAAATGAGTGGGAGATTTCCCGTGAGCATTCCATCACGGAAAATTTGATATCCCGTGGGTATTTTCTTTCCCGTGATGTTTTCACCCTGCTCACGGGATCTCTTATTGTTTCCCGTGATTATTTCCTGTTAGCTCACGGGAAATCGTTTCCTCACGGGAAATCGCCGGATTCCAGTAGTGTTATACGTCCGTATAAGAAACTGCCGGTCTCCTATTCTATCTATATATATATAGGGCATAGAGCACCTGTGTACACAGTGAGTCGAGTGCCACTGCTCCTCACATTAGGAAACCACAACATTGATCTTGAGGAGGTTCAGATAGATGGAAAGGGGTAAGCCTGTGGAGGCTAGTTCCGGCCCATGCTGGGTAGTGGAGATGGAGAAGAAGCTAGTGGGCACTGACCTGTTCGGGGAGATGGCGCGTTGGAGCAAGCCCTCGATCTACCGGGTGCCGGAGTGGGTCAAGAATATGACCACCGACAGCGAGTAGGCCGCCTACTACCGGCCGTTGTTGGTGTCACTAGGTCCATTCCACCATGGGAAAAAGACCTCGCCGACATGGAGCAGGAGGAGCGCAAGCTCCGAGCGGTGATGCACATAGTCAAACGGTCCCGCAAGTCTCTCAGAGAGTTCACCACCGCCATTGAGGGGGTGGCAGAAGAGCTGATGGACGCATACGGCAATCTGGATGACAATTGGCGCAAAGCAGAGAGATACCTCTTTGTGAAGATGATGGTGCTAGACGGGTGCTTCTTGTTGGAGATGTTGAAGGGGTTTTCACGCAAAGAGGCACCTCGTGACTACGCGACCAACGATCCAGTCTTCAGCGTGCAAGGCATGCTTTGTTTGTGGGTTGGCATCCGGTGCGATGTGCTCGTTATTGAAAACCAGATTCCTCTGCTTGCATTGTATAAGCTTGAAGAAATTTGGAGCGGCGCGACACATCTGGTATGTACATTTCAGTACCACCCTCTAGCCCATATGAAGCATACTTAGTACTATTTATGACACCACTTCAAGTGTATGTACTACTATTTTCATCAATCTAATTCGTTAATCTGGTTACACCAAATAAATACATTTAGTTATCATGATTAGTGAGCGAGATAGAACCTAGCATAGTTTTCTTATGAAAACTTGTGCTCTTTTTTTTATCCTGGAAATGTGGAGCCAATTAAATGTGATGGCTGCAGCCTTGGTCTTGTTTACACAACTTTTTTTATGCTTGACTTGGCTGTAAGGCCTTTCATTGGTTGACTCAAGCCCAACCAACTTGCGAGCACACAAACTGATTACAAATTCAAGGAGGGGATCTGTCCACACCTCGGACTGACCCGGGTCCCAACCCAAACCTCTCCTAGCAATATCATGAGCAACAGAGTTGCAGACTCTCGAAACATTACAAATAGAATCACAACTAAAATCATCAAACAAATTATCCTGGGAGATCTCTGAAAAGTCCACAAATCGCCAGGTCCATAGAGGAAGATGACAGGGTTCTTTCAGTTGGCTTGAGTCCGTCTCCAATACAATCCGAGATATGCCGAGGTAAGCTAGCTGCAGCTTCCAGTGCATGTTTGCATGCATAAGCTTCTGAAGAGAGCGTCATGGATGTTAGAAACGACGGCTAATAATGACGAAGTAAACGAGAAATCAACCACAGCGGAGACACAAGATTTAACGTGGAAAACCCCTCCAATGCGAAGGGGAAAAACCACGGGCACCAGCCAGCAACAATCTCACTATCTCAAGAGTCGGGTTACAACGCTTGTGACGGCTTACAAGAGAATCGTATTTCTCACTGAATCCCTAGCATGGGTTATGTACCGCATCCGGGGGCCCCGCGCCCCTTGTGCGTCCACAGGAGGCGCGGCCTAATGGGCCGGCTTCAGACTCCGCTTTGCTCCATCAGAAAGCCCGCCCTATATTCTGGAGTGAATTTGGAACAACTCCAACAATGGATCATCACAAGATTGCCCGCACTGTAAAAGTGCGTTAACGAGATGGCCTCTCCCTAGCCTCTCGGTTCCATGTTTATAGGCACAGGGAACAGCCCCCCGGCTGTGGCATGTACATGATTAGTTTGTTACAAAATACACAAGATAAGATATACATGAGATGCTACAATCTAGGAACTATCTCCTAACTATGAGGAATACTGAACCTAGACAACCGGAGGCATAGCTATCATCTAACAGGCACCAGCTAGGACTGGCTGCCCTTCATGGTCCCACACAATGAAACCCCAAGCCCCAGCATTTGTTTCCTGCACGAATGCAGAGGTACCCCCTAGCAGGAGGGCACCATCTGAGCTGCGGAGTAACAACCGGTAATCTCTGCCGAGTGCTCATTTCGTGAATGTCAGCCACCATAGATACAACAGCCAGGGTGCCGTTTGTTGACACGTAGAACATATTTAGGGGGTCTGAACTAAACATAGAGCAAAGCCAACCTTCCCCGATTATTTTCCATATACAAAACAAATATAGCAATTTAAAGCAATTAAAATGTCAACTTAGATAATAAACACTCAAAAGTATCACGAGAGGAAGAAAGCTAATTTTTTTTTAACATGTGCTTACACGGGCTGGGGGCTGTCGGGCTAGTTACCTGGCTTCGGCCATTCAGAAAACGGGAAGGAAGAAAGCAGAGAAGTGAAGAAAAGGCCGGTTTGCTCCTATATCTTAAACGATCTTCGGCATGCCACCACATAAGCAACAAATGGAGGAAGAAAGGGTGGGGGTTGGATTAGAGAAGGAGGAAGGAGTAGGATAGCTCTATTATTGCTGGGCCATTTTCACAGCCGGGTGGGGAACAGAACCAGCTATGAAAATATTTCCACAGCTGGTTCTAATGGTCACCGTGCCCAACCATACAGAAATCGGTTGTGAAAATATTTTCACTACCATTTTTGTTAAACTAGCTGTGAAAATAGTGGCAGAGAAATTACATTTCTTTGTGTTAGTCTAGAATGTTACATCGTCGTATTTCTTTGTGTTAGTCTAGAATGTTACATCTTCGTAAAATCTGACAGTACATCGTCTTTTCTTTTTTTCGATTAATGTGGTAATTTCTAGATATTATCTCAACAAACGTGATAACTTCTTTTAATGCTGCGAAAAGGGCCTGTAACCTAGTGATTACAGAAGCCTCAGTAGCATCTGCACGGGTTCGACTCTTTGTGGGAGCGAATTTTCTGGGATTTAACGGCGTTGTGCTTTCAGTGGTAGGCGTCGTGCCCTTCGACAGCGAGACGTTTGTGGTGACTTCATCAATCTCGAGGATTTGCCGACCCAGTTTTCGAAGGTGCTTATAGGGATAGGGTTTACGTGCGTGCGTTCATAGAGGTGAGTGTACGTGCTTGCCGTGAGTGTCTACGTTGTACTGTATAATTCAAAAAAAACTTCTTTTAATGCTATTGTAATGACTTAGCTTGATAGACACTACTTATTCGTTTCAACCATCGTGTAATTTTGCAATAGTTAGATAGATTTAGCCTCCGCCGCATCGCTTCGAGCATCTCTTTGTGCACGGATTTGCTCTTGTCATTCGTATTGCAAATATTCTCCTAGAACAAAAATATGGATTCATAACTTTGCGCACCTTTTTTTTTTTTTTTTTTTGAAGGTTTCAACGCGGGGAGATCTCCCCACCTGGTTTTTTTCTTTGTATTGATTAAAGCTCTTTTACAAATGTTTACATGGTTGGACGGATGGGCTTACAGAGGTATCAGTTACACATGGTTGGGGACATACACCGCTAAGTCAATGACTTTAAGCCACTCTTCTATTACACGTTTTGATTTCTTCGGCATTCTTGCACGCCACAGTTGGGCTTCAGACTTGCATAGAAGGGCAAGTTGTCTGACTGTGGTCTGTTCCTCTCTGAAGATAAATGCGTTTCTTCTCCTCCAAATCTGCCAGCAGCATAAGAGCACAAAAGCACTGTATTGTTCTTCTGGGATGCCTGTGATCTTTGGCATTTGATGCCAATTTTGACAGTGTGGGTCATTTGAGAATTGAGCGCCAATCCTTGACCAAAAAAGGGCAGCAGTATTGCAGTGGAAAATGATGTGGTCCGGTGTTTCATTTGCTGCACCACACATGAGACAGACCGGGCTGTCCACCATGTGTTTTCTGAATAAGTTTGCCCGACATTGAATCCTCCCTTTGATGAGGAGCCAGAAGAACATCTGAACTCGAGGCGGAGCGGAGTTCTTCCAGATGAACGACGAAGCCGGGTCATGCTGCTGGCCCTTTGCCATGAGGAGTTTGTAGATGGCCGATGTATCGAGTTTTTCTTTTGTTTTACTGAACTGTGATAACCTCTTATCGGGTTGGTCCGTCAGCTGCGTTTGTAGCAGAATTTGATTCAGCTGCTGAAGTTCCTGTTGTCCACGAAGAGACATGCGATTTACGAAGCATCCTTGTAGTCCAGTTGTAACGGCATACTGTACAGTACATGTCTTCTTGATGCAGTGAGAGAAGAGTGCTGGGAAACGGTCTTCAAGTGCCTCATCACCTATCCACACATCTGTCCAGAGCAGCGTGGAGCATCCATCACCCAGGTCAACTGTGGTTAGAGCCTGATAAAGGGGTAAGATCGATCTGAGTGTTTCCCAATGGCAGCCCATGTTTGCCCCGTCCATACTAGCGATGCTAATCTTGTTTTTTACCCATATAGCCCACGCAGAGGATTCCGTGCAATGTAGCCGGTGGATTAGATTCAGCAGCAGACAAATGTTGTGTGTGCCAAGATCTCTGATGCCCAGGCCCCCAGATCACGAGTAGTGCAGACATTTGGCCATGCCACCAAGCATTTTCCAGCTGAGAAGTCCTTGTTGCCCGTCCAAAGGAACGAGCGTCGGCGTTTGTCCACCAGACTAATTATCTCTTGCGGTATTTGCATTGCAGACATAATGTAGACTAGCTGTGCATCAAGAACGGAGTTGATGAGCACAACTCTTCCCATGTTGTTTAGTAACGAGGCTTGCCATGAAGATAGAAACTTGTCAGTGCGATCAACGTATGTCGAGAAGGCAGATGCTGGGAGCTTATTTGCAGATAGTGGAAGACCCAGGTAATTCTGTGGGAAGGTTTGCTGATCGCAGCCAATGATAGCAGCACATTGTGAGGCCAATGCGTTGTCCATGCTGATCGGAACCATGGTGCTCTTGTGATAGTTGATTTTCAGACCCGTTGCTTCTGAGAAAGAGTCCAGGATTTCCTTCAAAGCTTGCACATCTGTTGTGTCTCCCTTCATCACAATGAGTGTGTCGTCTGCATATTGAAGTACAGCACAGGGGCAGCCGCTTTCAACCGGGTGGCGCACTGAGGTGTCTGCTTTGATCAAAGCTTGTAAGGTCTCAGCCACAATGAGGAAGAGGTACGGCGACAATGGATCACCCTGACGAAGCCCACGCCTACGCTACAGTTGATCCAATGACCTGGACATCCATTCACAAGAACCGCTGTTTTTGAAGTGGCAAGTATGTTCTGTATCCAGTGGCACCAGTGATCTTGGAACCCTCTTGCTCTCATAATAGTGTCAAGGCTTTCCCAAAGAACTGTGTCAAATGCTTTTGCGAAATCAAGTTTTAACACCACAGTTGGTAACTTTTTTTTTGTGACACACTTGGACCAATTCCGCAGCGAAGACAAAAGTTTCAGAGATTGATCTGCCTTTTAAGAAGCCAGTCTGCTGCAGATCAATCATTTTCCCAATTTCTCTTTGTAATCTTCTTGTTAGAATTTTTCCAAGAATCTTTACTGAGCAGTTTTGCAAGCAGATTGGCCGGAAAGCATCTACGGCTACTGCTCCGGGCTTTTTGGGCAGGAGGACCATGTAAGAGCGGTTAATTCTTTCAAGCTGTGCCTCTCCATGAAAGAATACTGACAAGAAAGTCATAAGGTGTTGCTTGACGTTGCTCCATGCTGCCCTGTAAAACGAAGGGCCAAAACCATCCGGTCCCGGAGCACTTGTTCTATCCATGGATTTCAATGCTTCAAAAGCCTCGGCCTCAGAGAAAGGTGCAGTAAGGTCTGAGGCTGGCTGCTGTTGATTCAAGAAAAGCTGGCCCGGTTGGAAACTCCAGGATGGACAGCCGGATTGTCCGATGATACCGCTGAAGAAATCAGACAGGGCCTTGGTTTTTTTTCTTCATGACTTGCAATAACTGAACCTTGGACTTCCACATATCTGATGTAATTGCTTATGAAACGGACAGTGGCCTGGGCATGGTGAAAAGCGGTATTAGCATCTGCTTCCTTGACCACTCTGAATTTGCTCCGTTGTTTCCAATAGGCTGCCTTTTCTTTGACTGCCTGGGCAAGACAATCCACACATGACCTGCGGGCTTGAATTTCATCAGAGGATAAATATCGTTCCTCCTCAAAAGTATCAAAAAGTTGTATTAAGAATTTGCAGTTTGCTATGAGTTGGTGAGGCGCCCTGATACGCCAAGCATAAACCTTTGCCGCCGCCCTGACCGATTTGAGGCATGCCGATAGCTGGCCAGCCGTGTCGTTGCACCTGCATGCTTCAGCCCAAGCCGGGAGAATTGATGGCAGGAAGTCTTGCCTAAGAAGCCAAGCATTTTCAAGCCGAAAAACCTCAGACTTTGGAATTTTGGTGGACATGGAAAGGAGGATAGGTGTGTGATCCGAGGTGGGTTTAGCCCTTGGGGTTAAGTATGTGTCAGGGAAGGTGGTGGTATGAGAGATGTTGACAAGTGCTCGATCTAATTTAGCAAGGATGGGAGGGTCTTGACCGTTAGTCCAAGTGTAAGATCGGCCAATCAAAGGAATTTCCAAGACCCCTCAGTTGTTGATACAGTCATTGAAGGAAGCGATCAGGGAGGTATTGATGTTGTCGTTGTTTTTATCCTCCCTGGATCGAATGAGGTTAAAATCTCCAATAATTACCCAGGGTCCAGAAACAAGTGCAGCCAAGTTTGACAGCTCCTGTAGGAACTCATTGGTGGATCTTTGGTCAGAAGGACCATAGACGTTTGTGATGGCAAGCGTGAAGTCTGATAGGGTGCTGCTGAGAACCACAGTAAGTGAGTGGGTGCCGGTATGGTGGGAGGAATAACACCAAAGTCCGGGGTTCCAAGCAGTAACAATACCACCCCTGGAACCAATGGCAGGTAAGTGCTGGAAATTTAGTGAGAATTGTGCTGGGAGGAAGGTTCTCACTTTAAAACGATCGATTTCATGGAGTTCTGATTCCTGAATGCACATGATGGATGGGTTAGCAGAAGCAATTGCATCACGGACAACATTGCATTTATCCGAGTCACCTAGACCACGCACATTCCAATGTTAATAATTGTGGATCGTCTAGGTGTAGATCAGAGAGGTGATTCTTTTCTATTCATGATAAACAAGTGAGGTGTTCATCTAGAACACAGAGTGCAGTGAGGGAAAGTGAAGGGAGAGAGGTGAAAATACTGACCGTAGGGTTAGCCTCACATGGAGTCGGTGAAGAGCAGCACACGGGCAGCGACGGTCGGTGTAGAGGTGGATCAGAGGTCGCCGGCGTGGTGCAGAGGCAGGCGGCGGCAGGTCCATCCCGTCGCTGGCAGTGCACCTTCTAGATCGGTTAGGGTTAGGACAGTGGGGCTGGCGGCTGTAATGAACTCGTCACCTGAGCCTGTGGCCCCCACCTCCTCTTTTATAAGCAGCGTGCGACGGGGACCCTCCAACCACTAATGGGTTGGGCTCCCCGATCGGGGAGCAGATCAAGTTCCTTATTGGGCCGTTGGGTCCAATAAGGAGAGGAGATCAAATACTAACATTCTCCCCTTTGATCTCTTCTTACATCTTAATCTTTAATCTCAAACTTAAATACTTAGGGCTCAAAACCCCGTCTCATTACAAATCAATGTGTTAGAGCGTGTCTCATCATCATGGTCAATTGCCATTGGACTTGGCGGCTACAATACATCAATCGATTTGAAACGAGTCCTAAGCGGGGCCTAATTGTCCGTAAAATCATTGGCTTTCCATGAACCCATGTCGATGTGTATTATCTTAATACACCGGGTGGTAAGCCATTGTAAACGGATCCGCAAAACTTACTCAGTACTTATATGCTCAATACATTCTTAATGATTCTAGACTTTCTCCTTTACAACATATAACTTAATGTCAATGTGTTTGGCAGCACACTTGACTTGTTGTCTTAGGAGTGAAATGCTTATATGGTTATTCTTTGTTGTCAACCATTATCGATTCGGTACAGGTTATCTTAACCTCTTGCATGTCTCTTAGCCTCATGACATGCTATATCATAACTTTGCATTACTAATAGATCTTTGAAACCGATTCATTGGAGCTTTTCCACAATAAAACTCCAAGCGTAAGTGTTAGCAACAATTGTGGATTTGTTGCACAACTCGTCATTACTTAGTCTATGTACCCACATCTATTTGAGAGTACTTTGTTATTCTTTTTCTTTCTTTCTTTAGCATGAGGTTGAAACTCTTAACTCCATTCCAGTGATCTATAGCTGGAGTGGTCCTTGCCAAAATAACCCCGATACTTGAACTGAGTCGGGGTAATCTCATACTTATGCATTCATTAAGCTTTCAACGGCTAAAACATATGGTACCATCTTCTTTTGATCTATTTCTCATTGATTCTAAGAACACTAAAATTCTTTAAAGATATTACCCTTGACCATGAAAACAGGCATATGTCTTCCCGCATGCATACCTTATTACTTTAGAATCTTTTCTAAGTATGCCTTTTGCGATAGTTCTAATACCCCTTTCTTATCTTGGTGAGTTCTAATTGCTTGAACAAGCGACACTTTACCAAGATCAATCTTATTGAATCTTGTGGATAAGAAACATTTCTTCTCTTAGAGTAGATTAACATCACTACTGATAAGTAAGGCGTCATCTACACACAAGATTAGGAAATAAATTTTCCATTCTATAACTCTATACTAATGCAACTGTCATCTTATTCTCTTTAAGCTGAAACTTTCTTATCTTAGATGCCACCGTCGGTGTCTTACATCAACCCATAAATGGATTTCTTCTTATGTTATCACATGTGTTATATTCTTATGCAACCATCTCATACTAATCCCCATTGAGGAATGTTTTCTATATATCCATCTGATGTAATTCTGAATTGTAATGCGCCACCGATACTTACTGTAGCATACTCACCCTCTTCGCATAAATCCTTTCATTATAAGCCATGCTCTTTACACATTTCCCTTTGGAGTCACTTTTCACCTTGTAGACCCATATGTAGCCTACTTGTTTTGGCTCCATTAGGAATATCCTTTTCCTTATATTTTAACGTATTCCCTTTGGAGTCACATCTCATCTTGTAGACCCATAACGGCCTACTGGTTTGACTCCATTAGGAATTTCATCTTATTCTTACATGACATCTAACCACTTCAAAGAGTGGGTGTTTCTGATGGCCTATATTTGAAATTCTTTTGGTTTGATAAACTTCATAATCTTACGATATAACCGATCTTCTAGTTCTTTGCAATCTTCTAAGACCTTCATTATTTGGCGCCTCATGGGGCTGCTGTTATTCTTCCTCTTGCTCAACATTAGGTTCTAAGGTATCCTGAGGAACAGGTTTCTGATTCTCATTATTTGTCGGCAAAGGAGAACTAACAACAGGTGTTAGCACTAAAGTGTTGGACCTTTGTTGGTGCAACAAGAGCGGTAGCATAAAGTATGGTTCTTAAAACATCGAGTCGGCACGTGTACCCGTTTTCCTCAAAACTTATTTCTTGTGCTACCTTGCTCCCCCGATTGCTCTAACTTGAGGAATTAGGTCTTTAAACCATGCTCCCCAGATTACTCCATCTTATAAAAGATAGTGTATCTTTAAATTTCTTATTATGTGTTTAATACGCTAAACTCATGTAGTGCCTCAAGCATCGATTAAACTCATAATCTGCTAAACTCATACAAGTGTCTTAAGCACCGCTTAAACTCATGTAGTGCCTCAGCACCGATTAAACTCATAATCCGCTAAACTCATACAAAGTGTCTTAAGCACCGCTTATCTCAATACTTAGGGGTATCTTATTTATGATCATTGTACTCCCTCAACGATCACATTTATCTTTATAGATCACTCTTAGCTTCAATGCAATGTAATGCACCGCATTATCTCGAGATCTCATATTATCTCGAAGTATAAGGGAGTATCTTTCTTAGTATCTATCTTGATTATCTTACTTTTTTTCCCCTCGAAATGTGGCATGAACTTTTTCGCCACAATTCGAAACCATTCTATTTCTTAACTCTTTTGGGAGTACTTTTTCCTTATCTAAACTCAACTTAGTCTTTTACTACAAGTACTTACGCAAGTCAAGCTTGCATATAATTATTGTCTTTCTTATGTAACTTACTACTATTCTTAAACTCATTGAGTGCTTAAATTACTATGACACAATAGAAGTGAAGTCTTTGGAATAGCATAAGAGCTACTCCTAAACTTCTCTCCCATTGTGGGATATCTTAAAAGCACATGAGTATAACTTAAGTGTCATACCAACCATACCCCATCATGTGGGTTATGCTAGTTATTGACTCAAACTCTTCCCGCCATGCGAGATAACTCCCTCGAAGGGACTTAAGTGCTAAGATTGGGTCTTTTTTTCTTATCACATTCAGAAATAAATCCGAATATTACGTAATATACATGCTTAATCGGACGTTGGTCAAAATAAACATGCATGTAACTTAGTACAATTCTTATCATAATGCCTAAACTGAAAACAAATTCTTTTTGATAAAGCGTACATAAAAAAACAATTCTTAAATTGAGTTGTTTTGCCATAAGGAGAACTTCAGTCCCTCATGCAATGGCCTTCTTCTTACCGAGGTTACACTTAATTAATACTTTAAGTTTTAATCTATAACACCATTGTGTAGAGATAGAATAAAACATCATTCTTACTGCATCAATTCTACATCACCGTTGGGTAGAAATAGAAGTGATACATGAATCTCTTAAATAACAACAAATTTGGTTAGAAGAATAGCAATATAACTAATACAATATTCTTTTTACATCAATTCTATATCACCGTTGGGCAAAAATAGAATTGATGCCTTACAAACTCATAATCTTTGCTATTACAACATCATTATACAACTCTGGAAACTTATGACTATTCTTCAAATTAAATTCTCCGTTGGTTCGAATTTAATTTAAAGATACTCAATATCTTGCAAGCGGAAACTTTGTCTTAATCTGTTCTCTCGAGAAAACTGTCTTAATCGCTCTCGAAAAACTGTTTTAATCGGCTCTCGAAAATTGTCATTTTGACACAAAAATTTATCGAGAGATTGAAACTTTAAATCGAAATGATTATAATATTGTTATCATCAACGTTGGTCGAAAAATAACAATACTATAATTGAACTTAAACAAATATTTTTGTACTCACTTAAACAAATATCTTTCTACTCCCCTATTTAAATTTTCTCGTTGGTTCCAATTTAAATAGAGGATGAAACTCTTACTTACAAAAATTCTTAGCTTGCGGAAAAACTTATACCAATAATCTCATAAATAATTCTCATAATCTAATCATTCATAATATTGATATTATCAACATTGGTCTAAAAATATCAATATTATAAATTTACTTAAAACACATAATTGCTCTTAAAATTAAATTCTCCCGTTAGTTCAAATTTAATTAAAAAGAGACAACTAAAATTAACTTAGGAAGGAAGCTAATAAATCATCTTATAATAATTCTTAGAATCATCTTACTATGCTTAATTACTCTCCGAAAAATTTAATCCCGTTAGTTTATAAATTTAATGTAAAGTTAAATCTCAAATCTTAACTCAAATAGTTTCGAAATACATGAAGGAAAAATGGAAAAACCTTCTTTGTTTCTTACTAGGCCATGGCAAACAATCCGGCACGAAAGCTAAATTGGCCCGCGACGCGGCTTGAGCCCAACACGCCCACCGCGGTGTGAGGCGGCCCTTGCCGCCGCTAGGCGGCCCGATGCAACCCCTTCTTCTCACCTTTTTTTTTTTTGTTTTTCGATTTACGAGAAAATTGAGAAAACTTCTTGTTTCTAATTGGGCCGGGGCGAACAAGCGGCCCAAAACAAAAATGTGGCTGCGCTGCGCCCACGCCGCCCGCCTGGGCCTAAAACAGCCAGGGAGGCCCGTTAACTGTCGGCGCGATCTCGGTCGTCCGAGCTAATCCGACGGCCGACCACACACCGTGGCGGATCAAAACCGATCCCCGTTGGTGGCTCCCAAAACCCTAGCCATTTTCTTTCTTCCTTTTCTCTATGTGCCGCACTCGGCAACCCGCAGCGATGGCGGCGGCGGCCGGCCACCTTGGCCGTCGTTTGCCGGTGAGGTTCGCCGCCAGCGGTGACTCCCCTCCTCTTCTCTATTTTCTTTTCTCCTCCGCTCCATACCTCGGCACCGCCCCATCATTCAATCAAAGGCGGCGGCGGCCATCGATAGTGACCGGAGAAAAAGGAGAAGCCCTAAGCGCCACCGCGGACCCCTACGCCCGGCCTTGTAGCGCTTCGCCCCTAAATTTGGCCAGCGCCGCCGTCAGCGGCCTCATTGCGGCGCCCTCGGCCGAGCCCGAGACATGGCCGCGGCGGTGGCGTGACTGTCCGGCCGGCGGTGTTTCTTCTCTTAAATTGGTCATGGACGGCCGCGGCGATGACGAGAGACGGCGGACCCACGGTAGGAAGCCTCTTATGACCGTCCCCTATCTCTTCTAAGGGTTAGGGTTTGGGACTGAAAGTGATTTCCCGATCCAAAACCGAATCGAGTCATCTCCTTCTAATTTCTTCTCTCATCACGGATCTCTTAGGCCGGGGCGATGCTTATAGCATGTCCTCGGCTGACCATCGATGGTGTGAACTTCTCCCACCACCTCCGATCGACGTTTTGGTTAGGGTTCTTGAGTTGGTTTTTTTTTACCCGATCTGAAATCGGTTGCATTTTCTTCTAATCTCATAACCCGATCTAGATCTACACGCTAGAACTAACCAGGCTCTGATACCATTGTTAATAATTGTGGATCGTCTAGGTGTAGATCAGAGAGGTGATTCTTTTCTATTCATGATAAACAAGTGAGGTGTTCATCTAGAACCACGAGTGCGATGAGGGAAAGTGAAGGGAGAAGTGAAAATACCGACCGTAGGGTTAGCCTCACATGGAGTCGGTGAAGAGCAAAGACACCGCAGGCGGCGGCGGTCGGTGTAGAGGTGGATCGAGGTCGCCGGGCGTGGTGCGAGGGGCAGGGCGGCAGGTCCATCCCGTCGTATTTGGCGGTGCACCCTCTGGATCGGTTAGGGTTAGGGACATTGGGGCTGGCGGCCGTAATGAACTCGTCACCGAGCCTATGGCCCCCACCTCCTCTTTTTAAGCAAGCGTGCGACAGGGGGCCCTCCAACCACTAATGGGTTGGGCTCCCGATCGGGAGCAGATCAAGTTCCTTATTGGGCCGTTGGGTCCAATAAGAAGAGGAGATCAAATACTAACATCCAAGACATAACAGACAAGGTTCGAGAGGAAATTAAAGTTTGATTACTCATGGTTAAAAGAAACAAAGACACCGTGGTACAGCACAACATCCAAGAGGATGAACAAAGTTTACAACTAGAGGAGAAAAAAGAAAACAAAGAGTACATCCCAACGAAGATAACTTGGCCAAGCGGAAGGGGGGCACTAGGCGTTTGCGGATCAAGTGCCCCGAGAAGCAGACGGCGGTTGTGGATCATTCCGCAACATCGGCCGCCACCGCGATGGAAGCCATGAGAAGAACAACCGGCGTCGCCGCCGAGATGAGCTTTGCGGATGTCTTTGGCGCTCATGGGGATCTTGTTGCGGGACAAGATGTTCCTTTTGCCACTGTTTCTTATTTGAAGAGCAGCTTGATAGGGAGTTAAGGGCGCCTTTTACGACGCGGGCTGATCGGGGGCGTGAATGAAGACACCCTTGGACTTAGCGACCGGGCGCTCCACCGTGCCGAGGGGGCTTGCCTAGCCACCGCAACGCCCGGGTGAGCCGGGCGCCGGGACAGCGGCAGGTGGAGCGACCTGTTCCAGGACATCAAGTGCGGTGACACGCGGTGTCGCCGGCCGCGGCGAGGTCCGAGAAGGCTGGGCTGAATGCCTACCTCATGCCCATCCGAATCTTCCGACGCCATGTCACAAGACACCATACTCGGCTCTAGAAGAGGCACATGGTTGTCATATTTGAGGAGACAACGAGCGGGATCATGGCGAGCCCCAAGATCTGGAGCAGAGGCCACGCCCCCGGGGCCCCGCGGCTCCCCATCGGGGGGGGGAACACACCTTTTTTTATTTTCTTCGCTTCCTTCTTTTAATCTTTTTTGTAGCTAGAAAAACCTTTTCCTATAAAAAGTATATTTAAACAGTAGGGGCAGCACTATTGCTAAAATAAAAAGAACTCTCGACATGAAAAGAGAAACACGTCCCCATTCCCCACACCTGACAAGCGAAATGATTAATTATTTAGACTAAACATTACCAGGTCTTAGTCCAAATTATATGCATATGGGCCTTTGTGAGTAAGCAAGACGACAGCCTGACACAGCTTTTGAGTGTGCACCATGTGTGGGCAGACAACACGAAGTGGCCTTGATCACTGAGTGTACTGTGCACCACGTGGGCAGCACCAGGGAAGCCCCCTAATCAAAGGCCTCGCCTAGCTACGTGTGTTGGAGACGCTTAAAACATTTTGAAAAAATGACTATGGTCGAAGCCTAATATCCGTGCGCTCGTGACGCAGCTTCCAATGCAACTCCAAGCATTTAGCTTGGGACTCACAGATAGGTCCCTCATGGTCTCGTATCGATGACTGTCTCTCGTTACAAATCAACCACGTAGGTTATTCTGTGTGCACTGCCGGATCCAAACATCCCACGCTGTGCCACGTAAAACTCCTCCCTCGTCTCATGAAACTCTCTCTATTAATTATTTTGCCACATCAACAAAATTGCTGACATAGCATTGAAATTTAATGCCACGAAACTCTCTATGAAACCTCCACTAAGATTGGCCTTATCTACTCAGCACCAAAGACCTCCATTGATGCCGGCTGATAAGACCACCGGCACCAATACTTTTTACGCACAAAAAAAGTAAATTAAATCCCGGGAAGGCTCCCACACATGAAAACACGCGCATGCGGCTTGCGGCACACAGGGTTCAAACACAAGACCTCTAGCTTGGCAGGTTGTTTCCCTACCATCTCACCTACACACCATGCTTTCCTTTTGAATTACCTCGTGGGGGACCTTTTGGTGCCGGTTCATAATATGACCTGGCACCAAAGACCCCTTAGGTGCCCTGTCATGTTACCAACCGGCACCAAAGGATCCTCTAGAGCCACCAAAATTTGAACCGACACCTATACCCTCTTTGGTTTCGGGTCATTACTGAGGCAGCACTAATGTGGGTGATCCAAACCCATTATCCCACTAGTGTATGCGTGAGCAGTCCATGTTGATCAGGTCACCGTGTCTTGTCGTTCGAGACCTCGTTAAGACTGCGCAAACGTGCGCAGTGCTGGATTTTCTATGCACCCGTATCTGCTCTCTAAAACCAGCATTCCTGCATGGATGGATCCAGCACTGGGTCGGTCTTGGATTGGAGCCCCAGCCCCCTACCACTGGCGAGGCCTTGGAGAATTAGCTATCGGAGCACTGGAAAGAGAGTCTAGAGGTTGTAGATGAATGAATAGCCCTACCTATGTATTTTTGCTAGATCCACGTCAACATTCTTGTGTTAGCACCAATCCACGTCGATTGGTGTCGGGCTCATGCGCAGCTAGCCCCTGAATCATGAGGATATTTCCGTGTTGGTTCGAATACAGAATTTGTTATTCTACAGCCGGCTATAGATAAACAGTTTTATGTGAGGTTGTTGCAGTTACAGTTGAAGAGACGGACACTAAGTTAGATCCAAAGAAAAATAGTCACATATTATCTTCTCTGAATCATCAGGTCAGTACCAAACAATGTATTGAAAGGGAGCTCTAAGGCCTTGTTTAGATGGCAAATATTTGGCCCCAAATGTCACATCGTACACTGTAGCACGTTTCGTTTGTTAGTGGTAAATATCATCCTACCATGGAGTAACTAGGCTCAAAAGAATCGTCTCAATAATATACATCTAAACTGTGTAATTAGTTATTTTTTTTTACCTACATTTAATACTCCAAACATATGTCTTTTGGTGTATTTAATGTGATGTGACGGAGAGAAAGTGAGGAAAAGGTTAGAAACTTTAGCCATCTAAACAAGGCATAAGTGGAGAAATAATTTCCATATTATTGCAAGTCTCTAGCAAAAACAAATGATTGGACCAAGTGAAAAATCATAATCTTACAGCCGGCTATAGATAAACAGTTTTGTGTGAGGTTGTTGCAGTTACAGTTGCAGAGATGGACACTAAGTTAGATCCAAAGAAAAATAGTCACATATTATCTTCTCTGAATCATCAGGTCAGTACCAAACAATGTATTGAAAGGGAGCTCTAAGTGGAGAAATAATTTCCATATTATTGCAAGTCTCTAGCAAAAACAAATGATTGGACCAAGTGAAAAATCATAATCTTACAGCCGGCTATAGATAAACAGTTTTGTGTGAGGTTGTTGCAGTTACAGTTGCAGAGACGGACACTAAGTTAGATCCAAAGAAAAATAGTCACATATTATCTTCTCTGAATCATCAGGTCAGTACCAAACAATGTATTGAAAGGGAGCTCTAAGTGGAGAAATAATTTCCATATTATTGCAAGTCTCTAGCAAAAACAAATGATTGGACCAAGTGAAAAATCATAATCTTACAAATGCATTAAGAGTACACAAGAACAATATTACATATAATTCAGGTGTAGTGCTGATCAACTGAGTAGCCAATAGTATGAACTAAGTATAAGAAGACAACTACTCCCTCCATTTTCGTTTTATAAGGCACGCACACATTTCAATATTCAAACTTTACGATCTTTGACCAAGAATTTAATCAATAATCTTTAACTTTTATTATGCAAACTTCATATGGTTTGATTGGGTATTTCTCCTCCTCTCCACACCTGAATTTTTTTGTTTCAGCGACAAATGGGCCCTTTGTCATTATCTTCTTCCTCCCTCCCTCTCCTCCCCGCGCCCTGCTGCTGCCGCCGCACCGCCGCCACGCCCGGCCCGTCTGTTAGGGCCGCCGGGTTTAGGTCCTCCTCCCCCCCGCCCGGCCACCTCCCCGGACCTAGATCCGGCGGCGTCGTGGCCCGTTAGGGGCGGCGGCAGCGGGCGGCGGCAGGGGGCGGCATACCGCGGCGGCGGCGGGAGGGAGGAAGGGAGGGAAGAAGAAAAGGAAGGAGGAAAGAGGAAGAAGATAATAATAGGCGGGGCCCACTTGTCAGTGAAACAAAAAAATTCAGGTGTGGAGAGGAGGAGAAATACCTAGGTTTGAGGTAGGCATCCCCATTAAATATACTCCCATATGATCCTAAATTTATAATCATGACAATAATAATATAAAGTATATGAATGGTCAAAGTATAACTTAGAAGACCTTGCCAAGTCTAATCACGCCTTATAAACGAAAACGGAGGGAGTAACAATGCAACCCTGCTAGCAGGACCCCTTGGGTCCGCCTACTCCCCCCCCATTCACTATGCTTGTGACCTTAGCATGCCCCTCTCCCAATTCAGGTGTGTTTGGTTGCTCGTATGAGCTCATCCTGTATCGGTGGAGCCGTATAAACTATCTGTGAAGAATGTTTGGTATGCCCTCATTCTGGTCCGAGTGGATACGTCCGATTTGGCCGTCTCTGCTCATGCAGGCTCGGTGGATGCATTGCATCTGCCCCAGGCCCACTCGTCAGTCTTACGTCTAGAGTCACTTGAATCCGCTCATGCAACCAACCAAACACAGCCTGCTTCCACTCATCCGGGATATACGATGCAGGCATACGAAACCTCATGCGAGCAACCAAACACACACTGCAGGCCCAGACATCCTCAATCACTTAGGGTGTGTTTGATTGCTCGGATAGGGTCCTGTATGCCTGTATCGTATATCCCGGATGAGTGGAAGCAGGTTGAGCGGATGGAGTGACCCTAAAATAATCTGTGTTTGATTTGTTTGCCCAATTTTGTTATTACTTTCCAAAGTGCTTTCGCTTCACTAAAGCATTTTGGAAAATATAATAACCACGGTCGAACCCTAAAATCTGAGGTCACGTGCGCTCGTGACGCAGCTTCCAATGCAAGATCACCCACTTTCCTCTAAAATTTTCAAAATTCCCATCACATCAAAGCATTAAATGTACCAAAAGACGCATGCCCAGAGTATGAAATGTAGGTAAACAAAAAAAACTAATTGCACAGTTTAGATGTACATTGCGAGGCGATTCTTTTTAAGCCTAGTTACCCCATGGTAGGATAATATTTACCACAAACAAGCGAAACGTCTACAGTGCTTTTTCAGTTCGAACAGTGTTTTTTCGGACCTAAACGCACCCCATTTAGCTTGGGACTCGAGATGGCAAAAAAAAAACCAAAATTGAGCTACAGTTGGAATTTGGAATGTGGAAAGGAAACTGCCCGGAAGGTGAGGTGAGATTGTGGGGCTACAGTAGCCGTCGCTAGCTCAGGTCGTCGTCGTTATCATTCTTCACTTATTTGCGCCACCATCAGAGTAAAGTTAACCTGGGAGCCCAAGCGCCTCTTCCTCTCTCCCAACTCAAGTCACAGCACCGCGCAAGTGCTAGTAGCGACTAGCGAGTGCTTTGCAGGTGGAGATGGCCGATCTGGCGCTGGGCGCGATGAACGCCCTCTTGCCCAAGCTGGCCGCCGTGCTCGCCGAGCAATACAACCTCGCCAGAGACACCGAGAGCGGGATCCGCTTCCTGAAGGACGAGCTGAGCAGCATGGACGCTGTGCTGCAGAAGCTGGCAGGGTTGGAGGACAACCAGATCGATCCACAGGCCAAAGAGTGGAGGGACAAGGTGCGTGAACTAGCTTGCGGTATTGAAGTTTTCATTGACGGCTTGATGTACAAATACAATAACAGCAATGGAGATTCCAAGGCAAGATTTGTGCGCAAGGTCTTGCTAATGGTGAAGAAATTTCAGTGGCGGCAGCGAATAGCACAGGAGATCCAAGAACTCAAGAGCCTCGTGAGCGAGCAGAGCGACCGGGCCATCCGCTATGGCATCCATCAGTACCTCGAGGCCTCACCTCAGCCAGTGGCCTTGGATCCAGAAGAGAAGATGGGCACCCTCATGCCCAAGCTGACCGCCATGCTCGCCAAAAACAACCTGCTCCCCAGACGCGTAAAGCGCGAGATCCGCTTCCTGAAGGACGAGATTAGCAGCATGGACGCTGTGGTGCAGAAGCTCGCAGGCAAGGAAGAGGACCAGATCGACCCACAGGCCAAAAGAGTGGAGGAACAAGGTGCGCGAGCTATCCAACGATATCGATGTTTGGATTGACCGGTTCATGCTCAGTCACAGCCATGGAGACTCCAATGCCAGCTTTCTGCGCAAGGCCGTGCAAAAGGTGAAGAATTTGGGGCAGGTCAGTCGAATGTCAGTGGAGATCAAAGAACTCAAGAGCCTTGTCATTGAGCAGAGCAATCGGACTAGCCGCTACGGCATCCACCTGTGTCTCACCGCCTCACAACAGACAGTGCGCTTGGACCCTCGAACACCTGCATTATTTGACAAGGCGGGGGATCTTGTGGGAATTGATGGTCCTCGCGAGGAGATCATCCAGTTATTAAAAGCTGAAGAGAAGGAACACAGGGTGGTGTCCATCTATGGAGCCGCTGGACAGGGGAAGACCACTTTAGCTATGGAGGTGTACCGAAAAATCACAGAAGGATTCGATTGCCGGGCTTTTGTGTCTGTATCTCGAACTTCAGATATGAAGAAGCTTCTTAGAGAAATATCGTCTCAAATAAGCCAGAGCATTTTTGAACAGTCTGAAAGGTTGGAGACGGAGCAACTAATAAGCACAGTGAGACGATACTTAACGGACAAGAGGTATAACCACGACGCCCCCACACAACACCAAAGCATTTTTTGAACAGTCTGAAATGTTGGAGACGGAGCAGCTCATAAGCACAATGAGAGAATACTTAGCGGACAAGAAGTAACCAAGATTTTTTCCCCCTTGCACTGATAATAATGTTCAACTAGGTAAGGCAGTGTGCCAGTGCCATGGAACCTTTGTCTACCACATGAGCTCACCGAATTTATAGGCCAATTGTGAAATTTTCTGGAAATTATGAAGCAAAGATTCACAAATTTTACCGGCCAGTTAGCTTGAGTAAACAGCCCGTGCCAATGTGCACAATGGCAGCTCATGCATGTATGGTTATGTTGATGTAGTTGACGCATGTACAAAATGTTTGCGTACGTTCAAAAATTTTTTGATTTCGAACAAATCCTGTTTCCATAAAATTATTTCATGTACTATAGTCTACTTCCTCCATCCAATGAATATTGCAATTGCAGTTTTTTTCAGATAAATTAGTACTCTTGTCAAATGATATTAGTACCCTTATTAATTAGTCAAGTTCACCTATTTAGGAATGCTAAATTCCTTTTTTTGTTGGCATGAATCATGGCATGCAAGTAAATTAAGTCTGGTAAATCATGGCCACTTGATTAGCTAGGCATGCAAGGTAATTAACTGAGCCCCTATTTTCCAATTTCTAGGATTCCACTATTTGTGGGACTTTTTTTCGAATGGAAGCATTTCACTAGGCATATGCTTTCCTTTAATTGTACTATTTGTGCACATTCCATTGAATGGAAGCATTTCACTAGTCATATGCTTTCGAATGGAAGCATTTCACTAGTCAACCGTGGCAAAAGCCTTGTTAAGAACATTCCATTGAAGGGTGTTTGAAAATTCTTGACAGCTGCAACATGTGTGTGCTTCATCAAGTTGTAGAAGTGTCTGAGACTCTATAAATTCATGCATGTTTCAGTTGTCTCAATTCATTGCACACTGCATGCAGGCAGCTTAGGAAATTTGCTAGAGGAGCTTTCTGTGTGCTGGATTGAGGCGCATCAGCATTTTGCAAGATTCATGCATGGCTAGTCATGCAAATAAAGCTGTAGTTTTTTGGCTAGTCATGCCGACAGTACTTTTAAAAGTAGTAACAACACTTGCATAATGAAGAATGGGTGCCGTTTAATTTTAGCGAAAGCTTAAAGAGATCAGGCACATGTACAAATACACACACACCCACTGATTGCCTCCCTAAATAAGGTCACAATAACAAGATACTAACTCATTCGAGAATACAGACACAAATAGACTTCTGAAGCAAAAGCACGATTTATCATGTCAGAATACACAGAAAATGTTTCTATACCTTTAAATCCAGTCTCGAATTGGGGAATAAACCTGTATGAAAATTAATAACCATTATTTTTTGCTGGTGTGTGTGCAAATCTGCATTTATACTGGTGTTTCAAGAAAGAAAAGTAAATGAAATAACCATAATGCTTTCTTTGCTATTGATAACAATTATTCTGGTGTTAATTTAGTAGGTAAATTTAGGCTATTTTTTATAATAGCATATATGGGTAGATTAAGTAGCTTACTCTACACTTTTTTTCATAATGGCATAAGGTGGGTATTTTTTTAGAAAGATAAAATAGATCTGATAGCAATTATTACCTATGATAATGAGACACTATCTAATATAAGGCCTTCTATCTGTTTTTTCTGAGAATTTCTAAGATTTACTTTTTCGATATCACATTTTATGAATATTAACATAAGATGCCAGTCTAAATATCCGCATAACCTCTTTAATTTTCTTACAAATGTAAGTATTGGAACTGAATGCTTCATGTCTATTAGTGGGACTCTTAAGTGTTCTAATTAATGTGGCACTTACTATAACATATTTTTTTTTTCCTCTTTCTAGCCTCTATTCAAAGCACATGTAAAATACGTACTGATAGAAAGATGTGCTCTAAATTTTTACATTTCTCCAATATCATTCGTTAGGACACAATCTATTTGTTGCAAAATTATGGTGGCCTTAATATATAGCATGACTCCCGGAGACAATCAATGCAGGTACTTCATCTTGATTGACAATATCTGGGATGTATCAGCATGGGAGCTTGTACAATCTGCCTTACCTCCAAATGATAATGGAAGCAGAATAATTACTACAACACCCGGTAAAACAGTAGCCAAAACCTGTTGTGCTCGTATTGATGCACAAATGTACGAAGCAAGGCCACTAAGTGACGAGGACTCTCGTATATTATTCTTTAAAAGATTATTTTGCTCCGGTGAGGACTTTCCCCAAGATTTGATGGAAGTATATAGTGACATTTTGAGTATATGTGGCGGCTTACCATTAGCCATAATCACTATAGCTGGTTTGTTAGCAAACAGAATCAAAACCAAGGAAGTCTGGGTCAATACATTGAAGTCCATTTCTGCTGACGTTGACAAAAACTCTCCCATTGATAAAATGAACAGAATTTTGCTGCTTAGTTACTTTGACCTTCCTCACCATCTAAAGAGCTGCTTGTTGTATCTGAGTGTGTTTCCAGAGGATTATTTGATTGAGTGCAGAAAATTGACACTGCTATGGGTAGCCGAAGGTCTGATTCCTGGACAAGACAGAGAGAGCATGGAGCAGCTAGGACGAAGTTTCTTGAATGAGCTGATCTCTAGAGGTTTGGTCCAGCCAACCAAGGTTGGGGTAGATGGTGAAACAGTGGAATGGTGCAGAGTTCATGTAGTCATACATGAGTTTATTGTATCAAAGGCTCTGGAGGACAATTTTGTTACTATATGGAATCGTAATGGTTTTTCTACAAACTACAATTCCAACAAGATTCGTCGTTTATCGATCCAGGAAGACATTTCTGCCCAGGTTGAAGAGATTGGCAAGATAAGAAACAATGAAGCTCATATTCGGTCAATTAATATTTTTGGGTCTAATTCATTGCTGGTTAAGCACGCCTCGGTGTTTTTAAGAAGACAAGTCTTGCGAGTACTGAATATGGACGGTGTGGTTATAGAATGCTATCCTGAACATATGAAAAGTTTCGGTCAAATGAATTACTTTTGGATAGCCCCTGGGTTCGAAAGTTGCAAACTGACCTCCATGCTTGGCAAGAGGTACCAGCTCGCCAGAGAGGTTGGACACGGGATACACTTCCTGAAGGACGAGCTGAGCAGCATGTACCCTGTGCTGGAGAAGCTCGAAGAGAAGGATTACGACCAGATCAATCCACAGGCCAAAGAGTGGAGGAACAAGGTGCGTGAGCTATCCTACGATATTGAGGATTGCATCAACAGTGTCGTGCTCAACATCCATGGAGGCAAAGATGTTGCCGCAGGACCCGTGGCGAACTTTGTGCGCAAGGTCGCGATATTGCCCCAGAATCGCCGACTTGCAGAGGAGATCCAGAAACTGGAGAGCCTCGTGAGGGAGCAGAGCGATCGGGCCATCCGCTACGGCATCTATCAGAGTCTCGCTGCCTCGCGTCCCAAGGTGCTTACTGACACAGAAAGCATGGACCAGTTTATCGAAGCTGGCATGGGTACTCTATTGGTACGACACTCCTGGTCATCTCACATTTTCTTATTTTTCTTTGAGACTGTGTTCCATATTCGTGGATGATCTGAACTTGTTAATTTTTCAGCAGACAGAAAACCCTTCCAGTGCGGTTCAGCAAGGTAGACTTACGATATCAGGAATGGGAAGTTCTGAGGTGCGTTCTGCACTAACTTCATAATTGTAACCGTGGCTTCTGTTCGGACCCAATAACTGTATCAAATTATCTAAGTGGCATTTAAAGTTGGCTGTTTTGGCATCAACGATATTTTCTTGACCTGGAATAGCATTTGTTTCAGAACAATTTTTATCCAATCAACAACACTACACATTAATATTTGACTCAAAAAACCATACACCTACACATTGTTGGTGCAGATCATGGAGTTTAACATCCTGGAGCGCATAGTAGATGGAAGTGAGGAACCAAGTCATATAGGTTTTCCACTTCTACAGAGCATCACGGACAATTTTTCGAAGAAGAAAAGAATTGGTAGAGGTGGATGTGGAGCGGTTTACAAGGTAAGTTATTAGATTTTCCAAAACCAAGAGATATTTAACAGGGTAAAGTTATGTCAAGTTGTGATGTCAATTGACATGCTCACAAGAGATGCTGAACAGGGCATCCTTGGAAATAGGGTTATTGCTGTGAAGAGACTTTTCAAAACACACACAATTAATGAAAAGATGTTTCATCGGGAGGTTAAAAGTTTGATGGCGGTTAGGCACCAAAATATAGTACGGTTTCTTGGTTATTGTTCTGTAACAGAGGAACGTTTGGTACCATTGGGAGAAGGAACTAATATTATGGCGATATACGGGAAAGGCTACTCTGTTTTGAATACATAAACAAAGGAAGTCTTGAGAGCCATCTTACAGGTATGATTATTTTCATGGCAACATAATGGCAGGATTTCTTCCTTCTGTATTCCTTGATTTGGTATATTCTTTGGTTTACAACTCTTTTCTACTTTTTTTAAATAATACCCACTCCAATTCAAAAGAAATGTCATCTAGGATTCTAGCTTACCAAACTTTTTTACTTTGACCATTAATATATGAAAAACATTATATAAATTTATAATGTAATAAAGATGTCAAGAGATTCACTATGAAAAATACTTAGAAACTATTTAATTTCCATTCTTTGAAATGTTGTTTTCATAAAAAATGTTGGTCGAAGTCTTGTCTTGTAGACCAGTTGGGAGTAACCAAAGTGGGATTTACCCTACTTGCTTCTTCAAAAGAAATTGTTAGACAAAAAAAATAGTTGAAATAGGAGAGCGGTGTGTTGCCGCTTTTTTGGGTCAAGCTTGAATCTTGTCACGGCCTTCCAAGCAAAACCGGTCTAACCGGGCAAGCCCGGGTAGGGTTGTTCTAGGGTCAGCTGGCCACCTATAACGATTTCTGGGATGAAGGAAGAGCAGCAATTAGGGTTGAAAAACTAGAGCTATGAAAAAAGGCCAAAAGAGGTAAAAGTTTGTCTTCTTATCGATTTATACCCTCAATCGGTCATGTACTCTCATATATGTGTAGGGTGATTGGTCCTAAACCGACTCAGTTTGAGATTAATCCCCATGAAAAATCTCAAATCCAAGTCGAACAAGAGAAAACCGGCATGACTGGTTTTTGAAACCGCCAAGGCCGACTTGCACAGGAAAATTGATAGAAACTGGCCTAGGTTCTTTCCAAATCTGGTTAGCCGATTTTTCCAGTATTTCCTATCTTGTGTCAATTTTGGTCATCAATATGGGCCACATATTTTTTTTTTTTTTGGTAAACCTTGCGTCCCATTAAACATATTAAGATCAAAATTAACCTCATGACAATGATAACATAGATACATCAGCCGCCTTTTGTTGTAAGGGCGATTTTTGAAAGACTTCGGCCATGTTTCAATTCAAGCTTCTCGCCATACGCCTGGATAGTATTGCTACAAGTATATTCCATCAGGGCCTTAAGCAATCGCTCACCACTTAACATCAATGTAAGAATTCAGCAATATTCTAACCATTTTGTAGAGACCTTCACAACTTGGGGACCACTTCCCAAACAATTGTCCTTTGTTCCAAGTGGTACAATAGTTTTCCACACCAAATCATCTACTTGGAAGGAGTGAAGGACTATGGCTTCACCTTGTTATATGCTTTAGTAACACAGTCTTTATCTTTCTCAGTTTCATTTTGAAGTTTTCAATCGCTTATTGGTCACCACATTGATATTATCCATCATTAAATCATTGTAATCAACAGCAGATAGGTGATTTTGCTTAGCCAATCTATATGCAGCAAGATTTAACTCAACGGGTAGAATGGCTTCTTGGCCATAAGCAAGCTCAAAAGAAGTGACTTTAGTTGCACCATGTTTAGATATACGATGAACCCATAACTCTTTAGACAAAACCTCATGCCAGATTGTAGGATTATACTCTATCTTCTTTTGGTGAGCTTAATCAAAATCATATTAATAGACTTGGCCGGACCATGTTGGCGGCAGTTAGTGCACCAATATATGAACCGCAAACTTACGGATCGTGTAGCCTTTCCCTTAGTTTATTCCCCCAAGGTTTATCAAACCGTGGAACAAGTGAATTACTACACTTAACTAAGTACTAATCAAACCAATTAAAGAGCTTTAATAAGATAAAGGTTGATTATAAGTAATCTAGTCTAGCACTATAACAAGATAAACTAAAGCTATAACAGATATTAAACTACTAGCAAGATCACGATTAAAGACACAGTTTATGAAAGGTAAAGGCACACAAGTTTTGAAAGACGAACGCCTATAGAGTCTAGAATAAGAGATTGCAATCGTTAAGCATGAACGTACTTGATCAATCATTCGATAAAGGGGTTGTGATCCATTTCAACACATTTTCGCCCGCATACTGTCACTACACATGGGTATTCACTATTGGAATTAAGGACACGAGAATATCAATGAGAGAACACGAATATATTGATCACATATAAAGAGTTTTACGATTACAACTCAAAGCATCCTTACAACTCCATAGGCGAGCGTAGACATCACCCCATAATGATCTCCATGATCATGCTATGGAGATGAAGACCCCATCTTGAAGACGACCTCCTCGCTGTCCTCCAACTTGAGCCAACATGGCGCTCCTCGGTGTTGCTCCTTGCTCGACCTCCGGATGTGTTGCTGGTTCTCTCCCTTTGTTGGATGATGAATGGCTGAGGTCTTGGGTGGGGTATTTATATGGGTTTCTGGCATGCATATGCATGGCAACCAAGTAGGAACATTCTGGAGTTCATCATGTAAAAAGAGGAGGGCGAGGCGGTGGAGTAGGGGCCAATGGTAGGGCGGTCCGGTGGGGCCTACCCACCAGGGGTTCAAATCACAGTGCTCGCACCTTTTCTTGGGATTTTCCCAGGATTTTCGGCGTTATGCATTAAGTGGGAAGCGGCGTTCCGTCGGCGGGCGGCGCCGCCGGTGACCGAGAATCTCAGATCTGCCGGCTGCCCGGTCGCCGGAGGTGCTCATAGGGGTAGGGTGTGCGTGCGTGTGTTCATAGGGGTGAGTGTGCGTGCGTGTTGTGGCGTCTGCGTTATGCTGTGTCATTCTCAAAAAAGGCCGGCCGGCCTATTATGGAAAGGCATGTCAGCCTCCTCTCCCTTCTGGAGGCTGCCCGCGCCTTCCTTTCTTCCAGCCGTGCGTATACTTTTTCCTTATCCCTCAGTACCCCTGGAACACCATAGAACCTTTGTTTTCGGGCATGCCAAATCAACCAACTTCTCCAAGTTTCCTATGACTTTGGGCTTTCCCTGCCTTTTATCTAATGCACGAGATTAGGACTCCCTTTGGGCTTTGTTTCTTCCAAAATCTTGATCTTGGACAGGCCTAGGACTCCTTCTAAGCCCATGGACATGCATGGATGGGCTTGGACCTAATTCGTAGTTGCTCCAAAATTCACTCAAAATCCTGCATAAACACATATCTCTCAAAAACAAACATATGTGTGGAAACGGGGTTATTTCACGTGCCAACTAGCGATTAGTGTCATGATTAATCCAAAATATCCATGTAAATGACACTAAAAGTGTGACAATAACGACAGACCATTAGCTCATAGTAAGGAGATGAACTAAGCAACTTAATCTTGTATGATTTGGAAAACTCAAGAACTTTTTTTTAGACACAAATAAAGTCCCTTATCTATGGTCAAAGTTTGTGGAATGTTGAATCTATGAAAAATATGCTCAGTAATAAATTCATAACCTCCTTAGGTGTCACATAATGTAGAGGAATTACCTCGGTACACTTAGTAAAATAGTAGCCTCAAACATGAAGCGATGCCCCTTTGATGGCGGAAGATGGATCTGGCGAATGAAATTTAAAACCCAACCTCGGAATAGCCAAGGCTTAATAATAGGATGCATCAATGTGGTAGGCATCAACTGAATATTACCAAATTTTTGGAACTCCTCACATCCTGTATGATAGCAAAAACAATCGGCAATCATGCTTGGCCAATAGAAGCAATCTCCCCTAAGCAACCATAATATTTTAGAAGCTGGTTGATGCATCCCACAGATACCTTCATGAACTTCACCCCTAGCTACTCTAGCTTCATCAGGACCCAAAACCCTTTAAAAGCAAATCTTTGGTAGTTTGATGATATAATTCACCATCCACTAAAGTGAACTTGAATGCAACATGCCAAAATTTTCTATCAATTTTGAAGATAGGATTTTATTCGGATAAGGATAATCAATAATGGGCATCCTCTAAACACTTGATTTGGTCTATCATTTTTGCAACCTCAATGGCCGGAGCCGGCATTTTAGTAGTGAGAGCTATCAGACTGGTTTGGGAAAACCAGTCTAGGATGGTTTATGAAACTGGCCAGGCCACTTTCGCTAGAGCATGTACTTCAACATATCCTTCAAACATCGCCATTTCTTATGAAAGTGTCGGTTTTGGATATTATAGCCTGATGCTTGCTGTGCCAAAGTATTAGCCCCGGGATTATCGAGCCTAGGTACATGACATATGGTGAATTCATCAAAGCAATATATCGTATCTAAGCACTTATCAAGATAAACATTCAGCATTCCATCTAAGCATTGATATATCTTGCATGCTTGCTAAACCTCCAGTAGAGAATCACCATATGCCTCAACATCCTTTACACCCATGGATTCCAAAATTTCCAACCCAAACAAGAGAGCCTCATATTCAATTTAGTTATTAGTACGACCTTTATCTAATCAGATAAGAGCTTCAAGTGGCACCATTAGGTGAAATAATAATTAAAATAATACCTCTTCCGCTTTTGGAAACCCATCCATTAAAATGCAATTTTCAAGGTGTGAAAGTAACATAACCGGCTTCAAAATCATGCTCATTCTACAGTGAACCAGCTACAATTTGGCTTTTCATTGATTTCACTTGTTCGCAAGCCAAATCATATTCATTAAGTGCATAAAGCGATTTATCGATCCTCCTACTTGAAATCTGTCGGATTTATCTTCCGGTAGCCTACCGAGGGGGGTACCCAAGGTAATAGATTCGATTAGAAGGGGGGATTGTAGGACCTTGATCGCGATGGTAACACAGAGACGCAGAGATTTATATAGGTTCGGGCGCAATGTGTGTAATACCCTATGTCCTATGTTCTGGTGGCTGGTTGTATTGATGTGGCGAGTTCGAGGTGAAACTTCGCCAAGTAAAATCAGGGACTTATGGTGGCTATGTATGCAGGAATAGGATGAGATGGATGGGGGTCCCTTGGCAACCTTATATAGTCCGGTGCCTTGGGTTACAAGTCGGTTTAGGGGTCCTATCTATAGCTAGTCTTCGACTCCGAGTCGATCCCGAACAGATCGCGGGATATCCGGATGGGTAGCTTTCCTTTGCCTGGCGCCGTGTAGAGTCTAGTCTTATCACGTTCGAGTTGGTAACACCAGGGCTTCACGGACCAGGCCTTCTAGAAGTCGGCCTGCTTAATCTGGTTCGTGGGTATACCCAGGGATATACCTCCGTCAAGCCCCCGAGTAGTGCAAGGCAGACGACCAATCAGCCAATGAAGCCAACCGGTTAATCCTACATTACCCGAGTACTTCATCGTCAGCGGATGGATCCGAAGCATTGCGATACTTATTATTTTCTGTATGCAAGGAATGGGTCACTCATGAATGCACCCGTTAGGTGTAGCCCCCGAGCGTCAAGGGGATTTGTAGAATCATCTCGAGGGTCAAAATTTCTGGCCAGAGCAGTATTCGGGAGGGCGTCCCTGGACGCACTCACGGGTGAGTAGCCCCCGAGCTTTGGACCGACTAGAATAGTTGATTCAAAGGTCAAACAGAATTATCCATCGCCTTAGCCATGAGCCATGTTCACATCAACTATTTTGAGATATGTTTCATAACTTCGGAGCCGAGTCCTCGAGTACGAGGACCGGCAGAGCTGCATGAGCACGCCGAGTGGATTTAGGTGCCCAGCCCCCGAGTATGAGGACTAGCAGAGCTGCATGAGCACACCAAGTGAGTTTAGGCACCCTGCCCTTGAGCACGAGGACTGGCAGAGCTGCATGAGCACGTCGAGTGAGTTTAGGTGCCCGGCCCCCGAGTATAAGGACTGGCAGAGCTGCATGAGCACGCCGAAAGTGGGTTTAGGCCCCCAACCCCCGAGTACGTGGACTGGCAGAGCTGCATGAGCACGCCGAGTGGGTTTAGATGCCAAGCCCCCGAGTACGAGGACTGGCAGAGCTTGCATGAGAATGCCGAGTGGGTTTAGGCCCCCAGCCCCTGAGTACGTGGACTGGCAGAGCTGCATGAGCACGCCGAGTGGGTTTAGACGCCAAGCCCCCGAGTACGAGGACTGGCAGAGCTTGCATGAGCACGCCGAGTGGGTTTAGGCGCCCAGCCCCCAGTATGAGGACTGGCAGAGCTGCATGAGCACGTCGAGTGGGTTTAGGCGCCCAGCCCCAGTGCGTGGATTGGCGAGCTGCATGAGCACACCGAGTGGGTTTAGGCGCCCGGCCCCGAAAGTACGTGGTTGCGGCAGAGCTGCATGAGCACGCCCGAGTGGGTTTGGGCGCCAGCCCGAAAGTACGAGGGACTGGCAGAGCTGCATGAGCACGCCGAGTGGTTTTAGGCGCCCAGCCCCCGAGTACGAGGATTGGCAGAGCTGCATGAGCATGCTGAGTGGTTTAAGGCACCCAGCCCCCGAGTATGAGGACCGGCGGTGCTACATGAGCACGCCCGGTGGCTTTAGGTGCCCAACCCCGAGAACGAGGACTGGCAGAGCTACATGAGCACGCCGAGTGAGTTTAGGCGCCTAGCCCCCGAGTACGAGGACTAGCAGAGCTACATAAGCATGCCAAGTGGTTTTAGGCGCCCTAGCCCCGAGTCACGAGGACTGGCAGAGTTGTATGAGCACGCCGAGTGAGTTTAGGTGCTCAGCCCCCCAGTACGAGGACTGGTAGAGCTTGCATGAGCATGCCGAGTGAGTTTAGGCGCCCAGCCCCCCGAGTACGAGGACTGGCAGAGCTGCATGAGCACGCCGAGTGGTTTTAGGCGCCCAGCCCCCGAGTACGAGGACTGGCAGAGCTACATGAGCACACAGAGTGGTTGTGGCTATTAAAACTCGTAGCTCCCCAGAGAAGACTTCGAACGGTCAGTCAAAATCGATCGAAGCCAAATTATTCTTAATAGCATCCGGTTGACAAATAACTATGCAAGCAATAGAAGATAAATAATTTCTCAACTTATTCTAAGCATAATATAATGTCTAGCACAATTCAATAAATGTATACATTGTTTCCGCATTCAACCACTGTCGTCTTGCATAAGTAATAATATGCTCCTTGCCTTTGGTTTCATGAGTCAAGATAGTACCAATCACATTCTCATCCACCGCAAAATAAAGCCTAAATGACTCCCCTGAGAGCCTTAAACACTGGTGGCGAAGATAAATATTTCTTGATCTTTTCAAAGGCCTCCTGCTGTTTTGGCCCCCAAAGTAAATTCGGCCTCATCTTTTAGCCAAAAAGTAGGAGTAAAAGCACTAATTTTTCCATACAAGTTAGAAATGAAATGGCTCAAATAATTCACCTTGACTAGAAAGTTCTGCAACTCCTTACAAGTAGGACCTTGCTACTTATGAATTGACTCTATTTTGTTAGGATCTATCTTTATGCTAATTTCATGGATAATACAGCTCAAGGAATTGCCAGTCGACACACCAAAAGAACACTTGAGTGGACTCATAATTAAACCATACGACACAGCGTTTCAAAGGCAAGACGTTAAAGTGAGGACCTAATACAGCCGGTTTCACCACAATGTCATCAATGTTGACTTCTAAGATTACTCCTAGCAAGTCATGAAAAATTAAATTCATCACCCTTTTCGTAAGTTGCACCGACATCATTATCTCCTCGAGGCTCTGATGGCGTAGAATAAATAGATTGAACATTGGTTGAAGATGGAAAAACATTGGCCTGCATCTCTCTTCCTTGTTCTTTTCCTAGTGAAATTGGTCTAGGCCGGTTCTAGAAACTGGAGTAACTGATTTGGGCCGCCATGGCCTCCATTTCGACTAGCTGAACCGAGGAAACTAGTCAGGCCAATTTGGACCTGAAGCAGTGGAACCCATTATCTTTCACTCTTGTTTGTGATGGACCATAGGTTTATCATCATTGAATTACTTATTCCTCTATTTTTCCAATTCCCTCTTTCATTGTTTAATTCAAAGCCTTTGAAACCACATCTTTTGAGTATGGCCTAATCCGGAGGGACACCACCTTGGCTGTGCATATTTGGACATAGACTTGCTGCTACTAGCTTTATGATTATTGGCAGCAACAAGACAACAATATATTTTTGACAAACAGCTGGATCACTAATCTTGATCGGCCTTTCATCTACATGATCAATTTTCACATTGGTAGAGCCAATTTGAATTCTTTTCGGAGTCACCTTACCAATGTTGATGTTCTGAACTGCCTCTTCTGTTTTCATTACTTGATAAACATGCTTGGGAGGGCTTTCCCTTGATTTGGGGCAAAGTCTGTATGAACAGCATGGAAAATCAGTCTGATCGCTTGGAAAGCCAGTGTAACCAGTCTGGGTGTTTGCCCCAAACTTTGCAGACACATTTTCAATTGGCTCTGACCAAGCCTATCAAACACAGGAACTCTGTTTGCAACCTATTCTGGAAGTTGAAATGACACTTGTGTATGATAACAAGGAATCCACATAACGTTACCATCCCATGTTTGATAAAGAGAATTTGCAACTGGTGGCATCCATGTCCCGGTATGAAGCGGATTGAGATGATGAAACAAATCACCACCTCCTTCATTTGTCTTGTGGCATCCCTTGCCACCAAGATTGGTCTATCTCTGCCTTGGAGGTAGATCTTTTTTAGTGTCCGATTATTACAAATAGCCTTTTTGACTCGTATATTTGCACATGAGCTTGTCAAAGTTGGGTCTTGACTACAATTCTCTACCCTGAGACTTGCTCTGATTCTGTTTCCAAGTATGAATCTTGGGAATCTTTGGTTTGAAAGTTTTTGGGTGTCCCTGAGCAAAATGGTCTAACCAGTTTCTTGTACTTGAGAAATTGATGAAGATGATCCTTGCCCCCATATTCAGAAGGCTTTATAGTGATTCTAAGAGTTTCCTTGCCATCGGGAGTTTCTACTTTCACCAGATCTCTTTTTTAGAATCATGTCATCTTCAGCTGAAACTTTTGGCTCACCAATCACAACATTTTTGCACTTGGCTTTCAGCTTGATGCGGCCAAAGTAAAACCTTAATTAGACTCTTGGAGGTTAATTGTATTTACCAAGAATGGCTGCTAAATTATCAATTTGCATTTCTTGTAGATGAAGGTGGATTAGATGAGGAAATTGGTAGATTGATTAAGCACAGCACAAAGGGTGTACAATATATAGGCAAGGATCGTCCAGGGTTTATAGAAAGTACCAAATCAATGGAGATCCTTGCCTAATCAAGATCAACTACCATAAAACCCCTCTAGCAACCCTAGCCTATTAACGGCTGGGCGCCAAGGCCTACAGGGCTGGCCCACATAGCCATGCTAACTCCCCGCCGTGAGTCGGGGCGTCGGGCACCATAAGCGTTCAGACCGGACCTGAACTCCGTGAAGACCGGGGAAGGGAGGCATTTGGTGAAACGCCCGCAAAGCTGGGATGAAGTCGGGACGTGCAGATCTCGAGAGATCACCAACAACAACTCGCCTCGGATGAAGTGGAGATCGATCTCAATGTGCTTCGTTTGCTGATGCTGAACCCGGTTGGAATACATGTAGACAGAGCTGATGTTGTCACAATACACTAGCGTAGCACGGCGAAGAGGGGCGTGCAGCTCGTGGAGGAGTTGGCGCAACCATGAGGCTTCAGCGACACCATTAGCAACTGCGCCATACTCGGCTTCCGCACTAGACCTGGACACGGTGTTCTGATGCTTGGAGGACCAGGAGATGAGGTTGTCCCCGAAGAAGACCGCATAGCCTGATGTAGACTTGCGCGTGTCGGGGCAACCGGCACAATCAGCATCGAGTGTAGACCGGGAGATCGAGTTAGGGAAGGCGATCGCAGCGTAAGACCCAAGTCAAGCGTGCCCGGATGAAGCGAAGAATGCGCTTGAGGGCTGATAGGTGTGGCTCCCGCAGATCATGCATGTGAATCCCGTTGGTCATGCATGTGAAGACAGACCTGCTGAATAGCATAAGCAACATCTGGCCAGGTGAATGTCAAATACTATAGCGCTCTAGCAAGGCTGCAAAAATTCGTGGCGTTAGCAACAGGGGTGTTAGAGTAGAATATTCTACGTATTCCTCCAAACCCTAGAAGGGTGGGCAATATAGTAGCTGTACATGGGCCTCTAATGGGCAGTATCTCATATACACTAACACACCCCCCGCCGCCAGTCGAACTACGGTGCAGCGGAGATCAAGACCGGACAATAAAGAAAAGCACAACACACACTTTGGGCCCCCAGCGAGCCACAACCAGCCAGGCCACGTTGAGGCTGGATCGAACTCCCGAGAATGTGGAGGAGGGCGACCTTTGGTGAAGATGTCGGCAAACTGGGAGGTGGTCGGGACATGGAGAACCCGGACTTTCGCCCGATAGCCACCCGGTCGCGAACAAAGTGCAAGTCGATCTCCACATGCCGGTCGTATCTTGTCTGAACCGGGTTGCTAGAGAGGTAGACGGCGCCGACATTATCCACAATGTGACGAGGGTGGTCTTGGCGGGGTTGTGAAGCTCGGCCAAGAGCGACGAAGCGGACGCCTCCGCCACACCGTTAGCGACAACCCGGTACTCCGCCAAGATGGAGCGGGGAGACAACCGGCTGCCGCTTGGAGCGTGAGAGACAGGTTGTGCCGAGGCGACGCATACCACGAGGTGGAGCGGCGAGTGTCGGGCATCCAGCCCGGTCCCGGCGTCGGTCGCAATTTTACGAGCTCGGAGGAGACCGATGGAGCAGGCGAAGTCAAACGGTGCTAACGGACATAGCGGAGGCGCTTCATTGCAGCAAGATGTGACTCCGGGGATCATGCATATGAAGACGGGGACTGGCGAGGCGGATGCGAGGTCGGGCTGGTGAAGGTGAGGTGCTGCGAACGACCAAAATGTATTCGGAAGGCGGTGGGATCCGCCACAGGATCGCGCGTGTGAGAGAGTCACCGAGTATCAACGCGGGGTGGCACATGGCTTGCAATCTGTCATCCCGACCCGGCTCGAGGGATATCAAGAGCATACCGTCAGTGGTCTTGTGAAGAGGGGCCTGAAGGGCGCTGCTCAATAGTGACACCCAAGAAGTGGTGAAGGCGGCCGAGATCCTTCATAGCAAACTCGCTGCAAAGAAGAGATCACGCTACCGAAGCAGTGTGGGCCCCGAGGAGGCTGTGAGGACAATGTCGTCAACATAGAGCGGCAGGTATGCGGTCTCGGTCCCATGGCGATAGACGAGCAGAGAAGTGTCGACTTTGCCTCACCGCGTGAACCCTCGAGGCGCGAGGGGCGTGGCAAGCCCGGGGGAGTACCAAGCCCGAGGAGCCTGCTTCGGACCATAGAGACTTGTTGAGCCGGCCGACACGGATGTCGGGGCGGCCCCGGAATCCACAGCCCCGCTGGCCGGCCGCGATGGCGTCTCGGACAATGTGCCATGGAGAAATGCATTCTTCATCCGGTGATGCACGTGCCGGGGCGAGATAGGGCGAGCGAGAGGGCTGTCGCGACTGTGAGGAGCTTCACCACCGGACTGAAAGTCTCATCATAATCTACACCGGGGCTGGGTGAAACCCGGAGGACCAGCGAATGAGCCTTGTGACCGCTCGGACTACCGTCGGCTCGGCGCTTATATTGTCGGATCCACTTGCCGGTCACCACGTTGCCACCCGGGCGGACGCGGCACGTAGTCGTCACGGTTGGCAAGGCTCCCTCGTACTCCTCTTCCATCGCGTGCCGCCGGTGAGGGATCCGCGAGGGGGCGCGGGACGAAGGAGGGTATCGGGGAGAACCAGCGACCCCGTCCTCGGGTAGGCGGAGAGTCGCGGGCCAAGAAACACCGGCCGCGCCCGAGTCACCATGGGATGGATGTGACCGGGGTCCCGATGGAGGACCTACGGGGTGGTACACCGCAGGCTCGGCACGGAGCGCGCGGGTGGGAGCCGATGAAGCGATGGCGTGAGGGGCAGCTCGGTCTTGGGGGTAGCGGTGGGCTGGAGGCCCGTCGAGCGGCGGCTTCGTAGGCGATGCACCCGGGGTCGCAAAGCGCCGGAAAGCTCGCGGCTGAGTTGGAGCGCCGGCGCGGTGGGGGCGCCGAGCGGTCTTTGGCACTGGTGTGTCGGCTCCGCGAAGCGTGGAGGGCCCTGCTGGGCCCACCGAGCGCCTGGTGGCTCGGGAGCCGCGCGTGGCGCGGTAAGTGGCTCGGGGGGCCGCCGTGGCGCAGGTGGCGGGGGCCGGCGGCGTGGCGCCGACAAGTGGATCCGAGTCCGTCGCGCGTGGCGCAACGGAGGTGTACACAGTGCCTGTGGAAGGGCCGAGAAGGTGGCGGTGGGCTGAACCACCGGGTCGAAAGCATGGACTCCAACTCGGGACTGGGTGGAAGGGGCGTGGAAGGGTGGGTCACGGGGAAATCCGACTCGTCGAAGATGACATGCTTAGGGGAGATGAGGACTCGGTGAGAAGTAAGGTCGGCTGCTTGGTACCCTTATGGTCGGGGTAGCCAGAAACACACACCGGTGTCAAGCGGGGCGCCAACGGCTGTGAGGGAGCGATGGCGGCGATGTTAGGAGAGCTAACATGCACAACGGGCACGAGGAGGGTGATCATAGCTAGGAGGGGCACCGAAGGGCGTGGTGCGGAGTGGGGAGGAGAGGAGGCGGTGAAAGGAAGACGGTTGGCTGGAGGTGGGTGGCGGTGTGGAGGCTCTCGGCCGAAGCACGGGGGCGAGGGCTGAGAAGAAGGAGAGTGCGCATAACATCGTTCGGTGGTGCGAATCATGCGCTCGGCCTTGCCATTCTCGCGAAAGAAGAAGTATACGGGCAAGACATGCTTGGTTGGAACAATGTGAGGAGAGAAAGAAAGAGCGGGAGGTGTGGTTATCGAACTCACGCCCGTTGTTGATTGATCTGACCTTTGATGGTGAGGCCGGGCGGTGGACACCTAGGCAAAGAAGTGGAGGAGGGTGGGAAAAGTCTCGGACTTAGCACGCAACGGGGAAAGTCCAAGAGTAATGGGGAGAAATCATCAAGCACCACAAGATAGTATTTGAACTCGGAGATGCTTTGGTACGGTGAGGTCCACAAATCACAATGTACCAGATTAAAAGGCATGTGTGGCATGGGAAGAGGAAGAAAGAAAAAGGAAGTCTAACATGACGACCTAGCTGGCACGTGTGACAAAGGTGGTCTGCGGGAGTGTGGGTACAAGGGATGGTGCGCGACGTGTGACCAAAGCCGGACGGTGCCGTAGTGGAAGAAGGCGTCACGGCAAGAGCAACGGCCCGGAAGAAGGAAGACGAAAGAGTGTAAAAAGGGGTCCCGTGCTATCACATCGGAGAAGTGGTCACCGGGAAACCAAATCCTTCACTGATAAGACCCGGAAGTGTCAAATTCGGCCAGAACAAGAGTTATCGGCCGGTGAAGCGGACGAATGGAAAGAAGATTGTGGACCATCGAGGAGCAACAAGAACATTCGAAGACTAAAAGGACCGGGGCGTAACCCACGGAGGTGACAGAAGACGGGACCCATCACCCACCATGATAGAAGGACAAGAGTGAGGTGGAAGTCGGATGGAAGAGAGTATACTAGCATCTGGAGTGGTGTGGAAGGAAGCACCCGAGTCAACGATCCACTCAGCGCCAGCCGGTGGTGTCAGCCCCATAGTGCAAAGGGGCGTGCGGGGGCGGGATCGATCCCACCGGGCGGCCGGGTGGTCGGGCCGGGGTGGCAGTGGAATCCGAGGCGGGTCTTGCGAGGGGAGGGACGCCCGGAGAACATGGCGGCCGAGAGTGGAGTGGAGGCCGAGCGCCCTCACCTCCCTCGCCGGGGAACGGCCACATAGGAGCGTCCGGGACCCACGGGTTCTTGAGGAGAATGGCCGGGCGCACCACGAGGGGCGAGGAGTGGGTGAGTGGCGAGTGGGCCGCCCCGGCCACCTCCACCAGCTCCACCCACCGTGCTCGGTGAAGACGGTGGGTGGCCGGAGGGGCCGGCATGAATCGCTCCGCCGGCGACCGACGGGCAGGCGGCGGCGGCGGCGGCCGGCCCTCAGCGATGGGGCGACCACTTTCGAACACGCTCTGACGGCGAAGCCTCGGCCTTGGCGGCAAGAAGCGCCTTGGCGCCGCATTGGGTGCGGGGACCGCCGTCGAGAGCCGCTATGCCGCGGAAGGGCAGCGGCGGCCCGAGTGGCGCATCCGCGGGAGGCATGCCAAGGCCTCCGGCGGCGCCGGCTGCTCTGCGCCAGCTAGCGATAGCGACGGCGGCCTCGGCCCGGCAAAATGCGGCAAGAGCACGGCGGCGCCAGCGGCTGCGCTTGGCGGCGGCGGCGCGCCGGGGGAACGTGGCGGCGGGCGGGCCGAGCGGAGGAGGAGAGGACCGGCGGCGGCGATCCGGTGGCGAGCCCGTGGCGTGGGCCGTGCCGCCCAGCGTGTGGCGGCGGGCGGCGGCCTCGTTGGGCCTGCCCGCGGCGGCGTGGAAAGCGGCTGCGTTAGCGGCTGGCGGCGACCAGCGCGCTCACCCGCAGCCCTCCGCACCTGCGCCCGCGGCTGCGCGGCAAGAACGCGGCGGCCGGGCAGCGCTGGGAAGTGAGGTCGGAGGAGTGGAGGCCGGCGGTGGGGCTGGGGCACCGCAGCCTTGGCGGCGAGGGCGCCTACGACCACGCGCCCGCCCGATCCGCGCCGCCGCACGACGCCGGCGGCGGCGGGCGGCGGCGGCGCCCGCTCCCGAGGGGCGCGGGGGCACCAGCGCCACCAGGCTGCTTTGCGGCTGCGGCCGTAGGAGAGGGGAGGGAAGGGGCTCGGCGCCAGGGAGGAGGCCGGGCCGGCTGCCCGGCTAGCCATGGTGGCGGCGGGGGAGGAAGGTGGTGAGATGGGAGGAAAGCTAGAACCAAGGCCGATACCATGTTAGAGTAGAATATTCTCTGTGTATTCCTCCAAACCCTAGAAGGGTGGGCAATATAGTAGCCGTACATGGGCCTCTAATGGGCCGTATCTCATATACACTAACAAGGGGGTCTTTGTTGGCTGGCGACACCTTGGGATTGGTGTCAAGCTGAGTGGAACATGGCTTGCACTCGGCCATAACTAGTGCGTGATCCAAAATCTCCAACATGTACCGCTTCTGAGATAATAGCAGACCATCACCACGCACCGAACATGCATACCGAGGAAGTGATGCAGTTCACCTAGATCCTTCACAGAGAACTCCTGCTGAAGAGCTGAAATAATCCGTCGAAGAAGAGTTTGGTGATGAGGCGGTGAGGACAATGTCATCCACATAGAGCAACAAGTATCTTTGTATCGGACCAACGCCGGAAGACAAAAGAGCGAGGTGTCGGACTTGGCCTCCAAAAACCCGAGCGGGTGAGTGGCAAACCGACTATACCAGGCGCGGGGAGCCTAGTTCAACCCATACAGGGACTTGTTTAGGCGACAAATGAAGTCCGGGTGGGCGGGGGTCCTCAAATCCAGACGGTTGCATGCGGTACATTGTCTCGAGTCAAGGTGCCGCGGCGAGAAGGCGTTCTTGACATCAAGCCGGGTGAATGGGCTAGTGATGAGAGAGCCAAAGAGCATGGTGTAGACGAAGGCGGCTTCACAACAGGGCTAAAGGTCTTCGAGAATTCCACGCACATTTCTTTGGGTAAAGCCTCGTAGCACCCATCGGGCCTTGTACCGCTCAAGGGACCCGTCTGCCTGGAACTTGTGCTTGAAGATCCACTTCCGGGTGACAATGTTGGCCCCAGTAGGACAAGGCATGAGATCCCTGTGTGTTGCGGGCAGAGAGCGTCATGTTCCTCTACCATAGCAGCTCGCCAATTGGGGTTGGCAAGAGCGCTACGGTTGGTCTTCGGCACGGGTGAGAGTGCAGCCACATGAAGACCGGGCTGAATGGGGCGAGAAGGCCACCAATAGCCGCTCTTCGCGTGCGTGGCCATACCGTGCTGGTTGACCACCGGCGGGACAGCCGCGACACCCTTAGGCGGGGGTGGCGACCGGGAGAGGGCGGTGTGTGACACCGCCGCGTGTACACCTGGGTCATCATGCGGTCGGGAGGTGAAGCAGCAGCCGCGACCGGGGGCGATGGTGACGACGAGTCCACGGTCTCCGGGGGTGGAGAGGTAGGACCTCCGTCTAGGTGTGGGAACCCTGGTGGGGGGTCCGCGAGGAGCTGAGGCTGCACGTGGTGCGGGAGAGGTCGCCGTCGAGGGCCTCGACGCGCGGAGCGCGGGCGGGACGTAGAAGCCAAGGCGGCACATGGCGCGGGTGAAGCCGGTGATGAGAGCCCCGACATGCACGGCGTGGGTGTGTGGCAAGAGAGCCCAAAGAAGCAAAGAAACAAAAAGGGCAAGGTGCACCGGGAAGGAGGAGTCGGTCTGGGGTGGTGTGGCAAAGAGCAAAGAAGAAGCCCATCGGGTGAAAGTTACGCGACTTCGGTAAAGCACCGCAGGAGACCGCCGAGTCTCCGAAAGGGGCACCGAAAGTGAGGAACGCAGCAAAAACTTGTGCCGTGGGTCCAATGGGAGCAAAAGCACAACATTAGTAGCGCATCAAGAAACTCGAACTCCATGGTCGCGTGCATGAGCCGTCATGCTCAAGCAAACAAAAAGGCAGTTTCATCAAAGATGACATGCCGCGAAACAATGACTCGTTGGAAGAGAGGTCAAGGCAGCGGTATCCTTTATGATGAGCGGAGTAGCTCAGGAAGACGCACATGGTGGAGCAAGGAGCGAGCTTGTGAGGGGCAGTGGCGGACAGGTTTGGACAACAATTGCAGCCAAAGACTCGAAGGTATACACCAGTGGAGTGCCAAAGAGGGCAAGGTGCGGTGTAGAAAGGTGAAGAGTCTTGGTAGGCAGGATGTTAAGCGAAGTGGTCGCCGTAGAGAGAGCCTCGACCTAGTAGGAGGGAGGCATGGAGGCCTGAACGGCCAGGAAGCGAACGACATTATTAGTGGTGCGAATCATGCGTTCAGCTTTACCGTTTTGAGGCGAGGTGTAGGGGCAGGACATTCGAAGATGAATGCCCCGAGTAAGGAAGAAGGTACGGGTGCTAGAGTAATCAAACTCTTCCTCGTTGTCGCACTGCACGGCTTAGACGAAGGCGCCAAACCGAAGTTGAGGCATAGGCGACGAAGTTGACCAGTGTGCTAAAAGTGTCACATTTAAAGCGTAGAGGAAAAGTCCATGAGTAATGGGTGCAATCATCAAGTATGACCAAATAATATTTATAACCTGAGACACTGATAACGGGAGAGGTCCACAGATCACAATGTAAAAGATCAAACTTGCTAGACGCACGAGACACTGAAATGGGAAAGGGCAGACGAACATGTCGCCCTAACTGACAAGCATGACATAATTTAGGACAGTCCTCAATGTGAGACACACTAGAAGTAAGCTTCGACAAGGCTTCATGGCCGGGATGGCCGAGACGCCAATGCCATAACGGAGAGGCGACCTTGGCGTCAAGGGAGTGCGCTGATGGGAGACTGATGGGGGTACAATGGCACTGGAGCTATTGCACCGACGATCATGCTCCGAGAGTCCGAAACAAACGAGAGGGGTCAAACTCGATAGAGCAATTGTTATCGGTGGTAAAGCGGGGAACCGAAATAAGATTCTTAATGATATGTGGGGAGATGAGCACATTATTAAGACGCAAGGAGCGGGCAAGCTCGGTAGTGCCAGTACCAGTGACGGGAGGAGGGCGCCATTACTGACAACAATGGACGAAGGAGCAGGATACGTACCGGGAATGTACATGTGAAAGAGTATCGGGAGAGGAGGTCATGTGAGAGGTAGCACCTAAGTCGGTACCACCTCGGATGGCGGCCGGGTCACCGGGTCGCGGCCGAAGGTGGATGCCAACGACCGCCGATCCCAAGACGGAAGGCCGCCATGGGGTGGTAGATGCCCTGAGTAGCCCACCGCGGGCGCGGGCGGTGGCGGGCTGAGGAGTAGCGGGCCGAGGCGGCCGCTAGGCGACGGCGCTCGGCCGCCGCGGAGAGGACGAGGGATCGACGCCAGCGGGGGGCGGGGACAAGGCCTTATCTGGATGGTCCCTGCTCGGGGGTTGTAGAAGGTAGGCCGCACCCCCCAGTGCGCCTTGGCGCGCCGACGGGTGGTGGTCAGCCGCCGGGTTCTTGGCGCGCAGCTCGGCTGGCTGTCGCTTGTCGCTTGTCGCCTGTTGTTGTTGCCGCCCCGCCGGCTGCACTTGCTACGGTGGTTGTAGGACGGCTCGGGAAGGGGCGCAGCATGCCCGGAGCCGGCAATGGGCGTCTGTGAAGAGGCGCCGGGAGTAGTCTTGGTGGAGGCGGTGAGGGCAGTGCGGGGGCGCTGGCCGGGTGCCCAGCGTGAGTTCCTCCAAGGCCGGGTCATCGCGGGCCTCGAGGAAGGTTGGGAAGGGACGGTGGCGACGAAGGGGAGGGCACCGACGTGGGAGAAGCGGTTGTTGAGGCCGCGGATCACGTTGAGCACGAGGGTGCGGATGCGTGATCACTTCCCCAGGGCCTCGAGGTCGCCCGCCATCTTCTTGGCCCGGCAGCAAGACCGGTGACGGAGAGATCACCTTGGACGAAGTTGCAAAACTTTGTCTCAAGTTGGATGGTGCGCATCTCACCTGTTGTCGAGGCGTGACCGACGGCGAGCGGGGAGGCGCGCGGTGGTGGAGCCGGCGGAGGAGACAATTTCGGCGAGGTCATCGGCGAGGGTCCCAGGATCGGGGATCGACCACGCGTTCCATCCGAACCCGGTTGGGGGAGAGAGTCGGGTTGGCGAGGTGGACGTGGTCCTGTAGGGAGTACTGCCGAGGGTCGGCAAAATTGATCGCGCCCGGTGACCATAGTTATCGAGTCGATGTCAAGAACGCCCGGGATGAGGCTCCGGATGTTGGTGACGGTGGACGGCTGGGGTGTGAAGGTTGAGGAGGGCAGCGGCCTCCGCGGGAGCATGGCGTCGTGAAGGTCGGTCGGAGGAGCCTAAGTGGACAACTCCGAGGGGCGGCGGGCCAAACGCGGTGGGCGCCGCGTTCTGGGTGGCGGCGCAGCCAGGGCATCGGGGCGCGCTGGGCAGCCTCGTCGCGGCGCTGGCGGGCGGCGCCATGGCGTCCGCTCGGCCTAGGCGGCCACGAGCCATGGCGGCATCGCACGCCTTACGAGCGGGCATGCCTTGGTGGCGGCCTCCTTCCCGCACGGGCGGAGGGTGATGTCCTCCTGCTGCACGATGGAGTTGGGGATTGCTGGTATAGATTTCCAACGGGCCGTGCCGCGGCCGCCCCGCAGACGCCTCGCGCCGTGCCGTGCCGCCCATGCCGCGCCGCTAAGGCACGCCGTGCCCTCGCGGGCCGGGCCGCACCGGGCCCGCGGTGCGACCTCGAGCCCGGCCCGCCCCACGGGCCAAATCGTGCCCGCCGTGCCATGGGGTGCCGTGCCGGCCCACGGCCGATTTTAAAAACACTCAAACATGATCATTTTTTACACAGATTTCAAGATATTTGTACAATATTATACCAAATATATGTATAATATTATACCAAGTATGAAAATATCGGGACTAATATACCAAATATGTATAATATTATCACTAGTATATTTGCCACCGGGCCTCCCCTTTCTTAACGTGCCGGGCCGGCCGCGTGCCCGGTTTGAGGGTCGGCCCAAGCCCCGCATCGCTACCCCGCGTCGTGGCGTGCCGGGCCCGTCGACCACCGGGCCGTGCCGTGCTCGGGCCGGGCAAAAACACGTGCCTCGCTTGTCGACCATCGGGCCGCGGGCCGCATGGAAATCTATAATTGCCGGGGAGGCCGGAGGAGGCGAGAGGATGCCGCGGGATCAACGATCTTGAGAGCAGCGACCTTGGCGGCACTGGCTCGGGAGAGAGGGCGGTGTGCCGGTCATGGTCGCAGGGAGCGGGCCGAACGAGGGCGGGGGTGGCGCAGCGCGACAGAGACCGGCGCATAGGCGCGAAGACGGTAAACCGCCGGCACGCGAGGCGCGGCCGGGCAGGGCTGGCGCGCTAAGCGAGCGGAAGGCTTGGGATGCGGGAGAGAACCCGGACTCTTGATACCATGAAGGTGGATTAGATGAGGAAATTGGTAGATTGATTAAGCACAGCACAAAGGGTGTACAATATGTAGGCAAGGATCGTCCAGGGTTTATAGAAAGTACATAATCAACGGAGATCCTTGCCTAATCAAGATCAACTACCATAAAAACCCTCTAGCAACCCTAGCCTACACGGTTGGGCACCAAGGCCCACAGGGCCGGCCCACATAGCCACGCTAACAGTAGACTCAATTATCCTTCATTTATGGCCAATTGGACCCGTCGCCAAAAAACATTGCAATCATTAGTTGCAATGACTCGGGAAACTCTCTTTAGATTTTTTTTTTTTCATTTGAATTTGTTGTGCTAAATCTCTCATTTGAACTTGAGTAACCGAAATAAAATCGTATCCCTCAATTTTCTCCTTAAGATATGAATGCAAACCATTAACAGTTAAATCGGCAAAATCCTTGTCCGATAGTGTCAAACTAAAGCATCTGTTTTTGATTTATTTGAATCTTTTAAATAATCAATAAAACGTCCATATCTACCGAGTTTAACTGATGTTAAGCCTGTCAATTTTAATTCATTGCTCTCACCATAAACGTGTCATGAACTTTTGCTCTAATTGATTCCGTGAATAAATAGAGCCAGGAGCGAATGATGAAAACCTACAGAAAAAGGTTCCAGTTAATGATAAAGAAAATAGTCTCACTTTAAAGGCATCATAAGAACCACCGTCTCCTAGTTGAGCTATATGTTGGCTAATGTGTTACCAGATGATCCCATGATCATCACCAAATAAATTTAACAAAATTAGGAGCACTCCAACCATTAGAAAAAAGCACCAAATCCAAATCAGTAGAATAAGGCTTTTAGGTACAACCTAGAATTACCTATATCTACACTCAATTTATTTTTTCAACATATTGGCCAAATCTTCTTTAATTTTTCCAAAATCCTCTTGATAAGTGTTTTGCCTTTGTGAAGCATGAACTAGTGGGACAGAAATACAATTGTTTTGATTATAAGTGCCAAATGTCTTTCACAATAATTATTAAAAAATCATTAGACAGCGGCCTATGTTGCAAACTTGTCTCGTGAGGTGCAATAGGTGGAGGACCATATGCTACTGATTTATAAGGATGTACAAAATTTGATACATCATTAGTTCGGTCAGAGGCAGCCGAACTAGGGACCGTAACAATAGGTTCGGGCTGAACGGGGCAAGCCACCAGAGAACAGGGCTGAAAATGACAAGTTTCAGAAACTGGTCTGACCAGTTTTGCTGTGCTCAGCAGCAACTGCTTTGGTGGGGGGTTTGCCCTTTATAAAAATTCACCGTCTTGCCGGAGGTAGCACTTCAAGATATGTACTAGGTGTAGCCAGGCATCTTGTGTCAATTTTGGTTGTCAATACATTGTTCAGATGAACAGCCTGGTGACTGTGTTAGCCCAAAATATAGACAAACACCAAACTCAGAAGAACCAATGAAAATTAAATTAGACAGCACAACTTGAAGAATAAGGAAAATGACCCACTGAATGGCCAAATCCCTGGCAGCACACCACCGCTCCTTGAACTTTGAAGAAAATAAGATCGATGCATGTGTAATTACAGTCAAACGATTCTCTTCCTTCCATAGTATGGTCCAGCAAACAAAGTGATCAATGCATAATTGATAATCGCTGTCCATATGATGTGGTTATTTACTTTATTTATCGCACCATGTTCCCTACTACATATTTGATTAATAAACATGAGAAACAAACTGGACAAATAAAAACAGCCAATATATATGTAAAGGACGTGTTTTTTTTCTTCGCAAAAAAGGACAGGTTTTATAAGATAATGGGGCAAATTAATTATTTGAATGTTTTCATGTTCTAGAGGACCCCTGATTCTTCAATTACTTCTGCAGATGAATTAAGGGGATTTGAATGGCAGAGACGTTATGAAATTATTGTGGGGATTTGCAAGGGCTTGCTGTATCTTCACGAGGAGAAGCATATCATCCATATGGATCTCAAACCTGCCAATATACTACTAGATGATAACTTGGTGCCAAAAATTACAGATTTTGGTCTATCGAGACTTGATAAAAATTCACAAACTAGAACTGCATCGCGCCTTGTAACACCGTAAGATAAACATCTAAATAATACGTTATTTTTGTTCTGGCATTTACTTTCTTACATGTTGTTTATATCAGTATGTTGATATATGCTGTCATCTTGCAGAGTATATAGTGCTCCAGAATATTTTTTAGAAGGCAAATCATCAAGCAAGGCAGACATATATAGTTTGGGTGTAATAATCGTGGACGTGGTGACAGGAAGTAACAGAAACATGCCCAATATTAAAGAAGTAAGTGTCACACTCAAAGTTATTTTGTCTATGGATGTACGCATAAATGGATATGTTTGTGTCAGAGTTCAGGCAAATTATGTGGACTATTAAATTGCTCCTGATAGGTATTATCACTAAAACTAATAGTTTCTGACATGTAGGATTGTTTGCTGAGTTAACCAAAGAATTCAATAGATAGAAGGAAGCTGGATATTATATAAATGTGTCTATTTATTATGAAAATGCTAAACAAAACTATGATATTCTTTCCACTTATAGTCTATATTTATTGTGAGTATTTTTTCTGTTGTTCTAAAAGGTTTTCCCCGGTACATGTCTGCCATTTTTTTTGGCACATTTTTTAACCGTAAGACTTTACAGGAACTTTAGCTAGGTTCTTTGTTAGAACAGTTCCCATCCAATCTCAACCGAATTGCTCCCTCCGTTCCAAAATACAAGTTATTCCAACATTCATGAGTGTCAAACCATTTTAAGTTTTACCAACTTTATACAATAAAGTACCAACATTTATCTTATCAAATAAGTACCGTTAGATTTTTATTATATATATTTTCATAGTACATCTATTCATTGTCACAAATCTTTGTAATTTTTCTCTATAAATTTAGTCAAACTTAAAATAGTTTGACTCTCCAAAAATGTTGGAATGAATTATATTTTAGAACAGAGGGAGTAGGATTTTTGGCAAATATTCTCAACGAGCCATAACATTGATTTAATCCTATAGCTAACGCTGTCTCTTGGTTATATTCTGAAGATATGATGCATATTTATATCACTTGCATTAAATATTTTGATATATTTGTAAATAGGCTTTATGGAATATGTGCAGGTGCTTAGAAGATGGAAGCTCAGGTGGATTAAATCATCAAACCAAAGTCCGTTTAGTTATCAACAAGTGACGAAATGCCTTGAGTTGGCACAAAAATGCACGCAACAAGACCCGACATGCAGACCAGACATAATTGACATAATTGATGAGCTCCACCGAATAGGTAGTATGGAACACCAATTCCAGGTAAGCGAACATACAGGCTGTGGTGATCAATTCCAGGTAAGCGAACATACAGGCTGTGGTAACTGGTAAGGCATTATTATCTCCATCTTCGCAGGTAATCCCTTGCTTGGAGGACATGCTTGGTATTGAGCCGCTGCAAATAGATTTCGTCTTTGAAGAATATGACCAGCAGATAATGCACCCAATAGATCTGAACAACGATACAGATGATCACTTTGCCTTCAACACAAAGCCAAGCCTACGCTGCTTATGCACAGAGCCAGACAAAGGCATTGTCCCACCACGTTCCAAGTGCAGTATCACCGTAACAATGACGCAACCGCAGGTTAATGCATGGTCAATTAATCGCTGCAAGGCGGAGATCACCGTGCTGAGCACCAGAGTAGAGGGAGGTCTCGCTACTAAGGATATAACTGAAGACACGTTTATTCACGAGGATGGTAAAATAGTTGATGAGGTGAACGTGATGGTTGTTCTTGGAAATCCACCATTGGCAGATGAATCCTGTATAGAAGAATATTCTGAATAATCAAGAGGCGGGGAGACGCACACACGTGTTTGGATACTGATGCCTATGTGGCATTTGTCCATGGACGGTTACTAGTATGCTGCTAAAATCTTAACATTTTCGTATGATGTCGACCAAAGACAAACTTTATACTACCTCCGTTTCAAATTATAGTTCGTTTGCCTTTTTTGACCCAAAGTTTGACCGTTCGTCTTATTTAAAAAATTATGCAAGCTATCACATCTCTTGTTGTGGCTTGCTTTATTGATAAAAGTTCTTAAAGAATGATATAAATTTGACTATATTTGTATAATTTTTTAATAAGACGAGCGGTAAAACTTGGAGTCTAAAAAGTCAAACGAATTATAATTTGGAACGGAGGGAGTATATTAGAATTAAAGAGCTCGACCAAATCTAAAATTTGTAGAGCACAATGTTTCCTCAATTTCGCATGTTGCTGGTCTGAGTTCAACAACTCAGTCAGCAGTATCCTATATTTTCTTTAATCCCCACAAAATCATCTTTAACAGCATCCATAAGGCAGTCCTGCAACCACTTTCTTTCAATATCAGAAAGTAAACTGGAACTGAGGCAGACATTGTTCTTTTAATATCCCAGAATTTTCAATTTTCGTCTCAACCTTACTAATCCTCTTAGCAATTTCACTGAAAATAGCTGTGATGTATTGACCTTTGGTGAAAGATCTCTTTCACCCTGTTTTCTTCAATTTGAGGGCATGGTACGGTGTTTTGTAAATGAAATCCTGAACATAGTGGACCAGGTCCTGCACATCTAGAATCCAACCCTTCATAAGTTGTAGTGCACCAATAGATATGTGACAAACTTCATACTTTTCTGATTTAAAAGAAATTAGTTACGACCTTTTAGATGAAACCATTTGTCTTTAAATTTTCACAAAATGGGAAACTACCTCAGAAACCACTCAATGGGCCAAACTTGCCTGATTTCGATAATTGGATGGCCTTTTATGTCTGGGCTTGTTGTTTAAGGTTGAAAACCAGACTTTCGTGCTGGTTCGAGGGTGAAAATTGGACTTTTCCCTTTGCGAGTCTTGGAGTACCTATCTATTTTATTACCTTATCTATCTTGTTTAGTTCCTTCGCTAATTACTCAACCACTACTACAGAAACAATCTTTCCCAGTGCCCTTATCACTGCTGGTTTGGGCGAACCGGCGGTGAAAATCACATCACGGCCGGTTCTAGAGGCTACGATCGACGTGGCGTGGCGGCCGGCTCGCCTAGAACCGGCGGTGATCTTTGGCGACCTATCACCGCCCGGTTTGGGGCATAAACCGGCGGTGAAAATGATCTATCACCGCCCGGTTCTAGGCGAGCCGGCGGTTTATGCCCCAAGCCCGGCGGTGATAGGCTGTCAATATCACCACGGTACTAGGCAAGCTGGCGGCTACGTCGATCGTAGCCCCTAGAACCAGCAAGTGATGTGATTTTCACCACCGGTTCGCCCAAACCAGCGGTGATAGGGGCGTCGGGAAAGATTGTTTCTGTAGTAGTGTATATATACATCGTACGCCCACCCATTTTGTGCTCGAGAGCAATCGAGTGCTGCGCCTATTCGTCGGACACCTCAAGTGCATGGACCGGCCCTTCGAATAGTGACCTCATCCATGCCAGAGCGGTTCCATCAGGTCCTCATCATGGAGGTTCTCGCACCATAGCCGGAGGTCATCGCCGCGGGTGAATCTGGCGGCCTTTGCCGTCGAAGTACAAAGTAGGGCCATGTGGCCTCTCATTGTTGGACTCCTTATATTTTTTGCTTGCCAGTAGGCAGCAGCCACGATCACTACGGGAGGGCCGGCGTTTGCCGAGTGCCCAAGGCACTCGGCGAAGCCCCCAATACCCTCGGCAACAGATTCGCCGAGCGCTGCCCTTAGCAAAGCGCCCTCGGCATTCGGGTTCTCGGCAAAGGACCCTTTGTCGAGAGGCTTTTATCGGGCGCTCGGCGAACTATTTGCCGTGTGTGTTTAGGCACTCGGCGATGGTACTCAAGCCCTCGTTAAAAAAAAAAAAAAATGGGGGGACGTCGGTTTGACGGCCACGGGAGGGGTTTTGTCGAGGGCTTAGCTGCGCGGCACTCGGCAAAGTGTGGATCTTCTTTGGCGCTGGCGCTCAGCAAATATAAATTTCATATTCTTTTTTTTTTTTTTTTCGCCGTAAAAACTTTGCCGAGAGCTCGAAGCTTGGTGCTCGGCGAACTACAACAACACTCGGCAAAGTACAGGCACTCGGCGAAATATTATGAGAAATGAATCAGATGGTCGCTTTGCCGAGCGCTATGGTAATTGCACTCGTCAAAGGTGCTATTTACCGAGTGTGGCACTCGGAAAAGCGACCGTAAATGCTTTTTTGTTTGTTTGTTTTGTCGTGTATATGGTACCTGTCGAATTTGTATGGTCGGCAGCCTACGAGGGTATGCCCAAGTAGTAGATTTAGGTTTGGGGAAGACGAGATCTACAGCGGGATGGTGGTTGCACAAGCCAAGCACAAGAACACGAAGAACACGGGGGGTTTTTTAGAGAGGTTCAGGTCACCGCGGTGTAAAACCCTACGTCCTCTGTGTGTTTGTCTTGGATGAGGAGTTGCGATGGAATACCCCTTACCCTCTTTATATAGGCAGGAGGTAGGGTTACAAAGATACCGAGAGAATCTATCTACAAGGAAATACATGATCAGATATCCAGCATGATACTCGGACTCCGTGTCTTCGGGGATATTGTTTTCCGTAGCGCATACTCCAAGCTCGGTAGGCCTCCTCGAAGCTTCCTGGACCACCTAGCTCAGGCCCAGCCATCAAGCCGCAAGCTTAACTGGGCCGAGCTATCTTCTGGCCCACCAGGCCTTTGTCCGAGATAAGTATACCTGGGGGTATACCTCCATCAAGCCCCCGAGCCTTGAGCGAATTGGAACAATTTGGCTAAGGATCAAATCAGATACTGCAATATCTTAACGATGGGTGCGTCGCAAGACGCATCCATGGATGTAGCCCCTGAGTTTTGAGCAGATTACATAGAAATCTGGTTAAAAGTAAAATAAAGCTTTCTTACGGGGTCTCCGCGAGGAGAACCCGTTGGTCAGTCCCCGAATATTAAATTGATTGAAAATCAATATAATATTAAATATCAACATGAAACCGCAAGTTTCAATCACTGACTATAAGCGTTGTCTGTGCTGAGCTTTGGGATACCGAATAACTGATCGTTATCCAAACCGAGCTTTAGAACATTAAGTGACCAAGCTTTCACACACCGAGCAAGTGATTGTGACCTTGGCCGAGCTTCAAGGTAACGGTTAGGTCAACAGCGCTCTCCCCAGTCAACACCCGTAGGGCATAAAATACGGGAGGCCACGCCTCCACCCCCCATTCGCATCCATTCCAAGTTCACTCCGCTTCCAAGAATGCTTCTAGGCTCGTGCGCACTCCGCGATCGAATCCAAGCCCCGCAATCAGCAAAACCGAAGCGCAAATTAATCTCCCTCATCGGGAATCAATCCACCACTTGTTTGATCCGCTCCTACGATAGGGTTCGTTCATCCGTCCAGTCCGCCACCACGAATCCCTAGCGGCGCCGCCGCCAGCACCGCCAATGGGCCGGGAATTCGCTGTATGCGAATCAAGACACCGGTGCCAAAGGTGATGGCACCAAAGAAGGCTACAGAGAAGGCCACTCAAGATGCCCCGGCGACCACGGCGGGGGAACCCGCCGCCACCGAATGGGAAATGTCGGTGGTCGATGAAGCGATCTTTGAAGCGGTTGGTTGACAAGTCCGTTCTCCCCAGCGGGCCGAAATGCAGTGGAGAGAAGCGATCACTCACCATCCTCTGCAAGAGAATCACGGTGAGTTGGTCGTCTTCGCCCGGTTCTTCGAATGTGGGTTTGGTGCGTGTTGACGATAGATAAAGTATAATTTTACTATATGATTTTCTCTCACTTATGAAATAAAAGTACTAAAAGAAAGTTATTACTAATGATTTTCACAAGTTTTGGTGAATATTTTTTTTTTTCAGAAATTACTCGAAATATGAATAAATGAGCAATTTACAAGAGAATACTGAGAGAAGAAACGAATCGGAAGTATCGGGATAGCATTCAAGGATCTAGAAGGCACTAGAAGCATCGTCGCTGAGAGGCGGGACCCCGCGCCACGTGGGCGGCCGGCCGGCGGTGTGGGCCCACCGGCCGGCGGCCCATAGAGCCCAAATGAGTCCACCTTACGGAAGCTTCTCCAAACCGACCTCCAAATCACATCTTGGCCATCCATTCAAGTCCGTTTGATCCAACGGTCACGATTCATCCTAGGGGCTATAAATATAAAGGCGAGCTACCTCCCGGAACCCTAATTCAGTTCTAGTTTTTAGTTCTAGAATTCAAGAAGTCGATCCTCATATGAGAGCTAGAGAGCATAATTCCAATTAGCTATACGGATCTTGATTAGCAATCAAGATTAGACTAGAATAAGTCTAGAATTAGAGATAGAGAGATCAAGGGAGGAGTAGATCAGAGAGATCTGGCCTGTCGGTTCTTCTCTGCTGTATTCTGAGGGATCAAGTTTCTTCGCGAGAAGAGCTTGCTTCTGAGATTATCCGGTGTTCGACTTTATAATTAAAGTAAGTTTTACTCTATATTTGTTCTATTGTTTGCAACTCTTGTTTGAGTACTTTAATCCTTGTTGCTCTAGATTAAAGAAGTATTTATTAGTTTAAGCGTGGTGCTTAGATTAATTTTACTTGTGAATGCCCCCTATTATCAAGATTCAGTGGTAGTATCGTGAAGGTGACTTTATAGCTTCATTGAATCCTCTGTAGTCCACCTCTTCTTAATAGGTAAAGGTAGGCTTTTGTCTGTTCTTATTGAATAATCTACGCATTATTCTTCTAAGAATTAGCATCCATATTAGAACAATATAAAGTGGGGTTTATCAAGATTAGAAGTAGAACGCTAGAAGTTATCTCCTTGCCTTTTTATTTTCTGAAGTTCCTTGGTTGTGAAGTTAGGATTAGAGTAAACCTAGTTATATTACCTACTTTTTTTTGGGTTCGATATTAAAACCGGGAGAGTTTATCTTTTTGGTGAAGTGCTACAACAGTATTTCTATCATGCGCTTTGCAGATAATTTATCTTTAGTGTGTGCATATAATTAATACCAACAAGCATTTTTGGCACCGTTCTTGGGAGAAACGGTAGTTTTGCTGGATAGTAACTTAGAGTATTGCTTTAGTCTTGTATCATATTTACCTTTTATCATTTACCTTTTATCTTTGTTTGAGTGCATTTACTTTTCAGTATTTATATTTCAGTTTTTACTTTCTGCATTTATTTTCTTCAGTCTTTACTTTATTATTTTTCTCTGTTATCTGTTTTATCTTAAATATAAAAATAATAAATATGGAACCAAAACTTTTATATCAATATGGAGCACCATCGGGCTCAATTTATAACTTGGCTGAGTCTAGTAAGCCTATTTTATCACCTAGTTATGAATTACATCCGGGGTTAATTAGATTAGTTTAGGAACACATCTTTTCGGGTAATGAAGACCCCTGTTCCCATTTGCTTGACTTTGAGCAAACATGTTCATGTTTGCACATAAAGGGCATGTCTGATGAAACCTTGAGATGGAAGCTTTTTCCTTTATCTTTGATAGGAGAGGCTAAAGTCTGGTATACTCGCCATGTAGGGAATAGTAAAGGGATTGGGAAGCCTTACGTACCAACTTTTGTTTACAATACTACCCAGTCCGTAGGGTTGTCAAACTCCGTTTAGAAGTCCTAGGTTTTAAACAATTAGAAAATAAGACTTTAGGAAAACCTTGGGAACGCTTTGATTTGATCTTAAATTCTGGACCCAATCTTTCTATACCGAACCTATGATTCTTCAACACTTTTTCATGGGCCTTGATTTCAATACCATGCAATTCCTTAATTTGGCCTCGGGAGGATCTTTCATGCACAAAAATGCTAAAGATGCTAAGGCCATTCTTATAAAAAATTTTAGCCTGTATGCCTGAAGAAAAAGAAAGACTGTTAGAAGAGCCTAAAACAAGTAAAATCTTTATCCGAGACATGTCAACCCTTAGCTGTTTTAGACCCTGATGCATCTATAGAGGAAAAAGAAACTACTTTTTTTTCGACTCTATGCTTGATCTTGAAGAAGATTTGTTCATTGATTTTGGAAATACTTTAAGATATCAAGTAGTCGAAAACCTTTTGAAGAGACCATAATATTGAACATTCCGAAGAAAAATTCTTGAAAGAAATCATAAAGGAGTTAATTTACATTGTTATAAGCTTTGAATGGATAGAAGAGTCCGAGCTTTCAAATAACATTATTAGATTAGATACACCTTCTATCACCATTAAATGCCAGTTTAATAGAGGACTTTTGATACCCTTTATAATCCTCGTAGGTTGGAGTAAATATCATGTCTGCTCTTTTTATACAAGATTATGTGAAGGATATACCTCTATCTCCTACTACAAAATGTTTAAAAAATCTTTTTGGGCATGTTATTCCAAGTTTTGGAATTTTATATGCTTTACCTATCATTGTCAATGGAATACAAGTCCGTTTGAGTTTTTATGTTTTTGATATTAGAGAGTTTGATGTTTTAATAGGACAACCTTTAGGGAAGCTAGTTTTTGGAAGAAAGGTAGGAAAACTAGATGTTAGTCTTGGGAAAATTTTTAAGCTTTCTATACCCTATGATCATGCTTTAATTTCTAAATCAGAACCTCTCCCTGAGCTAGAACCTATAGAGGAAGTTGAAGCCATTCTTTTTGAAAATCCTTTAGATCCGGAAGAAGAAGAGAATATCCCTTTGTTCATCGAAGAAGAGGATGAGGATCCAACTGATCCTGAACCCCTTGATGAGTTACTAGAGCCACCTAGACTCCCTATAGAACTTAAACCTTTACCATCGGCCTTAGGTATGCTTTTTCTAAATAGTGACCAGGATTCTCCCGTGATCATAAGTGATAAGCTCTCTTCTGAAGAATCTTTACAACTCATAACTATCCTAGAAAAACATAGAGCCACTTTTGGCTATTCTCTCCAAGATCTAAAAGGGATTAGCCCTATTCTTTGCACTCATCGCATACCCACAGATCCAAATATAACACCTTCTAGAGAGCCCTAATGTAGGCTTAATAATGCGATGAGAGAAGTTGTTAAGAAAGAAGTTTTAAAGTTTGTTGCACGCCGGGATTATATATCTTGTGCCACATAGTGAGTGGGTAAGCCCTGTCCAAGTCATTACCTAAGAAAGGAGGTATATTTGTTGTTAAAAATGACAAAAATGAATTAATTCCTCAAAGAGCTATTACTTGGGTTGGAGGATGTGTATTGATTATAGAAAATTAAACAAAGCAACAAAGAAAGATCATTTTCCTTTGCCCTTTATTGATGAAATGTTAGAAAGATTAGCAAATTATTCTTTCTTTTGTTTTCTTGATGGCTATTCGGATATCACCAAATTCTTATCCACCCTAGTGATCAAAGTAAAACCACTTTTACATGTCCCTATGGAACTTATGCTTATCGTAGGATGTCTTTTGGGTTATGTAATGCACCAAAGATCTTTTCAAAGATGTATGATGTCTATATTTTTGATATGGTAGAAGAGATTATGGAAGTTTTTATGGATGATTTTTCCATTTATGGAAAAACCTTTAATTCTTGTCTAGAAAACTTAGATAAGGTTTTACAAAGATGTGAAGAGAAACATTTAGTCCTTAATTGGGAGAAATGCCACTTCATGGTCAGGGAAGGGATAGTATTAGGACATTTAGTGTCCGAAAGAGGTATCGAGGCAGATAGAGCTAAAATCGAAGTGGCGAACAGTTGCCTCCACCTATTAATATAAAAGGAATTCAAAGTTTTCTTGGTCATTGTGGTTTTTATCGTAGATTTATAAAAGGCTTTTCATCTATTCTTTGGACCTTTGACCAATTTATTAGCTAAGGATGTACCTTTTTGATTTTGATGATGCTTGCATGAAATCTTTTAATATTCTTAAAGAAGCTCTTATTTACGCACCAATCATACAACCCCCGATTGGTCTTTACCTTTTTGAAATAATGTGTGATGCTAGTGATTATCTTTGTAGGAGCAGTTTTAGAACAAACAAAGGATAAAAAGCATCATGCTATTGCTTATGCTAGTAAAACCCTACTAGGAGCTCAACTTAATTATGCTACTACTAAAAAGGAGCTCCTTGCTGTTGTTTTTGCTATTGATAAGTTTAGATCTTATTTAGTGGGAGCTAAAGTCATTGTTTATTCTGATCATGCTACTTTAAAATATTTGCTCACTAAGAAAGATGCTAAACCTCATTTAATAAGATGGATTTTGTTACTCCAAGAATTTGACTTAGAAATAAAAGATAAAAAGGGAGTAGAAAATTACATTTTGCATCACTTGTCTAGAATGTGTTTTGAGAATTCACAGAGGCTGCCGATTAATGATTCACTCAGGGATGACACGCTATTCAAAATCACCAAGTCAGACCCTTGGTACGCGAATATTGTCAACTTTATGGTTGCAGGTTACGTACCACCAGGAGAAAATAAGAAGAAACTCATTTATGAAAGTCGTCTCCACATATGGGATCCACCATACCTCTTCCGAAGTTTGTGTGGATGGATTACTCGAGATGATGTGTGCCTTGGCAGAGGAAGGAATACAAATCATAGAGAGATGTCATGCATCACCCTATGGAGGACATTATGGAGCATTCAGAACACATGCAAAAATCTGACAGAGTGGATTCTTTTGGCCAACAATGTATGAAGACACGAAGAATTTTGTTAGAAGATGCAATGCTTATCAAAGGAACGGTAACATCAATGCAAGAGATGCTATGCCACTTACCAACAATCTACAAGTAGAGATCTTTGATGTTTGGGGAATTGACTACATGTGTCCTTTTCCAAAGTCAAAGAATTGTGAACATATTCTCGTAGCGATTGACAATGTATCAAAGTGGGTTGAAGCTATGCCTTTCAAGAAAGCAAATTCAAAGAATTCAAGAAAGATGTTTGAAGAAGTAATTTTTCCAAGATTTAGAGTCCCAAGAATGGTGATTAGTGATGAAGCATCACACTTCATTGATAGAAAATTTTAAGAATACTTGAAGAAGCAAGGTATTCGCCACAACATCGCTACACCATATCATCCTCGGACAAGTGGGCAAGCGGAAACTTCAAATAAACAAATCAAGAACATTTTACAGAAGACTGTTGATGAAATGGGAACTGTATGGAGAGATAGACTACACGAAGCACTTTGGGCATATAGAACAGCATACAAGACACCTTTGGGTATGACTCCATATCGGTTGGTCTATGGAAAAACTTGTCATCTACACGTGGAGCTAAAATTCAAGGCTCATTGGGCTATCAAAAGATGGAACATGGATCTTGAGTCTACCGGAGATAAAAGAAAGATACAACTCTCGAATTGGAGGAATGGAGAGAAAAAGCTTAGCATAATTCAAGAATCTATAAAGAAAGAACAAAGAGGTGGCATGATAAGAGAATCAAGAAGAAGGAATTTACACCGGGGAGACAAGGTACGACTTTTTAACTCTAAAGTTAAATTATTCGGGCATGGGAAACTTCAAAGTAAATGGGAAGGACCATTCTTTGTGGTGAATTCTTCATCACATGGAGCGGTGACTCTACAAACAAATGAAGGTACGTTATTCAAGGTAAATGGTCATCGTCTCAAAATTTTTCTTGAGCCTAAAAAATTTTTTTCTACGAAATTGACAATTTAGATTTTATTGTTTTGCCTTGATCTTTTTAAGAAAATTATTTTCGAAACAAAATAAAACGAATGGACTAGCATTCGGGGGTACACATGGGTTAGTGGGCCACCACGAGGAAGCCTGGCAAGGAACGCTTCTGGTTGATCCTCCGCCGACCTTTCTCCCCTTACCTTGTTCTCTTAACCATCCATGATGAACCCTTCTGGTTGATCCATATAGATCTCATCCAACTCTCCATTTAGGAAAGCTGTCTTAATATCCATCTGATGAGTGATAAGACCATAAGAGGTCGCCACGGCAATTAACGTGCAAATTGTGATCAATCGAGCAAGCTGGTGAATATGTGTCAAAGAAATCTTCACCCTCTTTTTGGGTATATCCTTTGGCCACAAGTGTCACCTTTGTACCTTTCAATTGTTCCATCAGGCCTAAGTTTTTTCTTGAAGATCCATTTGCAACCTATAGGTTGACAACCATAAGGACGGTCCATGACCTCCCAAGTTCCATTAGACATAATAGAATCCATCTCACTCCTTACTCGGCTTTGTTGACACTAGTTATCATATAAAATCTATAGTCAACCAACATGAGAAATGAACTAAAATGTAATTCAAACATATATTTAGGGGTTTAAACTAATAATTTCCATGAATTTTGGTGAATCTATATTTTTCGTGTACTAAACAGGAAAAGGCCGAGAATCATCAAGCCATACGAGTCAAGGATGTGTCCCAAACATATTCCAATCCAACTCCTACAGAAGGACAATATAAAAGTGTCTCAAATTATTATTTAGAGTACACCATTGCAAAGAGCTTGTCGAGATGATCGAAACGGACATATTATTTGCTATATTCCGAGTCCAGAATCAAAAGATATCAAGCGCAGGAGCAGTGTTCAGTATTTTAGCCATAACTCGCTCATCCGGACTCCGTTTTACGCAAACCATACCTTTTCGGAAAGCTTACTCAGAGGCCTACGCACTCACCAAAGTTGGTCTTGATGTGGTATAGTAGTAGACCAGCTGGCCCAATGGCAAGGCCGGCCGGCCCAGCCTGGAGTCCAATCGAGCTCAGTTTCTAGAAGCTTCCTCCAACCGACCTAAGGATTGAATCTAAGACGTTGTTTAAGTCGGTTTGATCCAATGGCTCACGTTCATCACGTGGGACTATATAACCAGACCCCAAGCAAAATCCTAATTCATTATTCATTGTATTATCAATAGGCATAGACCCTGAGTCTCATCTAGCTCTAGACATAGAACTAGACTAGAACTAGAACTAGAACTAGAACTAGAAGAGCTAGCATTCAAGAGAGGATTAGATCTCATTAGATCTAATCTTTAGAACAAGAGAGATAGAGAGAGGGAAGGGATTGGAGGTGCTGGCCTGTCGATGCTACCTCCACAACTTGTACCTTGGTGGAAGTTAACCTACGCTTGGAGTTGCTCTGGTAATCTACTTCTTCTTTTGTTAAGCATCATTGTTTATATTGTTCTTCTGATCTAGCGAGTCTCTTTTGAGTACTTTAATCTAGCATGTTAGGTTAAAGTAATATCGTAGTGTAAGCGTGATGCTTAGACTTGGTATCTCGTTAGGTGCACCCTACATTCTGGATCGGTGGTAGCTAACAGGTGTGACCTCTCGGCCCGTTAATCCTTTGTAGTCCACCTCCTGTCTGTAGGGCTAGTGGGACCCTGTGCTAGGAGAGCATCCTCTGTTGGTGTCTTCCCTAGTTAAAACCGTCCAGAGATAGAACAAAAGAGAAGACATAGCTTATCAAGATTAGAGCTAGATATCTTAGTGAACCTCTCTACACTCTCGACCGCCTTAAGTCTTGTCTGCTCGGGTTAAGTTAGATCGTTGTCATCCTCACGTGTTTCCCCTCGTGGATACGATATTTAAAACCCACCGGATGAAAGCTACAACGGTATCCGTGCACTCTGCGGATCTTTATCCGTGTGCTCATAAGATATACCAACAAGCTTTCTGGCGCCGTTGCCGGGGAAACGGTTGCTGAGTTGACTTCGAATCCATCTTATCCCTGTATCATATTCTTTTATCTTTTTATCCCTTTATTCTTTTCTTTTATTTTCCATCATGAATTTCACTCCTATCTATCTATATTCTGTACCCACGAGTGCAAGCTATAGGCACCAATCTTCAGAGCCTATCCTAGCATCTACCTATGAGCTGCACCCGGATCTTATAGATATGGTTCGGAAACTATCCTTCTCAGGAGAAGGCAATGCCAACCCATACACACACCTATGAGAGCTTAATCTGATCTGTAACTGCCTCCAATTAGAAGGCATGTCTAATAATACCATATGATGGAAGCTCTTTCCGTTCTCTTTGATGGGGAAAGCTAAACAATGGTACAACTATACCGTAGGGACTGTGGAAGGAGATTGGAAAACACTATGCTCTAGATTCCGTTCAAAATTCTTTCCTGTCTCTAAAGAGGTTAGCCTTTGGGGACAAGTTATAAATTTCAAACAATTAGAAGAAGAATCCCTTAGCACATCTTGGGATCGTTTTTATGATCTCATCTTCACTGGCCCAGACCTTGGCCTTCGAGACCTTGTGTGTCTTCAACATTTTTACATAGGCCTTGCCAAGGATTCTAGGGAAACCCTAGATGCCACCTCAGGAGGAGCTTTCCTCTCTCTAAAAGCTAGCAAAGCTTGGGATGTCCTTGAATTGCTCAGTGGACATAACCCTCAGCTTCGCAAGCGTATTAAACCCTCCGAGGAAGAGAAGGAATCATCCTCTACTTGAGAAGAGGAAGTTTCAATAGCTAAAACACAACCATTCCAATCCCAAGATCTAGCTATCCATCCTGAACCATCAACACCCCAAAATCTACAAAAGGAAGAAGAAATTCCGCCTTTGGAAGACCCTTTTGAATTTAAGGGCAACTTCAATGATTTTGGGTGAACAATAAATTCTCATCCACCTAAGAGACCTCCAAGTGAGCATATTGCAAATTCTCTTAAAGAGGAGTCTCTTAGGAAACGTCCTTGTCAAGGACATTGGGAAGAACTCAAGGATGGCATGTCTAGTGATGCCATAGAAGGAGAGCAAAGCTATCTAGAAGACAATCATATTTTCTCCCCTTCTAAGCCTAGACAAGATGACTTATCTAAACCCATCTCTAAACCCATCCTAGACCCCAATGAATCCTCATATGCTCTTTTCCCTGAAACTTATGATGACCCTAAAATTCCACTAGAACATCCTAAGCATAGAAATCATCAAGACCACCGGGGAAGACCAATTAGAGCAACAACAATGGCTAGATGATATTAAAAACCTATGTGCTATAGCCATTGAATGGATGGACGAGATCTTAGACATTATCAGCCCTAGAAATGACATCAAACCCAGGGGGATTTTAGACATTCATGAAGAACCAACCCTAGAGTTTGAGAAGGAAGATGACATCTATGAGCATGGAAGTTATATCATAGACACTTCATCCAGTCCATGCTCATATGAGAAATCTCCTGAATTAATTAGTCTCTCTAACACTGCCATACCTGAGACCTTCAACCCCCTCGTGCTCTCTCCTCCTTTAGATTTTGAGAGGGTGGTTGTGGATGCATTCATCTACCATAAGTATTCTAGATCCTGTTGTCATGAATATTGAGATAGGTGGTGTTGTGAGGGAAACCACTTCACCATCTTGAGTCCTAATTAAAGGTTTCCCAAGGACAAGCTTGTTGTCCTAAAAACAAGCATTCTTAAGAAATAACATGAGCATTTACTTTTCCTTGTGTGATGAGCATAGAGATGTAACTATAAAAATATTCCTTCGGGTGTTCTTGTCACTAACCATTTTAGGTTTGGAGCAAAAAGAACGAAGGATGACAATGCAAGGTATGTCCAACCAATTGTTGTGCAACATTGAATTACATGTATAGAAATATCTATTGTCATGTTGCAACATTAACTTGGTTGTCTCTACCTTTAAGACATGCTCAAATTGCTTTTCATCCCCACTTGAGTAAATCTCTATAATGCTTTCATGCTACCTTTTATCTGCTATAGTATGCTTTGGTTTGGAAATGCTTTGAATGCATGAGTATTTCCATTGGCTTTTGAATTAAGCATGGTGCTTAGGTTAAATGCCTTCCTAAATCAAATTAGACATGGTGTCTAGGTTGATTTTTTTGAACCGATAGTATGTTGTAGTAGATGTTGGATATTTTGTTGGACTAACCCCTGCAGAAAAGAAGAAACTTTCAAACAAACTTGGGCGAGGTCCTGAGATGAACTCACACTATAGATGGAGCAAGACACATGAACTTCAACAACCATGCACAAGGAAGATACAACTCATGGATAGAAGAACTCCCTATGAACAAAGAGGAAGGAGATGAGTGCCAAAAACAAGATACACTTGAAGCCAAATAAAGGAAACTTCGAGGAGAAGGAAACGACCACCACAAGGTGTTACAAGTCTTTGTCGTGCTCCAATAGTAAAGGTAACACCCCTGAGGTAAGTTGTCATAAAACTTCCTTAAACATGGCATGCTCATAAATGAAGAAGTTAAACATGCAACTTTACTTGATCGAGCTTCATTAAGTCAACATGTTAAGCTTCTTAGTTGTTCCTAGCACCGCTCTCTTGATCACTCAATACTTACGTCAAATGTTTAAGTGCTACATTCATTTCGATCTTATCACCCCCTGTTGTAAATGACATATAAAATATAGTCTTGTTTAATGTGCCCAAGGTTAGAGAGTAATGAACACAGTTTTGGTTCTGTTGGTGTTTTCCCACCAACAAAGCCCCTACACTTGATCTCTACCCTATCCTTGCAAAGCGGGATACACTTCGAGCAAAATGTGGAGGAGCCCATTACTCCCCCCAAAATTCTACAAGTGAATATCCTAAACAAACATGCACACTAAACAAGATGTAACCAGCTTCCACTATCAAAGCATCATTTTGAATGGCTGCACAAGCAAAGAACATGGGTGACGCCATCCCCAACTCAAGAAATACAATTGCCAAGATCGGGACGATGCACTCGAGGAGTGATCAAGGTAAGAAGTCTTGTTCGAGAGACTTAACCCTCGCCGGAAAGGTAAGATCGGTAGTTATCCATATTTAATTAATGCATATCATATTTACTTTCATTTCGTAATCATTTTTCCTTTAGCATGTTTACATTTCTACATTGAAAAGAAAATAAAAATATTTATTTCTTTGCATTGCATTGGAAAACTCTAAGCCCCATGAGAATAGTCTTGTGGCATAAACCCCGCATGGATATTCCTTTGTGGTGGCATGAAAATAAATATGCATATTCATTTTGTTACATTTTCGCATCATAGTTCTCTACATGCATATAAGATAAAATCCAAAAAAAAATATTGAGAAGAGACAGCCTGTTGAAATTCTACTTAGAAAGACCATCATCAAAAAAACTCTAGGTAGCTTAGGCATAAGTGGCCAACCACCGACGCTTAACTAGTTCCACGAGTTTTGTTGTCTATTTGAGTTATGCAGGATTTAAAGGACCAAAAGAAGTAAGACATGACAGAGTAGAGGCATTCGACCACTTGTGAGCATTGTCTCAACAAGGTCATCATCATCAATGCTCCATCAAGGAAGGTCGACACCACCACTACTTGTCTACCTCACTCCATCGCCACCACTTCAATCAAGCTTGGGGAGAGTATCCCCGATTATCGAGATAAGTATCTTTTTCCTATGTTTTAATACTAGCTAGATATGTTTGCTTCATTAAAAGACAAAACAAAAGATGCATAATCATAGAAACCAAATAAAGAGTTTAAGCTATATATATATATATATATATATATATATATATATATATATATATATATATATATATATATATATATATATATATATATAGTAGAGTGTGATATTTAAGTTTGCTATAAATAAATAAGGAGTGTACAAGGTTGCTTTCCCACCAAAATAAAATGATCTCTAAAGTTAAATCTTATGCATGGAAATGATGAATAGTTGCTCGTCGTAATTCCTTTCAAGTACATAGCTTTCAACCTCGAATTCTCTCGAAGTTTTGGATAAACTGTTTTGATCTAAGATTTGCTCGAACTTGAAACTTGTGGGTAGCGAATGCTTGATCTAAGTCTAGGTAATTGACAGATATGATATGAGATGGTCTGAGCATTTGCTATTTATCTTGTTCCTAGTGATACTAGTGTTTCGGAGATTTATCTTTTGAAAATTAAAAATGCTATATGATGAGTTCTGTATGATGACGAGTGTTGAATTCCTACCACAGCCATACATGCTATATAGATTAAGAAAACTTCCACACATTTACTACTTGCTTTGCATCGAGTGCTGTCAAGCTCTGTTTGACCCTTTGATACTTGTCATTACTATTGGATCAAGATTGTGTACACTTCACCCCATTCCATTCCATTACACTCCACTCTAGTCCACATATATATGCTGCTTCTACCCAGGAAGTACGCAATACCGTCCCAAGCCACTCTACCTAGATCCACCCAAAAATGTTTTACTCCTACACTGAGAGTAAACAACCAAAAATATCCCCTGTATTTCCATCCACCTAGCCAATCACCCCTTATCCATCAAATAAAGCTCCAATGTTCTTGTTGCTATCTCTCAAAAGTTTTTATAAGGAGACTTGGGCTGTATTCAAAAAAAAAAAAAAAGAAAAAAAAGAAGAAAAAAAGAAATAAAAAGAGAAAGGGAGATGAAAAATGGACAAGTGTCCTACGGGCGAGTAGAGCCTACCTCCCTAAAAAAAAAAAGAAAAAAAAAAAAGAGAGAAAAAAGCAGCCCAAGTTCTCTCAATATTTCTAAATTCCAAAAGAGAGATAGTTCCAAGGAGCAAAAGTAGAATTAGTCTTTCACCCTCATTCAACTACATACCTCTACCACCATACTCATTCCACCATATATGTCTACACCAATGCACATGCACATCTTGGTTTGACCATATGACATGTTTCTCTGGATCCACTGTTTGACCTTACAATATATGCATAGTAAGTATGTATGAGCTGTCTCCCCGCCTATGAGCTCCACATATAAGCTTTAGTTATTATAGGGAGAGGGTGAGGAGAGTGAAGGCAATGTACTACTGCCTTGTTCCAAAAAGAAGGCATAACACTATCATTGCCTTGGTGAGGATCCACAAATACCACATATGAGAGACTTGAGAGGGTCATATAATAGTGATCTCTGAGTTTTATATTGAAAATCTTGCAAAACTCCAGAATGATAGTTGATCAAAGAACTTGAGACATAGTGCTTGACTTGATCGTTCTGTCTTTCAATTGCTCAAGACCCAAGTAAAAGCTATAAGCCCCATGGTTGAAGGTAATATGAGTAAGTTTGAAGTCAGAATATATACTCTAATCTAGAGGAGAATTCTTGTTTGAATGCATGTGTACTTTTGAGGCGTGAAAGCATAGTAGCAACTCCTGATCCATTCTTAAGTTTGGCTTTGCTAGGGACTAGCAAAGGGTAAGCTTGGGAGAGCTTGTTGACACTAGTTATCATATAAAATCTATAGTCAACCAACTTGAGAAATGAACTAAAATGTAATTCAAACATATACTTAGGGGTTTAAACTAACAATTTCCATGAGTTTTGGTGACTCTATGTTTTTCGGTACTAAACAGGAAAAAGCCGAAAATCATCAAGTCATACGAGTCAAGGATGTGTCCCAAACGTATTCCAATCCAACTCCTACAGAAGGACAATATAAAAGTGTCTCAAATTATTATTTGGAGTACACCATTGCGAAGAGCTCATCGAGATGATCAAAACGGACATATTATTTGCTATATTCCGAGTCCAGAATCAAAAGATATCAGGCGCAGGAGTAGTGTTCGGTATTTTGGCCATAACTCGCTCATCCGGACTCCATTTTACGCAAACCATACCTTTTCGAAAGCTTACTCAGAGGCCGGCCCAGCCTGGCCTGGAGTCCAATCGAGCTCGGTTTCTAGAAGCTTCCTCCAACCGACCTAAGGATTGAATCTAAGCCGTTGTTTAAGTCGGTTTGATCCAATGGCTCACGTTCATCACGTGGGACTATATAACCGAGACTACGGGCAAAACCCTAATTCATTATTCATTGTATTATCAATGGGCATAGGCCTCGAGTCTCATCTAGCTCTAGACATAGAACTAGACTAGATCTAGAACTAGAACTAGAACTAGAAGAGCTAGCATTCAAGAGAGGATTAGATCTCATTAGATCTAATCTTTAGAACAAGAGAGATAGAGAGAGGGATGGGACTCCACAACTTGTACCTTGGTGGAAGTTAACCTACCCTTGGAGTTACTCTGGTAATCTACTTCTTCTTTTGTTAAGCATCATTGTTTATATTGTTCTTCTGATCTAGCGAGTCTCTTTTGAGTACTTTAATCTAGCGCGTTAGGTTAAAGTAATATCGTAGTGTAAGCGTGGTGCTTAGATTCGGTATCTCATTAGGTGCACCCTACATTCTGGATCGATGGTAGCTAACGGGTGTGACCTCTCGGCCCGTTAATCCTTTGTAGTCCACCTCCTGTCTATAGGGCTAGTGGGACCCTGTGCTAGGAGAGCATCCTCTGTTGGTGTCTTCTCTAGTTAAAACTGTCCACAGATAGAATAGTTGAAGACATAGCTTATCAATATTAGAGCTAGATATCTTAGTGAACCTCTCTACACTCTCGACCGTCTTAAGTCTTGTGCTGCTCTGGGTTAAGTTAGATCGTTGTCATCCTCACGCATTTACCTGTGGATACGATATTTAAAACCCTCTGGGTGAAAGCTACAACGGTATCCGTGCACTTGCGGATCTTTATCTGTGTGCTCATAAGATATACCAACAACTGCTTCCTTCCACAAGTCAGCATCAGGAGAGGAGTATGCCTCTCTAATGGTAGTTGGTGTGTCTTCCACAAGGTACACTATAAAGTCATCACCAAAGGATTTTGCAACCCTCTGTCTTTTGCTCTTTCAAGTGACTATAGTGTCATCCTCCTCAGGGATGTGCACGTGAGAATCCTCAGCATGATCTATAGGAATAGACAGTTCGTGCTCATGGGGAATTATAGTCTCATGACTTATTTCACTAGGTGTATTCTTCATGGGAAACTCATTCTCAAAGAATGTAGCGTCTCTTGGTTCCATGATAGTATTAACATACATATCAGGCACATCAGATTTTATAATTAAGAACCTATATCCAACGCTGTGAAAGGAATAGACAAGAAAAACACAATCAACAGTTTTAGGCCCAAGTTTACGCTTCTTGTTGATTGGCACATTCACCTTAGCCAAGCAACCCCAAGTGCGCAAATATGAGAGGTTTAATCTTCTCTTTTCCCATTCCTCGAATGGTGTGATTTCTTTGTTCTTTGTTGGAACTCTGTTCAGATCATGACATGCTGTCAAAATCGCCTCACCCCACCATTCCTTGGATAATCCCATTTGTACTCAAAGCATGGCATTCACCAAATCTATTAGAGTGCGGTTTTTCCTTTCAGCAATCCCATTGGATTGTGGTGAGAATGGCGGTGTCCTCTCATGAACAATACCATGTTCCATGTAGAACTCATCGAAAACATTAGATAAAAATTCTCCACCTCGATCGGACCTTAACCGTTTTATTTTCCTCTCAAGTTGGTTCTCAACTTCAGCTTTATAGGTCTTAAAATAATTAAACGCTTCATCTTTTGTTTTTTAAGAGATACACGTAGCAAAATCCGGTGGTGTCATCTATAAAAGTGATAAAGTATCTTTTGCCACCTTTGGTCAACATTCCATTCATCTCGCATAAATCGGAATGAACAAGTTCTAGGGGTGCCGATTCCTCACCTCGGTAGCCTTATGAGGCTTGCGGGTTTGTTTTGATTCAACACACACACGGCATTTAGACTTTTTGACCAAGTTAAATTTAGGAATTAAATTCAGATTTGCTAACCGCATAAAGGCAGCCAAAACTTGCATGACAAAAATGTGAATGCCATAAATCCGACTCATCAGAAATATTAACAGAATTCGCCATTTTATTACACACATCATGCAAGGATAAAGCGGAACAAGCCTCCACAATCATATCCTTTACCAACAAAAGTACCATGTTTCGACACAACACATTTATTAGACTCAAGAACAACTTTGTAGCCATCTCGACATAGCATAGAAGCACTAACAAAATTCTTCTTGATAGAGGGCACATGCTTTGCACGTTCTTCAATGGCATCTTCTTCCCCAAGTAAACTTTAGAATGATCGTACTAGCACCAAGAACATGAGCATGCGACCCATTTCCCATCAACAAGGCGCCCGGACCTCGACTTGGTAGGAAGAAAACAAAGAAACATCAGCACACACATGAATATTTGCACCACTATCCATCCACCACTCAGGTGAATTACAAACTGAATGAACAAATGGTAAAGAATTACCATACCTAGGTGTTCCATCTCTAGTTTTAGTAGTAACAAAATTTGCTGATTTCTTGTCCTGTGTGACCTTGCGATCAGGGCACTCTCTTGCCCAATGCCGATCAACGCCACAGACAAAGCATCCTCCCTTTCCCATGTTGTTGTTCTTCTTCTTCTTTTTAAACTGTGCTATTTGAACATGTTTATTTGTGTTCTCTTGCTTGTTCTGGTTTTTCTTCTTGTTGTACTTGCGGAAGTTTCTCTTCTGCACCACATTAACAGTAGAGGTTTCAACACCTTTCCCATTGTCCTTTACTCTAGCCCTCTCCTCAACATCAAGAGTACCAATGAGCTCTTCCACATTGAACTCCTGTCTCTTATGTTTGAGAGAAGTGGCAAAATCCTTCCAAGAAGGTGGCAACTTGGCGATTATACCGCCAGCCACAAACTTGTCAGGCAAAGGACAAGGAAAAAGCTCTAGTTCCTTAGCTAGTGCCTAAAACTCATGAGCCTGTTCCACTACAGATCGGTTCTCAACCATCTTGTAGTCATACAGCTGCTCCATGAGATACTGCTCATTTGCCAAACATCGAGTAACTCCAAACTTTCCAACAAGTGCACCCCACGGATCTTTCCCTCGTAGGAAGGATGTTCTGGAATTTTAGATCAAGTGCGCTAATCACTTTGCTCCTCGAAAGAGATTGTCATTAGCCTTAACCTTAGCCTCATTCTCGGGAGGTAATTTAGCAGGCTTGCCCTCGGCGGCATGATAACAAGACATAGCGGTGAGCCACAATTCCATCTTAGCTTTCCAAATCAAGAAGTTTTTACCATCAAAAGGATGGGGCTTCAACACGAGAGCAAAACCCTCGACGAAAAATAGCCTATAATTAGTTTTTTGGATTGTTAGATATTTAGGAAATTTCCATGTCATTTTAATTCCATAAATTAACATTTGATGATGACATATAAAAGATAATTAACCATTGAAATCATGACATCAAATGTATCCATAGCAATATGGAACATTTGAATAAATAGCATGTGAAGCAAATATATATCATAAGCATATAAACATGAAACATGTATCATACTTGAGAACTACTGAAATGACGAAATAGAACAACTAAAACATATAGACGAAGCATATGAAACAACACGATCGTAAAACTAAAACAAACGGACATGGCATATAACTAGCATGAGCGGGCATCAAGCATCTCATGATACGATATGACTAAACAGATGAAAACAGGACGCATAGCAAAGATACGAAACAACATGGGTAAACTATTGAAACATATACGAACCGAAAAACGTAGAATAGAGAGGAGATGAACCAATCATACCCTCCCATGCGCTCCGAGGATCCCGATCCTTGTCCAACTTCAATTGTCATCTTTGTAGGAGATGAAGATGATCTTTCGCCTCAGGGAAGAAGATGGAGTCCGCCAATCTCTCCACTAGGAAGAAGACGATGGAGTAGTGGTTTGGGCAATCGCGTAGACGCTCCCTACAAACCCTAATTGCCGATCCCCCGTGCAAGGTCTCGAGCGGCAAGGGCTTCGGAGGCACCTGCCCTCTCGCTCCCTGCGTGGCCAGAGTTACGAGATGGAGATACCCATCTTGTGGCTGGAGTGTGCTTTCGTGTTTGTTCTCTCGTGTTTGTACCGAAGAGACAAGGTCTCCCTTTTATCCTTGCGCATAGGAAGAGGAGGAAGGAGAGGAAGGGAAGGGTCACGCCACGACATTAAGGAGACGAGCATGTGAAGAATTCAACTCCGAGTTGAAGCTCCCTGTCATCAATGTAAGTAAGTGCTAAAAAGTTAACACGCCACGCCCGCTCGCCGCCGCCTCGCCTCGCCTCGCCCGCGCCACGGCCCGTGCCCGGCCGCCGCCGGCGCCGGCGTGTGTGGCACGCCTTGATCCGTTTCTTAACTTCTCAAATTAAGTGGAATTATTCCCACCATATAAGTCAAGCAAACAACTCTTGGAATTCCAATCCAGTACAATTAATATTGTCCACAATTACACACCATAGAGTTTATTGATTTATTAAATTTAAATGGGCCTAGCCCATAATAAATCCAACAGTTTCTTATTGTGTGTTAGCCAAAGGCGGCATTGTTTTGCTAGAAGCTGCCCATTGGATGATATATTTAGGTGGATGAAGAATTTGCCCTCGACCAGTGGCGGATCTAGGACGGGGAATAAGGGTGGGCTGAAACAATAGAGATGTTGATTTGCATGAAAATTTATTGGTGATTTTTTGTTTTTGCTACAGTAATTACCATTGATTAGGTGCTCTTAGGGGGGCCTAGATCCCACCCAGCCCCCCTTGTAGATCCGCCTGCGCCCTCGACTAACTCGGCTAGTCCTAGACTCTTACGCTCGCTTTCCCCTCGCTACAGTTGCCAAAGGTGAAAGCGAGGCGAATCGTGTTTCCGGCGGTGATTTCGCCGGCCTCTCTCCTCTCCGGCGGGTTGCATGTTGTTGGAGCTAGGGAGGGGTCGGGGAATCGCTGCGCGGCTGTATATAGAGTAGATAGGTATATCTATTTAGGTCTATGGTCTACTCGCCATCGCTGATGACGAAGCTAGGTTTCGCCGGGGGGAGGTGTGCTTCTCTACGGTGTGCTTGTATGGGCGACGTCAGCATGGCGGAGGAGTCGACGCTACTAGAGAATAATCTTGCCCACCTCTCCTTTGTCCCGCGGCGTCTTCCTCCAACGTCTCCGGTGAGGTCGGGGCCTTTTGTACAGGAGTCCAGGCCCGGTGGCGCATTGTCTTGTGGGTGATGTTGCTACTGCCTCTCTTTTGCTTTGGGATACGGAGCTATCCGTGGGTGTCTTGGTTCTTTGGATGGCGGATCCGGCTCTTCTTCGCTTTCGACGGCGGTGGTCGTCGATCCCGAGCTCGGATCCGCCGAGAGCTGGAGTGGTTGGGGCGTGACCCCGGTCGATGGGTGTTTGCCGATGGCTTCATCTTGTCATTCGTGGCTGGTGTCTATTTCAACTCCATTCAAAGCCTGCGTGCGACAGGACCTCTCCAGTTCATGGTGGATTTCGGCTTCTTCCTCGGCGGCGGTGGTCTGCGGCGAGGAGGTCGAACATGGATGATACATGAAGGATCCAGGGGCATCAATGCATTTTTTTTTTCCTTTCTTTAGGGTTCTTTGTGTAGAAGGGCTGGAACAGTGGTCTCCGTATCCAGTATGTACGCCTCTGTATTTCTATGAACTACTGTTTGTTTTCCATAAATAGAAATACAGATACATATTATCAAAAAAAACTTGGCTAGTCCTAAATTTTGAACTTTACAATTTACTAAAATTTATAAGGATTTAAACTAGAGTATGGTCAAATAATAGTGGAGGAAAATAATATTTTATAGATTAGAATTTATTTTGTTGCATTATATTGACGCCGCTTGCATTATTTTATTGAGTGAAAAAGGCACAACCAACATCAAGTGCATATATTTATACTATTTGAAGGTATTCTCTTTAATTTTTTTTTGTTGTTGTTATATCTATGGGATAGAGACATGGATATCTTTTAGCTGCACAAAAAAAAATAATATACAATTATAAAGATCCGCACCGATTGATCTTACCTAGGATATTGATATATCTTCGTAGACTAGGAAATAATATTTTAATATCTAATTAAGTGGCAGTTCCTCAGCCATATAACCCAACTATCAATGTGACTAACTGATGATGCATAGGACATCCGTGTCACTCGGTTGATGAGTCATATTTCCCGAAATTAATTTGGGGCTTATTACCCGTGTTGTTCACTACTTTGTAGCAAGTGCTATTTAAGGTCAACAATATATACATATATGAAGGCTAGCTATATATCAGTCCCAAATTTTAAGTCATTTCAACTTTCTTGGAGAGTTAGAGCAAATCAAATGTGACCAAATTTGTACTATAGTCCAATAATAACATTTATGATACCAAATAAATAACATGATTTTTTACTTTGCATGCATGCCTTCGTTTGCTTCCTAGGCAGGAAGAAATTGTGTGCTAGGTATCTTAAAAACACACGAATTTCTTGGCTTGCTGGAATCGTGTGTTTTCTTATTGAAAAAAACACGAGTGCTGGATGGCAAAAGAACACACGAGTGCTTGATAGACAGCCCCTATAACAGGATTGCTATAGGAAATATACATAAATTGCTACTATAAAAAAATCTTCAACATATATGTGATTTGGATCTAGTTTTATTCGCCTCATCGTGTAAAACATATTTGTCCAAATGGAATTAAATACGGGTACACAGTTTGGAACTTATAACATTATTATGAAATAAATGTTTCCCTTTTTTTTCCCGATGACGTCAGCAGGAAAAGCAAACAGGAAGGGGAGGCGCGGTACTGGTGCTGCACCCGCACGCACGTGTAGTTGGGTGGATTGTTTGTTTTTTTTTTTTTTTTTGACCAGAGGTGGATTGTTTGGTTTTTTTTTTTTTTTTTTTGACAACAAACATATATTAATTAGCAGCAAGAATCTGCAATAACCCTGACAAAACGCAGGGATACAACGTTGAGTGCACCAGGTAATGGGCACTGATGGGTGTGGCCTGAGAAAGAGCAAGTGTGAACTGCGGCCTGATGAAGGATTACATCATTTGTAAGAGAAAAGGCCTGTCGAGCTAGCACATGAGCAGTAAAATTGAGTTGCCTTTGAATCTTGCAGACCATTGCACGTTGGTGAAGAGAGCTGTTGTCGAATGTTTGAGTGAAGATCTTCATTCTCCAATCAGGAGGGTGGTCATGATCCCTAGAATTTATGAAGTGCACGAGTTGGCTACAGTCAGACAAGTAGGTGACTTCGGTGAGGCGAAGTCTGGCAGTGATCTTTGCCGCTAGCGCCAAAGCAGCTGCTTCCGCCATGACTACAGAGTGGGACTGAGACATAACAGCCTTGATGTAGATGGATTGCACCGGCTGGACCTGCGGGTTAAGAATGAAGACACCTAAACCAGCTCGTCTGGGAGCTTGAACTTGCTGATCCGGCAGGATGGACGCGTCTACATAGCAACGTACTCCTGGTATGGATGGTGGCGAGTGGAGGATGGGCATGTCCTCAAAACCTGCAGGTGTAAATGAATTACCTTGACTTTGGGTCTCGGTGGAGGGAGGACCGGGACAAGTTTGGTGATGCTGACGTGCTTGCTGGAGGTGCTGTTGTCTATCGGCACCATGGTTGGAGACAGGTCCTAGTTCCTGCAAAAGACGAGCTTGGGCAATTGTGTGGATATGGGCTTGGGTAACCTGATGTACCTGAATCGGCGTCCATGCTTTACCCCTGAAATGAAAGTCATTCCTAGCTTTCCATAGGTACCAGAGAGTGAATAGAATTTTTTGAAATAGGTCGTTAGGGGTAGAGTTAGTGATAATAGTTGCAAGAGTCTCCTGTACTCCGTCATCTTCCTGCGGCAAATAGTTAGCTATGATGGAGGGAGAAAAGTTTGCCCATACCGTACGGGGTAAGTTGCAGTGAAAGAAAAGGTGGGAATCATTTTCCAGCGATCCACATGCTTTACATAGACTATCAGCATTGGTAGAAAATCTAGTCACTCTCTTAGCGGTAGCAAGGGCTCGACGGATAAGCCTCCAAGAGAAGGTTTTAATGAAGGGGGGCAGGTCCTTACTTTTCCATGCTCTGTTGAGGATGTCATTGGCCTGAGGTAGTACGCTTCTAGATCCCTGAGGAGGAAGTTGGATGACGTCCTGGCTTGCAAGATGCTTGAAGACCGCCTTGGTGGTGCATATGCCATTTTTGGATGGATGCCAACACAGGATATCTTGTTGTGTGTTTGGAACAGTGGGTGTAAGAGCTATAGTTTCTGTTGCCTGCGCATCAAATATGTTAGATAAAAGATCTAAATCCCAGTTCTGGGTGTCATGGCTCCATAGGTCAGAGACCGTGGAAGGAAGCGGATAAACTGTAACTGGCATGAGAAGGTGGTCATGAATTTCCTCCCAGATGGGGCACCACGGAGATGACCATATGGAAGAGTTGCCTGCTTGAATTTGGTAGACGGCGTTGTCGTGAAGGTGCTTTTTTACCTGCATAATGGAAGACCAAAAAATGGATTTTGGTCCATTGTTGTTAGCTGTCCAAAAAGATTTGTTACTAAAATATTTAGATTTAAGAACAGCAGTCAGGAAAGGGCTTTTTTTCAGTTGCAATGTTGTAAGCTGCATGTATGATGAGGCTTTTTATTTACTGTTTGGAGGTCCCTAGTACCCAGGCCTCCGTTGTCTTTGCTTTGGCATATATCATCCCATGAGCGGGTAGGCGATTGGGTTGGTGGGATTGTCTTCTTGGACCCCTGTCCACCAAAATTTCCTAATAATAGCTGTGATTTTCTGCAGAAAAGCTTTGGAAAAGAGAACAGTGGACATGTAGTAAACAAGAATAGATGATAGGACTGACTGAATGTAAGTTAATCTACCTGCATGATTCAATTTATTGGCTCTGACCGTAGTTAATTTACCTTTGAACTTACCATAGATGAAGTTGCATGCTCTATTTCGATCGTTGTGATAGAAAATGATGGGGTGGCCTAGGTGCTTAGTGTGGGGTTGGAGATCAGGTACTGGGAATATGTTCTTGATGGCTGTCTTGGTGGTCTGGTCCACATTCCTGCTAAATAAGATTGCTGATTTTTGGAAGTTGGGTATCTGCCCCGACGAATTGCAGAATGCCTGAAGAATTGTGTTGATTTTGGTAGCTTCTTGCATGTTCGCCTGTCCACATAGGATGAGATCATCTGCAAAAAGCAAAGAATGGATGGGTGGGCAGCCAGGTCCCAAAGTTACACCTGCAAGGTTAGATCTTTGCATCTCATTTTGTAGGGCGATGGATAATTCATTGATGGCCATAACAAATAGGTAAGGAGAAAGGGGGCAGCCTTGTCTGATACCCGTTGGGAGGAAAATTTGTCAGTAGGGAGGAAAATTTGTCAGTGGGCTCACCATTAGCAAGGATGGAGAAAGTAGGGCTAGAAATACAAGCCTGAATTAGAGCTATGAAGTGATTTGGAGAGTCCAAGGCGTGAGAGAGCAGTGCTGATGAAGCTCCATTCCAACCTATCGAAGGCTTTGGCTAAATCTATTTTAAGAAGAAAAGCCTGCTGACGCCAACTCTTGAGTTTGAAGGAATGGACTATCTCCTGTGTGATGACAATGTTAGTAGAGATGTGCCTATTCTGGACAAAAGCTGTTTGAGCATGATCAATAAAATTAGGCAGATGAGGTTTGAGTCTGTTAGCCAAAGATTTAGCAATTAATTTGTAAATAACATTGCATAGGCTGATCGGTCTAAAATCTTGGGGGATAATAGATAGGTTTTTTTTGGGGATCAGAGCAATGAAAGTTTGATTAAGGTCAGGCTGCATGAAAGCTCTTGTATAAAAATCAGTTGCCAGTTTGTGGACATCAGCTGAAATCCATGACCATGCATGTTTGTAGAAGCCTGCATTGAGTCCATCCGGTCCTGGTGACGCACCACTTCGCATGTTTTTAATTATGTTGTGTAGCTCTTGGACTGTAGGCTTGGAGTAGGTGAAGGCCATGATGTCCCTGTCCTGGTGATACTGCGATATGGGTAGGCTTTCTTGTTCCTGGCTGCGTTGAGTTGAAGATGAGGCTTGCTGTTCTTGCTGGACCTGTGCTGCTACTGCATTTTGACCTGAAACAGGTAGAAGGATGGATGGGACAGCCGTGTTGTAGGCCTGACCCACGTCAGATGAGAAGATGTCAATGAAATAACTAGTTAGAGTTTGAGATATTTGTTCTTGGGTTGTTGATTCAGTTCCATCCGGGTTGCGAAGATAAGTAATTCTGCTTTTTCTTGTTCTTTTGACAATCGCTTGGTGAAAATAGGCAGTGTTGCGATCCCCTTGGGGCGCGATGGTGGTGGTGGACGGGGATTTGGCGGTGATGTCGGAGGTAGCGGGGTCGAGGATGCGTAGGCGCCCACGAGCAGGTGAGCGCGATCAGTAGCACGCCTTCCAGACGCCAAGGCACGGGCGCCACCACGGCCGGGACCGCGATGGCCAAGGCAAGGCGGGAACTCCCGACCGCACGGGATGGAGGCCGTATCGACGGCACCGGGCCGTAGCTAGGAGTCAAACCGCCTAACGCGCCGCGTGCCCCAGCGCCCCGGCCGGTGTGCCCGCCTCCTCGCAGACGGCGAAGAGAGAGGCGTGGAGCGGACACAGGGCGTGACGCCACGGGAGGCTGAGGTCGGGATGGAAGAATCCCGACCAAACAACCTCACGTAAGACAAATGCGGAGCTAATAGGGAAGGAAGCTAGCGGGGGAACGTAATCAAAGGAGGATTGGAGGAGCGGGAAGGAGATGAACATGAAGCCCACCAGGAAATAACAGACGGATCTAAGGCTGGAGGTAGACCCAGGCGGTGCAAGATGGATGAATCGATAGATCGAGGAGAAGAAGCAATCAATTGGCTGGTTAAATCTTGGAAGAGGATCATGGATGGTACTGTAGAAAAGGGGCGGGCATATCGCCTATTTTCGCCATTACGGCACACACCACGCTTGGGAGAGAAGGAACTAGCGGGCACCCATGAGGATCGAAGCGTAGCTCGGTTGGCAAGGAGCTTGGTGAGCGCCTCGCCCGCCCAGCGTTCGGCGCTCACCGCGGAAGCAGTAATTCCCGAATAAATTTCTAATCGCCCCATCCGACCAGGTGCATGTAACACATGCGCAGGTAAAAATAGAATACAAGGTTCTGATCTTAGCTTAGTCGTAGGGGTGTTGTGTGCGGTATGGGTGGGTGTGTGGTGTGCGTTTCTTGCCTGAGTTCGAGATACTACAACCTTTTACTCTAGAATAGGGCCTCTAAAAAAAAAAAAAAAAACTAGCGGGCACCGATTTTGGATTGTTTGGTTGAGTGGCTGCCAAAAAGGTAAGGAGGTGGGATTTTTTCTAAAACAAAGGTACGTTTGAAAATTGTTCGCCTGATTCCTTTTGAGTGAGCGGTCGCCGTTTAGTATTTTTTTTTTTTTTTTGACAACCGGCTTTTATAGATTAAGCAGACAGATTACATGACAGACGCTTCGCAGAGAAGGTCAGATACAAATAGGTCCACTGACCATGAAACAAATGAGAGAACTGCAGTGACGACGACGAACTTGCCGGCGATAAGCTGATGTGTCGCCAGAGGCGAGGACAGCTGGATGGAAAGACCGCGCCATGCTTCGGTTGAAGGAGGGACGACTGAGCCGTAGAAGGAAAACACACCAAGCGACCGAAGTATGTGTTGGAATCTCGTCGCCGGTGATATAGGGTGAGGCTTGGTGTCGAATCTCCGGTGGAGGCGAGATCGTCATGTCATCAGCAGTTGAAGTGGCTCCGGGGTGGACATGATCTGCCTGCTCTAACGAGTTGAAATAAAATAAAAAGAAAAAATAAAAAAGAAAAGGATAAAGATAAAGCTGGCACTGGAGCCGACAACACATGTCTTCGAAGAGGTGACCTGCATGCATTGCGTGAGAAGGAACGAGGACACGAAGCACCTGTGCGTGAGCAATCTGTTTGGTGGCGGGCCCCATGATGCATGAGATGAGCCCCATGCATGCCATCCACGACGAAAGAATGGATAAGCATTGCCCACCGGATGAGGCTGCATGCCTTCCGTCTATTAGCTGGGCCCCACCGGATGAGGCTGCATTGCCCACAAACAGCGAAACAGCACATGTGCTGGGCCCCACGTCATGACAGGAGGGCCCCACCTCTGTGAAAAGGTTGGACGAGAGACGTCGCTGCCTGCTCGCCGCCTTTGCGTGGATGAACTTGCCCGTCCGCCGCCAGTCGCCTGTCCGACGCCACGCAGAGACCGACGACCGCTGGGCGCCGTAGAAGGCCGAGGCGAGCGCGGCGTGGTCGGTAGCGTCGCCAGCAGGGAAGGTCGAGGCCGCTGGGTGCCTCCCATGGCACCGCTGCTGTCGCCGGGGGCGACCTCCATCTTGAAATTGGCGGCTTGCAAGAAGGCATCAGCGTCGACGGCAAAGGCAAGCCTGGGAGCTTCGGTTCTGGTGCTTGTCAGCCCGGCGTCGGCGTCGGCGGCGCCGCTCCATGAACTGCATCTCCAAGCGCGGGCAGCATGGGACGGGTGGAGGACACAGCGCAGCGCTCACGCCCTTGTGGCCTGACTCGGCGGCGGAGATGGCGGGGTTGTATAAGTGTCCGGGTGGAGGAGGTGGTGGTGGGCTACTGCTGGCGTTGGGCAGGTGCGGGTGCGGTGGCGATGGTTGGTTGATGTGCGAGCGGCCTGGTGGCGCGGGTGGTGGGATGGTGAAGGGGCGGTGGCGATCCACGGGTGATGGGCGGCGGTGGTGTCCCGGTAGCTTTGGCGCCGGCTCCGGCATGAAGAAGAGGCAACCCTGGCCCGCTGGTGGTGACTGGATGTCGATGATGCCGGCGCGGCGGAGCTGCGACCTCATGGATGCAGTGCTTCTTATTTGTTGGGGATTTTACAAGGTAGAAGAGGAGGGGCTATGGGAGGGAAGAGGGAAACCGGCCCGCCTACCTCGTCACCGGCGCGGACGCCGGGGAGAGGCAGGGGGCCGGCGAACGGCGGTGAGAGGAAGAGGGGAAAAGTTCAGAGGAGGGAGGAGGGAAGGGTAGGAGAGGTTAGGACGGCATATCGCCTGGCATATCGCCACAAATGAGGAAGCCCCGTTTAGTATAGTTGAGCTGACTAAACTGATCCAACATACCATGCCGACCTATGAGTCCACCACAAGAAACCGCTTCATCAGCTAAAAACTCCAGAGATATTCACAAAACACTTACATTGATCAACTAAAATTCCAACAGATTTATAGCAACGGAGAGTCCATTGCTGCTTTTTACCGATATAGGTAGCCTGTTACCAACCATTTACCAATAGGAAACGTATCAATTGCAAACCAATATCCCGTTTGTCAACCATGCAAATTTTATCCCGGCACATGATGTTGATCCAAGGGGCACGGAGGATTGGGTAATTTTACACTTAACCGCCCGCCCTTAATCACACTTTTGCAAATCCCATACGCCTCCCATGCAACCCTTTGGATCAACATCTATGGCCCGAGATTAGAAGTTTGCATAGTTACATGGAGAGGTTAGTTTGCACCATATACGTTCCCTTCCCAATAAATCATCCAGTAGTCCAAGTATTCATAGCTACATGAAGAAGATCTAGGTTGCGTGGCTGATTAATGAGGTCCACTTAAGTAAGAGATCCACTTGTAAGTAAGAGAGGGGGGAAGTTCGGTGGGGAGGACTACCAATGACACACGGGGTCTGCAGTCTGCTCGAAAGTGAGATAGGCTAACAACAATGTAAGTCGTAACGGTTCAATCAATAATAAGTATATAAGGTCTTATGCACAGTGGTAGTCCTCTAAGTGTAGATGAGAAAATAGTCTCAAATTTATGCACAGTTGTAATAGTCTTCATCCATAATAAGTATATAAGGTCTTATATTTAATAATTTGTTTGGAACTTGGTTTGCATCAGAGGTACATCAACCTTTTTGCATGCAACAGTAGTTGCCAACACAGTGGGCACCTACACGCCCATTTGGTTGGGTGACCAAAACTTGTCACGCCAAAAAGATTAGTCATGCCACAATTTCTTGGCATATGTTTGGCTCACTGCCAAAGCTATGGCATGCCAAACTTTCTTAGCATCATGTCCCACATGTCACAGATTTATTTTCATGCCAAAACTTGCCAGAAGTGTTGCTTTGATTTTGCTCGCAACACTTTCTGTAGTAGCCATAGTTTTTTTTTTCCAAAAGTTAGGCGTGGCAAAGTTACGGTCACCAACGGAACAGAGCAGTCTCGATTCTCTATACCTTTTTTTTTATTTTAGATGTACCAGCTTTATATGAGTTATGAAATTAAATGTCTATGAAACTGTATAATGAAAGTATGCATTGAGGATGGATGTTTCATCCATGTTTCATTTCATTTTACGTGATGCGACGGTCTTAGAAACAACACCATGAAACTTTCCATTGAGAATTATCTTATTATTTAAGTATTTAACTTATATGGAACATGCATGGCTGCATTAGTTACTTTAGTTTACAGCAGCACTCGTCACCGTTATGTGTTCTAACACAGTGGGCACCGTCTTTCTTGTATCCCAACACTTGACAATTAGCTGAGCACAAAGCATCGTCGCATGGTGACCTCCTATGACATTCCTCCTTTATCCCTCAGGGCACACTATGTTAACATGCAACACAGTATAAGTCAAATAAGAGTACTATTTGGTCACACACTGACTGATCTTAATTTCATTTTTAAAGAATAACTTAGAGTAAGCAAAATTAGTAGTGCATACAGCCTCCGGCTTGGCAAGATGGGAAAGTAGGCATGGTCCCAAGAACCAAGAACAAAGCAGCAGCCAAGTACACAATCCTGCTGGTAGATATCTTGGTTGACGATGCCATGAAGACGAGAATATTGCTACGGTTTCGTTTTCTTGATCGGACCGGCTATGGGAGGATTACTTATGGATGTATCGCATATACAAAGGCACAAACCAACATCAAGTGCATATATTTATACTATCGAAGGTAGGCTCCTCGAATATTTTTTATTTGTTGTTATACCTTGGCGATAGAGATATGGATATCTTCTAGCTGCAGAAAAAAAATTGGTATACAATTATATATCTGCACCGATTGTTTCTAGATAGGATTGACATATCTTCGTAGACTATGAAATACATATATTAATTAGTATTATCTAATGAAGTAGCGGTGCCTAGCCATATAACCCAACTGCCAATGCGACTAAACTAGTGCACAAGGCATCTGAGTCGCTCGATTGATGAATCACTAATTGTAATGTACGCTTAACGCAAGTGCTATTTTAAGTTTACTTTCAGAAATCCATACAACTATCTAAGGCTCGCTATATATGGTACTTCATATGGCGCGAGGGTCGCCGGGAGCAATGACCCTTGCACGTGTCACGTGCTTGCCACAGCACCCTCGACTGGTGGACCGCCATTAGGTATGACCGCACTCTTCTAATGCCCTCAGGGGATTTTAGTTCTCTTTTTTAGGACCCGCGTGCTCGCGAGGGTACGCCCCAGACGGGACCCTCGTGCTCTTCTGCCCTGCCGGATGACCTCCGCACCTTTTTACCGCGCTCTCCTCAGCAAGTGCCGGCGGCAGCGGGGAAACCCTAGAGTCCCCGGATGGAGTAGGTGGCATGGCATGTGTTTGTACATTGTTGCCCTTGGAGGGGCCCACTTGTCATTCAATCGGGGTTTGTAACCCTAATGTAAAAAGATACTGGCCCTTGGTATTCCCTATAAATACTGGGGTGAGGACCGTATGCAAAGGGGGGATTTTGAGCACCCGAATTCATTGGCATTTGTTGCTTTGTCCTGACTCGCTGTTCGATCCCTTACCCTCGCGCTCTCCCGACCTCACTCGTTGAGACACCCTCGCGGTTCCATCGTCTGCTCTGTGGGTCCGTCCCTCGCCTCCCCCACTTGACCAACTCTCGAGGTGGGGAGGATGGACTCAGTCCCCACACTTGCATATAGGTTGAAAGTCATAATGATTAACTAATAGGGAAAACAAGGTGACTTGAGTGAAAGTCGTAATTAATTTCATCAATCTATTATTAGCTTCTTCCTGAAGTACTTACAGCGATCCATTGGAGTGAAAGTCGTAATTAACTGATAGGGAAAATAAGGTGACTTGAGTGACGTCGAGATCCTTGCGCTGCAGTAACCTATGCATGTTCTAGAGATGTGCGACGATTTGAGTATGGTCAGTCAAGTTGAAATAGTCAGCTAGAACCCTTTACAATGAAAGCGTGCTCCCATGGCTCCTGTAAGAGCTAGCCCAATGCCAACAACACAGTGCCCATGAGGGTTCTCCGCGGTCTACATTCATCGCTATCGATGGCGTCGACTTTCCTCCAGATGCACCGTTACTCACATCTGCTTCACCGTGAAACCTAAAGAACTTGTATTCCTGGATGAATCAAACCTGAGCAAAGTGAGATTGTACCACACTGCCTTCATGGACACATGATAATTAAGAAAATGATCATGCCATGCCAGATAGGCAGACTAGACTGACCGAACATACCATGCCTACCTAGCTATCAGTAGTCCACCACAAGAAACCGCTTCATCAACTAAAAATTGAAAGAGATATCCACAAATCACATTCATTGATGGATCAATGATCAATCACAATTCACATACACTAGTATATTGCCCGTGCTAGCGCTACGGTGTGATCTCAAAAACGATTCAGCCAACCAAAAGATAATATATGTTTTGCGCCATGCCACCTGACTTGTCTCAGACTGGTTTTTGACAAAAAAAAAAAAATCTCACTTCCATCTACTTTAAGGTTTCAAAAGCAACAATATCTCATGAAACAAATTCTTGAATCAACATCTACTGTAAATTACTTAAAACACCTCTGCTTGTCACTTAGTGTAAGTGCAATCAAACTCTAAGTGGGTTTTGGCGTTGATGACCACCGAATTAGGGAACTAATAAGATTTCTTGAGATGACATGTAGGAAATAAAATGAGGAGTTGATGTACAGGTCCAAAGGCATCTCTTGAGCATGATGGTGGCATTTCCATGTCAAGGTGGTTTAAATTCTTTTATATTTTGAATCTTGAGTTTAGGGAATGTCGTACTATTAAGAGGGATCCTAGGACTCTTGGCTACATGTGAACTAAGTGCTCAATTCTCCATTTCGACCAAATACATCTCTCCAAGCCAAAACAGCTAGCAGAAATCACCTTTCACTCTTCACCGTTTGGGCGGTAGCGCGGACCCTTACAAGATAGGGTGCGGCATACGCACCCCCGCTGGCTTACCGCGTGTTAAGTGAACCTTTGCCGCACTTAACCGACCGTTAGTCCGTCGGGTATAAATACCTTCTCTACCCCTCCCACAACGGTCATCCGGTTCACTTCGTCTTCGGCTCGAACCTAATCCTCGAAAAGACAGACCTCTTGCTCTCTCTCTCTCCTCCATTGAAGCACCTTGAGCTCCCAAGCCAACCTCTCACTTTCCACCACCGATTCTTGAGAGAAAAGGGTGCAAACTTCAATTGGAGACCGGATCTACTACTTCCCCCACTCAAAATAGCATTTGGTTCACGTTTGGCCGGGAACCCTAGGGTTCTTTACTCTTGGAGCTTGCTCCTAGACGGCTAGGCGTCACCCTTGAGCTTGCCAACTTGTGTGGCAGCCTTGGGAGGTTTGTAACCTCACACGAAATCAATACATTACCGCACATCTCTAGGGTTAACTCCCTAGACTTGTGAACGAGGGAAAAAGCTAGCCTTTGTGGTGAGCTAAGCCTTGTGTGGCAACCTCAACAACGTGGAGTAGCCCAGCCTTGGTGGCGACGGTGAACCACGGGATAAATCCTTGTGTCTTTTGTGCTCTTTACATTCTTGCATATATTTTGTTGTGAGCTAGGGTTTCGTCCCGATCTACTTTGTTGTTGAGTTCTGAGCTCATTTGGTTAGCTCTCTGTGATACATTCGTGTGCAGGAACAAAGGGAATCGACTCGGTACAAGTTTCTTACCTCAGATTCACTCTGCTGTCATTTTTATACCTTAGGCCCGGGCGGTGCCGCGCTCCATCGGCCGACAGCGGTTTGAAGAATTTTTACAGTCTATGAGGGTTTGCACTGCCCCCTTGACCTTCGCAACCGAAGGTTTGCGGGGAGGGGGGGAGGCTTCCCCACAGAAAGAGCAAATGGGGAAATAGAAATGAGAAAGTGGGAAGAGAGTCCCCTTCCCCCTTGGCCCTGGGGTTGTATTTATAGAGGGGTGGAGGGAGTACAGTTTCCATCCGCCCCCTTGGATTAGAGATTTACAAGCGAGCCCTCACACTAGTTGAGTATTGGGCCTTTTACAAGGGGAAGGGTGGTGCACCGGCACCCCTACCCCCAAACAGGCCCTTAGCTACTAGGGTTTGGCGGGATACAACAAGACCTAGTCGCTAAAGGAAAAAGGCCCATGAATACAAGCTTCACCTAGATGGCGAAGGCCGGAGGATATAGTACAACGATGAAGTGTTGGTTGATTGCGGAGGCCCCCCGCCTGGCCTCCGCCCTTCTTAGTTGTTGCAAGGGTCTTTGTCGGTTCGGGGGTGGCTCTTCCTTGCTAGGGTAGTCGCGGCCGCGGAGGTCATTGTTCCCGGTGGTTCCGGGCCGTTGGACGTAGATGTACCGGAGAGTTGCCGTAGGAGGCCGATGACGGATCGAATGTTGAGGCCGAGGTCGATGATGTTGGTCCGACTCGATTCAGCTGCAAACGGTGGTATCAAGTCACCGCGATCGATGGTGAGCCCGTGTCGGCGTCGGGCGAGGGTGCGGTCGGTGTTGAAGTCAAGGCGAGGCCCTCGCCCAGAAGTCAAGGCGAGGGTACGAATATCGCCGTTGGTGCCGGGCGAGGCCCTTGCCGAAGTCGAGGCGGGGGGGATGTCGTCATTGGTGCCGGAGGTGAGGCCCTTGCCAAGTCGAGGCGAAGGTGCGAATGTCGCCGTTGGTGCCGAGGCGAGGCCCTTGCCGAAGTCGAGGCAAGGGTGTGATATCATCGACGGTGCCGAGGCGAGGCCCTTGTCGGTCGAGGCGAGGGTGCGGATGTCGCCGACGGTGCCGAAGCGAGGCCCTCGCCGAAGTCGAGGCGAGGGTGCGGATGTCATCGTTGGTGCCGAGGCGAGGCCCTTGTCGAGGTCGAGGCGAGGGTGCGGATGTCATCTTAGCGTAGTTGAAATTGCCGATGTCGTCGAACGTGGGTAGACGCCGGAGTTGCCCGTCTTTCCTACTCCGACTCATGAGTGGCGGGCAAGACATTTCCTTCAGGTTGGATTGGTTCCCCCAATGCAGCCCCTAGCCCCTTCTTGGCCGGGTGCTTATGAGTAGGAGGGGGGGCTTCGAGGCTAGTTGTCGATGTTGTTGGCGATGGACTTTCGATGAAGAAGAAGCCGATGTTCTTCGAGGTCGGAGGCGAGCCCATTTGCCGAGAGGCAAGGACGTGGTTGATGTCACCCAAGTTGAAGGTGAGCTCCTCGCCGAAGATGTTGGTGAGGCGGTGGTCGACGTTGCAGAGGTCCGAGTTGAAGTTGAGGCAAGTCCCTTGCCGTAGTCGGGGCGAAGGTGCAAATGTCAGCATCGGTGTTGAGGTGAGCCCCTTGTTGAATTCGGGGTGAGCCCAATGTTGAGGTCGAAGGCGCGGGTGCATAGATGTCGTTGCTGTAGTCGAGGCGAGCCCCTTGCCGATGCTCTTGGCGAAGGTGTGGTTGGTGACGCCGAAGTCGGAGGTCAGCCCCTCCCCAAAGATGTTGGCGAGGGTGTAGCTCAAGTTGCCGATCTCGTCGAACGTGGGTAGACGCCCGGGTTTGCGCGCCTTTCTGTTCCGACTCATGAGTAGCGGGCAAGACGTTTTTAGGTAGAATTGGCCTCCAATGCTGCCCCTAGCCCCTTCTTGGCCGGTGCTTACGAGTTGGAGGTGAATGCGTGGTCGAAGTTGTCGAGGTCGAAGGTGAGAGGGCCCTTTGCCGAAGCTTTGTTGATGTCGCCGAAGTCGAGGGCGAGCCTTTCGCCCGAAGGTTTGTTGAAGTCGCCGAGTCGGAGGTGAGGCCCTTGTAGAGGTTGGATTGATGTCGAAGGTGAAGTCGACGTCGACGCCGCCCGAGTCGGAGGCGCAGGCCCTTTGCCGAAGATTTGTTGATGTCACGAAGGTGATGTCGACGCCGCCATAGTCGGAGGCGAGGCCCTTGCGAGGTTTACTGATGTCGCGGGGAGGTGATGTCGATGTCGCCGTGAGTCGGAGGCGAGGCCCTTGCGCAGGTTTGGCCGATGTCGCGGGAGGTGATGTCAACGCCGCCGAAGTCGGAGGCGCAGGCCCCCGGCGGAGGTTCGGCTGATGTCGAGGAGGTGATGTCGACGCCGCTGTAGTCGGAGGCGAGGCTTTGCCGAGGATTGGCTGAGCCGGGCGAAGTCGACCGCTCGCCCCGAGCAGGGCCAATCCTTGTGCTTTCCTCGTTGTCGATGAGGACTGGGTGCCACCACCCAGCCCCTTTCGGGCGGAGGTGTGTCCTTGACATTGCTTTCTTCAGGGGATAACTCCTGCATGCATTGATTGTAGGAATTCATATTTATATCGAAGGCGGTGAGATTTTTTCCACGGCGACGCCCCACACACTTTTTAGCGAGGCTCGCGTTTAAATCGGAGGTAGTGAGAAAAACTTTTTTCCGCAGCGACGCCCCTATTCTCTTTAGCGAGGCTCGCATTTAAATCGGAGGTAGTGAGAAAAAAATTTTCGCAGCGACGCCCCCTATTCTCTTTAGCGAGGCTCGCGTTTAAATCAAAGGTAGCAATAAAAACTTTTTGCATGCTCAGAGGTGCGAGTTTCTACGAGCCGTTGTCGGAGGTGCTAGGGTGCCCGACTTCTTGTTTATGCTGGAAAACATAATTTTTTTAGCGGAGGTTTGGCTGAGCGGGGCGAAGTCGACTACTTCGCTCCGGCGGGGCCAATCCTTGAGCCCCTCCGCATTTGTCGATGAGGGCTGGGTGCCACCACTCAGCCCCTTTCGGCGGAGGTCAGTCCTTGACACTTCTTTGTATCTGGGGAAATTCCTGCATGCATTAATTGGGGGTGTTTCCTTATTGAAAAAATTTTTGCGACCCTTCGCAGGGAGAAAGTGTGCAGCCCCTAGTGTCTCATAATGTCTTACTCAACCCTTGGTTTTTCATAATGTGCTCATGTGAGTAGTCCTGCAACAAGAAGTTATTTTCAAACATCGAAAAAAATCATAAGTTTACTTTTGCGAGCCCCTATCGTAATTGCCGGGGTGCCCGACTTCTTTGTTTGCCTCGCGCTGCTCATACTTCGGAGGGCGGGGTGTCTTCTTTTGCGAGCCCCTAGCGGAGGTGCCGGGGTGCCCGGCTTTGCGCCTCCGCGCTGCTCATACTCGGAGGGCGCGGGCGACTTCTTTGTGAGGCCCCGGCGGAGGTGCGGGGTGCCCGACTTTCCTCCGCACCGCTGCAGCGATGGGGGTTGAGATGCTTATGAATGATGCTCATGGATGCGATGGTATAATGAATGCGAATGTATGATGCATGTATGATGAGTGCTAGCACTGGGATAAGTGCGAGGGTAAGTAAAACATTCTTATCATGAAGAATGTGATATTTGAGGCACAAGCAAGTATTTATGAGGGTCAAGATAGACCAAATTTGATCCCCGCAAACACCAAGTTTTTGTAATCAGGTCATAACGGATGGTTTCAAGATGACAAGTGCTTTCACAAGAGTAAGTGTGAAAGTGTTGAAGCCAAAAACGGATGGTTTGGTTCCTGCAATATCAACTAAAACTGCAATGTAGCTTTCCATGTAGGGACCTGCAATATTGAGACATATTGCCCATCTGCAGCGAAAGGTTGATTAGTACAACTACTAGGTAATTTTAAATTTTCATGCGGAGGTATAGATGTTGTGGTTGCGGAGGTGACCAAGGTGGGTGCGATGGTTATGAGATATTTGAAGAGAATGTTACCTTGTGAATGATGAGAAACCTGCAACCAAATACGGAGAAGTCCTAATAAAAGGTTAGTTTGAGAGGGTAAGAATATACTCACAGTGCTAATAACCTGCATGTTAGCGCAATAGAGTAATTTTGGTATTTCTAAAAACTTGAAATTTTCCTTTAGGATCTAAACAATTAAGGATGTTGCGAAGCTATTGCCGAACTGCATTTAATGAACATCGGTCACATTGCGAAGGTTGAGCACACAAGTGAAGGTTTTCCCATATGGGACATAAGAAGTCTGTAGTGGGAGATAAGCGAAGGTATTGTCACTCAGACAAGCATTGCTTATTGTTTGACATCTGTCATTCGAAGGTATAGTGCAGTAGTTGCTCGTGGATGTGGTGAAGGTAAGCTTACCTTGTGAAGGGTAGTGACCTGCATATTAGCACCATGTGGTTTATACTTTTGCGATGGGCTAAAAATTGCTGCCAGATCATATTGTGAGCTGGCTTGACCAATGAGCTGGTCGATAAATGAAATCAATGCATGAGCTATGAAGATTCATTTATATATATTCAACGCTAGGCTAAAAGTTAAGCAAGTAAGCAAGCACATCGTAGGCCATAATAAGAAACTTTGCTGAACTAGGTGCTGGATACTTAGCTCTCTTGTTGATTGGTCCCTTCGCGTGGGATGAGCAGCTCCCTGGAGGCGCGAGAGGTACTGGCTAAGGGTGCAGCAGATGAGGCTTTTGGCGAGGGAGGCTCCGCTGCCCGGCCGGCGACGGTAGCTCCGCCCGGCTACGAAAGCGTTTCGCTGCCAGAGTTGCTCCACGCCGATGGAGCCACGTAGGCCGGAGTTTGTGGGAGCACTGCAGAGTAAAAGGAGACGTGGGCAGATGGCTATGGCCCATAACGAGCGTACCATCGCGACTCGTATACCGCGGAGGTTGGAAAACCTGTAGCAAAGTGGCTTGTGGCTTCGCATGCAAATGAAGGTTAGTTCATGAAAACGGATGCTAACAAGAACTTTGCTTGGATGAAAACTGCTTTCCTGCAGATAAGTATTTCGAAAAATACGTGTGTAAATTTGGGTGTTGCGAAGGTACCAGGCGCACGCGTTGTGGCTTAGCCTTGACGTGGCTGTAAGCACCAGTGCCCTCAAGGCCGGCTGGGTGGGGCTGTCCGGACTCGTGGCAGAGGTATCGGAGGTGCTATGCCGATCCAACCGCAGTGTGTTGTGGCCGTCCATAGCGGAGGTAGCGGAGGGTAGCGGAGGTGCCTGGTCTCCACGCGGCCGAGTACCTGCGCGCTCCGCGCGAATGTGTTGCCCTGCAGGTGTGTACAACGCCGCGAGCTTGGGTATATGGTGCGTCCTATAAAAAGTGCCGGAATACTTCGATATACAAGTGCGTTCATCGAAGGACAAGAATAATCATTTGAAAGCACAAGTAGAAATGTGAAGTTTGATGCTTTGGCATGTTGTATATATATACACGAAGATAAAAATAGTGTGCGTGGAGAGAACTCACCTGGGGGTTCATAACCTGCAACACAATGAATTAATTGGCCTCGTACCCAGACGAAGGTTAATTCATAACTAAACAAGAGAAGTTATATTATATCAGCCGAGTTTTTTTTTTTTTTTTTTTCATAGACCACTAGCTTTTCTCTAGCGAGGGTGCAGAACAAACAATGTGCCCTGTGAATGTAGTGTAGTTGCGAAGGTTAGTTCACAGAAAACCAGTAAGTGACCAGGAACTAGTAAGTGATTAGATGCTCATAAGGCTGTTCCACCTTTTGCTATATAGGCGTTACCCTCGAAACGAAATAAACTTTGGACAAGGTTAGGAGCAGTTCATCGGAATAAACATTATGGTGTTTGGCGGCTAAGGCTTCTTTCGCGAAAATTCAAAGGGCACTTAGCTCTGTTAGGCACCGCGAGGGTGTCGTGGCAGGCGTTGCTCAGCTTGGTCGCGGAGAGGGTTTCTCTCTCGACCGTGGCGAGGGTCGCTCCAGTCGGCTGCGACGAACGGGTCCGTTTGGCGGAGGTGCTCCGGGCCTGATGAAGGTGTTGCGCCGTCGCGGTTGCTCCCGGCCGAAGGCGCCGCGAAGGTCGGAGTATGGTGCATGCGTGCGTAGTGCGGAGGCACTCGGCCGCTGTGCATAGCGAGGTGCTCCGCTGTGGCTGCCCTTCGACTCTGGACATCGGATGATCGTGGGACCTTGCCTAGCGCGGCTGCCAGGCTTCAGAGTGCTCGGCTTTGTCGACGTGACTTGGAGTTTCGGCCATGCACTTGCGGAGGTAGCCCCGCAAGCTTAGTCAGCCCGGGTGATGTACCTGCATGGACTAACGAACAACTTTCGACGAGCGAGTTATTTTGGATTCACTAACAAGAGTGTCCGTGAGTGAACAAGTTAAGATGAACTTCCGGCGAGGGTATGTACATATATTTATGTACTCCAGCCGAGTTATTACTGGTCGAAGGCTTTTCATACATGTATAAAGAGTAGTGAGTAAAATACTCCAGTTGGTTCGATGTGAGCCGCCACACTAACCTCCATCGAGGATATGTATATATAATATGTATGTTTTTGCACGAATTTTAAGGAGGTACTTAGCTCCGTGTGACGTGGCGAGGGTTCCTCCACCTGGTTGCGATGAGTGTTCGGCGAGGGTTGCTTCGCCTGGCCGCAACGAAGGCTACTCCGGCCGTTGCGATCGAGGTTTCCCGAACTGGTCGCGACGAGGGTCCAGCGACGGTTGCTCCGGCAGGCCACCGACCGAAGGGGTAGCAGCGTGCTGACCTTGACAAAGGCACCTGTGTTGACAGATCCTGCAAAAACCCAGTGATATCCGTGGGCGTACGAGCCCTCGCAAGAGTTGGTATGTACCCCTACTGGAGCGGCGGAGGCACAAGGCTGCACCCCTGCGGGCGGTTGCTTGTTTGCTTCTGGCCCGGCTTGCTTGACCAAGTTTTGCGAGGGCCCTGCTTGCGTGGGCAGGGTTCAGAATCCTCGCCGGTGCATCGGAGGCGCAGGCATGCTCGCGTGGTTACCTCGCAGAAGCCACGAGCTGTATGGACTTAGGGTGAACCTTCGAGGAGTGCACCTCTTGCCGTTCCCTGGCCTTCAGAGCTGTGCTGAGAGGAATTACGTACCCTTCGAAAAAAAAAAAAAAAAATGCGGTCGAGGGTACCCAGACACCCGTATAGGTAATATGTACTGAGAGCTGCATGCTCTAATGCAAACATATAAGATGTTAATGTTTTGGTTTTCAAGGGTACAATTACCTTTGCTGAAAGGCGTTAATTTTCCTGCAAAAACAAGCAAGTTGAAGCAAGTGCATATTTAGTTCCGGCATTGTACATGCTACCTTCGCCTGGGTCGGTGACCCTGCACCCTCGCGTATTGAAGTAATTGTCGAATTGTGATAGCATAAACGTAGCTTGCGTGACTACTAATGCAGTGTCTGGTGGACTTGTGAATTGAAACGCCGAGTTGCAAGGCACGTAGAGGATGCAAGCAGGAAAGCAGGAAATCGTGTACGAGAGTGCGCGCACACATATGTATATATGTGTATACAAGCAAGCCTGCAAGCAAAGCGAAAAAGCGAGCTAGCCAGGACAAAGTGTGCATGTGTGTGCATACGAGTATATACATGTGCGACATATGCTGCTGCATCGTAATACTATTTTGCTTAGCTCTTTGGTAGCTCCGCAAGCTTCCCGACTTGGCCTCCGGACATCAGATCGAGGCACATGATATAGCACTTGCACCCTCGCATGATGAACCTGCACCTCCGCATGCTATGGCTGGCTTGTGCAGCCTAGTTGAAAGTCGAGGCTCGCTCGACCCTGATAGGCGAGGGATCTTTTGCTTGGGCCGGTAACTTGTATCCTCGCACGCAGACCCCCCCGCATGCATGCTTGGGCTGACCTTCGCTAGATCATGGGCGCGTGGCATATAAAATTGTCAGCACAAACGGAAACTGAGTGACTTATCTTCTTCTTCTTCTTGTCGAACATAGTCACGTGGCCGAGGGTTGACCCTGCCTGGCCTCCGCTGGCTGCCGGCGACGTTGGCCAGAAGGCGCGCGAACTGGTCGGTCCTCGTCTGTCTGGGCGCGACGAAGGGTGCTCAAGCCGGCCGGACGTGGCAGGGGGTGCCCTCGCGGGGGCTGTGGACGTGCCCCGGACGTAGCCCCGTTGGAGCGGCCGGCTCGCTCGGCGGACGTAGCCCCTGCACAACACAAGTCTGCGCTGGCCGAGGCTCACTCGGCGGAGGTGCCCAGCAATCAAGTGCGAAGGTGGCCCCTCTCGTTGGCAGCAAGGGGAAAAACCGTTAGTCACAACACAGGCATAAGAATGATCCATGTATATATATATACGGCTACCCATTTAATGGAGCATCGATGCATCTTGGCAGCCGTGTGCGCGGAGGTAGCACCGCTGGATCACCAGGACCGCGGGCACCATGGCATCAACCTGTTCCGCTCCACCGGGTCCAGCAGCAACAACACCGGCGTCTCCAGGCACCGCACCCGCTCTCCCGCACCATCCAGGGCGCAGGGGCGGTGGTGGATGGCCTGGTGACAGATGGCGATCGCGGGCGGCCTTTGTCAGAGAGGGACGCCCTTCGCCCGCCCGCCTCCATGCGGGCGGCGGGAGGATGCGGACTGGGAGCGCAGGGCGGTCGCTCCCCCTCCCCACGTATGGTGACTGCTCAGGCCGACGGGCGCCCACGCACAGCGATCTGGGGGGGCTCTTCGTCGGGGCAGCTCCTCCCGGGCCGGGCGCCTCCGCCTCCACCAGTTCACACCGGACCCGATGCTCGACTTCTTCAAGGACACCTGCGACGGGGACATCTGGCATCCTTGCTCCCGGGGGCTGGATGCTTATGACCCCATGGTGGCAGAGGCGCTGGCGGCCTGCGCCGACGCCATGAACCGGCCCCCTCGTCCTTCTCGCCCGGCTGGCCCATCATCCCGGCGCGCGCATCACCAACATACGTTCCCAGTCCTCACAACTGGGACAAGCCTGGCGGACCTCAATGACGAAAGGCCAGGGCCCTCGGTCTCGCCAATGTCATTCACTTCGCCCGGGAGTCAAGCGGCGGACAGCCGATGGTCGGAACCACCATGATCGGGATCACGAGAGGGGGTCGCCGACATGATGCTTCAGGAACGCCGGGATGCCATTGTCGGCCAGCATCTTCGTTCCCCTCGTGGAGCAGCCGTTGCTCGAAACGCGGCCGCCAAGCCCACCACGACCAAAGGCGAATGCACGCAGAGGTAAGATACGGGTGGCAGCTGCAGGTGTCAGGAGGAGCTCCAGGCAGCAGGCCAAGACTTGTTCGGTTCCTGTCTCCAAGAGGGCAACACATCGTCTGCTCAAGGCCTTCGGGATGGCACAGCAGGAGGAGCCGGTGGGAGATGAGGCGCTGGCCAATCTGGCTAAGTGCTTCGCCACTCCCCTCTCGCCGGAGCAGGTCGCTGCAGTAAGGAAGCTCACTTCGCCGACGGTGACTTCGGTCTTTGGCTGCAGGGCGCGGCTGCGGCGCAGAGGGTGCCCAGTGCATGGAGGATTCGGTTGCTTGATGTTGCGTGCTGCCTGCCTGCAGTTCCATTGTTGTCAATGTTAGTAGTAGTTTCAGGGTCCACTAGGGTGTTTGCAAAGTTGTCTCCGGTTTCGGTTCAAATGAGTGGCTATTGTAACTTAGTTAGCCAGGTGATCAGCGTGTGGGTCAGCTTGAGGGGTGAGTTGTGCTTGGTAGGAATTTGGGGTGGCTGCTGTCTCAATTTCAGCTCTGGGGAAGGTCTTGCAAAAGGGTTTAAGTTTACGACACAGGCAGTTGCAACTTGTTGCGGCTTTGTTCCAGCCGGGTGTACTCTAGTGTTGGATGGTGAGCAGTGGAACGGCGCCGAGCTAGCATTCTGCTTTGTAGTTGCTCGGCTCCAACCTTGTATCAGTCTTGAGTTTTATTGGTATGGTTCCTGCATTGGCAGCAAGGTGGCTTATTTCATGTCCAATCCATTATCGGCATCTTTGCAACTCTCACGAGATCATCGCGGCAACCTACGATTGTTTGGATTTGTTGATTTGCATGGTTCCTATGGATAACAACGATCTGGCAACACTAACTTGGAATGTAAGGGGTTTGAATGATTCTGCACACAGAGAGCTAGTCAGAGAGGCTGTCACTTCTTCAAAACCCAATTTGGTCTGTCTGCAGGAAACCAAGCTGAGTTCTTTTAATACAGCTCTCATGCATGATACTCTAGGTCCTCGATTGGACTCTTATCTGGAGTTGCCGGCTCAGGGAACCAGAGGGGGGATATTATTGGCTTGGGATAAGAATGTTATTACGGTCACAGATGCAGACATCAGAATCTTCACTATCTCAGCCAAAATTCAGATTATCTCTAATCCAACTACCTTCCTTCTTTCAACCTGCTATGGGCCAGCAGATGATGGTAGGAAAGAAGACTTCCTGGCAGAACTGCATGCTATCAAACCACAAGACGGCACTCCGTGGCTCATTATGGGAGACTTCAACTTAATTTATCAGGCCAGCGACAAGAATAACCTCAACTTGAACAGAAGGTTAATGGGGAGATTCAGAAGGGCCCTGGATGACTGTGAACTCATTGAACTTGCCCTGCAAAACAGAAAATATACTTGGTCAAATGAAAGACAGAGCCCAACCTTGGTCAGACTTGATAGATGCTTACGCAATCCGGGATGGGAAATGGCATTCCCAAGATTTGTTCTCACTGCCCGCAACGGGGCTTGGATCATTGCCCATTGTTCCTCAACCGACAACAGAGTGTCATCAGGAGAGCAACTTTCAGATTTGAGAATCACCGGGCCGGGCAAAGAGAGGTTTTCAAGAAGTGGTGGCAGCAGCTTGGGCAAAACCTCAGTCAGGTTCAGCGCATTCCGTCTTTAGGAAAAAACTACAGGAAACAGCAAAGGCCCTCAAGGCATGGAGCAAGCCTCTCTTCAGCAATGCACGACTTCAATTGCATATTGCAAACGAAGTGATCCTAAGGCTGGACATTGCACAGGAAACAAGACAGTTAGAGGAGGAGGAGGCAAAGCTTAGGCAGGATCTCAAAATCAGGGTACTTGGCCTAGCTGCACTAGAGAGAAGCGAGAAGAAGACAGGCATCTAGAGTAATTAACATCAAAGCCGGGCGATGCTTGCACAAAAGTTTTTCACCTCAAAATGGCTAGCGTAAAACCGCGGGAAATTCATTCCTTATCTCAAGAAGCGAGGATGGCACTCTTTCTTGGGATCATGGTGATAAGCAAGACATTCTGTATGACTTCTTTCACAATCTGATGGGAAAAAAGGTGGCACGACTGAGAACCTTCCGTTGGGATCAGCTGCAGTTAGGAACACTTGAGCAACAGCCAGGACTTGAGCTGGACAGACCTTTCTCAGAGTCAGAAGTTCACCAGGCCATCCAAATGCTACCTAGTGAGAAGGCACCGGGGCCAGATGGGTTTACCAATGACTTCTACAAAAGTTGCTGGAGTATTATAAAGTGGGATGTCCTCAGCGTTTTTCATGCTTTCTACATTCAACACAACGGAGCTCTTGATTCTCTGAACACAGCACAGGTGGTGTTGATCCCAAAGGCAGAGGTAGCACTGGACCCCAAGGATTTCAGGCCTATCAGCCTCATACACTCGGTAGCTAAACTAATAACAAAGGTGCTGGCACAGAGACTGGGAGCTTACATTGACAAGCTCATTTCCAATGCACAAAGTGCATTCATTAAGAAAAGATGCATTCAGGAAAATTTTCTTTATGTTCGAGGTTTGGCAAGACATTACCACCGCACTAGGACTCCTGCTTGCCTCCTCAAGCTTGATATAACAAAGGCATTTGATTGATTTCACAGGAATATCTTCTTGAACTATTGGGCAGAAGGGGCTTCCCAGCTAGATGGCTTGACTGGCTAGCCGAGCTCTTCAGGACCTCCACCTCCACCATCCTACTGAATGGATGCCCGGGCGACTCCATCAAGCACTGCAGAGGTTTGAGGCAGGGTGACCCCCTCTCCCCCTACTTATTCATACTGGCAATGGATGTCCTAAATGCAATTTTCAGACAAGCAACAGATCTGGGGCTCATTTCAAGGTTAAAAGGCAGACATGCCAGTCTAAGAATTTCCATGTATGCTGATGATGTGGTGATCTTTAGTAACCCAGTTAAGGAGGACATAAGCTGCATCATGGAAATAATGCAAGCTTTTGGGGCAGCCACGGGGCTTGGATAAACATGCGAAAAGAGTTCAATGAGCTTGAGATAAGATGCTCCGGCCTAGACATGAACCACATCCTTGAGATTTCCCAGGCCGAGTGGGCTTCCCAATGAGGTATCTTGGCCTACCTCTCACCTTTAGGCAGAGTTAAAATGGTGCACCTACAGCCACTGACCGCAGGTGCAAGAGGAAGAGTGGGTGGTTGGCGGGACGATTGGTCAATATTGCGGGCGTAGGGGAGGCGGTGAGGTCGGTCATCGGCTCACCGCTGTCTATCTTTTGACTTGATCTTAAAGCCTCAAAGAAATTCTTCAAAGAGTTTGACAAATTGACGCAGCTTTCTTTGGGCGGCCGACAAAGAAATCTCGGGAGGCAAATGCAAGGTAGCTTGGCCATCAGTTTGTGCTCCTACAGTAAATGGAGGGCTTGGGATCATAGAATTGGAGAAGTTCGCCCGCGCTCTCCGCTGCGATGGATTTGGTTCTCTTGGGACTCGTGACCCCGATCCCGGAAGGGGCTTGAAGCGCCGATCGATAATATAGACCGGGCGCTCTTCAACGCGGCAACAAAGGTGATTATTGGCAATGGTAAGAAAGCATCCTTACGGACATCACGATGGTGGAGAATGAGGCACGCAACATTGTTCCGGCCTGTTCAAGCACGGCAAGAGAAAAAATAGAACGATCTGGATGCTATTTCGGATGACAGATGGATCCGTGATGTTGATCACAATATGACTCAAGCCATCATAGCTGAATTCTTCTCCTTTGTGGGGTAAATTGCAAAATGTCATCCTTAGGCGGACACGGAGGACAAAGATAGTCCGGCAACATACGACAAGCGGCCACTACAAAGCAAGCTCGACACAAAGCCGCAATTTGTTGGAAGCACAAAGCATCCCCCGCAGCCCGGCACCATTTGGAAGACTAAGGCCCCACCAAAGTGCAAGTTCTTTACTTGGCTCATGTTGCGAGAACAAAAACGGGCAATACTGCGAGGCGCTCATCGAGAATGGCCAAATGAATATTTTTGTCAACTCGTGTTAGAAATGCGGGAACAACCACGCACTTGTTCCATGACTGCCTGTCTCAATTCAAATCCCAGGATTTGGTTGGCGTGTGGATAAAGGAAGAAAGTATCGCACCAGCCAAGCGGGTGCCAAAGTGGGGGCTTTACCGACCGGTATTTGAAGCGTTGCAAACTACGGACATAGTCAAACTAGACATGGGATCCGATCGTTGGTGATGCCGGCAAAGTGTGGGAGATTTGGAAGGAGAGAAACAATAGAGTTTTCAGCCAGATCAAGACGCCGCGGTCACCAAGTTCTAGGGGCAATTCAAGATGAGGCAAGGCTTTGGGCAAGAGCGGTAACTTGGGGTCCGGATCATTTGTTGTCTAGGCCGCCGGTGCCATTCATTGTATCTTTTATTGATGTAAATTAGTAATTCCTGTTTTTTTTTTTAGGGGTGGCTAAGCAAGCTCGCTTGCCAAGCTTTGTAAGCGCAACTTGCGCGCATTCTTGTAAATAAACCTTGCTCTTTCTTATCAATGAAAGCCGTAACGGATCTTCGAAAAAAAAAAAAAAGATGATGTGGGCGAAGCGATACCCTCGGCCAGAATTGCTCACATGCACCCTTAGCTGCTCATCCGCCGGACCTACCGCCCCGGTATCGATGACGTGGCATCGCCTTGTAGCTCTTGCGGCGACCTTCGTCGGGGAGCTGGCGCTCGGACCCTCGCGGGCCATCGCCGCTTGCTCTGCGGAGGTGCGAAAACCCAACTAGACTGCATGCAGTAAACAACCGGAGTAAAAAAACGTAACGATAAATGATGTGACAAAGAATAGGGACAGATGTGGTTGGAGCAGCCGAAGGTGCAAGATTTCTTCGGCGAAGGTGGTTTGTTTTGTGACTTTTCGATCGGTCCCCCACGGACGGGGCGCCAACGTGGGGATTCGCTTTTGCCCCTTGACCTTCGCAGAACCGAAGGTTGCGGAGGGGGGGCGAGGGCTTCCCACAGGAAAGAGCAAATGGGGAAATAGAAATGAGAAAGTGGGGGAGAGAGTCCCCTTCACCCTTGGCCCTAGGTTTGTATTTATAGAGGGGTGGAGGGAGTACATTTTCCATCCGCCCTCTTGGATTAGAGATTTACAAGCGAGCCCTCACACTAGTTGAGTATTGGGCCTTTTATAAGGGAAGGGTGGTGCACCGGCACCCCTACCCCCAACAAGGTCGATTTTTAGGTGTCGCCTATTCCCCCCCTCTAGGCTTCCATCGGATCCTACAAGTGGTATCGGAGCTAGGATACTTCATATATGCTTCACCGCATGAAGTATGGAAACGATGGGGGTTCAAAGAATGGAGGGAAGTCCACTCGTCGTAATCGAAAAGACGGCGATGCAAGAAGGCGGCGGTGATCTTTCACCGAGTACGGCAAAAAAGCACCCTCAAGGGGAGATGACCGACCCCAAACGAAAAGGCGGCAAGGCAAGCTAGAAGAACCGCAAGAAGAGAAGAGCGGGAAAGAAAAAGGCTTGAAAAAGAAGCTAGTATCAAGCTTGCCGAGAAGCTTCAACGCAAGGATCAAAGAAGAGTGATCCGCGAAGCAAGAGCTGCAAGAAGGGCAGCAAGAGAAAAGAAGAAGGAAGAAGAGGAAGCACTATCTAGTGAGCTATCAAGTAGCTCCGAAGATGGTGATGATGATGTCTCCTACATTCCCAAGAAGAAGAAGGATGAGGGCAGCAGCAACAACAACAAATTTGCAGCCATATCCTTTAATTATTCCTCTCTTTTGACTAACCACAATAAGAAGTCATTCATCAATGTGCCCCCAGGAAGTTGCCTCATTTTGATGGGACCAACTATGCCAAGTGGAAGCATTTGATGAGTTCCTATCTTAATGGCATTCACCCCGGTCTTTGGGAAATTGTGTGTAGTGGATATGAGCCTCCGGTGAACCCCAAGGCACCTACAAATGAAGAGATGATAGCAGCCCACCTCAATGGCCAAGCCACAAGCATCCTCCTAAGTGCTCTAGATGGAAATGAGTACAATAGGGTGATGAATGTGAATGTGGCAAAGAAGATTTGGGACACCTTGATACTTGCTCATGAAGGTGTGGACAAAGTGAGGAAGGCCAAGATTGACTTGTTGAAGGCCAAGCTCAACCGATTTGTGATAGTTGATGGAGAAGGTGCCCAAGAGATGTTTGATAGATTGATGGTCTTGGTTGGTAAGATTAGAGGTTTTGGAGATGAAGAGCTTGATGATTACAAGGTGGTGAAGGTCATGTTAGAAGCATATGCACCAAGAAATGAGACCATAGTCACCTTAATTAGAGACAAGAAGAAGTTTGAGCACTTCACTCCAAATGATGTGCATGGTAGATTGCTCACCTTTGACATGCAAAGAGAGGAGGCAAATGAGAGGAGAAAGCTTGGAGAGTTGCAAGCCAAGCTTGAAGGCATCATGATCAAAGATGTAGCTCTCAAGGCAAACAAGACAAGCAAGTCAAGCACATCACACAAGACCAAGGGCAGCAAGCAAGCATCTACAAGTCAATCCAAAGAAATGAAGAAGATGCAAGATGACATTGATGAAACTTCATCCTCAAGTGAAGAAGAAGATGATGAGGCTGATTTCAAGAAGATAGATGACATGGCCCTTTTCATGAAGAAGTATGGGAAAGGAATGAAAGCAAATGGCTACAAGATGGTGCCAAGAAAGTTTCCCAACAAGAAGAAGAGAACATGCTTCAATTGTGGAAGCACCGAGCATTTCATTGCCGATTGTCCATATGAGAAGAAGGGCAACAATTACAAGAAGGACAATGGCAAGGAAAAGAAGCAAGAATACAAGAGGAGAGGAAAGACCATGGGAGAAGCTCACATAGGGCATGAATGGGACTCAACCAAGGAGTCAAGTGAGGAAGAAGTGTGCGGGAACAAAGGGAATCGACTCGGTACAAGTTTCTTACCTCAGATTCACTCTGCTGTCCGGTTTTATACCTTAGGGCGCGGCAGTGCCGCACCCCAGCGTTACGTCTGCGCGCGCTTCTCAGACCGACAGCAGTTCGAAGAATTTTACAGGTCGATTTTTAGGTGTCAGCCTATTCAAACCCCCCAGGCTTCCATCGGATCCTACACTTAGTACACACATAAAACGATGCTACACATCATGGATCCATCAGATAGCAGTCGCAAGCCTAGCATGCTCACAAACTTCACATGCATGTAACAAATCATTTTAAAAACCATGCTATTTTCCAAAGCTCGTACAGGAATTCCCATGTACAGCAAAGCCTTTTGTTATCCTGTTAAAGAGCAAATGTAATCAAGCTCTACTATGTTGCGATAGAGGGTAAAACGGATTGTTACCTAATAGAGGGGAAAATCGACGTTAATAAAATTCATGGAACTTCTTTCCAAAGCAAAACCAGTGTGAAACTTACTATGGTTGCTGCTATCTGTGTTGGAAGATCACACAGCAGCGATGCCAACCTGGAGGCCGCAGGCTTCAGAACATCAACCTTCTGATGAGGCTGCATCTTCCCTGACCTGAAGACAGGGAACAATTTATGAATTTGTAATCAAAGAAGCGGCTCATTTGCTAGGTTGTAGAAATGAGAGACAAACAAAACAAATGTCTGATGCAGAGGGAAATTAAGGAACTTAAAAGAGTAGTAGACCAATACTTCAGATACAAACTGAGCTATTTTGTGGTGAAAATTGCTAACTTTTGCAATAAATCAACCAAATTATGGGACTGCTTTCAGCACTCCTGCTCCCTTCAGATCCACTTCTGTTAGAAAAGTCCATCAGTTCATTCTTCGAGAAGTCCTTGGGCTAATTTCTACAATGCACAAACCTTTATGGCAGATTCGAGCGGAGCAGTCCGATCTGCGCGAGGCGGAGCGAATCCATTACAGAAATTCATCTGTACTCATTGCCTCTTTTATAATTTCCTTTTTGCTGATCCTCACTATACAGATTGCCAAGCTAATTAGAACAAAATAATTCGGTCTAACATAATCTAAATCTAGTTGGAGGCTCAGCGCAAATGCTAAATTGGGAACTGCAACAAAGACCAACAGTCGTGCACTCATCCCTCATGTCCTACAAGAACAAAACCTTCTAAAAATGGAAAGTGAAGTATCAACCACTAAACGTGGATAAGCAATCCAATGGAACAACAGTATTTATATTATCAAGCAATGTAGGGTATGTACTTGGAGAATGGATCTGGGCACATACCATAGGATTTGTGGAGGATGGGTGCTGTGTCATCATCTCGCTTGGGATTCCTGGCGCAGGAGGGCAGCACAGCTCGTCACTGATTCCTTGAGGAGGGCTTCATGACACAATAACTAATGAACACATCTGAGCAAATCAAATCTAATACCAACCAAATGTACATCCTGAGCAGCCTGTAGAAAAACTTGAACTAAAACTAATCAAGAACATGACTAAAAAGAATATGGCAAGGAGAAAAAAACACAAACATGAATTGCCGTTGTCCTCTTGCCGGAGGCCGCGACACGTATGAACGCGTGGGAGGCCAGGAGAGGCCACCATGGAGAAGGAGGCCTGAGATTGACGGGTTGTAGCCTGCACACCGCGAACCAGCCGCCGCTGACGCCGTGCAGAATCACACCTCTGTTGCGGCCCACGCGCCCCAGATCCATCCGCCGCCGCCACATGCCGTGGTGATGATGCGTGGGGTGCCGGGCGGTCTTGGGATCGCTGGTCTTGGGAGATCGATTGTCGCGGCTGCAGGTCGTCTAAGGTCGGATGGACGCCGGTTGGGGGCTGGTGGAGGCGGCAGCGACATTGGTGGCGGCGGCGGCGTTGATCCGACGATGACGACGGCTCCACGGCTCAGCGGCGTCGCACAAGGGCTTCTCTTCCCGGCGGCCGGAGCACGGTCGACGTTGATCTGACCATGAAGACGGCTGCACGGCTCAGCGGCGTCGCACAAGGGCTTCTCTCCCCGGCGGCCGTCCTCACGCGGAGATGGGGCGAGAGGATGAGGGACGCAGGCGGCGCCGCGTGGAGTGCCGATGAGGAAAGTGCGAGCGGTAATAGGAAAGCCCCGATGATCTCGCGGCGCGCGCGTTTGGGATGATGCGCTGGTGGGGTTGTGTCCATACTTTTGATCCTGATCGTCGAATCGTGAATGAGTAATGAGAGATAAGGTTGAGAAGCAATCCAGGTCGTTCATTTGAATGGATTTGAATGAGAGATAAGTTGGTGCATTAGTAGGGTAGATACACATGTGGCTTCCGTTGTGCCATTGTGTGGCCAAGGCGTCACTGCCTGGGGCCCTCTAGAGCCACGTCATGTGGGCTGTGGCCACGGGCCGTATCGCTGCACGAGGTCGAGGCCCATGTATATGCGTATATCTATACATACTTGTTGGACCTGCAAGGTATGCTAGTCCGTACCTGACATATGCAAAGTTAAACGTGGAACCGACTCCAACACGAACAGATGCATATGGAATATGTATAGCCACTAGCAACATGGATGTTTTGCGAAGCAGAACTAATCTGATATAACGACGATAGCTCCGATGACCCGGCGAGCCAGACGGTCCTTCGCCGAGCTTTCAACCGACGTGCTGTTCAACGTCTTCCTGCTGCTGTCAGCCAAGGAGCTGTGCCGCCTCCACGTCGTCTGCCGCGCATGGCGCTCCCTCACCTGCGACCCACATTTCATCCGTGCGCACGCCGCCCGGCACCACCAACGGGACCCGCTCTTGGTGGCGAGCTTCCTTTCCGGTCCTCCCGAATGGCGGACGATCCGCATCGACGTCATCGACCTGTCAGGCAAAACGGTGAAACGAGTAGCCAGCGCCATGGACTTCGGGCAGGTGCTGTGCCCACGCCTCGGCCTCGTCTTCGTGGCCAGTAAGTCCGACAACACCTGCCGCGTGCTCGATCCGGCGGCGGCCGATGCCGGAGCTCCAGTAGTCGCTCCTCCTCGCTTCAAGCTACCCGTGCTCCCGGCGCCGTCGCATCGGGGTCCGGGTAGCCGGCGCCGCCTGCGTGAGGCGGTCACCTCGTTTGCCTTCGGAAAGGTCGGCGCCACCAGAGAACACAAGGTGCTGCGGATTTTCCACAGCCTCAAGGATGACGACCGTCGTCCACATCTCTTCGAGGTGCTTACCCTCGGCGTCGGCGGCCGCCGCCGTGGCCGTTCACGGTGGAGAGACATGCCGAGTCCTGACATGTTCGTCTGTCCGGACAGCAGCGTCGTCGTCGACGGGGTGGTCTACTTCTTGAGGAATGCAGTGTACAAGGACATGCCGAGTGCTGGCGGCGTTGTTCCTCCGGCAGATTGCGTAGCTTCGTTCGATCTCGAGAGGGAGGAGTGGAGGAAACGACTCCAGGGGCCTATGAGCATGGGCTATTCGGCCTACGACTACGACGGTGATGACTCGGACGAGGAGCGCGAGCTCACCGACGACCTCCACCATCGCTGGTGTCAATTTGCTTTGGCTGAGCTCAAAGGCTCTCTAGTTCTGGTGGAGTACTTGTACAGGACTCACCTCTGGATTCTGACCGACTTTGAGAGGGGCGTATGGCTGAAAGGATATAACATTCCTGTTAAAAGGATCGAGCCGCCATATTTTCACCGTCAGAAACCATTGTTTGTGCTAGATGATGGGAGGGTGGTAGTGCTGTGGCAACGTCACGGAGGAGACTTAGCCGTATATGACCCCAGGACCGACGATTGGGCGTGGGTGGAGTCGGGTCCTCTACATCTCGGGGAAGTTTGTATCTACGCAGGCAGTCTATTGGGTTTACAAGATGCATGGTGAGTTTTTTTTTTTTTTTTTTTTTTTGACAAAAAAAAACACTTATATATTGATTTAGCAGCAAGTTGCTGCTAGAGGATAATACAGAGTGTAATGCGCTGATTGCAACGCAGTCAACAAGGAACAGGTGCCATTGTGGTCACCATTTGAACATGATACATTAAAGACACCTGAGGAGCCTGAGGCTGATCTATAAGTGCGTGTCGCTAGCAAGTGAGCTCTAACATTCTGACTTCTATTAAGCTTGATGATCTGAAAGGACCTGTCCCCCATGTTATTTGCAAACCGTTGTGTAAACGGCTTAATTCTCCAATCAGGGGGGGTCCTGATTCCTATTCTCCAAGAGGTGGTGAGCCAAAAATCTGGCTGTCGGTGAAGAAAGTGACTCTTGGGGCATTTAGCTTCTTGAGGATGTCAGAGGCCAAGGCTAAAGCAGCTGCCTCTCCCATTAGAACCGAACTGCATTAAGGAAGTTGGGCCTGTATATTGATCTTGAGATTGTTGGAAGAATCAACAATGTAAACCCCAAGACCTGCTTGGGATGGATCCTGCATAGACGAATCTGGAACAGTTGATGCATCCGTGTAGCAACGAAACGCCATTTGTAGACCTGTTGAGTCTCGGTCTTCCCAAACAGAGACTTGAGTTGTATTTGACAACTCATCCATTACAGCGTGGCGCCCGGAGATTTTGTACCTGCAGGAAGAAGAGAAAACCCACAAGGGCTTTGCATAGATATGGTAGAGGTCAAATTGCTGGAGCTTGTTTTGGGCAACAATTCAGATGCAAGTCGAAGGCTTGCAGTTGTAGCATAGTGGACCTACATAATAGACCAGGAAGTATGATTGAAACGATAATCGTTTCTTGCCTTCCAGATGTTCCATAGGAGTGTGCAGATGTAATGAAGATCGACATGGTTTGAAGAGGTCGATAGGACCTCTTGGATGGTCCTCTGTACACCATCTTCCTCCTCAGGTAGATCAGAGGATCTTAGAGGAGGATTCGCAGTGAACCATACTGCCCTGGCAAAGTTGCAGCTGAAAAAAAAGATGAAAATCATTTTCTATAGCTCCACAATAAGAGCAGTATTTTGAAACTTTATCTGTGATACTCCCAGCACGTAGTCCTGTGCTCAAGGCATTCCTAAGCAGCCTCCACATGAAAGTTTTAATGTTGGGAGGAATAGACCTGTGCTTCCAGACGTCCTGCAAAAAGTCAAACAGCAAAGGGAGAGATGCTTCTTGGACCATGATCCGGAAGATTCACCTGTACTTGAGTATTAAGGAACCTGAAAGCATCTTTTGTAGTACATGATCCTCTGTTGGAATGCTTCCAAATAACAACATCATTATGGGCAGATGGTACAGTAAGAATGTTCTTAATTTTTTGTGCAGCCTCGGAGTCAAAGATAGCATCAATGAGGGCGGAGTTCCAATCTATGTTATCAGGTTCCCTAAGATCACAAATATATTGTGGCAGTTTGGGAACAGTTACAGGTAATTTTATGTGATCATAAATATCTTTCCAAATAATGCACCAAGGGGAGGACCAGATACTAGAATTGCCATTTTGAATCTGAATTGTGCAGTTGTCAATTAAGAGATTTTTAACCTTACAAATAGAGGACCAGAAGGCAGATTTGCACGATGGATTACCTGCTCTCCAGAAGCTAGAATTTGGGTAGTACTTGGATTTGAGGATATTGGAGAGGAACTCATTTTTTCGTATGGCAATCTTCCAGGCAGCATTTAGGATAAGGCTCCTATTTACAAGTTGTAGGTCTCTAATTCCCAGGCCGCCTTCCCTTTTAGGCCTGCAAATATCCTTCCATCTCCTGTAATGAATGGATGAAGATATGTTTTTCTTCCTGCACACCAGTCCACCCAAAATCTTGCAATAATAGATGTTATTTTGTCAATGAATTTTTAGAGAATAAAATAGTTGTCATATAATAGATAGGAATAGATGAAAGAACAGAATTTATATAAGTTAATCTCCCAGCATGGTTAAGCTTAGAAGCTTTTAGCGTGGTTAGCTTAGCTCTAAATTTGTTGATGATAAAAGTGTAAGCTCTATTCCTGTCTTTGTGATTGAAAATAAAAAGGGTGACCAAGGTAAATTGAATTTGCAGTAAGATCATTGACAGGAAACATACTCTTGACTTCCCTTTTACTGATGTCATCAACATTCCTGCTAAAGAGAATAGAGGATTTAGCCAAGTTTGGGGTTTGTCCTGATGCTGCACAAAAAAGAATCAAGAGTGGACTTAATGTTGGATGCCTCCTCCTTAGTAGCTTTTCCGCAAATTATCAAATCATCTGCAAACAGCAAGGAGTGAATGCTAGGGCATCCTGGCCCTAGAGTAATACCTTGGATGTTATGTTCATTGGCATGCTATTGAAGTCTGATAGAAAGTTCATTTACAGCCATAATAAAGAGGTAGGGGGAGAGAGGACAACCTTGTCTAATACCTCGATCGGGATGAAATGAGGGACTTGGATCACCATTAATAATGACAGACAAAGTTGTAGTAGAGATGCAATTGTAAATAAGAGAGATGAAATGTTGGCTGAAGCCCTGACGATACAAAGCTTGAACAATGAAATTCCACTCAATTCTATCAAAAAGCCTTAGCAAGGTCAATTTTTAGGAAGAAAGCTTTTTGGTTCCAGCTTCTTAGATTAAAGCTATGGATAATTTCCTGAGCAATTATGATATTAGAAGCTATGTGCCTGCCCTGAATAAAAGCTTGTTGAGAAGGATGGATAATATGAGGAAGGTGGTGCTTAATCCTTTGTGCTAAAGTTTTAGCAATGACTTTATAAGACACATTGCATAAAACTGATTGGCCTGTAGTCTTTAGGTGTTGAAGGATTTTTTATTTTTGGAATAAGAGTTATATGAGTACTGTTAATATCAGGCATTAAAGTTGCCTTATGATAAAAGTCTTGAACTAAAGCTACAATATCCTTACCTGTCCACTGCCATGAAGACTTGTAGAATTGGGCACTTAGACCATCCGGACCTGGAGCAGCATTGTTACGCATGCTTTTTAATGATAGAGTGAATTTCTAATTCATCTGGAGTTGACTCCGTGTAGAGGTCTTCACTGGCCGGTTGGGCGTTATCTAACTGCATTTGCCATGCATCTTCATTTACCCTGCAACTGGGGTTACTAGAGAAAATACTTTTGAAATAATTAGTGGCAGACATAACTAAATCTTCATGAGTAGTGGAGGTAGACCCATCAGCATTGATGAAATAAGTTATAGTATTTCTTCTGGATCTTTTGATAATAGCCTGATGGAAGAATCTAGTGTTCCTGTCCCCTTGAGATGCCCAATTTTTTTTTGTAACGTTGCCTATGAAAGGCTGCTTCTCTAGCAAGAATGTGTTCATGTTGATCTGCAAGATGAGCCTGCATGCTAAGATTCTGGGAGCTCGGAGGCTGCATTTGAAGCTTGAGGATTTGATCCTCAATGGAGGAGAGAAGATCAGAGTTCCTAGGTTTGGACCTGCACCATCTTTGAAGACCTTTAGCTAAATAAAAAGTATTTTCATTAAAAGCACGCCTGGAAGATTTCTGCCAACTTTGCTTTGCTACTGCTTCATAGTCATCAGTTAAGAGCCACCAATTTTCAAACTTAAAGGATTTGCGATGCTTACCTTTTGAGGAATCAATGACAGCTAGGATCGAGCATGGTCTTTTCATCATGGGCAAGTGGTACACTTTGGTATTGGGGAAGGCAGAGCACCATTCACTGTTGGCCAGGAACCTGTCTAAACATTCAAAAACTATATTTGCATTGGAGCGCTTGTTAGACCAAGTGTATGCAGGGCCATTGTAGCCAAGATCGAATAAACCACAATCCTTGACAAGAGTACAAAAATTTGAGATAGCACGATAATTAGCCGGTCTGGGGCCTAGCTTTTCGGAAATATCCATAATATTGTTCAGATCCCCCATGCAAATGAAAGGCAAGTCTAGCTTAGCATTGACAAAATCACGAACTCCCCCAAATCCATTTAGTATTAAGGTGATGGGGATCACCATACACACAAATAAGGCCAAAGTTCATACACGTACTCTTAAACTGACAACAAGCAAAAATAAAATAAGAACAAGAGTCTAAGACTTCGACTTCTATATCATCATGAGCTAGCAGCCAGAGGCTCCCAGATTGACCCTCAGCTGGAACAATATGAACAAAGCTAACACTGAAATTATTTATAAGATTATTTTTAGTTATCCGAGAGGTTCTAGTTTCTGAAATAAAAATGAGCTGAGCTTTAACAGACCTGATTAGGCGGGATAGGTGTTGCATCCTTGGACTGTCAAGGCTCCCGCCGTAGCCCCGACAGTTCCAGGCTAGGAAACTCATTTCGCCCCTGGCGCCTTGTAGGCTGGCGCCTGAGCCTGATGGTGAAACTTGAACGGGCAGACGAGCGGCAGATGTAATAAGGATGGACATAAACGAAGAAACAGATAGACGAAGATGGTGGTTGCGAGCTGACTACTCAGAAAAAGGATTGCGGCTAGCATCACGTGAACGGAGAGACGACGACACGGCGAGGAGAGCTGGTGACTGGCACGGGAAGTGGGAGAGAAGGTAGGCCGACGTGCCACAGCGAGCGGCAAGCGGAGGACGTAAGGCCTGATGGCAGCGCGGCTGCTGGAACAGGAGGTGGGCAACGAGGGACGAACGTGGCGGCGAGGGGAGCGACGGTGGCTGTCGGAACGATGGTGGGCGGCTGGCAGCAGCGGGGACGTGCGCCAGGCGGAGGCGGGCCACGGAGACGCCCGGTTCGGCGGGCCAGAGAGGAAGCCCGCGAGCGCGAGGAGGAACGGCGCGGTGAGTCAGGGGCCGACGCAGCAGCGGCCGCTGTCGTGGCGCAGGCGGCGGCAGAGGAGGACTGGGACGAGGAGGACCGCGTAGGAATCAACGGAGGGCGGAGCTAAGGCGAGCAGCTGGCGGCGACGAAGCGCTGGAGGCGCCGGGCACAAGAAAAGGTAACTTTGGCCAACAAGAACTCCAACAGGGAGATGAATCAGGAGAAAAAACTGGATAGATCGATAGATCCAGCGAGCAGCTATCAATCGATGGTAGGGAAGATGGATGGGATTGCGGATTGGAGGAGATCGATCGGGAGGGAAGGAGACGGCTACAGGAGCCAGAGGGAAAGAACCGGCATACGCCAAACTCACCACAGAGGGAAAACTGGTAGAATAACCGAGTATGATAGTAGATGCATGGTGAGTTGGTGACACGCTACAATATATGTATCATGGATAATACACTTAATTTTGCTATATCTCATCATGTTTCGGTGAAACTTCCCTCGCACGCCTAAATTTTTGTGCACGCTGGTGACTCTGTTTCTGTAACCAGTAACCTGGCGGGCGTAGAAAAGATTTAGCACCGTTTTGATGTCTATGTAATCCACCTCAGACCTTGTTTGGACACACATGTACCCACCTTAATCCATGCGTGTTCGGCAAGAACATATCCATCTGAAGGAAGAAAGAAGATGAGTTTCAAAGATGCTTGTCAGACAACAATTTTTTTTTTTTTTTTTTTTTTTTGAGACAACAATCAAGTGTTAGGCAAAGGAAATTCTCCAAAGAATATGGCTTACAAACCTTGACCATCAAAAGCAGAGCAACAAATCTTATATTATAGAACAGACTCGAAGGAAGAGGTTCGAACTAGTGCGTCAAAAGTCAAGCAACTGCTTCTCCTGATAATCCACCAATTGCTAAAATCTAAAAGAACCAATGGATCTGATAAAGCAAACTCCCTTTTTGGATGCCAGTTGCCAGATCGAATGTCATCTAGGTAATGGAGCAGGAATAGTTTGATGCGACATCATGGCCACCACCTTGGGAAAGCTGCCAGGAAACCAAACTTTAGAAGAAAACAAAATTACAAGAAATTAAATCTTGGAAAGAGGTGGGCCCATGTTCCTTTACCTGTGGGTGTTGTCGTCGTGATAGGGGGTGGTGGGGTGGGGTTGCGGGGCGGCTGAGCAGTGGTGGTCAACGCCCTAGGTGGCTGCGGCATTTGCGTGGTTATATATGCAATTTTACTGATATCAAGCTTAGCTGTTCTTATAATTCGAGAATCAAGATTCAATTGTGGAATTTCTTTAACTCAATTAGTTTGATATATTCGCTTCCTACACGGATTATGAATGGTTGTACCTGAAGTGACCAAGGTTAAGGTTTAGCTGATTTTTCTAATTCAAGAATCAATTCACTTTTGACAGGTCTTTCAAAGTTTGATGTTCTCTTCCTACATGGATGTCTATTAGCAAGCACTGAGGAAGGGCTATGGTAATCTAAACGATCAATATGTATAGATGTGTATATAAACAGAGCAGAGTAAAAAAAGAAAGAATAACAACAGTTCATCAGGAAGAATGAACTCGCAGAGAATCGATGAGCCCATGCATCGACGCACGGATGGTGTAGTGTAAAAACTGCAAGCATCACAGTAACGCCAAAGCTCTCCCAGTGAGATTTAGCCTCAAAAGGATATTGGGCTAAACAATTATTCAATGCAAATCGATTTCTAAAAAAATAACTATACAAATCATCTCAATAAAAAAATACATTCTGCCTTCACCTTTATTCCATCCAAACCCTCCACTTTCACAGCAAAGATCAACGATGAGAATAAGCACATCCTGTTCCTTCGCCACTATTATTTAAGCTAACGAACCAGCGGGGGCAGCCCATCTATGTACGCGCAGCGTATGCCACACAGATGATGTGAAGATCAGCGCAGAGAGGGCTGTGTTGCGATCAATAAGCCTTGCCATCGCGACATGCAACCTGGATGAAAAGGCTCAGCTGCTTGCGGCTATGGGCTCAGTGGCTTTCATCAGCCATTGCTTCTCCTGCTCGTTCAGATGAGGCTCCAAGATCTTCCGGCAGTCTGAGTGGTACGTGTTTACCCAGTCAATCTCAACAGGAGTCAGAAGCTTGGTGTCTATCAGTTTGGTCTGGTATGGAGCCTACACATACACAGACAAAAACAAAAGAAATTCATCAATAGCCAATAAAATAAATGATGCACTGCATTGTAATTTTAACAAACGGATGAATGCAGCATTTCTTTGGGAACACAGAAAAATCACTAGTTTCTAATCAGTCAGAGGTGATGTAAACCTCACACATGAGGCCCATGACTTGCATCACACTTTTATAACAAGAGAAACAAACTAAGGGCTTGCTTCCATTGTAGCAAAACCAGGCTAAGTGCGGGGTAAAGTGAGCTGATTACCGGTGAACTGGTTGACTCGATACATACACAAAAGAAACTTCCTGAGGATCTAAAACCTAATGTTGGATTTTCAACCCAAGTTCCTCTAGACATATCACATATTTATCTCTGTTTCTATGACACTAACATTACTACAGAATCCTCGACATTTTCCTTCATTTCAAAATAGGTTCTGAGGTTAACTAGAATGCCACGACATCTTTAGGAAGATTTCACATAAAAAGTGCTCCTGATTAGAGATCTACAGTTCTCTTCTAGTTAACCCTGAACCTTCGGAAAGCTGTGTATCGGTGTATCCATTAATGTATCAATTTTATATAGCATATGAACTTCATCGAACACAAAATCTAATCCAAAACTAAACAGGAGACTAAATGAAGGAGAACAAAAGCACTTCAGAGAATAAATAAAAGTGACGTGGGTATGATGTAACAATAATATTGAGCATGAGTGCATGACTGAATATAGTAAGATACTCTAGTCACATCGAAGAAAGAAATCAAAGAATAAATGCTTACCCATGTTATATGTTCAAATGCCAAATAACCCTTATCTCCAAAATTAAATTTAGCATTGGCCTCTTTGCAAATAAGTACATTCTCCAATCTTATACCAAAGCTCCCATCTTCATAATAACCAGGCTCTACAAGATTATGCAATTGTGAGTCAGTAAAACTTTTTGATACGAATATCAACATTGGCATATAATAGAAACTTGACAACAAACCATAAATAATTAAACAAATTTGAAGTTAGATATCTACTGACCATCTGTCACAGTCATTGATGCTTGCAACGGTACATTTCGAGCAGAAGGTCTGAAGCTAATTAGATGAGGACCTGGTTCAATAGCAAGAAATGAGTTACTTCATCATTTTAGGGCAGACGCACAATTAGATGAACTGAGACAATATAAGGGGAAACAGTCATTCTGACCTTCATGGACATTCAAATAAGATCCGATTCCATGGCCTGTACCATGCCGATAGTCAAGTCCCTCTCTCCAGAGTGGAGCTCGTGAAAGAATATCAAGAGCATGCCCTGCAAATTTAAGGAATTCAGTATAGCAAAATTACTTATGGGGATATCCATCACAGTTTAGACTGGATGATTATGACTTCTGGTTAGAAAGGCAGTTAAGATGTGTTGTATTATATATTGAACCTTTGGCCCACGAGTACTATGCTGTACCGGTCAATGAGTCATATGCACTAGGTTAGATTGCTTAGTGATTGATGATAGGCAAGGATATCTGGTGATGGTCCAGCACTCCAGTTTCTAAACCTAACCGAGACAGCATCACCTATATATGCATGTATCTTGCACCATCATAATCGATCTACTAATCCCTTTGACATATTCCCGTTTATATGCTACCAGGCTGGTCAACCATCGACCCTCGCTTCCACTCAAACCCTAGCCCCTCTTTCCCCTATGGCGATGTACCCCCACCCACCCCCAATAAAAAACTCTGCTGCACTAGGCGCCTCTGCGTCTTCCATGCCCATGGCCAGGGATGACGAAAGTGAATGCAGCTGGGGGCATCCGCGGCACGTGAATGTGCCACCGCCGAAGTGATCCAACACCCAGCCCCAGGGGCTCCTGTCCCTCTGGGGGCATGCCCAGCATGTTGCCCATACCCCAATTCGAAATGGGGCTAGCGTGAGGTGGACAGGTGGCCAGGGCAGCAGCACACTGTCTGCAGGCTCAAGGTAAATCACCAAGGGTGTGTGTCCACAGGCTGCACCTACCCTGTCGATAAGGCTTCCAGGCCCTCCTAAGAGCAAGGCCAATAAGCTTGGCTATAAGCCAAGTCCATGTCATCTTGAGGCAACACAAGAGACAAGTTATACAACAACTTGGCTGTTAGTTTGGCTATACAATTAATACTCATATATTTAAATCATTGAAGTGTATTTGGACCTAGGGATCACCACTAAACACATCTATGTAGCCACTTGTGTTGCATGGACATATTCACAAGTAAATCAAACAGGTTGTGAACTGAAGCAATAGTGATACTAATACATATGGAAAAATAATTTCCAATAATATACAACCAAAATAGCAGTCGACAAAATTCATACATGATTCTTTTGCATCTGTAAAAGAAAAAAAATGACTCGTACAGTGAAAACCATGATTCCTTTCATGTGTTCAGGAATTCAGGTTAACATATTGCTAGATACAGAAAGATCTACTAGAATCTAAAGATTAGTATATTAGCATATACGATATTATGACGACGGCATTGCATGTTCATAAAAAATTAACAAACCAAGGATAGTGCGGTGTACTAGAATGAATGAAAAAAAAGTACAACAGTAGCAACTTCTCCCCAATACTGCAGTTCGGAGCGCGCATGAGGTGCTGTAGCTCGCAGATCCGCCGCTGGGGAACTTGCCGGGCGGCGATGGAGCTGTGGGGAGTACCAGGAGGCTAATGCGCACCCGTGAGGAGGCTCAGGCTCAGCACGGCCACGGCTTGCCCGTGGCGGCCTGGTCCAGCGCCGCCCGCTGTCATCGGCGGCGGCGGCCCGACGCTGGCTGCTCCGGTGGCGGCCATGAAGGAGGAACGCAGAAGCTGCGGGCGCTGCAAGGGCTGAGGCAGCTGCAGCATCTCTATCTTCGCCGGGAGAGAGCGTGCCCGGCGAAACTCGCGGGCGGAGGGAGAAATCAGGCGGAGGCGCACGGGATCGAGAGGGAAGAAAAGGGGCCCACAAACACCCTCCGTAATCGACGAAGTTCGGGCGCTTTAATCGGCTATGCCGCATGGGTTCTCGTTGCGCCGGTGCTAACTTGGACGCCAAGCTCCCTTCTCTCTCTTCTTTTCTCTTTCATCCACCTAGGATTTTTGATGAGTTGTCTTGGCTATAAGCCAAGCTGACATGGCTTATTGTACCTGCTCTAACCCATGGGCAGGCTCCATTCTGGTGTGGGCCAGTGGCCTCCAGCACATGCCCCGCTGGCCCATGTGCACCTACGCCAGCCCAGCAGCAGCAGGCCCAGACGATATATAGCGCATCAAACCGTGTGTTTGGTTGGAGAGTGGGTTGAGCCGGGTTGGAGCCGACCCGTCCAGGGGCTGTTTGGATGAAAATCTGAGGGGGGATGGGTTCGCTCCAAATGGGAATATTCCCTCTAGATGCGGGTTCGCTCGGACCCTCAAAATGGGGACGGGCGAACCCGGGTTCCGTCGCCTCGTCCATCTTCCGTCTTCTCTCCGTCTCCGCCTCGCTCCCTTTCTCCAGCGCCCGCCTCGCTCTCCCGCGATGATAGCGCTAAAATGTGAGGCCGAGGCTTCGGGGCCGGGCGGAGGCTCGCTTGGCCTTGGCGTCGCCGGCGGCTTCGTGCCCAGGCGGAGTTCGCTCCCACCCGTCAGTCGGCGGGCGCGCTCCCACATCGGCGGGCTGCGTGGGCGGCGGGGCACGGGCACGGGCGGTGGCGGCTCCCAGGCGGGCTGCCTGCTCGGCCTCCGGCGCTGCATGGCCTTGCCCTCATAGCGCTGCGGGGGCGTGGCCCTCGCGGCTGGAGCACAGCCTTGGGCGGCGCTCTGCGAAGGAAGATGAAGGACTTAAATTCAATTTGGTTTCTCTTACGGGGTTCCGACGTAAAAACGCCTTGAAGAGAGGTTTAGTGATATAGGCTTCGCTGATTTACGAATAGTTGAGGGGTCGATGCAAAAACGCCTCGTTAACGGTGTTATCTTGTCATCCAACCCGTATTCCCAATTCCTTCAACCAAACATGAGATGGGTTGACTCCATCCCTAAAATCTAAAGTGCAACCAAACACCGAGATGGGTTCAACCCAACCCAAAAAAACTGGGTTGGATCAACCCAACCCACCCAACCCTCAACCAAACACACGGTAAAAAAGCAGCAGCCAGGGGTAGATTGCTTACTGGTTGGTGATAGGCATGGATGTGGCCCTGTTTCTGTAAACTTAACCATCAACATCCTTGCCTATATTATATATGCATGTACCTCGCACCCTCAGTCAATATACTAATCCTTCATGCCATATTCTCTCCTAGACTTTCGTTGAACTAGAAAAGGAAATTGCTGCACATTGGTTGTATAAAAAATAACTTAATACAGGGGTTGCGCACCCATACACACAATGATCAGGTCAATCAATTTATTTGTACGAGAAATGAATTATATCTAAGCTCCTGTTTTACTTTCGAATGCCAACAGTGAAGATGGTTATTTTATGTTTTGTAGTAAACCGCTGAAACCATGGAAAAACAACCATAAATATGTGACTTCATCAATATTACAGCCATGCTTCTCAAACAGTTCTACAGATAGTTTCTTGCATGGATATGATAAGAGACAAATAAACTCACCTGTTGTCCCATTAGGAAACACAGCAATGTCTAGTGCGATATGGCCTTTCAAGACCTATTTCCAACATTAAGTAATTCAGTATTAGAATCAACCACAGGGAGCAAAGTAAATACAATGGAAATCAATTTAACATGAATTTTAATAAATTCAGGCATCATGGTGAAGTTCATTGTAAAGACTGATACCAAATTAAAAAAAAAAAAGATAGCTGGCTGATTCAGACATATTGCTAACTTTTGATAAAATATAAAAAAAAAAAAAGAGACAGAGAGGTTTTCAGAGTAAGAAAAAATGGTGTGGTACTGTAAATCCTTCATTTCTTATCCCCCAGTCTGTCAGAAACTGATATTTTATTGAAACTGATGGCTTAGTGAAAGAATAATACAATTACTGCGGTAAATGAAACTATATATGGCTGAAGTAATGATGGGAGAAAAATACTTTTCAAAAAAGATAGCACTTACTGCTGTGTAGCATGCTTTCTCATGTTCTGAGGGTTTGCCAAAATGAACAGTTCTTGTAATGTCTGTTGTACCATCCAGGTACTGCATGTACACCATAATGAAAGAAGTCAGCAGATTCAAAGAGATCCAATAACATAAAGCAATAGTTAAGTACTAAATATACAACCTGTGCCCCAGAGTCACAAAGATAGATTTTATCAGCATCCATTTCTGAACATGTGCTTGCTTCAGGTTTATAGTGAATAATGGCTGCATTTGGTCCCACAGATGAAATTGTAGGAAAACTCAAACCTTTAAAGTTCTGCAAGAATATTGTAATTTGTCACATATTGCAGTGCATCAAGTGACTGAATGCAAAAATATTCACTTGCCTTTACAAAGTAATTCATTTTAGATTCTGCAGGAATATTGTAAGTTGTCACACATTGCAGTGCATCAAGTGACTGAAGGCAAAAAAATGTTCACTAGCCTTTAAAAGCAAAAAGCAATTCATTTAGATAGTCATATAACATCAAAAGATATGTGATAATAAAGTCCAACACCAATGCTTTGTTTTATTTTACTGAATAGAAAATATCCATAATAAATAAACGAAGATAAATGAAGCCAAGAAAAAGTTTTGTGATTTATCGTTGAGTCCAAACAGAGACAGCTAAAAGTACTGTAACCCAGTGTTAGCAAATTCTACAAATACTACTGAAGTGATACCTGTTGGATCACTTTGAGGTTCCATAGTTGTGAGCAGTAACAGCAGCCATAGCAGATTTAAGTGAAACATCTAGGCAAGCTTTAAGAAGTGATGTTGTTGTAGGCTATAGCATACCTCTTTTTGTTGCACGGAAGCCTTCAAGTTTGTCACTCACAGACACCTCAGTAAGTTTGGCTGGTCTACAGAACAGAAAAGATATTCAAACATTATAAAAATTTCGATTCGAGTCTGACACACAAATGCACAATAATGGAAATGTACATTGGAGTCTTATAAAAAGATTTTTTAAAAAAAAATGGTGCATAAACAAGCAAATCGAATGGTATGTATGCATTTGGAGGCAAAAGCTCTGCTGCCCAAAACAAACAAGTGCAATATATAATAAGATAAACTCACAAATTTTCCTTTTTCTGTGACCCCTTTATCTCACTGAAATAACCAGAAGCTCCATAGTATTCCTGCATCTGAATTGGTAGGGAGGAAAAGAACATCAGAACTAGTATGGAACAACTATTACTCTACAGAGGATAATCAGTAACCATGTGAAATGAGATGTCCTTCGAAAATGCAAATAAAGCTGATAATACCAGAAGAGGACAGATGCAAAATATTTTCAGGTATATATGAAATTCAAATATATGTTCAACAATATTTCAGTATGATGAGACATTAATCTATGCGGACCTGATTATCCAGCCAAGCAAGGTATTGTACAACAGCGGCACCGTCTCGAATATCGCCTTCCTCAATCCATCCAGTTCTGTGGGGTTCTGCAGCATTGTTGCAAAGAAGAAAATCTGAGGAAACAAAAATACTAAATTCCAAGAGTTACAGTTTCAAAAGCTAATTATCATGGATCACTAATGAAAAGGAAAGAAAGTACAAAATAAATTTGTTGTGATGTGCAAATACTATGTTTCTATTCTTCCATAAGTGAAGCTTTCAAAATGGGATCGAATACCAACAATTATACCACATCACATATAGTAATGTTCTTTCTTATTTTTTTGTTTTGAACAATACTGTTTTAATACACACCTTTAATACCACAGAATACAAATGATCTTCAAAAAAAAAAAAAAAAAAATCAAAGTTAGACAGAATGAGTTATAAAGTGACATGTATTAGAGAATGGAATGCCAATTTATAGTTTTTATCAGCTAGAAACTGCTACTATATAAGTGATCACTGCAGTTTCTAAGAGTCCTAACATAAAGCATTTGTTCAGGGATCATTTCTTCACCAGAATAGATGGTTGTTACCATGATCTTCAACCTAACTTTTAGCAGAATTTATAGCATGGCATATTGGGACATAGGTTATGTGCGATTAATGATTATAATATTTTACTAAACCATATTGCACGTAAGATAAAGTTACATTTCCCATAAGTAATGCTTTGCTTTCTTCAATTTCGACTTCCATAATCTGTAATCATTCTGATCTAACAAATTTTGGTTATGTAGCTACTCAAGTATTAAAATTTTCACAGATGCTTTTTCCACACAAATTCATTTTGACACTACTACACTAGCACAAAGAGAAGAAAGCAAATTCACCTTAACAGCCTTTGGAAGGGCAATTGGTGATTGCAGCGTCAAAACTTGATGTGGACACAACTTTGAGTAGAGTGCAAGGCAACATGAGCCAGAATCAATCCAAATTTTTGAACTCTTCACCTCATTCATATCATTTTCCACATGCACAGAACTTTGTAGCTTGCCAGATGCAAGCAAACTTGCATCAGATTGAACAGTTTCATACTCTCTTATTTCGATGCCATTTCCAGACATGTACTTCTGAACCTGCATTATAGAAGAATCACATAACAAATATATTACATTACATAAACTACAAAACCATGCTTATGAACACTATAAGATGATAGTCATTAGAAAAAATATATGCCCTTAGTTATTTAACTGACCTCGATAGTTACTTTTTCTCTTATCAACGTAAAAGAAAGCACTGTGTAATGTTACAATAGCATAAGAGTGAACCACTGGGCTATAATCCACATCACTTCCTCGAATGTTGTACAGCCAAGCAACCTAAGCAACCATTACACAACATACAAGAGTGAAGGAAATTATAACCATGGTAACTCCACAAAAAAAATTAGAAATTGAACAACTTCAATAGAATGTATTGTACCTCATCAAGAGCAGTTATTATAATGGCAGTAGCCTTTTCATGTACAATCTTTTCTCTCAGCTCCTTTATCTTTTCTGGTACACTACGCCCTGCAAATTCTACTGGGTGTACAATTACAGGCCTAGGTTCAACTAGTGGGCGATCCTTCCATACTTCATCCACCAAGTCAGAAGAAAGTTGAAATAAAGTCTGGTGCTTCTTTGAAAATGCGTGCTCATATCTTTTGAGCGAATCAACCCTTGTTTTCCTACACGGTAAACGGTAGACAGTCGGTCGACCATCGTTTAGCGTTTAATCTGTTTAAACGGGCGTTTAAGCGGGGCTAAACGGAGCTAAACGGCGTTTAAACGGCGTTTAGGCATAAACAGTGGTCTCCCCGTCTAGCGTTTAGGCGCTGTTTAAACGGTGTTTAATTCCGTTTAGGATATCAAGGGGATGCACCATGGATTGATTCCAATGACAGCTTCATCAGCCAGATTCTGATAGCACAACAATATTCTACAGATTAGCCAGGACAGTAGCATTCCACACAGAAGATAAAAAATACTCAATCACCAAAACAATTTAAAATAATTTTCTCAAAACACACCGGAAAACCTTAAGTAGCTACATTAAATTCAATAAGATGGGAACAAAGTTAAGGTTTTACAGTGTCAATTTTTGTCTGACTTTGGGAGAAACAACTACCAGCAGTTAAATGTCAAATTACTTCCACTCACATATAACAAAGCAGTTAAAGGCAGAAATTCAAATCAACTCATAACCAAAAATTAAGTATATCTTAGTGGTATCCCACAAAGGTTTATGTTCAAGAAAGATAGGTGAGCAAGGAAAATAAATTTGTATTTCTCAAAAACAATACATGGACAAGTTCAGAACCAAAGATAAAGCACAATCATTGCCAAGTTCAACTCATGTGACCAATGCTTTTATGTTGAACTTTAGATAGAAGATGATCACAAATTTGCTGCAAAACGAAAGCCATTGCTTACATCAGCTATCCATGCTTCAACTGGTGGGTCTTCTCCCATGCGCATAAGTTTCCAATGATCACTCAGTTGCTGCGTTGCCTGCAAGAAGTAGCGTCCATCCGTCCACAACAATGCCTCTTTCATGGTAATAAGAGCCAAGCCTGTTTAAAATTCAATACGCACACTAAGAAACCAACGCAACAACCAACAAACCCTTTAGCTCAACCAAACACAATGTAAATATCAATCACATAACACAGAAGGCTAGAGGAGGTTGATCCATTTTCACATCCAGCTACGGAATTGTCATAACAATAGACAATGAGACAGATACAATCTTGCCCAAATAGACCATTAATTTACTTTATTGCTCCTCCAGTAACAAATACTCCCTCCGTCCAAAAAAAACATACAATTATGGGATCCGTGTCGATCAAATTAGGTAAAGTTTGACCAAGGTTATAGTGAATAATATTAGCATTTATTTCCCCAAATGAATTTATTATGAAAATATATCCCATTACTAATCCAGTGGTAAGTAAAAACAAGAACATCCAAATTTATCATAAAATGATTACGTGAGAGAAATAAACACTTCAGACTCCACTGGTTATCCATTGCATCTTCATATTTCTGTACATGGAGTTGTCTCTAAAAAACCTCAGTACTCAACTGTAAATGCAATTTATTTATATATTTAACATCTACCCAAGATGAGGTTTCCTTTCTGCCAAACATTAACACACAATCAAAAAAAAAAACAGTCGTTCCATGCTAACTCCTAGAGTGACAAAAAAAACTAAAACTATCCAATATGCACACAAAACGAAATTGTACCAGCCTGTAGAGGACTTTTATGAGGTTATTTAAGATTCATACAAACCATGTTTAATTAGCTGACCTGCAATTTCTGCAATTAAAAGCTAGCAGAATCGCTGAATCAGTGCACACTGCAGAAATCACAATCCCCATTGTGGACACACTGTGACAAGAATCAGACAATCTGTAGCACTTCATTTTTTGAAAGAGCTAACCTATCAAGAACAACATGGCAGAAGCACAATCATAGCTTGTCAAGTCATGCTAAGTGCTAACTTTTTGAAAAAAAAGCTTGTGCCTGGTTGAACTGCCTAACTGCTTCCACAAATACAGCATGTATCACAAATACACAGTTTCCTTAAGAGCTAATCCAAGTATCTAACCATACCAAAATCACATGAATGAACCTAATACAGAGTAGCAAACTAGGAAGGGATGATTTTCTCAAAGAGAGACTATGATAGATGGATACACAATTGCCTTATTAAGAGCTAATAATCCAAGTATCTGACCATACCAAAATCACATGAATGAACCTAATATAAAGTAGCAAACGAGGAAGGGCATGATTTTTTCTCAAAAGAGATACTACGGTACGGTAGATGGATAAATTCAGCACGGAACAGCGCTCCCTGTGAACCCGGAGATGAACTCCCGCCGCTTGTCCTGCTCCGACACGTACTCGCTCTGCACAAACAATCCACAGCCAACATCATCAGTCCGCAGAACGACCCGATGATGAAAAACAAAAACCCTAGCGCTAGCCAAAAGCGGACCCCCAAACCGGAGATCCGATCCACCCCTGATCTACGCGAGGAGGCGGCAGTGGCGCGGCACGGACCTGGTGGGCGTCCTCGGAGGGGACGACGAGCGCGTGGAGCGGCGGCGAGTGGGCCGCCATCAGCGCGCGAATCGCGTCCAGGTGCTCGTCCTCGCCGGCGCCATTGTTTCGTCCGCCGGCCGCCGCCGCAATCCGCACGCACTCTTCCTCCCTCCGCTGCTGGGGTCAGCTGCCGAAAGCGGAGCAGTTTGTTGGAGTTGGAGTAGCTTTGTGACGGGGAAAACGGAACGGAAAATAAATATCTCCTCGGGAAGTACAATGGAAAGCCGTCTGCCTGATCTTTCAGCCGTGGATTTATCGCGGCGAGGATTGGGTTTCCGTTTTGTTTTTTTCCTTTTTCCAAGGCGGAGTGATTGATTGAGAGGGTGTGTTTAGGGGGCTGTTTGGTTTGGAGGGACTAGACTTTTTTAAGTTGGGATTAAAATTTTTTAGTCCCTCGACATTTTGGTTCTAAGGACTAAAAAGTGACTAAAATACATTAATGATGACGAGAAGGGACAAGCGTGGGCTTCGCGGCGGGCCTACTCCGTGCCATTCGCTTCCCGCGGCTCAAGCGGCTCGCCGGCGACATCGAAGTCGGGTCGCCGACCCCCGCGTGGTCGACATTGTCGGTGCGTGGCCGCCGGCGCGATCCTCCGGCGCCCGGGACGGGAGTCGGGCGCGGAGTGCCCCGCGGGCGGCGGTGACTGAGGTGAGGCCGGGCGCTCCCCACCTCGAGACTCCGCACGGCCGTCTCCGTGCGGTCGCACCCGTGGGAGTGGGGGCGACGTGGAGGTGAGTCGAGGCCGCCGCCCTTCTCCATCCAAATAGCGCGCTGCCGCCCCTCGCCCCTCGTCTGAGCACCGACCGTCACCGCTGGTCTTCTTCTCTGGCGCGCACAGCCGCCCTCCCCGCAGCCACGACCTTCGGTGTGAGTGGCGCCGCCGGCCGGGACCTCCAAATACGAGCTCTCCACCGACGAGGACTCGAGAGTGCGCCAGGCTTCACATGGGCCCAAGCTCGCTGGGGCCGCCGCGATACATGCTCCTCCGCCCGGCCGCGAGCCGCCTCGGCCACGTGGCGCTGATGAGGCGCCCGCGGCAAGGATCCTCCGGCCGCGGGGCCGGCCAGGCCATGGGGCCGACGCAGGCAAACTCGCGGCAGGCTTCTTCCAAGCGGCGGGCGGCAGCAAGATCGCTAGCGGAGCGGGATTAGGGAAGAGACGAGGAGACGGACCGGGGCGTGGGGAAAAAAGTCCCAAAAGACCCTCCAATAGGGTCTTTTGCATTTTTAGTCCCAAGTAACATTTTAGTTCCAAAAATCCCTACTTGTTTGGTTACTTAGGGACTAAAAAGAGACTTTTTAGTCTCAAGGATTAAAAAGTCCCTAAACCAAATAGGGTCTTAGTTGGTGAAATATTTTGGGTTAAATTTCTTGTGAAGACTTTTCGTTTGTATTTGATAATTATTGTCCTATCATGGACTAACTAGGTTCAAAGGATTTGTCTCTCGTACTTTTCAATCAAACTATGAAATTTATTTTTTTGTTTACCTATATTTAGTGTCCTATGCATGTGTCAAGAGATTTGACATTACGCGCATCTTGACTTTTTCGGGGTTTGCTTTTCAAAGAACTGAACGAGCACTTTGGTGGACTTGGAGGGCCTCCTCGCACACGATCAGCCAACGGCCCACTAACCCGGGAGGTGGGCTCACGGCCTCACGCGCCCACGACGTTCCTCACGACTGGCCTACTTCTTCTCCCCTAGCTTCTGTCAAAGTCTATTTTTCCTCTTGAACAGTAAAAATCAGGTTATTACTTTTCGAGCAACTCCAATAGTTTGTTATTTAGAGTTGGTATTTTTAAATTTTACCAAAAAGCTTCAAAAACTCCGTCCAACAATTTGACATAGCATCTCCAAGAGCTTTGGTAAAAATAGTTTGACAATTTCCCTATTTGCCAAATGTGAAATGCAAATGTCAAGTTAAAAAAAGAGTTCATCTCCAACAGTTTGTCATAATTCATTTGCCAAACTCAGATCTAATTTACATCAGAAACACTAGAAGAGAAACAAAATTATGTTTATGTCCTTCCACCTCTTGAAAAACTTACCTTAGGAACCCTAGCGGAAACAAAATTATGTTTATGCCCTTCCACCTCTTCTACTAAATGCGGATGTGCCGTGAATGTCAAACGTCGTAAGCGACGCATAAGAGAAACTCCACAGTTTGCCATTTGTGTTTGGCATTCTCAAATTTTGCCAAAAGCTCCAAAAACTCTCTCCAACGGTTTGGCATTTGGAGTTGGCAATTTAGTGAGAGTTGACAAATCAGGTCGTTTACGTGCATTTATGCGGCGGCGCTCGACATTTGGCATTCGCGGCACATCCGTGCGTATTAGAAGAGGTGGGAAGGGCATAAATATAATTTTGTTTCTCGCCTCGGTTCCCGAGGTAAGTTTTCAAGAGGCGGAAGGATATAAACACAATTTTGTTTCTCTTATGTAAATTAGATCTGAGTTTGGCAAATGAATTAACTCTTTTTGGACTTGGCATTTGCATTTCGTGATTTGGCAAATAGAGTAATTGTCAAACCAATTTTTACCAAAGTCGTTTGGAGATGCTCTAAAACGGCCGGCGATTTGCCAACACTCACTAAATTGCCAACCCCAAATGTCAAACTGTTGGAGAGAGTTTTTGGAGCTTTTGGCAAAAATTTGAGAATGCCAAACACAAATGGCAAACCTGTTGGAGTTGCTTAAATTAGTGAGCTTTTGGCAAATCGGGGCTCGTCTGGCGCACAAAAATGTGCGCCTCGACGACATATCGGCATTAGTTGCACATCCGTATATTAGAAGAGGTGGAAGGGCATAAATAGCATAAATATAATTTTGTTTTACGTCCCGGGTTCTCGACGTAAGTTTTCAAGAGGTGGAAGGACATAAACATAATTTTATTTTCTCTCTCGAGCTCCTAATGTAAGTTAGATCTAATTTTGGTAAGTGAATTATGTCAAACCGAGCTCTTTTTTTTGATTTGGCATTTGGATTTGGGAGTTCGCAAACAAGGGCAATTGCCAAACAAAAATGGGGAAATGTTGGAGTTGCTACGTGTTTTACCTTCCGAAGTGGTTTTTGAGCGTGGTTTTATTTTTTTTTCTTTTTATTTATTCGCTAAGCTTTCAAAATCATAGTAAATCATAGAAAAAAAAATCATAAAAAAAAAAAAGAATTTAGTAAATCTACGCATTTATATAATATGCTTTAGTATAAATTTTTATTGTAGAGTTAGATCTATGCTTTTTATAATTAATTTGGATAATTCATAATAACAATTTCTATGGTCTAATTCTGGAAAAATTTTATGGTCGCCTCATTATTGTATACTACTCGGGTCTGGCGCTGAAAGAATGACTGAGGGGTTTTTGTTCATTGCTGGCCTAGCTAGAGGGTCACTTTTGGTCTACCCTGGCCGTCTCTAGACCCTCTACAGGTAACCAAACAACCAAATCACGGTCTCCAGACAACCTTTTTTTTTTTTATGGAGGCTCCAGAGCCTCATGACTAGTGGATAGCCACCCAACCAAACACACCTTGTGGTGAATCTGCAGCCTAGGCCCAAGTCCTCAGCCGATGAAGTCTACTATCCCCATGTATTTTTTAAGCTCAAATTGAAAAGGCCCACGAAGCCGAGAGCCGAAAGCGGCGACACTCGCACCACATCTATCAATCTCCTTGAGACCCTCGACTCCCAACCGTCTCTGTCTCCATCCTTCGATCTCGGCCGGCTGGGCATTCGGTTTAAACCAAAATTTTGGTTCGGTTAATTTGGTTTCTGAGTGTTCGGTTTCTAGGAAGTAACACTCGATCGGTTCCGCGAATAAGGAAAACCGATGACTTCAGTTTCATTTTTTATCTCGGTTTCGGTTTTGACCGAAAGAACGATGAGCAGAGAAGACGGCGGTCGGCAAACCCGTTTGGGCGCCGTTGCCTCGGCCGCTCACACTGTTTCGCCTGCCGCATTGTCCGTGTTGCCGCCGTGCCTTGCCTCCGCCTCCGCCTCCTCGCTCTGCTTCCACTGCCGCTATCCGCGTTGCCGCCGTGCCTTGCCGCCGCCTTGCACTCGCGAGTTGGCGAGTAGCGCTGCCCCACTCATGAGTTGTGTCACCGTCTCGCGCGATGTTTTCGTGTTGTCACCATGGCGGATGCTTGCCACCACCCGCGCTGCTCCTCGCGCCGCGTCATGTGTCGCACCACTGCCAACCGGCGCCTACGCCGCTCACGCTAATCTTGTCGCCGCTAGGGTTAGGTTGGAAGGGCATGTATGCGCGCCCTTGCATTGAGAGGCGCAGGATGGGGTGTGTGAGCAAGGTGATGTTGGGGATCCCGATGGCAACAGGCAAATAATATCTCTGCGTGCCGGGCACCGCACCCGGTGGGCCGGGTGTGGATACAGGCATGAACCTGTGCCCGCGGGCATGGGCGCATGTAGGAAGTTGTGCCCAACGGGCAAAGCTACATGGGTAAGAAATGAGCATGCTCGCACTGCAAAACCCGTCAAACCCTGGCCGACATTTGGGCCACTTTTGAAGAGGTACATAACATCAATTCTAGGGTTTCCACTTCCAAATTCTTTTCCCAATCCACCTCGGACTAGCAACCGCCGTTAAGCCCCTCATCCGCTGGAGTCGCGCGACCCTCGCTCCTCCCGCTTTTCAGAAGCGTCGCACGACCCACCCCCGCTCCTCCCCGCTCCGCTCAGAAGCGTCATGCCGTCGGCCGGGTCGCGGCCGCGGCGCTGCCGGGCCTCCCCCTCGCCGCGCGTGCCCTTCCCGGCCTCCTCGACCGAAGCGAGCAGGCTCGACACGCGCAGCCCGGCCTCCCCGCTTTGAGGCCCGAGAGTCCGGCAACCGTCTCCTAGCTGGGAAGAATTGACCCGATTACCCGTCTCTCTATCGTGGCGCGACGCCATCGCCGAATCTCCGCCCGAGCTTGCCTTTGTCTTCCCCGCCCATTAGATCTAGCGGTTGTGTGTTCATATCCCAAATCTTGATATGATGCAATGGTGACGGTTGGCGGGTTTGTAGGCATACCCGAGGGCGAGCCTTGCCCACGGGTAGCAGCAAAGACGTGGCAAAGGTTACCGTCGAGGGGTATTGGGCGGGCGCTGGCACGAGAATTCCCGCGCAGCGCGTGTGAAGGCACTATACGTGGTGGGTTTTGCCCATTGCCATCTAGAGTTGGGGACGTGTATCGGTGGGCCGAAATTCCAAGTGGCCAACTGGGCCTTGCAGTGGCTGGTGCTGCGGGTGTGCGGTGTGGATTTGCTCCTAGTTAGGTTGAATCGTTTGCTCACGGGCACAAAACCGGCCGACACCAAACACCAATTTCGAGATCTAAAAACCAAAATTGAAACAAAAAACCGACACTTTGGTTGGGTTCGCCTCGGTTCAGATTGGTTTTCGGTTTTCAGTTAAAAAGTGCCTAGGTTGAGTCTCGACCGTCGCCGTCGTCGCCCGTCGGCCCTCCGCCGTCCGCCTGATGCCTCATCCGCCCTGTTCCACTCGCGCCACTTGCTGTCGGTACCCATAACTATGGATACTTGATTAGTCAACATCAACCATGATTAGTCTCACGAAAACTAAAGTCGAGGCACCGTCTAGGGGGATCATTGTTTAGAAAAAGTGTAGGATCCGATGGAAGCCTAGAGGGAGGGGGGGTGAATATGTCGACCCTAAAAATCGACTGTTAAAACTTTAACACACTATCGGTCTGAGAGGCGCGACAATCGCCGCGTATAGGCACGGCAGCGCCGCTGGTAACCGACGCACGTAAACAACACTAGAGAACTAAGGGCTGTCGGGAAGTCCAGCGCCGCAGATCGCGTAGCGTCAAGCGTGCATTGCCGCGGGTCACTTGACGTAGTGACTCCAAGGTGAATCTCGAGTTTGTAAACTTGGTGCTCGTGATTCACACTTCTTCCCCGCACACAAATACTTCATAGAGGACTAACCAAATATGATGTAAACCCGGCAACAAAGTAGATCGGGACGAAACCCTAGCTCACAAGATAAAATATGCGAGAATGTAAAGAACACAAGTGACACAAGGATTTGACCCGTGGTTCGCACCGTAAGCCACCACAGCCGGGCTACGTCCACGTTGTTGAGGTTGCCACACAAGGCTTAGCTTGCCCACCGGCTAGCTTTTTCCCTCGTTCACAAGTCTAGGGAGTTAACCCTAGAGATGTGGGGTAATGTATTGATGTTTGTGTGAGGTTACAAACCTCCCAAGGCTGCCACACGAAGGGGGCAAGCTCAAGGGCGACGCCTAGCCGTCTAGGAGCAAACGTGAACCAAATGCTCTTTTGAGTGGGGAAAGTAGTAGATCCGGCCTCCAATCGAAGTTTGCTGCCTTTTCCCTCAAAAATCCCTGGTGGGAAGTGAGAGATTGAGTGGGGAGCTCAAGGTGCTTCAATGGAGGTGAGAGAGAGAGAGCAAGAGGTGAGTCCTAGCTGTTTTGGTCGGGAGGAAGAAGAAAGTGAGCCAGGTAACCGTTGTGGGAGGGGTAGAATAGGTATTTATACCCCACGGACCCAACGGTCGAAGTTAAGTGTGGCCTTGCCGCGCCAATTTTTAACATGCGGCATTACCTTGGCGAGGGCGGCACTTTCGCTTTTTCCATATCGCGCTGCACCTAGCGCATGACTGGCGACAAGAGGTGAAATATATGAAAAAGCGGGCCGCATTCGGGCTTGAAGTTGAGTTTCTGTGAGTGGTTTGGAGTTTTAGAGCACTTGGTCCACAGTACCCGAGAATCCTAGGATCCCTCTTTGATAGTATGGCATTTCCTAAACTCAAGATTCAAAATATGAAATAATTTAAACGCCTTGATCCGGAAACACCACCATCTAGCTCATAGGATGCCTTTGGATCTGTACATCAACTCCTTATTTTATTTCCTGCATGTCATCTTTGTAAATCTCATTAGTCCCCTAATTCTGTGGTCATCAACGCCAAAACCCACTTAGAGCTTGATTGCACTTACAAAAAGCACCAAGTCGGGCACCCTTGTTCCCCTCCGCGCCATAGGGGAAGCGAGACCCCGATGCTGGGGTAAGCCTCAGGAGAAGTCTTTGCCTCGCCCGAGCCTCAAGACCGAGCCTGACCACGCCTAGACGGGAACGTTGTCCTGAGCCCTTGTTTTACTTCCACTCGAAGGAATAGATGGCCTCGGTAGAACCTTTGCCCACGACACCAGCATCTGGATAAGTGAGGAGAGCATTCATTGCACCACTGACGCACCCGCGAATCCGGCTAGCGACTCACGGTCGTCGACTCGACAGTGCGAGCCTTGACCGAGCCAGGCTTTACTAACAGACGGGCGGAATGGGCAAGCCAGCCTTACGCCATTTTTCATCATCAGCGACCCTTTGTCTTGGCCGAAGCAGATGTGGACGGCACCGTGCCATCCCATCAAGACTCCGTTGTTTTCGGGCCTCGAGCAAGCAAAGCAAGGATAACCCGGGGACCAATGTCTCACTATATCAGTTTTGGAAGGACGCCCCGAGCCTCGGACGATTGCCGCGGAGTCAAGAAAGCAAGGACGACGGTCCCGCCCCGAAAGCAACCGCACGTCGATGCATCCTCGGGCGAGCCAGCCTCGGATGTACCTTATACGATAAACAGTCCGCCTCAATGTAACCCGTGTCCTTTCCTTCGAATATAAAAGGGGGCAACCAGGGTCTTCTTCAGTCTAGGTCCAACACAACCACAACACCTCCCACACATTCGAGCACTGTTCATCTGCCCCATCTCACCTTGGAGTCCCGGCTCCTCTCTCACCTCCGCCCCCTCTCGCAAGCACCCACCGTGCGGGATAATACAAGCTAGGTAGACACCTGCCGGGCGTGGGGCCTCCGTGTCGAACCGGGGATTAACCCTCGGGTTACCTCCTTCTTGTGTCCTTCCCTGCACAAGCATCCGGTTGAGGAAACATGCAACATTATTTACTAGTCGTGCTCTTGGAACCCCGGTTCTTAGAACACCGGCCTTCGCCACCGCCGGTCGGCATCCGGCTCCGCCCTTTGCTCTGTCTCACCCGTGTGGTCGTGCCGGGGAGGTGCTGGCTCCCCCGGGTCCGGCTGTCCCACTCCCACCCGCGCCGCCCGCCCCGGCACCGGCGGCTGCTCAACCCGTAGCTAGGGGGGCGCCGCGTGCCTGCCCCCGCCCGGTCTCCGGTTGTCCTTCGCTGTAGCTTCCTGTGCCAGTGCGCCCTTGCCCCCGCTATGCTTAGTTTTTGTCGGTCCCCTCCCCACTCCCCTTTATTCTGTATGAATATTCAATTTGCTTAGATTGCATTGCCTCTCTAGATGCATTCCTTGTCTAGATCCAAAAGAATTCCTTTGCCAATTATGACCGTCAAAAATTGATTAAACTTGCTGGGATACATGATCTTGACTTCACTGAATATGAGTGACACAATCATGCGTATAGTACTAAATTTTTAGCTTCTTAGAGGCCCTAGTGGTGAGTAAAAGCAGGCTCCGCCACTGAACACACCCTATGTGTTTGGAGGTACCGCAGCAAAACCATACACTATTCCTCACACGAGCTATTTTTGTCTCTCCTCTCTCCTCACAAGCCGGTGGGAACAGGGGGGAAAGCCACTCAATCGAGTGATTGGTAGACAGTTGTACAACAATTCGTTGTCCACACTTGCATATATAGTGCACGGCCAACTCCTAGCTGATGTACGGTATACTCCATGGAGCCAGCTGAGTGTGTGAGCTCTACTATCTACGGTGCACTAGACCAAGTGCAGCACACGCTTCGACATCGATCTGTCATCAGCGGGAACAGCTCTGCTCTGTAGGAGTACTAGAGTGAGCAAGGACCATTGGTACGACGTATGACCATCGTTATTATGCACCTGGCTCGACCAATCAGTCAATCACATACAAGTACGTACTATCATGTTGATGACCAAACGCGCAGTTTGACAGAGGAGTATATCGATCGACCTCAGATGGCAGAGCCCGGGCAGAGCCGACAACAAATCAAATCGAGGGCCACCAGAGCGTTGTTAGTTAGTAGGTATACATCCTTTTCGTGTGGTCGTGGTAGACTAGCATAGGTACCTGTCCGTGGCAATGAGAGGTTTAACTTGCCGTGTTGTTATCTTTTGTAGAGCTTGAAGATTTGTATAGTGATCTCGTCGTGAGTTTTAATTTGTATAGAAACAAAGTCCACACTATGCCTAGATACATGCCGCTCTGTCATATCTCATATAATATGTACAAGGGGGTCTAGAGATTTAACAATGACCGTACGCCCTAGCGGTCGTCAAGCTTATCTAGATGGATTTGTTGTTGCCAAGATTCGTGCAAGTTCTGGTCTTGCATGCAGGAGTACATATGCGGGTCCCATCGCGGTCAACACCCTCTCCGCTTCCCCATCGCGCGTCGTAGTGCATGCATGCTACTGACGGAAGTACAACATGTAAGGAAAAAAGGAGAGTGAATAAGCTTGATGGCCGCTAGAGCCTACGGCAATGCGTTTCTGATGAACTCACAATAGGTGTCCATACCTACAGTCCAACGATTTTTTCCCCAAGTGCACACGGGCTATAGCTCGTCCCGGACCTATAGGGATACAAGCGGCAGGTAATTTTTGTTGTTACTACTCATCAAAAAACTTAAATCTGTTTAGGTTCGCAAACAACCCGTTTACATCCCTGACTCAGCTATCTAGATCCACCATTGCCATAAAAAATTGACAGCGTTGCCCCATCCGGGCATCCGGGTGAACCAATCATGCAATGTGGACGTGACAGACACATGCATGGGATGCGGTCCAGTTCGGCTGCTATCTCTGGGGCAAGGAACAGGTGAGGACGATGTCTGTAACTACCATGCTATTGACATCTCACCACGCTACCACACAAAACGGTGTAAGTAATGCTTTCGAATGTACTATATAGAGAGAGCTGAGCAGCTGCCCGATCTAACACTAAATACAATCCGAGATTCTCAACTACAAATTATAAAGTCGGGGGCCGGGGGCGCGTGTGTGGAAGTAGGGAGGATCTATAATGGAAGAGGGTTCGGTTTTGATTGGGGCAGGCAACGGGAAGGAGAGTGATAGCCGCAGATTGGTGGTGGAGATCGAGGACTATGGTGGAGGCGACGAGAAGCTGCTGCTGGATGTGTCAGAGTCAGATGGCACGAGTATCATGGAGAAGGGAAGTTGTTGTAGCAGCTAGGTGGTGGAGATAGAGAAGATGCTGGAGGACGCCAACGCCTCGGCGGAGAGGGCGCGGTGGGATCGGCACTCCATCTATCGTGTGCACGTTTATCAAGGAGGACACAAATAGCAAGGCTTACAGCCCGCTGTTCGTGTCACTGGGCCCCTTACACCATGGCGAGCCTCATCTCCTGCCCATGGAGGAGCACAAGCGTCGGGCGGTGGCGCACATAGTTAAGCGGTCTGGAAAGCCTCTACAGGAATTTGTGGCAGCCATTGATGGAGTGGCAGATGAGCTCCAGGCTGCCTACAATGACCTGGACGACAAATGGCTTGGAGCAAACAAGGGCCGTTTTCTGGAGATGATGGTTATGGACGGCTGCTTCTTGTTGGAGTGGATAAGAGCGCGATTTCTCGGAAGACAAGGGAAAGTGGACAGGGATTACGCGATGAACGACCCCATCTTCAGTAACAGCAGCAGTGATAGTTTGTTTGGAATTATGGTGTTAGACATGATCCGTATGGAAAACCAAATACCTTTAGTTGTTCTGCAGAGGCTCGTAGCTGTTCAGCGTGGCACATCCGTGGTACGTACTTCTTTACTATTGACATGTTGTTCGTAGTTAATAATAAAGTAGCTTGGTCAGTACCCTACTTGTTGATAAGTGCTCTGTTTTTACTCAAAAATATTATTATATAGGTTTAACAGTACCTGCCACTACTTAAAAAGTACTCTTTCCGTTCCAAATTGTAGTTCACTTTGGCTTTTCTAGATACATTGATTTTGCTATGCACCTAGTTATACACTATGTCTAGATATATAGTAAAAACAAATGAATCTAGAAAAGCCAAAGTGAACTATAATTTGGAACGGAGGGAAAATATAACTTTTCGAGACGTACGCTCTTCTTTCTGGTAGATGTGGTTTTATCTAGGAATTATGTAGAGATGCCTCTAAGAAGACCTAACTATCTTGTCGCTTCTGAAATGGAACTCTAAATAAAATTGACAAAGCCAGCCACTGCACCTCTAGAAATCTTGTTTACGTTGGTCTATTTCAAGAGACGGCCAAAACTGTAGTCTGAAAATTGATTTGTAGAGACGTTGATGTATCTGACGGCACCTATAAATTCTATACCAGAACTGTTTACTACATTGTGGTTACTTGGAGCCCGGTTGCCCAAGTGGTTGAGCACTCCTGAGGCAGCCCTGGAGGCTGAGTTCAATCCCTAGGCTCACGCTAAGAGGAACGAATTTTAGGGGCTTAGGGTAAAGAAATCCCCTCTCCTGTCCTGCACCAAAGTACAAATATGTGGTCATCCAATCTAACAGGGATGCGATGTCCCAATTTATGGGTGGGATAGGGATTCGGAGGTTTTCCCAATTAGCATGAGAAGATCATCTTCTTAGTGAAACAACCCGGTGGGGACGTCGTGCCCTGCACTAGTAACGAAATGATTTTTTGCGTGATGTTGTAAAATATTTACCGCGGGCGAGAACACAGTTTGTCCGTCACGGTTAATACCCCCCGATTTTACGTGGCGAGCACTTTTTATTTACCGTGGCGGGCATATTTGCGATCCACGTAAAAACAGATTATCCGTGGTGGAAAATGAGGCCATTTTTGGTGGCGAGCACGTTAAAAGGACCGCCACGCAAAAAAACCCCGAGCCCACAACTGGCCCAAACCGAGCATCTTATCGGGTCATATATAAGTGGCACTTTACTTCATCACCGAACCCTAACCTCACTCCTCAGTGCCTCACTTCCCCACGCGAACACGCCTCCCTCACGAGTCCGAGCGGACTCCACTTCACTTGCAACCCCCTCCCTCCCTCCCTCCCTCCCTCTTCGTCCTCCCCAATTTTCTCCCCGACGAGCCGGGGTGAGGCTTGGCGGTGCTTGTGGCGAGGAGCGGCGGCCGCTTTCGGTGAGCCTTGGGTGAGGCGCGGTGGGCGGCTCTGCGGGTGCATGCATGGCGGCGGCGAGCCCCTCCCCACGAGCTCGAGCAGGTCCACGACTTCCCTGCCGTGGATCCGGCCTCGCCGGGCGCGGCAAAGCTCCAACTTCTCAGCGGCGGCGCGGATCTAGCGGCCTCGACTTCCATGACGTGGATCCGACGGGCTCCCGACCTTGGTGCAGCGGATTCAGCAGCGGGCTCGACCTCGATGGTGTGGATCCGGGCGGGCTTCAACTTCCACGGCACAGGTCGGCGGTGGGGAGCGGCTCGGTGAGATGCCGGGCGGCGTGGATCGACGACGGAACGGGCGGGCGCACCGGTGGCGCCGCCCAGATCCAGGTCGGGTTTAGGGTTTTTTGTGTTTTTAATTTACCATGATGTGCACCAAATGCCCGCCATGGCTGCTCCCTCGTTAACCGTTACCGCACCCGCCACCGAAAAATTATTTCTGCGCGTCACCTAAAATCATTTGGGTAGCAGTGCCTTGGATCAAGTTTTTTTTATATTCGACCCCCCGCACATTTCGATGAACCATAGTCACCAACAAACCTTTAGAGGCTTTTTTTGTGAAACAACCTTTAGAGACTTTTACGTGTGTACCATTTAAAAAGTTAGTCGATTTCCTATGTGCCATTAAAAATGTTGGGCCACCCACCTAAATTTCTTGCCTCCCATACCATGGCATCCACTTTCTCCCATGGCACATAAGTCCGGTCCAACTTTTTTAATGACATATAGAATCGACCAACTTTTTAATGGTACAATAGGTAAAAGTCTCATAACCCGTGTAATTAGCCCTGAGTTTATACCCTACTCATTGCAAAGTGCTCTGTTTTTTACTGAAAGAAATAATATAGTCATTTTTTTTTTACAATTTGTGTAGTTACCACCTGTAGAATATAGTTTTTTTTACTATTTGAGTAGTTACCACTAATAGAGGCTATATACTTTCTATAACTTTAATTAAGTTGCAGAGTGCAAACATAGCATGGTGATCTATATAATCCATTTCCATCCCCGGCCTATCAATTTGAGATAGATTTATATTACAACTTTGAAAAGTTGTGGAATCTCAAATTCAAGCTAAATAGTCCATTAAGTAGATTTTAATTTCTCTGAAATGAAGGGCTCTAAACAAACCCTATGGGAAAAAACGTTCTGAATAAAGAAAAAACGTCTGCTTTGACATGTAGCTGCAATATCTTGGCTCTAAATAATCCTTTTTGTTTTAATGAGGAGCACAGACATCTAGAGAGATCAATAATATGGTGCAAAGTATTTTGCTAGTTCCAGTCTTTGATGAAGGCATGGACAAGCTAGGACACCACTTTCTAGACATATTTCACAAAGGCTACCGTGGCGCCTCTCCACAACCGGAAGGATCCGATGAATATGATCCTCGCACGCCATGCGCGGTTGAGCTGGACGAGGCAGGGATCCAGTTCAAGACGAGCGACACTAACAGCATCCATGATGTTGACTTCAAAAATGGTGTGCTGAGCATGCCCCTGTTCGAAGTCCACGACGATACGGAGGTAGAGTTGCTCAACCTGATGGCATTTGAGTGGCTGCACCCAGAGGTTCCAATCTCTACCTGGCATCGTACGTATCCTTTGTGGATAAACTTATCGAGTCAGAAAGAGATGTGAAACTTCTAAGATCCCAAGGGCTCTTTCAAAACATGATAGGCAGCGACAAGAAGGTGGTTGAGATGTTCAACACACTCACAAAGTTAGCACGGACGCCAGATGAAGGCCGCAAGCTAGGCTACGTGAATTGGAAGGTAAACAGCCACTGCAAGAAGCGACGGAACAAATGGCAAGCCAGTTTCATGAACACATATCTGGGCAACCCTTGGCTGTTCACCTCCATGGTGGCCGCCGTCATCTTACTCGTCGCTACCCTCCTACAGACCATCTACACGGTTGTTCAGTTCTACACCAAGGGTTAAGAATAACTCGTAGTGAATTTCTCAGTACTATTATTGCTGCAATTTGGGGAGGTTATTGGATTGTATTATTGTGAGTTTCAGCTCTCTTGATCTTTGCCTTGGTGTATCGATATTTGTGGACTGATTTTATTCCCTCTATTCTTCTTGCATATACAAGAATTAATACTGCAAGTTTGGGTCTAATCCTGGGCCCCTTCTATATACTGCTTATGGCCTGTTTTGGACCAGTTTTGACCAGGCTGAAACATTCTCACGGCCCATGGTCTGTTATCGCCCACCTTAGGCTTGCTCCCCTCTCCCGTGATATTCTGCCGGCCATATGCGTTGCATATAAGCTAGGAGTCCCAGACAGTTGTTCCTACTTTCTTGTCTTTCTTAGCTACGATGGACGCATTCGTTTGCGTCCTGAACCGACGATATCAACTTAGTATATGCATTCGTGCCGCCTGGCAGCATCATTTTTGCTCCGCGCCCTGCTTAGGTTATGTTTGGTTTAGGGCTTTTTAGTCCTTGAGACTAAAAAGTCCTTTTAGTCCCTACCAAACCAAATAGGAGGGACTTTTTTTGAGACTTTTCCTCTATTAAAAAAAGTTTAGTCTCTAGGAACCAAACATGACCTTAATTACCCAAAGAATCGTCACCTGCGTATTGTGCACATTTAAATTTTACTATACTACTACCGCTGTACTAACTATATATCCATAGTTAAGATCTTTCTTCGGAGACAATATCACATTCAACATATATTCTCAGAAGCCTACAATTGTGCTATCTGTTTGGAGAATTTGGAGTAGACAATATTGCATTTCTTTTTTGAATGTTCAACAATTATTTCTCACTGGCTCTGTATTGGTTTTGTTTGAAATGTACAGGGTAGCATCTTCCTGATGATAGAACAAAAAAAGGAATCTCTGCGACTACCCTTCTTCCATGGAAGTTTTCATGATTGCTGTGCGGTGCATTTGGGATGAATTCTCGGATTTTCAATGACCAACCCCTTGGAAGGCTTCCTTGTCCACCAAAGTTAAACTTCATTTGCATGTAATAAATCATGTACTCCATTTTTTGTAATGAATTGGTTAAATAGTCTTTAGTTGGCTCTTGGCTAACTGCTTTGTAAGTGTCACACACTTCTCTGTTTTGTTTTAATAATATTTGGTGTTGTGCTTAGAGCTTTTGCTCCACATTTTCCTTCAAAGGAAAAGTTCCATTCAACTGTGCCAATCCTCACTTTTGAATTAATGTGTATATATAAAATTTCCCTTAGCCATTTGTGAGTTTCTGTTAGTGAGTCAACATAAATTTTTCTATTAAATTGACATTTTGTTGTTTCATGCACATTCTTGAAATGTTGCCGTAGCATCAGAGACGGGCACTATACTAGTTGCATATAAGCTAGGAGTTTCTAGTTTCTTGTCTTCTCTCCCATGATATTGGTATGCGTCCTGAACCGACGATATCAACTTAGTATATGCATTCGTGCCGCCTGACAGCAACATCCTTTGCTCCGCTCCCTGCTTACGCAAAGAATCGTCACCTGCGTATTGTGCACATTTAAATTTTACTGTACTACTACCGCTGTACTGTATGTGCTCATCTGATCAAAGCGGTCGCCACCCTCCATGCATTGCAAGGGAAAGGTATAAATTCCTTGCTGGTTATCGGCTTATCCTTTTGTTCTTGATGACCGCCGACCAAAGCAAAGCCAAAGCCACTGGTTGCGGCTTTTCCTTTTGTTCTTGACCGCCGACCAAAGCAAGACAAAGCCACCGGAGAGAGAAGAACACATGACAGGCACCAACGAACCTTTTTCCATTCGCATATATAGAGAGAAGAGCTCATGTATGACACTGACAACCCTGTGAGCGCCACCAGGCCCCCTGAGTGCCACCCCATGAACTGAGAAAACACAGAAAACGTGAGGTGAGAATTACCTAATAATGGAGCACAAGAATGCCATCAACACCGCAACAAGTTCTAGTTGGGTGGTGGAGATCGAGAAGATGCTCGAGGACGCCAACTCCACGGTGGAGAGCGCGCGGTGGAGTGGGCACTCTATCTATCGGGTGCCGCAGTTTATGAAGGACATGACCAATTGCGAGGCATACAACCCTCGGTTCGTGTCACTGGGCCCCTTACACCATGGCGAGCCGCATCTCCTGCCCATGGAGGAGCACAAGCGCCGGGCGGTGGCGCACATGGTCAACCGGTCTGGGAAGCCTGTAGAGGACTTTGTGGCAGCCATCGATGAAGTGGCCAATGAGCTCCAGGCTGCCTACAATGACCTGGATGACAAATGGCGTGGAGCGAACAAGGGTCGCTTCGTGGAGATGATGGTTATGGATGGCTGCTTCTTGTTGGATTGGGCATGGGCAGTTGATGATTACCCGACCAACGACCCCATATTCAGTGCGACAAGCTATGAAAAAATGGTGGAAGTCGTGAGAAGAGACATGATCGTTGTGGAAAACCAACTACCTCTGGTCGTTCTCCAGAGGCTTTTAGCTGTTCAAACTGGCAAATTCCTGGTACGTACTTTTATTCACATGTATGTAAATATTAGCTTGACTCAACCTACTTGCTGCAAAATTCTCTTTTTTTAATTTTTTCAAAGATTAGTATATATAGAAGCTGTCCTTGTTGTACAACTCGAGCTTTTTTTTTTTTTTTTCACGATCACGCGAAAGACTTGCGCATCTTTATTAAGACACGATCGCTATGGAAAACCAACTACCTCTTATCGTTCTGCAGAGGCTTTTAGCTGTTCAAACTGGTGAATTCCCGGTACGTACTTTTCTTCCCATGTATCTAGTACCCATTTAGATTAGCTTGAGTCAACATACTCGTTGCAAAAACTCTCAGTTTTATTTCAAAGATAGTATATATAGAAGTTGTATTTGTTGTATTCGAGTTGCTATAAGTGTCATTTCGTACAAAGCATCTCCAAGCGTTTGCTATGTTTAACTTGGCAAATCTTGTGTTTTTGTCAACTCACAAAAGATTTGCCAAGCTAAAAAAGAATGCATCTCCAAGAATTTGCTATTTTTAACTTGCCAAACTAAAAAGATAATTTACATCAGCAATTCTATGCTATTACTAAATTATCCTAACCACTTTTTATATATTCTCTCTCTTCTACATTTGCATCAGGAACTCTTTTCTATTTTTTATTTCTTTCCACTCTCCCACCTGGCTTCGCACCCGAGAAACGCCAATGCCAGGCCGAGTACGCGTGCATATATTTGCGTGTCGAGGACCTTGTTTTTCCTAATTTGCCAAAATTTACGAAGTACTATGTCAACCTGTTGAAGGCATATTTTTTGCATTTTTGCAAACAAATCACGGATGGTAACTCAATTTGGCAAACTCTTGGAGATCTTCTACTTGTCCACGTCGTCTATCAATCCTGCTTTTCGTTTTTCGGTCATCGCTCGGTTTCTCATATCCAAGTTATTTGAATTAAATTCCTTTAAGCTTAGAACACTACTACTAAAGGGTTTGTATCACTACTACAGAATTGGTTTTGTATGACACCCAAAACTAAAATTGAAACAGACACTAGTAGAGAAATGACTTTCTGTACGCACAATTAGTCTCAGTCGTGTTGAAGCCAGGAACGAAAGGGAGCATTATGCCGACACGGGCACCGAATTCCCTTTTATTCCTGTTCTAATGCCAACCTGAACTAAAGTCATCTTTTAGTCTCGGTTGGTGTTATCAAGACGGTCTAAAGGTCCTATAACCTAATACCAACCGGGACTAAAGGGTGTCCTTTTAGTCTTGGTTGGTGTCACCAACCCAGACTAAAGCTCTCCGACTGGGGACTAAAGGTCCCTTATGGGTCAATTGAAAAGGAGAGCACCTAGGATTATGTCAGATGTGGTGCGCAGATGAGTTGGTAAGGAATCTATGCGTGAGGCAAGGATTCCTAGTTTTTTTTAAAGCGAGCTTAGCTCGTACTTCATTAAGAGGAGTTAGAAAAGTTCATACACGACTAGTGCGAATCCCGTAGCGAGATGCCGTGGGTTAAGCACTAGTAAACACACTAACAAAAGGTACCAGACCAGCTCTAACGGTGGAGCTATTCGGTTGTACTAAGGGGGGAAACAATTGTGCTACTAAGAGAGAGAGTAGGGGGCTCCACTCAGGAGGTGAGGAGCACTGCAACCACCGGCTGAATGCCTCTAAAGCCTCCTTGCACCCACACCTCTGCCTCTACACGAATGACGTCCAACAGCTGCACATGCGTGAGCGAGGCGGAGTCAAAGGTGCTTCGGTTGCGCTCCTTCCAAGTTTCCCAGGAGACAAGGAGCACAAGGGCGTCGAAGGCTCGCCTAAACTGGTGTGGCACCATACCACGTGTCCCGAGCCACCAATCAACAAGAGTGGAGTCTGTGGATGGGCCAAGGTGAGAAAGGCCTACGCGAGAGAGTAGCAGGTGCCACACCTGACGGGTCTAACCGCACGATGCAAGGAGGTGGTCGATGGACTCATCAACCTGCGAGCAAACGGAGCACTCAGCCAACGCTTGGAGGCTATGTCTCCTCCTCCGGTTTGCCATCCACGGTCGTCCGTGCAAGGCCAGCCAACAAAATAGCTTGACCTTCGGCGGGGCGGACGCCTGCCAAACCTCCTTAGCTCGCCCATCCTAGTCCCCGCTGCGAAGAATAGCCGGGTACGCCGAGGAACTCGAGTACTCGCCGGGCTGTCCAGCACCAGATGAAGCGGTCTTGGACATCCGGCTGAAGGGTCACCCCGTTCAGGGCATCTCTGAGGCGGAAGAAATCATCAATCACCGCCGCCGTCTGCGCACCGACAATGTCTCGCTTCCACTGGTCATTATGTAGAGCCCCTCAGACAGTGCGACAACGACTGCGACTCCCAACCACCTTGAACGGGTTGGACGCGGTCGCAAATGGGCTCGCGGGGGAGCCACGTGATACGCCCGTCCAGAACAACGCGTGTTCACCGTTGCCCACCACCACCGTGACGGACACCCGAAACATGGCCTCGACCACGAGCTCGATCTTGGAAGGCAGACTTGCCTAGGGCACCTCCGGCTAGGAGTGTCTTTGCCACTCCCTGGAGGAGGCCATGCAAAACCCATGATCCTAAGGTCCTGGAAGCCCTAGGCCTCTAAGTTCCTGGGGAACAGACAACCGGGCCTCAAGCATGCATTTGCTGCCAAGAACCGAGTCCATCCTAGCCTAGAGGAACGCACGCCTCCTCTGGTCGTTCTCCTCAATAGCCCAAGGGGACAACACGCGACAGATGGAGGTGTGGACCGGGATCACCGATAATGTGGTTCACACGCCTCGCTCCCAGCCTTCATGAGCAACCCGCCCTTCCAGGTTGGGATCCTAGCCGCGACCTTGTCGACGATCTTTTGCTCGTCAGCGCGGCTAAGGCGTGTGAGCGATAGAGGGACCCCTGTGCACCGATGGGGGGAAATCCCGCAGCCCGCACGGAATGCCGCCGCACCGGGGCGTCCTCCTCCGGCGGTGGATAGGCATGATGACGCACTTGTCCATGTTGGTGAACGCACCGAAGCGCCGGCAAAGAGCTCCAAGATTTGTCTAGTGCAAACCGAGGTCAATCATCGTTAGTCCGAGAAAGATGACAAGGTCGTCCGCATAGATAGACGCCCGCATTTGACGACGCTCCCAAACGGGGCCGGGGGTCGCTACGGTCGGCCTCGGTGAATAGGGCCTTGAGGACCTCCATGACGATGACGAAGAGTAGTGGGGAGAGGGGGTCTCCCTGACGTAGCCCCCGCGCATGACAGATGCGCGGGCTTGGGCGCCAGTAGACGAGGACCTTAGTGCTGGCTGTCGAGAGGATTGTCGTGACCTAGTCATGCCACTTCTGCGGGAAACCCACACGCTCCATCACCTCAAGGAGAAACGACCAGGCCACCGAGTCAAATGCCTTGGTCAAATCAATCTCCGTAAGACCGCAAGGGACGCAACGCGGCGTGCGGCCACCGCAAATGCGCTACAATCGCGTGCGGTAGTTCTCATGTATCTGACGGCCCCAGGTGAAGGCGGACTAATTGACCTTGATGATCTCCTACATCCTCGGGGCCATGCATAGTGCAAGTCCCTTTGCAAACAGCTTGCCCACCGAGTGCATGAAGCTGATGGGCCGATAGTCCTTGAGGCCCGTTGGCGCCTCCGTCTTGTGAAGCAGGACCATGTATGCCTCATTGAGGGTGTGGAAGCCCGGTCGAGTGTGTCAAGCGCCTGGAAGGTACGAAAGACGTCCGGCCCAACAACGTCCCATGCCGCCTTGAAGAAGGCCCCTGTGAAGCCGTCCGGTCCCGGCGCCCTATCGGACAAGGTCTCATGTACAATCCTTGTAACCTCCTCGAACGTGAAGGGGGCCGCCAACTCAAAGAGGTCCAACATGGGCAAGTCCAGCCTAGCGAGGTCAATGCGGTGCGCCCACTGAAACAGAGTGTCAGGACCCCACTTTTAGTGGGTCCTTAATCATGTGTATTGGAGCCAGGATCATGCTACCAATACGTTGATCAATTCACAGTAGTTGGTAACCAGTTATCGATAAGTAATATCGAGCAAATAAATATAGGATGGAAGGTCTTACAGCGGTGATGAAGTAACACCTAGCCAGGTTACGTTTATTAGAGTAGCCAACCGTGGTATATCTGTGACTGGTCTACTAGGGCGTTAGACCGTCCGAGCACTACTCCTTACTCCATAGGCATCTTGATAATGGATACGTTCTGGGTTCAGCCTTACTCCTACTCGATCGCCTTACGAACTCCTACGTGTATCGCCGTCCTTTACCTCATAGATGACTTTACCTTCTAATGTGCCGATGTTTGTAAAACAGAGGGGGTGAGTACTGAAGGTACTCAAAGATGTCCAAAACCCAGCGTAAAACACACTCGCTAGTTCCCGAAGTTATCACATATTATCATCACCTTCACCTATCACAACAAGTTAGTCAACTAATCATAGGTGTTTAGTCCTAGCGATTGCCCATTCCAAGGACGTGGCTATTCGAATAGATTTATATAAACTATGCAGAGGTTGTACAATTTCCCCACACGATAGGTGTTGCCTCTACCATCGTCATGGTTTCGACAGAACTAACGAGATCCGTACCCGCTTGGGTGCTACCCTAGGTATATTGGTATAATTCTACCACGATTTCTTGGGGGTTGGAAATGGGGAGATCACTTAGCACCCCATTAGGGAAGATCACCTAGCATTGCAATGCGGAAGATCACCTAGCATCCGCCAATCAACAATTCATATATAATATAATCAATATATCAAACGTTTTACGTGGAAGATCACCTAGCATCCACGCCAACCTGACCTCAGAAGATCACCAAGCATCCGAGTCAAGAACCGATAGATCGTTTCCCTACGCCGGCCACCTTGGATCGAAATTATACCCCAACCTAACGGGGTGTGTGGAATCAAGCCGCCCCATCCCAACGTGTGGCTATATGTGATATTACATTAGGTAGAAGGTCTATGAACTGGTCCTTGGGGAGGCAAGTATCTCTCCGCAGGAATCCCTCCCGGCGATTCCCGACGTGATAATCCATCTCACTATGGGCTATCACCACCCACCTCTTTTGTTGGTTAAGGTTCATTAGGCTATCTCATGTAAGATCTTAATTATTAACGTATGAGTGTGGGTAATGTCGATGATTACGTCACCTGACTTAGCTCCATAGCTACATTACCGCACTAATACCACTAAGCACTAATCAGGTTATTCTCAAATGACGTCATATATATTATCGTATGCCAACAACTCATCATATAACTGGGCACCTATCCCCTCAATAATCTGGAGCACTCACCTCTTCACAAATATTTGAGCACCTTGCTCAATTATAATCTAGAGCACCTAGCTCGTCATCAACATTGAGCACATAGCTCGTCATTATCTCAAGCATACACCATGTATGCGTCACCTCATAATTACATACGATAATAGACCATGACCCCGAGATATTTATATCATAATCATATTACTTTATTAATTAAGTCATGATTAGGGGTAAGGACTTGCTGGGAGGTTCTTCTTGATCGGCTCTTGCGGCCAAACGTCACTAGCTTGCTGCACCGAGGGGCGGTCGGCGCCGTGTCGCGGACGCCCGGCGCCATGTGGGGGTCGGGGAAAGGAGCATCGATGGACTGGCGGGGTTAGAGTCCCGGTGGTGGCTCTTGCGCTTTACGCTTCCATCACCGACGCCCGCCACCTCTTGCTGCAGCGGCGGGCGCACCTCGGCTCGGCGGGGCGAAGGGAAAGGCGCAACCACCACATCCTCGTCGAACCCGTCGTCTTCAAGGTCCGAAAAGTGCAGGCGGTCGTCGCGGGGTAGCCGCCAAAGTCGCCATCAACGCGTCCTCTTCCTCGCCGCCTCCTCTTCTTCGACTTCCCTCCGCCCACGAATGGCATTGGGATAGGGAGCTTTGCAACATCGCGCTAGGACCGCTAGGGGATAGAGCCACACCCAGGAGCAAGCCCGGCGAAGGAGGCGGCCAACCACTCGGCCAGGGTGCCGGGGGGGGGGGGGGGGGGGGCTTCCTCCGAGAGGATGCACCACGAGATCCGCCCAATTCCGGCCATGAGAGCCCGCGAAAACCGCAAATCTAGGTGGAAGGAGATGGGAGTGGGTGGCGGGAAGAGATCCAATGAGGGGATGGCCGGGGAGGTGGCCGTCGGGGGGGGAGAGGGGAGTCGCCCGCGGGCTATCCTAGACACCATTGTAAGGAGTTACATTAAATTTTGCAAGAGGGGGTCCTAGGTTTAAATATCACACAACGCAAGAGAGGTCTCTCGGATTTCATTTATATTTTCGTCCCAATGATGGGCTTTAGTCCTAGTTACATGACCCAGTACTAAAGCTTCAGAACTTAAGGTTCTCTACTAGTGGGGACACACATTTTACTCGCCTTTGATTAATGCCCCGACAATGAGAGGCTGTCATTTTTTATATTAACTGAGGCAGACAAATTATAAGGCCCAACTTGGATAATAATGGCCCATATCGGAGCCCAAACAACGCACCTTAACCCAATAGCACGCTCAGCATGTATATACCACACACCTAGCCATTAGGGTTTCATTCCCACCCACTCCTCTCTCTCCCACCGCTCCATCATCCCTCTCCCTCATTCAATTCTTAGCCCGCGCACCTTCCTTCTCCTCCTAAGCACACCTATAGCATAGGTGGTGGCTACGGGGGCGCGCGTGTGAGTGACCAGGGCGACACGTGCGCAGGTGGCCGGGCAGGACAGGATGATGAGTGTTCGACAAGGGAAGCACAGGGGGGCGTCGGGCTAGCTAGTCTGGGGGGGTTTGTGATGGATCCGGCCTAGACAACGGCGATTCGCCGAACAGATTCACACACTCCAGGGTCGATGCACACCCATGATTAAGCCCATACGTATCCCAAACGGTGGTCGCCTTATTGGTTGTCGGGCTTGTCCTTTGTGTTCTTGACGTACCCCCGACCAAAGAGAGCCAAAGCCACCGGTGAGAGCGTTGAAATATTGACGTCCGTGGCATCAAAATACCGCACCAGGTTTGTCAGCATCCCTCATACAAGGAATACCCAAGACAGAGCCAAGGCCAGGAGGAGTACCAGGCCCAAGCGCAAGAATGCAAGAGCCTGTGGGCCGGACTGGGCCTGTTCTACTTGTTCTCAGGAGTAGGGAACGAATGGGGATAAATAGCTCTGGGAACACCAAACTCTGTAACTAGAATTTGAACACAACTCATTTACATTCAGTTTAAGATTTGTCACTACTTCGGTCTCCTACCTTCCTTCCTCTTCCTCCTCTTCTCCGATTCCTCGTCGGACCACCGTAGCACCGAGCGAGGTCTAACACTGGTATCAGCTCTGACGATCCGGCTCCTCATTGCATCCTACTCCTTCCCCGCATCACCACTACACCAGGGCAAGGCGTTCAATGTGATGGAGCCGAACGTGAAGTCCATGTTCGACGAGATCCTCAAATGCTTCGACAATTTGGAGACCAGCTGGAATTCCAAGCTCGCGGGCAAGTCGGCGGCACGGGAGAGCCTCGCCGAGGACGTGAATCGCCGCCCTCGTGCTCTGCGAGTCCGGATCTGCTGCCGCGTCCGGGGTCCTGGATGATGATTTCGCCCCGAGAGCTCCGGCCGGGCGAGGGTGCGGATCGCCGTCTCACCGCGCCGGAGGGGGTTGCAAAGATCCCTTCCCCGCACGCCGGCCGCATCACCAGGCCCGAGCAGGATTCGGTTGCGGATGGCCCTCTCCGCCGGCGCTCCGTCGAGGAATACTGCGCGGCCCGGGCGCGGCGGCGGAAGCAAACCACTAGTGGGCCTTGGGCGTCGAAGAGCGCATCGGGGCCATGAACAAAGAAGGTAGACGACTTGGAGTTAGTCCGCCTGTCCGAGATGCGCGACGAGCGTGACGACCACATCGACGCGCCGAGGTCGCCGCCGGGTGTTCGACGATTGGTGTCCATGGGTGGAGGCCGCGATGTGGTAGTGCAGCCGCAGCCCGAGCGCTACGAACGCGGATCGCGAGCGAGGCCGAGTAGTTAGGCGAGGAGAGAAACCCGGTCAGCTGATACCATCTAGAAAGATGTAATGAGAGCCAACAATATTTTCGTTGATCTTTGCTGTATGACGTTACAACAGGCAGTGCCAATGTGCAACTGCACGGGAGCTCTCTAGTTTACATTGTGGTCACAGTGGGCGCCGATCGTGCGTAGGGTCACAAGGTGACTGCGAGTTGACTTGGTCAGGGCGGCGGTTGGCATGTCATTTGTTCCTCAACACAAAATGCTCTGGTTTTACTCAAAGATAGTCGTTTTTTTACAATTTGAGTAGTTACCACTAATAGAGGCTATATACTTTATAAAGCTTTAATTATGTTGAGAGTACAAGCATAGCATGTTCAAATCCTCTGGGTTAAAACGTTTTGAATAAAGAAAAAACAGTTTCCATCAGTCTACTTTGACACGTAGCTCCAATATCTTGGTTCTAAATACTTCTTTTTGTTTTAATGGTGAGCACAGGCAGCTAGAGTGATCAATAATAAGGTGCAACGTCTTTTGGAAGGTCCATGCTTTGTGGAAGGCATAGACAAGCTAGGACTCCACTTCCTAGACATACTTCACAAAAGCTATTATTGTAGCACCTCTCCGCAATGGGAAGGATCCGATAAATATGATTCTCGCATGCCATGTGCGGTTGAGCTGGCCGAGGCAGGGATCCAGTTCAAGAAGAGTGACACTAACAGCATCCACGATGTTGAATTCAAAAACGGTGTGCTGAGCATGCCCGTCTTCGAGCTCTGGGACAACACGGAAATATATCTCCTCAACCTGATGGCATTTGAGTGGCTGCACCCTGATTCCAATTTTTACATGGCGTCGTACATATACTTTGTGGATCAAATTATCGAGTCAAAAAGAGATGTGGCACTCCTAAATTCCGAAGAGTTCTTTGATAACAGAGTGGGCAGCGACAAGGTGGTTGAGATGTTCAAAAGACCCTCACAAAGTTATCACGAGTACCAAGGAGAGGCAGCAAGCTAGGAGAGGTGATTTGGAATGTAAACAGACACTGCAAGAAACGACGGAACAAGTGGCGAGCTAGCTTCATGAACACTTATCTGAGCAACCCTTGGGTGTTCACCTCTATGGTGGCTGCCATCATCTTACTCGTCGCCACCCTCCTGCAGACCATCTACACGGTTGTTCCGTTCTACAACAAGGGTTAACAAGAACTCATGGTTAATTTCTTATACTACTATTATTGCGTAAAATTTGGTGAGGTTATTGGATTGTATTATTGTGAGTTTCAGCTCTTGATCTTTGCATTTGTGTATCGGTATTTGTGGACTGATATTATTTCCTCTATTATTATTCTTGCGTACAAGAATTAGTACTGTATGTTTGGGCTCTAATCCTGGGCCTCTTCTGTATTTCCTTGTGGCTATGGACCAGTTTTGGACCAGGCCGAACAAATTCTCACAGCCCATGGCCTATTATCGCCCTCCTCGTTCAGGCTTGTTCCTCGATGTCCCGTGATATTCTGCTTATGCATCTGCCGATGAGCTTAGGTGTCCGTAACAGTTGTTCCTATTTTCTTAGTTCTAGAGTAACATTTTCTACAACTTTGGTTGTCTAATTGTCTTAGCTACGACTATTGCAAGTATGCACACATTCATATGCGTCCTGAACCGACGATCTCAACAAAGTATATGTGATAGCTGTTAATCCCTAGCATTTGTATCTTACTTTCCTGCATTTACTTTTACAAAGTAGGGATGCCTTGGCCCTTAAGTTTAGTTGCCTTGGCTTCCAAATAGACTTGCCTTAGTCCTTAAGTAGCGGCAAGGGGCTCTGCCCATATAAGCAGCAGCCAACCCTTCTTTGTAACTAAGACATTGCAATTTCAATTCAATCAAGCGGCCCTTTGGTCAAGCTGACCTCCGGGCTTTACCTGATCCATGTTTGGGCAACAATATGCATTGGTGCCGCCTGGCATCATCCTGTGCTCCTCCGCTCTGTTTTTACACAGATAAAGCAACATCACCTGCGTATGTATGTGCGCATCTGATCAAAGCGGACACCACCGGGCCAGGGAAGGGTATATATACCTTGTTCGTTGTCGGCTTGTCCTTTTGTTCTTGACCCCACAACAAAGCAAGCCAAAGGCACCACTAAAAATGTCGAAATGACATCCCCGGCACATTTCGCTGAACGGCAGGCAACAACTAACCCCTTTCAATTCGACATATAGATAGAAGAGTTCTTTTTTTTTACACACCGGATCGCCCGTGTCCAATTCAGATAAAACAGAAATACAGAGTTTCGACAGACCACGTTCAGAAGAGAAATAACACAACAAAGGAGCAGCCCAAGACCTCATCACAGCAGGCAGGGACAGATAGAGCTAACCATCCAGAGCTATAAAAAGACAACAGCCAACACTGCAGACTAAAATACCAGAAAACGACCAAAGCGGATCACCTCCCCTGATCGCATAGCGCCATCATCCTTCCGGCCAGAACAGCCAACCTTAGATAAGATAACAGACCAAGAGTTACAGACAAAATCCCAGGTAGCTATGTCAGTTGCCAGGTAGCTATGTCAACATATCATTCGACGTCTTCAGCTTCATCGGGCGCCTCATCTTCCAGCAGGAGCTACTGATTCACCTGCCTTGTTGTCCGTGTCGACAGGATTTCTTTTGCGATCTTCAACATATTGTTTACACCTTCCTTCATTTTCTATTTTTCATCTTCAGGGTATAGTCCTGTCCAGTATAACATGAATAGAAGAGCTCATGTATAGGTCGTGAGTGCCACTCCATGGACTGGGGAAACAAAGAAAACGTAGCTAGGGGAGGGCGCCGCGTCCCTGCCCCAGCTCCGGTCTCCAGTTGTCCGCTCTTGTGCCTGTGCTCCCTTGCCCCTGATATGCTTAGTTTTTGTCAGTCCCCTCCCCACTCCACTGTATTCTGTATTGAATATTCAATTTGCTTAGATTGCATTTCCTCTCTAGATGCATTTATTGTCTAGATCCAAAGAATTCCTTTGCCAATTATGACTGTCAAAAATTGATTAAACTTGCTGGGATATATGATCTTGACTTCACTGAATATGAGCATCACAATCATGCGTATAGTACTGAATTTGTAGCTTCTTAGAGGCCCTAGTGGTGAGTAAGCAAGCTCTGCCACTGAACACACCCTATGTGTTTTGGAGGTACCGCAGCAAAACCATACACTATTCCTCACACGAGCTATTTTTGTCTCTCCTCTCTCCTCACAAGCCGGTGGGAACAGGGGAAAGCCACTACTTTTTGTTTTCTTCTCCGGCTTATGCAAACCGTCGGTTTGAGAGTTCGTGAAACAATCGAGTGATTGGTAGATAGTTGTAGCGCAATTCGTTGTCCACACTTGCATATATAGTGCACGACCAACTCCTAGCTGATGTACGGTATACTCCATGGAAGAGCCAGCTGAGTGTGTGAGCTCTACTATCTACGGTGCACTAGACCTAGGGATGCAAGTAGGCTAGCCCACATAACTAAGCTGGGTTTCGCGGGCTGCCGCTTGCATCCCGACCGAGTGCAGCACACGCTTCGACATCGATCTGTCATCAGCGGGAACAGCTCTGCTCTGTAGGAGTACCAGGGTGAGCAAGGACCATTGGTACGTCGACGTATGACCATCATTATTATGCACCTGGGCTCGACCAATCACATACAAGTACGTACTATAATGTTGATGACCAAACGCGCAGTTTGACAGAGGAGTATATCGATCGACCTCAGATGGCGGAGCCCGGCAGAGCCGACAACAAATCAAATCGAGGGCCACCAGAGCGTTGTTAGTTAGTAGGTATACATCCTTTTCGTGTGGTCGTGGTAGACTAGCATAGGTACCTGTCCGTGGCAATGAGAGGTTTAACTTGCCGTGTTATTATCTTTTGTAGAGCTTGAAGATCTGTTTAGTGATCTTGTCATGAGTTTTAATTTGTATAGAAACAAAGTCCATACTATGCCTAGATACATGCCGCTCTATATCTCATATAGTATGTACAAGGGGGTTTAGAGAATTAACAATGATCGTTTCATAATGTTACAGTTTGTTGCGGCATATATAGGGTTGTGCAATGCTTGAACACTTATCTCATATAGCTAACTGCGAAGGGGAATCACATACCATACAAAAACACTTTGTATTCCATTTGGGACTGTATGCAGATGCAACGAGTTTAATTAGGGCACGGCAAAGACTGAATACTCCGCACCTGTTGTGAGCCATGAAGGATGAACCTTTTGCTCTTTGACGTTAGGCATATAGATGCATGCATGGTCGATTTCGATAGCAAAAAATTTTGAATGACCATGATGGCAAGGCAATTTATGCATAATCTATGATTAAAGTCCTGTTTGGCGCAACTGTTCGAGCAGCTTCACGAGCTATTGCAGTTTTTTTTTCTGTCAAAAGGTCATTTTTGAAATAGTTTCACATGTGATGTGAAGCTTCTTAAAACATGCTCTCACAAGTGCGGAAGTGCCCATCTTTTTTCTTCTCAGTCCAGTGGACCAGGCACATGCATGCATCTACACGGGGCGTAAGGGCTTCATACCTGATGTGATGGTAGATGGATGGAAAGCGTTACAGTCTACTGAAAAAACCTGAGTGAGAACGGTTTCATGAAGCCGTGGACACCTGCTATGAATTCACAATACGTGTCCATACCTACAGTCCAACGATTTTTTCCCCAAGTGCACACGGGCTAGCTAGTGCCCATAGGGATACAAGCGGCAGGTGCAATTTTCGTTGTTACTACTCATAAAAACTTAAATCTGTTTAGGTTTGCAAACAAAGCCGTTTACATCCTTGACTCACCTATCTAGATCCACCATTGCCATAAAGAATTGACAGCGTTGCCCCATCCGTTGCCCCATCCGGGAATCCGGGTGAACCAATCATCCAATGTGGACGTGACAGACACATGCATGGGATGCGGTCCAGTTCGGCTGCTATGTCTATGTGGCAAGGAACAGGCGAGGACGATGGCTGGACCTACCATGCTATAGACATCTCACCGCGCGCTACCACACAAAACTGTGTAAGTAATGCTTTGCGCATGTACTATATAGAGAGAGCTGAGCAGCTGCCCGATCTAACACTAAATACAATCGGAGACTCAACTACAAATTATAAAGTCGAGGGCCGGGGCCGCGTGTGTGCAAGTAGGGAGGATCTATTATGGAAGAGGGTTCGGTTGTGACTGGGGAGGCAACGGGAAGGCGAGTGGTAGCCACAGCTTGGTGGTGGAGATCGAGATGCTGGATAAGTTGCCGGAGCACAACGGTGGAGCCAACGAGAAGCTGTTCGTAAAGGCGAAAGAGTCGGACGCGACGACAATCATAGAGAAGGCAAGTTGTAGCAGCTGGGTGGTAGAGATGGAGAAGATGCTCGAGACATATGACGCCAATCCCAAGGTGGAGAGCTCGCGGTGGAGTGGGCACTCGATCTATCGGGTGCCGCAGTTTATGAAGGACATGACCAATAGCAAGGCTTACAGCCCTTGGTTCGTGTCACTGGGCCCCTTACACCATGGCGAGCCCCATCTCCTGCCCATGGAGGAGCACAAGCGCCGGGCGGCGGCGCACATAGTTAAGCGATCTGGGAAGCGTCTACAGGACTTTGTGGCAGCCATCGATGAAGTGGCAGATGAGCTCCAGGGTGCCTACAGTGACCTGGATGACAAATGGCGTGGAGTGAACAAGGGTCGCTTCGTGGAGATGATGGTTATGGATGGCTGCTTCTTGTTGGAGTGGATAAGAGCGCGATTTCACGGAAGACAAGGGAAAGTGGACAGGGATTACGCGGCCAACGACCCCATCTTCAGTAACAGCAACAGTGATAGCTTCTTTGGAATTATGGTGGCAGACATGATCCGTATGGAAAACCAAATACCTCTAGTTGTTCTGCAGAGGCTCTTAGCTGTTCAGCGTGGCACATCCGTGGTACGTACTTCTTTACTATTGACATGAGGTTGGTAGTTAATAAGTAGTTTGGTCAGTACCCTACTTGTTGATAAGTGCTATGTTTTTACTTAAATATATTATATAGGTTTTACAGTAGCTGCCACTACTTAAGAGGCTGAGTCCGGTCCCTAGGCTCGCACTAAGAGGGACGAATTTTAGGGGCTTAGGGTAAAAAAAATCGCCTCCCTTGTCCCACACCATCCGTCTTATAGTTATGGGGATGTGGTTCCGTCGTATATGGGTGAGAGTAGGGTTCGGTGAGGATGGCCTCCTCTTCGACGGCCGTTTCTACCTCCCCTTCTTCTCCTGGGACATGCTCTCAAGGCAGTTATTTCTACCCTCAAAAAAAGAAGACAATTATTTCTGCTCCACAGCCCACCTCTACGTGTCTCTACAAATCTTCGATTTCTAAATTTAGAGGAAGCTATTAAAAAAAAATCAAATTCGAAGCCAAATAGGCTAATCCTAAATAGATACTAATTCTCCCAAAATGATGGGTTCCAAACGGACATAATGGCAAAAACGTTTTGAAAAAGAAAAACGCCTCACCTTGTATCGGTATGTTTTGACACGTAGCAGCAATATCTTGGCTCTAAAATACTTCCTTTTGTTTTAATGGTGAGCACAGACAGATAGAGAGATCAATAATATGGTGCAAGATCTTTTGTCAGTTCCACGCTTTGATGAAGGCATGGACAAGCTAGGACTCCACTTCCTAGATATATTTCACAGAAGCTATTATTATGGCACCTCTCCGCAATGGGAAGGATCCGATAAATATGATCCTCGCACGCTATGTGCGGTTGAGCTCGCGGAGGCAGGGATCCGGTTCAAGAAGAGCGACACCAACAGCATCCACGATGTTGATTTCGATGGCGGTGTTCTCAGCATGCCCCTCTTCGAGCTGTACGACGAGACGGAGATATATCTCCTGAACCTGATGGCATTTGAGCGGCTGCACCCTGATTCCAATTTGTACGTGGCATCGTACATATTCTTTGTGGATCAAATTATTGAGTCAAAAAAGGATGTGGCACTTCTACGAGATCCGAAGGGATCTTTGCAAACTTTATAGGCAGCGACAAGAAGGTGGTTGAGATGTTCAACACCCTCACAAAGTTAGGACAGGGGCCAAGTCCAGGTAGCAAGCTTGGTTACGTGAATTGGAAGGTAAACAACCACTGCAAGAAGCGGTGGAACAAGTGGCGAGCCAGCTTCATGAACACTTATCTGGGCAACCCTTGGTTGTTCACCTCCATGGTGGCCGCCATCATCTTACTCGTCGCCTCCCTCCTGCAGACCATCTACACGGTTGTTCCCTTCTACACCAAGGGTTAACAAGAACTCGTGGTTAAATTCTCACTAATATTATTGCATACAATTTGGTGAGGTTATTGGATTGTACTATTGTGAGTATCAGCTCTTGATCTTTGCCTTTGTGTATCGGTATTTGTGGACTGATATTTTATTCCCTCCATTATTCTTGCGTATAAGAATTAGTACTGCATGTTTGGGCTCTAATCCTGGGCCTGTTCTATATACTGCTTATGGCCTGTTATGGACCAGCTTTGGACCAGGCCGAACACCTTCTCACAGCTCATGGCCTATTATCGCCCTCCTCGTTCAGGTTTGTTCCTCGATGTCCCGTGATATTCTGCTTAGGAAAAAGTCCACATTCCCTCCCCCAACTATCACAGAAGTTCACTTTTCCTCCCTCAACTCCAAAACCGGACAAATCGCCTCCCTCAACTTTTCAAACCATGCATTTTTCCTCCCTCGAGCGGTTTTGACGGCGGTTTGCTACAGTAACCGCGGGTTTGGTACAGTAACCATGGTTTGCTACAGTACCATCACCTTTGCCTTTTCCTTTTTTTTTAAAAAAATCCGACTGAATCTTTAAAAAATCATAGTAAATCAAAGAAAAATTAAAAAATAGAAAATCTAATTTTGTTAGACTCCACATGAGTAGATCTACACAAAGTGAACATATAATATGGTATACTTTTAGTTCAACAAAATAATTATAGAAGCTGCAGCTATTAATTATTTTAATTAATTTTATATTCACCGTAGAACTTTTGTACTAAAGCATATCATATTAAATATTCACTGTGTAGATCTACTCATGTGGAGTCTAACAAAATTGGATTTTCTATTTTATGATTTTTTTTATAATTTTCTATGATTTTTCAAAGATTCAGCCAAATAAATAAAAAAGGAAAAGACAAAACTTTCATAGCAAAAACTTTGTACTAAAGCATATCATATTATATATTCACTGTGTAGATCTACTCATGTGGAGTCCAACAAAACCGGATTTTTTTATTTTATGATTTTTCTATGATTTACTATGTTTTTTCAAAGATTCAACCGGAATTTTTTTAAAAAGAAAAGGCAAAGGTGCTGGTACTGTAGCAAACCATAGTTACTGTACCAAACCCGCTGTTACTGTAGCAAAACCGCCCTCAAAACCGCCGAGGGAGGAAAAATGCATGGTTTGAAAAGTTGAGGGAGGCGATTTGTCCGGTTTTGAAGTTGAGGGAGGAAAAGTGAACTTGGTCCTAGTTGGGGGAGGTAATGTGGACCTTTTGCTTCTGCTTATGCATCTGCCGATGAGCTTAGGTGTCCGTAACAGTTGTTCCTATTTTCTTAGTTCTAGAGCAACATTTTATACAACTTTGGTTGTCTAATTGTCTTAGCAACGACTACTGCAAGTATGCACACATTCATATGCGTCCTGAACCGACGATATCAACAAAGTATATGCATTGGTGCCGCCTGGCATCATCCTGTGCTCCTCCGCTCTGTTTTTACACAGATAAAGCAACATCACCTGCGTATGTGTGCATCTGATCAAAGCGGACACCACAGGGCTAGGGGAGGGTATATATACCTTGTTCGTTGTCGGCTTGTCCTTTTGTTCTTGACCCCCGAACAAAGCGAGCCAAAGGCACCGCTGAAAACGTCGAAATGACATCCCCTGCACATTTCGCTGAACGGAAGGCAACAATGCATTTCAGATAAAACAGAAATACAGAGTTTCGACAGACCACGTTCAGAAGAGAAATAACACAACAAAGGAGCAGCCCAAGACCTCATCACAGCAGGCAGGGACAGATAGAGCTAACCATCCGGAGCTATAAAAAGACAACAACCAACACTGCAGACTAAAATACCAAAAAAACGACCAGCTGTGATCATCTTTCTTCTTCTTCTTCATCCTCCAATTTATCCCTCTTTCTCTTCATTGTCTTGGCGGTGCCGTCTTCCTGATCATCTTTCTTCTTCTTCTTCTTTCCAAATTCGCACTCCAAGTCCTGCACCATGTCAAACACCTTCGGACCATAACTAGTCGGTGCCGGCTGCGGTTTCGACTCGCCCTTGTTGTCAAAGTATATATTCATTTTTGCATCTCTGTACCTATGCTTACTGCAGAGGAAGCGTCTGTGTTCCATGTACACAGTTTTGGTGGATCCTTTCAGGTAAGTGGAGCAGGTTTCTTCGATGCAAGCTACACAACCGGTCTTTCCTTTAATCCGCCCCGATAATGAAAACAGGCCGGGTAATCGGTGATGGTGACAAAGAAGATGGCACGAAGAGTGAACTTACGCTTGCGGTACGCATCAACCATCCCCGACCCCATCATCAAACAAGACACGCATCTCCTCCATGAACGGCTCCAGAACACATCTATATCGTTGCGGGCCGCCGGGTCCGTATATGAGCATGGTGAGCAAAACATACCTCCGCTTTTGACAAAGATGTGGAGGTAGATTGTACATGGTGAGGACGACCGCCACGCGTCTTTGTGTGTGCTGCTCAGTCACAGAATGGGTTCATTCGTCGGTACTCAATGCGAACCGAACGTTCTGGGCTCCTCCGCAAAGTCGGGGTAGGCGGCGTCGGTCTTGCCACGCTTAGCATCCGAAGGGTGCCATAGCTTCCCGTCATCCTTTACACGATCGCTAGATGCATGCCGGGTCATGTGCTTAGCATCCTCGGGGTTCCCATAGAGAGCCCGCAGCGTCGATGACCGTAAGGTACCACATTTGGCGGCCGGGCGTTTCCTCTGGCGTGTAACCTTCCTCTTCCTCGTCCTGCGTTGACATGATCTTCTTCGCGGCCGCACCGGTTTTCTTCGCCCCCTTCTTCTTTTTTTCGCCCGTCCCGCTTCCTCATCGAGCTCATCGTCCCACGCGACATCCGGCATTCCGCTTGTATCGACTAGCGCCCACAAAGGTCGGACAACCGGTCAAATTCATCTTGACGCCCGATATAGGATACGCGGTTGGGGCGGCATCGAACTTCTTGAGTTTCATCGCCACCGGCGGATCAACTTCTTAGCACGATACGCACTAGCGGGAACCTTGTTAGGCGTTGGATACGTGGAGGCCGGGTAACTTACGAGCTCATTGAAGCTAGTGTCGGACCCGACCATGACGAGACTTCAACATCGGCAAATTCAGGTTAAAACTCAGTATTTGTGTAACCCTTGATTTGTCTTTATAAAGCGGATCAATTGCTGCCTGCTTCATCTCTTTGAAGTTCTCCAACCATCTCGGGCACCCAAACAGAATGTCGTCCTCATCGAGTCGGTTGACCAAATCTTCAAAAACCCGGACATCCTCAGGCTGCGTCATCGGATTCTCTTGCTCGCCATCCGCTCCACCACCACCACCACCGTCATCGCCGTCATCGCCGACGTCGCCCATGCTTTCGAACAAATCTGATGGAATTGGACCGGCTGGTGAACTTCCTGGTACTGGATCGGCCGGGGGACTGCCTCGATCGACTGGTGGATCGAAGGGTGGAACTTCTTCACCGTGAAAAGTCCAGACCAAATAGTCATCGACGAAGCCATGCATGATCAGGTGAGATCGCACCACGGTGTCAGTGAACGCTTTCAGATTCTTGCGCAGGCGAGCGCGACGGATAATCGAGGCTCGTTGAATTATTCGCCAGGTCGCCGCTCGAGCAACAAACTTCTTCACCTCATCAAAGTATTCGTCATCAACCCTCTTCATCTCATACATCTAGTGGGCTCGGTGCCTCTCCATCCTGTCTCCCTGCTCTTCCAAAAAGCTAAGTGCCGTTACACAGTACTCAAACCAAAAAAAATATAAGAAGAAGTTCCACCATAGATCTAGATCTAGAGAAAGGCAGTTTTCTCTCTCCTCCATGGATCTAGATCTAGAGAGGAGGATGAAAAAGAGGGAAAGTAAGATGAAAAGAGGCCTTTACCGACCAATTAGTGTCTTCTCCTCCCCCAAATCAAAGCCAAAAGACCCAAATCAAAGATTTTGTCAAAATTTTGGTCAAAACCTCCCCCCCACAAGTTGGAAGAGGAAGATCCGTGGAGGAAGAAAGAGGGGCGCCCGTGCAGATTTTATAGACCTCGGGCCTTTTGCGTGGCGGGCGCCTTAATGCGCCCGCCACACAAAAAGAAGGGACGCGTGGCGGGCGCCCGCAACGCCCGCCACGCAAGATGTATTAAGCGTGGCGGGCGCGCGTTGCGCGCGCCGCCACGGTTAAGGTCTCTTTGCGTGGCGGGCACGCGTTGAGGCGCCCGCCACACCAAAGTGCTATCCCGCGGCGGCAGAGGCCAGGGATCATTTCCGTGGCGGGTGGGAAATGTGCCCGCCACGGAAAAGATCCGCCCTGCCTTTCGAAAATCGAATCGTTACTAGTGCAGGCGGATCACCTCCCTAAGCGATCGCATAGCGCCATGCATCATCCTTCCAGAACAGCCAACCTTAGACAACAGACCAGAGTTACAAACAAAATCCCAAAAGCCAGACTCAACATCTGGAATCAGTTGCCAGGTAGCTATGTCAAAACATCATTCGACGTCTTCGGGTGTGTTTAGATCACCAAAGTTGGTGTAAAATTTTGGATGGATGGGACATGTATGTGACATCGTACACTGTAACATGTTTCGTTTGTTAGTGGTAAATATTATCCTACCATGACGTAACTAGGCTCAAAAGAATCGTCTCGCAATGTACATCTAAACTGTGTAATTATTTTAATTTTTTACCTACATTTAGTACTCGATACATATGCCGGCATTTTGATGTGATGGGGAATCTTCTTTTTGTATAGTGAAATTTGGGGAGGAATTGGGGCTCTAAACACACCCGATGGGCCCCATCTTCCAGCAGGGCAGGTGCAACTGATTCACCTGCCTTGTTGTCCGTGTCGCCAGGATTTCTTTTGCCATCTTCAACATAGTATTTACACCTTCCTTCATTTTCTCTTTTTCATCTTCAGGGTAGAGTCCTGTCCAGGATAACATGAATAGAAGAGCTCATGTATAGGTGGTGAGTGCCACTCCATGAACTGGGAAAACAAAGAAAACGTGAGGTGAAAATTACCTAGTAATATGGAGCACAAGTCTGACGTCAGCGCATCAAGTTCTAGCTGGGTGGTCAAGATGGAGAAGATAGGTGAAGACACACGATGGAATCGGTACTCCATCTGTCCAGTGCCGCAGCTTATTAAGCACAAGATCGATAGCGAGGCTTATAGTCCGCAGTTCGTGTCACTGGTCGGCCATTTCCTGCCCATGGAGTAGTACAAGGGCCGAGCGGTGCTGCACATGGTGTACTGGTCTGAGAAGCCTACAGGAATTTGTAGCAGCCATCGATGCTGTGGCAGATGAACTCCAGGCTGCCTCTTGAATCTTGATGGAGTGGATAAGAGCACAAGACCTCGAAATGCAACAGGGAGTGAACAAGGATTACGTGACCAACGGCACGACCCCATCTTCAGTAACCACAGCAGTCATAATTTGTGGGCAACTCAACTGTGCGGATAGACATATCTGTTCAGCGTGACACATCCGTGGCACGTACTTCTTTACCCTGTATATGAGGTTCGTACTAAATAAGTAGCTTGATCAGTACCATACTTGTTGTTAAGTGCTCTGTTTTTACTCAAAGCTCAATTGCATGCACACGAGCTCCAGAACGTGGCAAGCATGTGTGTTGCGTTGGTAGTCGTGCGCGCTGTGGCTGAGCTGCGCTCTTTGTAAGTTTCCAATAAAAGGATAATACATGCATCAGAAAACGCCGTGCTTTCCAGCCAGCACAAAATGGATTTCGTTCTTGCTCGCTACCTCGCCACCTCTCGTGTTCACCTGGCCGGTGTTCTCTGACGTTCGATTTCTAACATATAGTTGTATTCCTTTACAATTTGAGAATCTGCGACTACCTAAAAATATATTTTTTTGTGACAAACCTAAAAAACTACTGTTAGAGATGCCTCTCTATGGATACCTAACTAACTTGTTGCTTCTGAAATGCGACTCCAAAGACAATTGACATAGCCAGGCACCGGGAGAAATCTTGTTTTTTTAGAAGTGGGCGATTTCTGATTTGTAGAGGCAGCTGATGCCACGGTTAATTCGAAAAAGAAAAGAAAAAAAAGGAAAAAGCCCAAACCTAACCTAATGGGCCACCATGGCCCAAACCTAACCCTAATGCATGGGCGTGCCGCAGCCGGGATCCGTGGTTTAGGCCGCCGCATCTAGGGTTTTTGGTCGCCAGTGTGGGCGTCGTCACTGGTGGAGGTTGTCGCCGCCGCCGCCGTCAGCGTCCGGCCATTGCCGTTTGCCTAGATTTGGTCGCCGTGGATCCGTCGGGAGCTCACGGGAGCCGCGCGCCGCGCCACCATGCCAACCGACCTCACATGGCCGGGCGGGCCTTGCGCCGCTGCTGCCGTCGGTCGTTGGAGAGGAGGGAGGCCGGTCCACCACCAGATTTGCCAATGGCGAGGTGGTGGAGGAGGCATCATTGCGCCAAACCGCCGCCGCCCGCTATCCGCGTGTGCCGTCGAGCCGGGCCGCCCATGTGAGCCGCACCTCCTCCCCCCCGGCGCCGGGCCGCCAGCGATGGCAACGCCGCCTCCGTCTTTGGAGAGCGGTGGGGAGGAGGGAGATTGGAGAGAGAAGTGAGGGAGGGAGCGGAGGCGGCCGATGGGTCGAGAGGAGTGAGTGTGTTAGGGTTTGTGTCGGTTTATATACGCTAAGCATTGTAGGGGCGGAGATGGGCTTTTAGGGATTATAGTGGGCTTGGGCTTATTAACCGTGGTGGTTATATTATAAAAACACCACGGTTAATAGGTTTAACATGACAGTTTTTATAACCGCCACTGTTAATTAAAAACAACCACCACATTAAATGGATAATAACCATGGCGGTTTTTTCTTAGGCCGGATGCCTGATCGGCCGTGATCTATGGTGGTGATTTTTAAAAAAAACCGCCACGGTTAATATTTTTGAGGTGTCTTGCAAAAGATTTTTTGTACTATTGACGGACTCCACCCACGCTACCAAAGATGAACATGAACGGACTCCGTCTGCGCCATCGGGCGCAAATGCGTCATCACATCGATGCCCTATTGTGAGACAAAGCCCCGCGCCACCATCCTTGCCTTGTGCTTGACGATCGCTCCCTTCTTGTCCTTTTCAACTTGAAGACCCATTTCAAGGAGATCGGACGGTGGCCGGTCGTCAAGCTCCCATGTACGGTTCTTTTGCACGGATTCAAGCTCCTACTTCATTGCCACGAGCCATGTCAGGTCGCCCTGCACCTCAGCATATGTGGTCGGCTCACTAGCATGAGTCAGGTGCAACTGCGCTAACAGCAGTGGCGTCTCCTCTGGAGTGGTCCAATCCCCGATGATGCGACATTGTGTGGTACCGGAGGGGCTCACCATCGTAGATGGCGTCTAGACAGTCCTCCTCATCCTCGAGTCGCATACCCAGCTCGAATGGGGCATGGTCGATAGGCGGTGGTGTTGCAGAGGTCGGTGATGCAGGTCCAGTAGTTGGTAACCTTGGAGATGAGGTCGACGTCCCAAGGTTAGAGGACAAAGAGCTCGAAGAAGAGGCCAACGAGATCGGGAAGAGGTCGACAACCTCTGCGAGGTGGTCGGAGAGGTCAAGGGAGCAGATTTGGTCGCCGCAGAGCCCCCATAGAGCTCCTAGACTCCCCGAGCTGGCGAGTGTGGCGAGAAAGAAGTCGGTTTAGGGTTTAGCTTGTGTGTCATTCGTTTGTCATATACAAGATAGAACACATATATGCTATATTACGAGTATTAAATGTTCTTTCTTGGTAGCGTCGTTTTTTTTTCTTGAAAGTAGCTTTTCTGTTGACGTTGCATTTGCATTGCGCACTTGGTTGATGACTTGATCCTTGGGAGCCAAACTACTTTGCCCTTGCTTTTGCTCCAACCTATATTATTTGTTTTGGGTCGATTCCAATTTTGGTAATGATCATTTATTTGAAAATAATTGTGACCGAAGTTTAGCTTCTTCTCCTGCTCTCCTCTTGTAATCTGTGTCAAAATTTCTGTATGACACCGTGTATATAGTTCATATACTATATGATTGTAGTTTGTCGTCCTCATGGTGCTTCACTTGTGTACTCGAACGCCCCACCCGAAGCTTCCCTCTATCTTCTTCCTACATACCAAGTTTCCTGTAGCGATGCCAATCACTTTTGTCACACAATGCCTTGCTTTATTAAGCCGTTTGGGACGCCGTTGTGAACCACAGTTTGAATCGCCACATTACAGTTTCTTCACACAAATGGATTTTCTTATTCTTATCTTCATTCGTGCTTAACTTGTTGAACTTTATTCCTGGCCTATGGATTAAGTATGACTATACGTCCGCAAAAAACTGCCGGTCTCCTATTCTATCTATCTATATATGTAGCGCGCATTGCACCTATGTGTTGAGGGCCACGTACTGCTTGCATTAGGCATTATTAGGAAACCACACAACATCCATCTTGACGAGTTTCAGATGGACAGGGAGCCTGTCAATAGTGCTAATTCCGGTCGAAGCTGGGTAGTGGACATGGAGGAGATGCTAGTGAAAACTGACCTGTTTGGGGAGATGGCACGTTGGAGCAAGCCCTCCATCTACCGCGTGCCGGAGTGGGTCAAGAATATGACAACCATCAGCCAGGCTGCCTACAGGCCGTCGTTGGTGTCTCTAGGTCCCTTCCACCATGGCGAGGGTCACCTCGCCGACATGGAGGAGCACAAACGCCGAGCGGTGCTGCACATAGTCAAGCGGTCCGGCAAGCCGCTCAGTCAGTTCATCGCCGCGATTGACGGGGTCGCAGATGAGCTACTGGACGCTTACGATAATCTGGAAGAGAAATGGCGCAAAGCAGAGAGACACCTCTTTGTGAAGATGATGGTGCTAGATGGGTGCTTCTTGTTGGAGATGTTGAAGGGGGTTTTAGATAAAGAAGCACCTCGTGATTACGCAACCAACGATCCAGTCTTCAGCGTGCATGGCATGCTCTGTTTGTGGGTAGGCCTCCGGTGTGATATGCTCGTAATTGAGAACCAGATTCCTCTTCTTGCATTGTATAAGCTAGAAGAAATTTGGCGCGGCACGACACTTCTGGTATGTACATTTATTTAGTGCACTTTATGTAAATTTAGCACACTTTCATAATACAATACCTCCTTAAATATACTATAATCTGTATCAAGTTATGATATATTATTGTTGGGTTTAGTCCCACATCGGAAATTGATGTTGGAGGAGCACAACATAAAGGTGGGGGCAGTCCTCACCCATCAGGGCTAGTCTTTTGGGTTGAGTTAGGCCCAAGTTCTTGTCGTTGTGGACTCCGTTGGACCTAGGCCTATTGAAGCACCGGCTCAGGGGGTATAATTCCCAGGCTAGATTCCGCTGTGCTCACTAACAATTATCAATTACTAAGTCACTTTGATTTCTTTGATACATCCATTTTGTTGTGAATCAAGATAGAACGTAGATCTAGATGAATAGCAAAATATATATAACAAAAAAGTCAAAGCGACTTATAATTTAGAATGGAGAGAATACTCTATAAGTGTTTTTATGTTTGAGTTGCTCTATCTATGTGATTTTTAGTATGTATTTAGTTGAAACCTTAGCTTAAGTTGTATCAATTTTTACTTTCACAACTAGATTATGCAACTTCTCCTAGTGATGTGTGGTTCTCCTAGTGTTTTAACATTCAACATTTAGTATAAACTTTGCCAACCAAATGTCTCCTAGTGGATTCTGTGCTATAACTAGTGGTAGTATATTATTACTGCTTAAAAGTATTCGGAATAGGAGGATACTGTTTCGGTGACATCAGTTAATATACATTTTTGGAATCTTAACATGTCATCTTAATCTTATTAGTTGTTGTAAACCTTTCTATCCACATGTAAGTTCTAATAACACATATATGGATTAACGTGGAGACTCACTTGAGGACATTCCAGCTAGCTGGTATCTCAAGATTCGTATTATGATGATTCGCATTGAAATGATTCAACTACATTAATTATGATTGAGCGATATATACCATTAATATTGGTCATATTGTAACCTAACCATTAAAATATGTTCATCTAACAATACACATACGCTCTACTTTGCTCATAACACCATCTAGCCCATGCACACCATATTGCCCCAAAATGTCTCTCTCCCACTCACAAGAATGCAGCCCCTATTCAGCTTTCCGTTCTCATTTTCCTTCCTGAAGGACATGTGGCTCACCATATGATAGAAAACGTTGGGTAGATAAATGCAATTCAGGCGGGCCACTCAAGTTGTGACTACCGACGGGTTCGGATGGAGAGGTGATGATGAAGGGTGGTGGGGCCGGTGAGTAGAACGGCGGTGTTGGTTGGCAACTGGGAATGTGGGGCCAGTGCACAGCCAGATCTAGAGCACACATCCATGGAATCAGGCTAACCGGCCCCACAGTATGATTCCCACTCCTAGCTACCCTAATTGGAATCCCTTCATCTCCTCTACCTTCCTATGACCTTGAATCCAAAAGTGGTGCAGACTCTCCCTAAGTTGTAGCTTCAGCCAAAGAATCTTTCTCATGGGAGATGGTAGCCCTTTGTGCCAATATCTAGTTAATGGTGCATGAGCCAAAGTAGCATCAGGATTCTCATGGTAAATGTAGCTTTCAAGGCTGCCTAAGGCAGTGTAGAGCTAGCCACGCAAGAAGCCACTGGCTCATGAGGGCACACCTTTATGATGATGGCACAAAGGAGAAGACATCATAGATGAAGAAACTAATGCATTACATCAATTGATGAGGGAGAAGGATGGCACCTAGAATGTTGTTAGACCTTCCATGGAAGAGGCATGCGCTAGTTTTCTTAGGGTGGGAACACATCAATGATGAAGGCGCACACCAATGTTTCCAATACTAAACATAATCATACCAAATGTCCATTGTCCTTCACCCCTTTCGCATTTCCACGAGGAAGGTGTGAACCATCTCATCCATCCTTTGCACATACAACACATACTTAGTATCAAGTTTCATGCCCCATTTTTTTTGAAGCACCTTCCTAACAGCCAAGGTGCTATGTCTTAGCCTCCATAGACAATGCATAACTTTTGGTGGGCATTCAATCTTCCAAAGCTGCTTCTAGAAACCATCCCTTCCTCGACTTCCCTCATATCCCCTAGCCTAGCTCTCTCTATGCTTTCTTGCCCCAGTTGCTTTGTGCACTTATAAGTAGATGATACTAATAACTGACGGTTGTTGTCATAGTGCCAACCCATTGCATCCTCCATTTCGACATGAATGAATGGGTTGTGACTAGATTATCCTGATGACATCCTCTCAAAAGGTTAGGGACAGGAGTTGAGTGTCCCATTGTTAAATTATCAGGTCAATTAGCTCCTTCCATGCTACAGTAAATTAGTTCCCCTTGGAGTAATTAACTTCCAGATCACATCCCTAGGGAGCCACGGGTCTGCCAATTCTTGAGTTTCACTCCATTATTATTCCCCATCCTCCAATTCACCCCCTCCTTGAGAACTTTGATTCATTGCAAAATACTTCTCCATGTGTACAAACATTCTGCTTTTGAGGAATGGATACAAGAAGAGATATAGCCTAGATATATTACGAGTCAATTCCACTTGTTTCCCCAAGACTTGGACCATGGGCATGTTTATTTGTATGAAGTACATCTAGGAGCCATGATTGGAAACAAACCGTGTTATACTCATGTGTACCATGAAGGTATCAATCGGGCATACTTGGGGGCTTTCAAGTCCTTGCCCTTAGGCCCGCTTCATAACATTCAAAGACAACGATGCGGTTCAAATATTTGTTATCTTCTTGATTAGGCGGCATTGGGTATATAGCGTAGTCTTTAGGCATCGAAAACTGAAAACCCCAACTGAAAACCCGAATCTGCCCGAACATTAGTTCAGGTGAAAATATTTCCTCTCAACCAAAATCCTTGATCCCCAAAAACTCGACATATTATCCAAAACCCAAAACCTTAGACAAGAATGCAGCGGACGATGTGGCTGGCCGTATGATGCACCCATGCGGAGGGGCGACCGCCTGTGGATTTATAGCTAGGGCACGGGGGCGTCAGCGCCGCCTCCGTGGCCAGCCGGGCTCAACGTCGGTGGCCGTTCCCTGCAGGGTTTGCTGCGCGGCAGCTCGTCTACTAGTGGTGATGGGTGGATATGGTGGTGGTCTTTGGCGCCATGAAGCGGGAGGGATAGAGAGGGAGAGGTGCGGGTGAGCGAGAGAGGCCATGAGCGATAGGGACTGAGAGGAAGAGGGACGACATAGGCCCTACTCGTTGATCTACTAGTGAGTGACACAGGCCGTGAGGGCCTGAGGTCTTGGTGAACATGAATGGCGGGTCAGGTGGGGTCAGTGAGAGCCAAGGCCAAAGAGGGTCGGTCCAGGGTTGAGAGTTTCACTTATATACATATGTTATTAGATGGGATGCTAGTGGGCTAAACAATTTCAGGGCTCCTTTAGTGATCTGCGGGGGTGGGGGGGGGGAACTAGGATCTACCTCCAAACCCGCTACGGTTTAGGTATCCGAACCAAAAAACCGTGGGTCCAAAACTATACACAAAACCAAAAATTGCTGGACCTAAAACCAGTGTATACCTTTACACAGGGGGATGGGCATCCTACTTCCACCTTCTTGGCATCCCCTTTTGCGGTCCTTTCTTCTTTTTTGAAGGGTTTCATCCCTCTCCTCCATTGGGACTACTTTGGTTGCCTTTGGAGGGTTTGTCTTGGGCCTCTTCCTTGTCCTACAATGAATTTTTCAGGGGCGGTGAGAGGTCCATATCCGCTGGGTGACCTCTTATTTCTTTTTGGTCCTACAAGTTCATGTGCCTCCCATATTTCATGTCCAAGTAGTGCTTTAGGCTTCTACTTTCTTCTTTCGTGTCTGGGACTCATCTTGGACCATAGGATTCATTGGCTTTCTAAGTATTCGGTCCATGAATTACCCTCTACTCTCTCTTTTCATTCCTCCCGTGGTTGAGGGTTGCTGGCCTTCAGAAGGGCCATTCCTCTAAATGTCCTCTATCAGTCCCTATGGTTCTTACTTGGCCTGAGGCGCCCCAAGCAAGTGGTACCTTTCCTGGTTACTGAATCACTTCCAATGGAGGCTACCAACTGCTTTGGCAACAATATGTGTTTTACTGGAATATTTTAAGGTGTCCATTCATTTTAGATTACACAAGTCTAGTCTTTGCTCCTCAACTAGATTTTCTATCTTTTGCATATATACCATACTATACCGAACACAAAATTGATGATGGTCAATTTTATTAAATAATGTTTTACTTAATTATTAGAACAGCACTATATAAACTTATATTTATGATCATAAGTAGTAACATGTATGCCACCTTGGCTCTTATACTATCTCCTTGTTAACCATGATCATAGAGCGCGAGAGACATCAATAATTTGGTGCTTAATTTTGTGTGGGACCCACTCGGAGACAAAGATAAGCAAACGGAACGCATTGTCGACGACAAACTGTGTCTCCACCCACTGGACATTTATCATAAACACTTCTGTGGTCTCCATCCGGCCACACAAGGAACGCAAATGAAGTGGGAACCGAGCATGCACTGTGCTGTAGAACTCAAAGAAGCAGGGATCCATTTGAGGAAGTGCAACAACACTAATGTCATGAATTACAAAAGTCGTCTGCTTAGCTTACCAACAATCCCCATTGACCATGATGGCACTGCGAAAATCTTTCTTAATATGATGGCGTTTGAACGGCTGCATAGTGATGCCGGGAGTGAGGCGACAGACTATATGATCTTCATGGACAACATCATTAACTCTGAAAGAGATGTGGCACTGCTGAGATCCAAAGGGATCATCAGAAACTTGTTGAGCAGCGACAAGGAGACGGCACAGCTGTTCAACAACCTTAGCAGAGGGGCGGTGTTAAACCCATACAGCAGGCTGCATGAAATTCGTCGAAAGGTGAATGCACATTGCAGGAGGCCTTGGAACAGGTGTTGGGCCATCTTCTGACACACCTACATGAGGAACCCATGGGTTTTCATTTCCCTCATGGCTGCTGCAGTCCTCCTCATCGCCACCCTGCTGCAGACCATCTACGCTGTCATGGATTTCTACAAACCCTGAAGGACAGAGCATGCTTCCACTACCAGAAAATGGATATTTTGTGAAAGGAGTGATTTTTCATGAGAGTGAAAAATAAACTCTCATGAAAACTAATATTTTCATGAGAGTGATGTAAATCCCGCCACGAAAACATGATTTCATGAGAGTACTCCACACAACGTCATGAAAATCAGTTGTTTTTCGTGAAGGTTTCTCTCACGAACATACAAAAGTCTCACGAAATCCATTCGTGATGGTTTACTCTCACGAAAAACACCATAAAAACAGTCATGAAAACAGCGATGCAAACTTGGTGGCAATATACATTCGTGAAGGTCAACTCTCATGAAAATATCAAAGTCTCACGAATTCTATTCATGAAGGCTTACTCCCACGAAATACCATAAAAATAGTCATGAAAACACCAATTCAAACATGGTGACATTATCCATTCGTGAAGGTGACCTCTCATGAAAATACAAAAGTCTCACGAAATCCATTCGTGAAGGTTTACTCTCACGAAATATCAAAAAAAAAAAAAATCGATCCACGGAAACACCAATGCAAAACTTGGTGGCAATATCTATTCGTGAAGGTGAACTCTCATGAAAATATTAAAGTCTCACGAAATCCATTAGTGAAGGTTTACTCTCATGAATACCATAAAAACCACTCATGAAAAACACCGATGCAAGACATGGTGGCAACATCCTCGTGAAGGTTTACTCTCACGAAAATACCAAAGTCTCTCACGAAATAAATTCATGAAGGTTTACTCTCACGAAATACTATAAAAATCACTCATAAAAATACGGATCCAAATATGGGTTGCTATTTTTCAATAGAAAAATAATTCCTAAATACCTAAAAAAATTGAAGAACACGAAAAAAGTTTTTTTTTTATTTTAATCTACTGCAGTGAAATTTTGTAACTAGTCTTTCTCCCTCGTACTAACTCCAAATGTGGTGATTCTTTTTCCTAAATGTTTCTAAAATCATGCTCTATCAATTTATCGTGTTCTTGTAGCTATTACTTCTTTTCATATTTTTATGTGACTTTGTTATATCAATTCAAAATTTGGATTTCAAAAAGTGACAAATCTAGGCAACATTTTGAAGGAGTAAAGATTCGGTCAAAAAGTCATGAACACAAAAGTTGTGCATCTCATCAAGATCTACAATATGTATTTTGGTCATTTTTTCCATCCAACAAAGTCATGTTAATGTTGTTCACAAATTTTAGATATCTCTCTCATAGTTTCATAAACTATAGGAGAGATATTTAAAAATTTGTGAACAACATTATCATGACTTTGTCGGATGAAAAAAATGAGCAAAATACAAAATATAGATCTTGATGAGTTGTACTTTTATGTCCATGACTTTTTCGACTGAAGTCATCTATTAACCCAAATTTTTGTTTAATGTTGTCAAAATTTGAAATTCAAAATATGTATCATTTAAACAAACTCATTTGTAAAAGGACCAATACATCAAATATACACCTCAACGAGTTCTACAATTTTGCTTTTTATGACTTTGGCATTTGAAACACAAAACACATCAGAAAATATAAAGTTTTTATAAATTGAAATTAAAATTTTATTTTTATGAAGGTAGACTCTCACGAAAAACTGCTCTTCTAATTTTCGTGGACTGAAACCGGGTTCCCAACCCTCACGAAAAATTGCTCTCCTCATTTTTGTAGACTGAAATTACGTTCCCGCCACAGCCCGCCTAACGATTCGCATTGGCGCCTAAGGGAAAACAGCCCGTGAACAGTTTTTTCATTTTTTTTGGCCCAAATACACCCGATGGACAGACACCACCCCAAACCCTATCCCTCCCTCCCCCCAGTCGCTCCTCACCTCCTACTCTCGGTCGCTCCCGCAGCCTCACGAGCGCCGTCACCAGGAAAAAAAAAACGCCGCCGCCCATGGTGCTTCACTCGCCGCCATGCTAGCCTTCTTCTGCCGCCGGCGTCCTAGCCATCAGCGGGATTCACTCGCCGCCGTGCTTCACTCTCAGGTCGCCACCACTACCCGGCGGGAGGCCCCATGGCCGTGGTGCTTCGCCCGCCGGCGTCTAGCCAGCAGCGACGCCGCCCTCTCCGGCCGCCGCTGCGCTCCTCTCGGGTCGCCGCTGCTGCCCAGCGGGAGGCTCCTCGTGCTCCTGGATGGTCGTCGCTATACTTCTCTTCTGATTCAACATGTACGTGCTTCGTTATCACAGATCTGCATCACACATGTGCTTCATTCTCACAAATCTGCATGGTCGTCGCTATACTCAGGCACAGCCACATCTTCGAGCCCTTGTGATTAGTCATTGTGCTTAGCTCTTGCACAGTTGCACAGTATGCCGCATGCATAGTTGAAAATCCTATATATAGTTACCCTTTTAATTGTTATTTATAAGCTAGTAGAAGTGAATGAAAGAAGGGTTTGCCAATTTGGCCCCCTCGCTTTAGAGTCTAGCAACGCCACTGGTTATGAGGATGCGTGTTCAATATATACTAGAATATCATGCCCTGATGTTTGATGGTATGCTATGGAAAAAAAAATGTTATTTGTGGCTTGCTGTCCATTGCAAGATCTGGACTGATTGGTTATGGGGCTATGAAAATCTAGCAACTGTTGGTTATGCAGCCATTTTTTCTGTGTACTCCTTCCAGTTCCAAAACTAATGACTTGTCTCTCAAAATGGCACTATGCAAGCTGTGACTTGACTGTGCAAGGTGAATGTCAATGTGCTCTGATTTGCTTTCCTGCATGTTGACTGTGCAAGGTGAATGTTAGTACTTCTGTTTACGTACTAGGATGAAGTCATTTATTACTTCTTGTAGCTATTATTTACTTGACTGTAGTTTTTTTCATGTTCTTGTTAGATTATGTATAAACAGAAGTACTTAGTACATACCTTTTTTTACAGCTCTGATCTGCGCCCTGGATCCCGCCTCCACTCTTGAGCTCTGTCGAAGGCAAAGGTTTAAGGAGTAGAAGGCAGCAGCAAGGTCAAGCTAGTTTGGGGAGAAGACAGCAGTGACGCCGAACTGAGGATTCAGGGTCGCCGATCTGGGCTTCTGCTTCAATCCAAGTGAGGTAACAAAGCTTCATCTTCCCCTCAATTTTCTGTTGCACTGAACTCAATTGGCATCCTTGTTTCTTTTTCTTTAAATCGTAGCCTCTCGCCTGATTGACATTTCATTTCGGTACCGTTTATAACTGCTAAACATATCGCATGGAGAGTCAGTGTCGCAGAAGGCAATAGTCGGGATGTTACCCAGAGCAGACTCCTTGATTGGCTGGTGGTCGGTCCTTGGGTAAGTAAGGATTAGCAGACGAGGCTCACTGAAGGAGGTCTGCAGCTGATTGGTGAAGGTACCAGGGGGTGCTGCTTGGGGTGCTGATTGCGGTGCTGCTCCAGCTCCAATTCCTACTGGTGATGGCTGGGATCAAACTGGGCCCCTGTACCTGTGGATGGTGTGGTTCCTCCCGTCGTTGCTGCAACTGGTTGGGATGAAGCAGCCCAGCCCCTGCCCAAGGCTGGTAGTAGAAATAGTGTTATCATTCAGATGTTTTCTGTGGTTTATTAAGTTTTATTCCAAAGTATGAATGACCAAAGTCAGGCGGCATCTTTTGTAGCTAACTAGCTATGCTTTCTAGTTGAACCTGTGCCCCTGTTATGTCTTTTAAAAGTGCTGCTATGGAAGAGCTTATGAAGACCTTTGTGTTTTCAGTTGAATGAACTAGAAATTAGTGAGAACACATCCGAGAAGAAATTAGTGACAACATGTCAACATGCCAGTTTTGAGTAAAATGTAGGGGGCACTCAACTTTTTTCACCATCAACCATTCCTGTTAAATACTTAAATCTAATGAAGTAATCTGTTTATTTGAGATCAATTGTAATGTTGGTGGGTGTCAATAAGAATCAGTAGCTTGTTAGTATTGCAATCAGCTCTCCCATTCCCACGGCTGTTAAAGCCACTTTCAATATGATGAAATAAAATGTTGTGTACTACTGTGTATAAATGCATTCGTATTTTGTTTCAGGCTAACTACCGTGCAAGAACACAACTACCTGAGAATTCTAAAGATCTAGATGCACATGCATTGTATGTCATAGAACGTGGAATGGCCCATGGCAGAGTGCCAATAGGTGATGGTTGTGTGGACAAGGAAGCACTTGCAGCAACAGCTAAATCTCGTTGTTCTTCATCAAGAACCTTTTGGCTTCTTTTGCTAACCAGCCATGCTTGCACATGCTTTAAACACTTGGATAGAGTAAGTATGTGTATGTGCTGGAACCTTGTCCTTCTTTTGGTGTTGTAGTAATATTGAAAGGTTAGGACTATGTGTTGGAACTTATCATGTTGGATGTCTAAGACATCCTTTTTAGTGTAGTGGTTGGACACTTGGATGGAGTTAGAATGTAGTGCAATTGGAATCATATATATGCATTATATGCTTGTTGGATTGACATTTGGATCATGTGTGTATTTAAAATTTGGTTTGAGCAGCTCTGTTATGTAATTTTCATGATAGGCATTGACACTCATGAAAATGTACTTTTTGTGATGGTACGGACATATTTTTTGTGATGGTGTGCTCTCATGAAATACTATATTTCCTGTTAAATTTTTAAACTCTCACGAATTTCATTGCATGACTGTGACTCTCATGAAAATACCATAACTCTCATGAAATAATTCCATGACATTGAGCTCTCACGAAATACTATAAGTCTCACGAAATAACTTGGTGACGGTGGCCCCTCACGAAATGCCACAAGTCTCACGAAATAACTTCATGACGGTGTCCTCTCACGAAATACTATAAGTCTCACGAAATAACTTGGTGGCGGTGGCCTCTCACGAAATGTCATAAGTCTCCACGAAATAACTCGCGACGGTGGCCTCTCACGAAATATCCAAAAAACCGCCATGAAAATAGCGATGCAAATATGACGGCAATGATCTTTTTATGAGAGTGACCGTCACGATGAACTCTCATGAAATTAATCCGTGGCGGTGAACTCTCATGAAAGTGTGTATTTTATGAGTCTAATCTTGTGACAAGTTATTCGTGACGGTGTACTCTCACGCATTGTTTTCATGAGAGTAAAAAACCGTTTTTAGGTGTTTTTTTTTCACTCTCACGAAATCTCAGTTTTCGGTAGTGTTCACACGATAATTCCACAAGCCTGATTTCTATCTTAACTGTATACATGAACATGCATGTTCTCATTCATCAAACTTGAACTCTGTATCCGGTCTATACATACTGTTTGTGATGCAGTACATGCATGTAATTTGGTGAGTAAACTTGTGTGGCATAGTATGAACCTGCAACATATATGATGTTTATGTATATGAATCATTCAGTAAGTGGAATACAAAATTTTTAATGTCTCCAACAAACTCTTCTACCCAAGAACAGAACCTACTCCGTATGTATATAAATAAGGTTCGATTAGGGTCAATTTGGTATAGCTCAATTTCAAAACTCATGGGCTGGAGCTTAGAATGTATGGACCATAGTATACCTATTTTAATGTCTCCATCAAACTTCTACCCCGAGTAAAAATAAGTAGTGTAATTTCGTGATAAATTTAATGTCTTCATCAAACTTCCACCCAAGTAAAAAAAAAAACAAAACTAATATGTATACGGACAAGGTTCAATTAGTGTTAATTTGGTAATTAGTATAGCTTTAGTTTCAAAACTATGCTGAAGCTTAGAATGTAAAGACGACAATGATATATCCATTAGGTAGTTTCACCATCAAAGATACAGACAATAACAGATTCCTGGGGCATTGTGTGAGATTCAAAGGCAAAGATGAGCAAATTGACCTCCAAAAAATTCTAAGTTTAGTATTTATAGTCGAACACGTACGGGCCTTGCCTGTGCCTCTTGGGCATCGGTCTTTTTCTAAGGCGGGTTTTTTAATTAGGAGGTCTACCTCCGAAAAATGTATGCCTACCTGTAAATAGATTTTATTAGGCGGTTCTTTTTCTGCCTTCGTAAATCGATTTTATCAGGCAGGCAATCCTGACAGCCTTCGTAAATGAAAACGTCCATCTCCAAAAATCCCCATGCAATCCTTACCCAGTGTGGAAAAATATTTGGAAGACCAAGTGCGGAATAAATTAAGGGAGTTGCTATATCTCTTTCACAAGAAAAGTAACCAACATTTCTTGCAACGTGAAAAGCCCTTGGATGTGCATCAAACGGTCACAGCTGTTGATTGTCTTGTCTCTATTACGGACATGCTACGGGTCCGTGAATGAACCCGCTAAATTAACCCAGCCAACTACCGGGCCCGCCAAACCTTAATGGGCACATGATCCGACACCCGTTAACTCAAGTTGGTGGTCATTTGGGCCAAAATGACACTATCGGCCCAATAAAAGCGGACATAGAGTATACATAAAAAATTACAACTCTGCCATTGGTGGCTTTGCCTTCTAGGAGGACTACAACGAAGCTGTAGACATCGCTACAAATTAGAACTCTGCCATTGGTGGCTTAGCCACTAAGTTCTAGGAGCACTACATCGATGCTATAGACATCACTCTTTTGATGTGAGTTGCTGGGTCATGTAGTATTCCAGTTCCAGGTAGCCCTGCGTAGATTCAAATAAATTGGATGTGTTAATTAGTGAGTGTACTGTCAAGTTAGGATGAAAGCAGCTCGACATGTTAGCATGCATGCCATAACAAACATTTTGTCTCATACAGTGATATAAAGTGATAGCTCACTAGTGCATAGTTGCCCTTGCCCTTCCTCACTGTATGTTACCAGCAATGACAGGCCAAAGTCTGAAACCTTTGCAGTCATCTTCTCGTCAAGGAGAATGTTAGTGGACTTCACATCTCTGTGGCATGGTCATGGAGGTATGCTAGCCCTCTAGCTGAATCCAGAGCAATCTTGAGCCTCCTGCTCCAGTCTAACTGTATTCCATTCATACCTAGTGATGATTCACAGAAATTGTAGCCCAAAAATCAAGAGATTTTAATCAAGAGATTTTAATCAAGAGGCATAATTATAACAAAATGTAACTAATAAAATGAGATGAGAAACTTACCATATAAGGCCTTGCTTAGTGTTCCATTGCGTATGAACTTGTAAATTTTTAATGTAAAAACCAAAAGACTATGCAAACAAGATCAATATCTATCATACTGTACATTAGTTATTCAATCAGAACACAAATGCAGTATTCAACTTGAAGGCAAGATAATTGAGTGCAGATAAATATTGCTAGACTATGGAAACACATTTACAAGCACCTCAAATCATGAATCAGACTGGATAGCAATTCTTGGATTCATACCTTGTTGCAGCAACAAATCATCCGCTTCACACCAAGGGTGAAAGCAAGGAGAGCATGCTCACGCAGTCTGGCCATCCTTGGAGATACCAGCCTCAAAACCACCAGTGGTGGAGTCAATGATAAGAACAAAGACAGTCAGCTGGGAAAATGCGGTGATCATATTCTTGATGAAGTCACGATTGTCAAATACACCTAAAAGACATAACAGTTTGCACGACAAAATCAACATCCTTTAGATTGTCTCAAACAAAAACATGACCAATGCCTTATATTAGAGACACACGCGAGACATTGTGAGTTACGATTTCATCCAGCTCTTCCTGTCTTGTTCATGAGGTTCTTGTTTAGATGTATTGGTGCACATTCTAACCGCTGCATTATTACACTCATGCACCGATGTGGTACAATAAAGGTATATGTAACAGTAAAGACATGATGGTAGAAACAACATTGTAAGCCAAAAGCACACGATTAGCTATAATGGCTGCCTAGGCCAACAAGCCCATGGACACATCAACTAAACGTAACAATGGCAAGTCCTTGTCATCAAATTGTACTTACAAAGTGAATTTTGGCAGTGGATACTTGTAGGTGTCTACTAGCTCCATCATTAAGTCAACCAAGTTGGAGAATGGGCTATCAAGAACCATTCCTCGCAATTGATGGATCCTCCGCTCCATACATTAGACCGAAAATAATAAAGATAAGAGTCAAAGGACGAATGTGCCTTAACAGGTCCATTTCAAGACAAACAAGATTCACAAGCTAAACACCATCCATGTCCGACATGTCCTAGAACAAATAAGAGAGTCATGACCTAGCACAAAGGACAAAATATAAGATAAAAACATTGGGTAGGGAACAAAGATAAGCAATACAATACAATACAAGGCAAAATAGAAGACACAATACAAAGGGCATGACAAGGGACTATACAAAGACAATCAACAAAAAAAAAAATATAATATAAAGTACAAGACAAGGGACAATCCAAACACAACCGTAGGTCCCTTTATGATGACTTAAGCATCTCGGCCTCGAGGGGCCTAACGGCCCACTCGGCCTCGGGGTTTAAAGTGTTATTTTCAAAAGGCGCCTTCGCCGCAAGGTTTATATAGGTAATCAAGCGATGTCATTTTGTACTTTGTTGTCTTGTATCGCAGGTCCCCTGCTTGTTTTTAAACAATTTGTTTTTATTACAAGGGACAATACAGGGGAGAAAACATCGGACATAAACAAGGTTCTGAGAATTAACAATGTCATTTTGTACTTTGTTGTCTTGTATCGCAGGTCCCCGCTACGTACTATGAGGTCTTGTATCGCAGGGACCCCTGTGATGACTTTTGCTCCTCGGCCTCGAGGGCCTCGCCCACTCGGCCTTAAAGCGAATGGCTTACATTCGCTAAAAAAGCCCGGCACTAAGTTCTTATAGGGATTCCAATAATGTCATGGCAGTTTGAACATTGTATCTTGTTTTAACAAATTTTATTGATTACAAGGGACAATACAAGAACAAAGAGGTGCCAAAAACAAGATTACAGTTTTAACATTTTTTTGCAGGTCCACATTGAAGGAGTTAATGAAATGGAAGATCTAGATTTTTTAATGCAAATTGGAAGACGACAAGAGAAGAGGGGTGAAACACGAACACGGGAATATGAACAAGAACACATGAGTGATTCCGAAAGCAACGCCAAGGAAACCGAAGGAGCATCTCGTGGAGGAAGAAACTCACTTGTGATCGCCCTTCCCTCCCTCCCTTGTGAGGAAGTAGGGCGGGGGCCTCCCCTCCCCCGCCTTCTCCTTTCTCTCTATGCTTACAGTGGATGGGAACGGAGTAGAATGTGAATGAGGAGAGGGGGGAAACGCTAAGGCCAAGAGGATCTATTTAAGCAGCAGGGAGTGCACAGCACAGAAGGACAAGATTTGAACGATTTTACCACAGCGGACAAGAGACAATTAACAATTTTTTTCTATGAAAAACAAGGACAAAAGAGGGTGGTGTCCTAGCACAAAGCACAAATACAAATTTGAACAATTTTACCACAGCGGACAAGAGACAATTAACAAATTTTTTTCTATGGAAAAACAGACAAAAGAGGGGTGGTGACCTAGCACAAAGGACAAGATAGAGATTTATATATTTGTACCACAAATCACAACTAACAATCTTTTTCTATGGAAAGACAATGACAAATTAAATGTGTGTGTTCTCACAAAAAACAAAACAAGAGACAATTTTTTCTATGGAATGACAAGGACAAAGTATAGATGTGTTATCTCACAAATAACAAGAAACCAGAATAGTTGGATTGCATCTAAAAGAATGAGCAATGCACAATGATGGAATTTCTCCTCAGTTTTGCCCAGCTAACCAGAATAGTAGTGAGTGTATTAAAAGATTTTGTGCGTGTACCATGAACTGTTGTAGGACAATTTCAGTTTCCCTTGCAGTCAAACACAACAAATAAGATCAGAACCTTCGGCCCAAATAAGCATTTACTACCAGTTACCAAATATCTACATTGTGTAAAGGAATATATATCTCAGTGAACTGCATATTGAGCACTAGCAACTGTGTTCTTCAATAACTCAAAGAAACACTACCTATTAATTGCGTGAAGGAACCGCCGGACATTAGCTCCCTACATCTCATCAACTAACTGCACAAAAGATTTATAGCAAGGTGGCACCTGAAATTAGCAATAAAAACGACGTCGGACCAATATAGAAAAAGACAGATTTGGTGTAACAAACATATCAGATGTTGGCACTTCCACGTCTCTACTCATGAATTAACAACATATTGCATATGCTCACAACTAGAATTGCAAGTGCCCGATACTTGCAATTTACACTAGAGCGCATTTGCAATTATGTAAGCATATTTAAAACTTCAGTTTAGTGTTTCCCATAACAATTCAAGATCAGAAAGAAAAATGGGCCACTATGAGAAGATGAACAAATCTTTTATGGTCCCAAATGATAGATCTTTGGTAAGCTAAAAGTGCACAATGACAAGTCCTATGGATCCATGCAATTCTAAAACTAAAAATATGGTACAGTCAGTAGTTGTAAAGCTCGACAGCTACCATTTCAATCTAGACAGACAAAGCTGCATACTTTACAGCTACAAATCAGTAAAGGAATGATAACACACCTACAGCAAAAACACAACAACCTCCTAACATTTCTCGAGGCCCAGGCTGTACACGTAAGAGGAATAACAGGCATGAAATTGGATGGAAAGGTAAGAAACATGGAAATGAGCAAAAAAAGATAGGAAGTAACTAACGTTATGAGCCGGGCAAGCCATCAAATTCAGTGGGAAAGGCAATTCATTCCTATGGTCCAATACTTGGCAAGGCATGTCACTGAACTCCCCTTCCTAGTACTGCAGAAAATGCAAAACAAACAACCACTTAGATCATCTAAAACAAAAATATAAAATGACAAGGAAATTGGTCCGATAGCAGCATATTACATATATTCAAAACTAAAATTGTGTGGTTGGATACTTGCAATTTACATTGTAGCTTACTACTGTAACCACAAAGGGATATCTCTAATCAACTACTTAACAAGACAAGCCTCAAAATCCATGCCTACACTTGAGGGGTTCCAATAATTAACAATTCATAAATGATGAAGCATATGCATCTACTTAACATTTTAAATGTAACCACTAAGATACCCCAAGTATAGGTCACCGCAAAGTGACCATAACTTAAAAGACATTGCATCGGCCTGTTTGTTGTTGAGCATATGACCGCTATGTTTAGTTCACTAGAGAGGAGAGATGGGTGTTCCCATGAGCTAAGACACACCAATCAAGCGTGGTCACTAGGCAATCAGGGGGGGGCACCAACAACTATCTTGCAAAGACAAACAAGCACAAACAGCACCCATGAATAGAACATGCCCAAAAGGACAAGGACAATTGCATGCTCTAAGTGATCTAAAAATATTGATAAACTTTTATTTATAAAAGACCAGATATTGCACATGTTACACACCATAATTACAGTGAATGTAGTGTGAAATTTACTACTAAAAAAATGTGCAATCATGAAAATGGTGCTTCTACATAAAGGAATAAAATATTCAATATCTGGTATGAAAGGACAACATAATGTTTTCTTAGTTCTAGTGGTTTTTCCTCAGCAGCCTTTCTCCCTAGTACAGAAGCCCTACTAGTGTCATGAGTAATAGCCCCTACAGTTTAGCTCAGCTTTAAAAGTAACCTCGCACACAGCCCAATACACAAATTTGTAAATTAAGTGAAATTTTCTACCCCTAACACAGCTTCATTTGGTAACAACTTTCATGTGTAACAAAGAAATAAAGCAAGCCACACGTATTTACATATGCAAGTAACAAACTTCCATTAGGCCACCTTTTTAAGTTCAATGACAGATGGGCGGCCGCCGCAGAGAGGGCTGGGTCCCGAAGGATGGGGGCTGCAAGGTTCCAATTAGTGCTTGGTCATGATTGGAACCTTCCAGCCGCCCATAATGGATCACAAATCAACTCATGTACCATTTCAAGGAAAACCTTTTTTTCACACAAGAAGCTGCTATACATCAGCTCACCAAAGTCAACAAAAATCACTATTTCAAACAATAGTGATAAAGTTATTTACAAATAATAGATATTGCACATGTTACAAACAGTAATTGCAATATTTGAAGTGTGCAATTCACTACTAATAAATGTGCAATCAGGATAAAGTAACTTTGAAATTAACATACATCAATACACTCGCATTTGGTACTGTGGTGTCGGACTGAGAAGTTATATTCTCAAAATGAACTAGTACAACTAATTTCATAAAATCCAGTATTCAGTTGCATAGCTCTTCCATTCCAGCAGGATTGATCGATACATATAGGCAGCTGTGATTCACCACAAACTTTTGAACAAGATATAGGAGCTAACAAAAACCAAACTTGGACAAGATTAGAAGATACAGCAGCTACGCGTCAAGCTAACAATCTTGGCGTGTATATACCTGTTCCTAGGCGACTCTCACGGAACTAAAGATCCATTCATGTTCTTCAGCTAGTGCCTTGCCATAAAAGCAGTTGAACTGAATTAGACTTTAAGCCATGCTAAAAATAAATTGAATCTCAGTAGGAGCTCCAATTCATTACCAGCAAGTAATCTCTTCTCTTATAATAAAATAAAGCTTTCTGCCAAGATCAGGGACTATAGCAATGTTTCCTAGTTATTCAGATATGAAAAACACTAGTAAAATTCTTTAGGTAGAGTTTTTATGATACAATAATATTTCGAATATCACCATCACCATAATTTGATTAATTGATCTGATACAATAAACACTTAAATGGAGTAATCTATTATAAATCTAATTAACTAGAGAAGAACGACACCATTTTTAAGTGTGTGATCACCATATTCCAATGATCTGCATCTATATGACAAAACAAATGGTATCCAGATGAGAGGAGGAATACCTTACGGTTGGATCTTGGATGTGCAGGTTCGAGAGTGGAAGTTACAGATCTGCCACTTCATGCCAGAACGAGGATGATTGCTGATGGACATTGCCATAACATGTCTCTTGCAACCTGTATCAAATCTGCCACTTCAATAAATTATAAGAATATGCATACAATGCAATAGCCAGGAGATCTAGAGGCAGGAATACTCCTATGTACGAGAAATCAGGAAGTGTTGACTGAACAAAAATAGTAAAGAACAAATGGGAGTCAGGGATCAACAAGTTAAAAGATTTTGTTGCCCCTCTCTGCATCACTATTACAACCCGAACAGTCAGTAACTCAGTAAATCAATCCCTTTTACAAGGTTACAGTGGCCACTAACCACCATGCCTCCACCTATTTTCTCGATTAAAACAAACAAATACAAACGAAATTAGTGGAAACCAATTCGGGATCAGAAGGAATTTACGAATTTGAGAAAAATACAGATAAACTACTAACCAAATCCGCATCAGAGGAAAATCGAGTAGGAAAATACCTCCAAGATAGCATTGTTCAATGGAGTTCATATGGAAGTCCCTTCATATCCATGTATGCGTCACATTGACTCATACTGTTGTGTCGCCACTCGACAGTTCTTGGAACTGAAGCAAAGACGACAAAACCGCTAGATTCCTAGTCCTCACCGCAATCCACTCCAATGGATCGATGCGGATAAGTGAGAGACGGCAGCGGCACAATGGGGAGAGAGTAGATCGGGGAATGGGGAGGCCACGGACTGCACATCGGAGGGGGGTTGATGGGGGAGAGAGGAGTAGATCGGAGATTGGGTAGGCTGCATCTAGTAGGCATTAGAGGTTGCCGCCTCACTTCTACGCGTGGGAGATGAGGGACAGAGGAGGGGGCGGTCGGTTATTTTTATTACGATGTAATCCCTGCAGCGCATCTAATATTCGTTGCAACTCATTCGATTTGCTAAAAGGGGTTCGGTTCGCAGTGATACAACAACCACAACAAGCAAAAATTAGAACTAAAATCACTCAATCACAAACACTGAATATTCAAAACAAAAATTAGTTGTTGCTCTGAAACAAGGCATCCATCAGCTGAATAAAAATCAAAACCAAGAACAAAAATCAGAGATAGGAGCACAACAACCGACCATTTCTTCCATTCCAGCTAGATTGATTGAAACATACAGCCAGCTCTGATTCACCACAAACCGTGACACAACATCCGACATAGCACAAATGCAACTACCCGAAGGCGACTATCGAGATGCGGTGCTAGTGCAAGATTGATGATTGAACAACCCAAACAAGTAACCCCTAACCCTGGATCCCCAAATTACAGCACCCAAACAAAACATGAATAAATTCGCCGGGGTAGGAGCTCACCATCGCTATGTATGTACGATCTGATCTGAAAACCATTGTAGGCGGACGGGCATGGCCACGATCTTTGTAGCGCCAAATCGGACACGGGTCGGTCACCCAACTATTGTCTTTGCCGTAATCAAAATAGCTAGGTTAGGGTTGGAGAGCTTGGTTTTCGCACAACAGGAAGGGAGAGATGTGTTGTTTGCAACAGCGTAGGGGAGGATGGAGGGCACTTATTTTTCAAGCAGTACAGATTGGCGCAACAAGTTGGCAACATTTTTATCAAATTAACAATTCTTTCGAATAAAAGGAGGCACAAGGGTGGGGTGGTTCGATAAATTTAATCGAGTCAAATAGGATATATTGGCAGGCAACAAAAGACTAGGAATTTCGTTAATTAAGTTGATAATTAAAAATTAAAACCCGGCTAACAACATATGGTTGAAATACAAAGAGTTACATATAGCATCCTGAGATGGACGTATCCGGCTGGATATCGAGCAAGCTCGGCTCGTTAGTGGCTCGGCTCGTTATAGCTCGGCTCGTTATGGCTCGACTTCGTTATGGCTCGTTATACAAACGAGCGAGAAGGCTAGCTCACTTCGGCTCGTTAGTGAGCTCGAGCTGGCTCGTTCCACGAGCCAAAACACAAAAAGCATATGCACAAAGATTATAATCGCAAATCAGCGAAACACATCACATGCATATATAAAATGAAATAAACAAAACACACATGAATTTTGCAATAAAAATATAAGTATGTTATCATTTATGACCATGATTCATCATCCTCCATTCATTGAGTCCATTGATCCATACAATATTTGTTAATTATCTTGGCTCGTTATGGCTCGCGAGCAGCTCGAGCTGGCTCGTTATAAAATGAGCTGGCTTGTTACAAAACGAGCTGGCTCATTATAAAACGAGTCGAGCTCGAGCCGAGTCATTAACGAGTGAGTCGAAGCGAGCTAGCGAAGTTACGAGTTTTTCCACATGCATGCTGTTGTTTGTTGTTGCTTTGGCTAGTAGCTGTCGCTGCTGAAGTTTTGGTCAACAGAGAAGAAAAAGGAACAGCTTGGCATCTGACGAAAAGGTAGCACATGTTAGAATGTATGCTTGGTGGTGCTTCAGGCAATCCCATGTCCCAACCAAAACCAGAACAAGATTTTCATGAGAGAATCGTCCAAGTGTCACGAGCTAGTGCACACCACTATGCTATCTAGGGCAAGGATTGAAGGCCATGAATTAAAGGCAAATTGCCGAAAATAAAAAAGGCTCTGCTATTTTGTCGCGCACGTAAACACGCGATCTACTTTTATGCTGTTGGGCAGCTGAGTGGAGCGGAGAGAGTGACGTGACTTCTGTTTGAAACTTGCACACGTCGACATGACCTGATGTTTTTGTTTGGCTATCGTTCAGAGTCATCGTCCATTTGAATTGTGGCTGGCAAGCCAACGCTGATCTCTTGTGGTAGCCGTAGTCGAGTGCAGCGAGTGTAGGTGAAAAATGCAAGGACATACGACCAGTAAAGCGAGATATTCACGCACCCATGCAAGGACGACCTTCTGTCCCACTCGCTCGACTCGCTCGTGTTGCGTCGATCGATCAAAGTTGGGGCCTCTGATTTCTTCACATGCCATCGGGCGGACTGTGCTGTGCTGTCGACAGGCTCTTCTCACCGCGTACAGTAGGCAGGAATAGGACAGGGCGCTCCGGCACGACGCCTGGGCAGATCGATATGATTGAGCAGAACAGTAGTGTATCCTATTCCCAAGGAAGAGACGGAAATAGAAACCACGGCCGGCCTCCGATGCGATAGAGGAGCACCTGGCAGCGTAGATAGAGATATAGGGAGAGCAGAATATACCACGGCCACGGGGATAAGTATCCAATGACTATTTTCCTGTGTCGTTCTTACGCTGACTGATCGGAGTTGATTGTATACAATTGAGGACAAATTTTTGTTCACTATGTACCTCATGCTTTGAAATGAAGTGACATCAAGGTCTCACAACATGCATGGTCTCACTATAAGCAGCATGAAATTGTTAGCCATCTATCCAAACCCTAACCCTTCCTGCCTTACTAGCCACCCCCCTTTCCCCCACCAAGATGCTCGCCATTGCCCCAAAGACGCCTCTGGATCCACCGCTCCTGCACCTTCTCCTCCTAGTTCTGTCAACACGCCCTCCCATGTGCACGCGGGGGGCTGGCGCGCCGCCGTCTCCTCTCGCAGGGACCGTGTCAGCCTCCAACCCGCTATCTCCATTGTGCGCACGGTCGGGAGGAGGAAGCCCAACACGTGGTTAACAGCGCCGCCACAGAGGTTCCGCGCCACTCGATGTTGCGAGGCACCACCTTCGCGCACTACATCGCGCCCCTAGTGGAGGCTCGCCTGGGTCGGTCGATCCCGCCTAAGCTATTGGTGTTCGATAGCTCCACCTAACGTTGATGAGCCCACACAGGTGAGGTGGGCTGCCCACCATGCTTTGGTCCTATGCAGGCAGAAACAAGTATGGTGGATGCAGCCTAGGTCACGCTGGATTAGGAGGCCTCCACATTGTCCCACATCATTTATGAGGATAGTCACATCGTCCTCTCATGATGAGCCGGCTGGAGGCGCGCAGGACGGAGCGCCAGCACACCCCTACCTAATGCAGGACAATGCACGCCGCCACTGCTCGCGAACTCGGTTTCAACCTAGCGCCGTCTCAAGAACTTCATTGACATGATCAAGAAGCCATGACCGTCGTAGGTTGGGGATTCCCTAAACTTCTTGGGAATCCCTTGTTATCCTTGTTGTACCCAAATATTTTCTCTTTTAATATAAAATGTGCAAGGCTTTTGCCAGGTTGAAAAAAAATGGATGGTTGAAGATTTGGAACTTTGCATAAATGCAGGCTAACAACATGGTTCAAATACAGATGGCATGCTCATTTAGATATGGATGTAGTACATGCTGCTGTTGTTTTGGCTGCTAGCTGTCCCTGCTGATCCTAATCGTCACCAGAATAAAAGGAACTGTGCTTGGCTTCAGACGAAAAGGACCAGTGCATGGTACAGAACTGATGGCATCCCTGCTGACGCTATCGTCAACAGGAGAAAAAGGACACATACACACATCCATGATACGCACCATGGTGCCGCGCGCTCAACATACGTATCGTGGGTGCGGAGCCGGAGAGCCAACACTTCACTTGCATCCATGGCTTGGACTTCTACGTACATCGTCGTGACGTGTTTCTGTGTCTACGACACGAGAAATATTACAGTCTTTTGCAACTGGTTGTCACGGACATCCAAGACCAAATGGCACGTGATGTACGTAAAAATGAAGTTTCATGGATCATTTCTTTCTGGAGTTTTCAAAATGTTTCATGCAGCTCAATCTCTTAAGGACATTGTCGAGCTTGATTATATTCCTTCTGGTCACGTCCGGTAGTATGGGTTTGCCCACTAATACCTCACCGTCCACGGTCTACATTGAGCAGAGTGTAGGTGAAAGACGCAAGGATGGCCAGACAGTGAAAGACGCATGCACTGCTAGTAGAGGAAAGTCCTCAATCACATGTGCAGCGCCTTCTGTCACACTGGCTCGTGTTGCGTTCGGGCCTCTCATTTCTCCTTCATGTGACGCCGTGCAGACTTTGGTGTACGTTGAGGCTCTCTCTCACTGCACCGCACACAGTAGGCACGAACGCTCCACCACGACGCCTGCGCAGGTCGATTGATCGAGTAAAACGTACAATAGCGCTTGCATCCGATGTCGCGTTGCAAAAAGCCGCATGAACTACTTTAGCTGTCGCTCCTAGCACCAAAATAGAAACCACGCCTCCGATGCGACAGGGCAGCGTAGCAAGAGTGCACAATAATCCCACGGAAATAGATTTTGCTGAATGCTTAAGGAAATTTAGTATACTATTACCGAACCAATTTTCTCACCTGGACCGCCAAATTGGATTGATACTGTTGAAAATCAGCAATTTGGCAAAAGGGATGCACCCGCAAAGACATATTTTCAAAAAAAAAAAAAAAAAAAAAAAAGAATACATGACGCCATTTGCAAGCAAAAAGAAGACCATACCTAGTTTGGCAAAAGGGATGTACCATGCGAAAAGTTTTACGTATCAGCTTGCTGGCCATGACGCATGTGATGGATGCATGGCATGGTTATCTGGTCCACGGACCAGGGCACGCCACAGTGAGATGAAGCGCATACCTAGTTCCTGTTTGTCGCTTCGTCAGCTGCACTGCGTACGAATCACAGTCCGGCCCAGACTGCCGAGCGACACCCTGCTCAGGCATGCTTACAAAACACAGTAAAGCAAGGAGTGCTAGCCGGAGTAGACAGCACAATCCTTCACTACCTCGCCTCACTCTCACTCCCTAGATCAGCCCTGCTGCATAACTCAGCACTGGGAGCTAGCCTGGCCCTCTGCGTAGAAGTTCAGCACTTCAGCATCAGCAGCGCCTTGCCTTGCCTCGCTGCGTCGGCCGGCGGGGAGGGGCTCGCCCTCCGGGCAAGCCGATTTGGCTCCCCTACGGGAGCGAGGCGGTATGTTGCAACAGAAGCCCTCCCTGCTGCTGCACAGGATCAAGCCTAATCCTGGATCTCTTTGAATATGCAATCTGCTTGTGGTTTTTTCCTTCTTTCTCTGTCCCTTGATCTGCCTTGCTTTCGGTCTTGTTGTTTTCTGTACTTAAACTCTGTTTTTCTTTTCTCATTTTAAATATGCATTGGCAGTAGGATCCACTGGCTCCTCCTGATTCTTCCAAAAAAATAAAAACTTTCTCGAACTTTTTTGGTATAATGGTTTTCCTGGTGTTGACTGATCTGGTCCTTGCCGATCGATCCAGTGACTCATGGCCTCTAACGCTCGCCTTTGTTTAACTTTTTACAATCGAATTGCGTGTGAAAATTTTAATGTCTCATACCCTTTGCTAAATGGATTTGTTCCTTATTCTTATGAAGGAACGGTCCAGTTGAGTTGTCCTAACGCCCGCAGCAAAGTTGATTTCCACTGTCCGAGAGACTCCAAGTAAGCTAGGCAGAACGACTCAGGTAGTCATGTACTGTATACTGTAGCCTAATTTTCATTTGTCCATCGTAGCCTAATTGCACATAAAGCTACATGTTTCTGAAAAGTTCTTTGTCCATTTTTAAAATAAAAAATCTCATAGGGACCACCTATATTATACTGTGCCTAGCTTATGCATGAGTGCAAATTTCCTCTAGGTTTCTATGTATGCGAATTGTTGTTGATCTACTAATACTAGTCTTATATATAGTTACTAGTCTGGTCTTAGGATGTTTTGCACACTTGGATTAGTCACATATATTTTCCACTTTTTTTAGCAATTTCTGATGTACGTAGCAGTTTTCCTGTTGTCTACTGGTCTGATCTTTGCTGATGTAGTGACTCAACTTGACTCTCTAGTCATGAAGGATTTATTACGCACAAAATACGAAATTTGAGTTGCAAAAAAAGGCACCTACAAAAGATTTAGTATCAATAAGGCTGATCCAGTTTATATGTGATATTTTTGCAACGAGAAGATTTATCATATTAATAGCTGGAAAGAACAAGATATACTGAAGAATGTTTTTATATCAGTGTTAGTTTGCTTATAAAGCTATAGGATTCTGAAAAGTTCTTTCTCCAGGTTTTCATAGAAAATAATCTCAAAAAGACCATATATATGTTATAGTCATACAATGCCTCATCTATGTGAAAAAATATTACTCTATGTTTCTCTCTGCAATGTTCAAATTTTTGTTGTCTTATTTGTGAACTAATGCTGGTCCTATATATAGGTAATAGCCTAGGTCTTAGGATGATTTGGACACTTCGATCAGCCACATCTGTTTTCCACTTTCTAGCACTTACTCATGTAGTAGTTTTCCTGTTGTTCACTGATCTAGTCCTTTGCAGTAAGTTGTGCAGATGGAAGAGCAACACCCCGAGGATGTCGAGCAGCAGCAGCAGCAGCAAGAACAACCTGTGCTGGAGTTTGTCGAGCAGCAGCAGCAGCAGCCCGTGCTGGGGAATGTCGAGCAGCAGGAGGAGGAGCACCACCACCAAGAGGAGCAGGAGCAACAGCAGGAGGAGCAGCAGCACCAGCACCAGCACCACCAAGAGGAGCAGCACCAAGAGGGGCAGCAGCAGCAGCACCAAGAGGAGCAGCTGCAACAGGAACAGCACCAAGAGGAGGAGCAGCAGAACCAAGAGGGGCAGCAGCAGCACCAAGAGGAGCAGCAGCACCACCTCCATGTGCAGGAGATTTTTGAGGAGGAAGAGGAGATTAACTGGGGGGGAGGCAATTAGAGTCATGGAGGTCGGTTGTACCAGTTGGATAGTCGAGATGGAAGAGACACTCGACAATAGCCGCTGGTCGGTGGTTGGGAAGAAACCACCGTCAATCTACCTTGTGCCGGATCGGATCAAGCGCGGCAACACTGAGGCATATCGGCCAAAGCTGGTGTCCATGGCCCACTGCACTATGGCAAGGCTGACCTGATGCCCATGGAGCGTCACAAGAAGGAGGCCGTCTTGCAGCGTGTCAAGCGCTTTGGGAAGCCTCTAGTAGAGTACCTAGCATCGCTACAAGAGGTTTTTGATGAATTGCTTGGTGAGTACGACCAGCTTGATGAAAAATGGCGCACTGAAGGTAGAGAAGAGTTTGTCCAGATGATGATGATGGATGGATGTTTCTTACTAGAGTCGATAGAGCGCTACTTCGATTACCCAGCAGGCAACCCCGTCTTCAGTTACCACGGATGCCTCACCATGTATACAGCAATCAGATCGGACATTATCGTCATGGAGAATCAACTCCCGCTGCTTGTCCTCGATAGAATCCTTGCAGTTGAGCAGGACACGGCCCCGGTAAGTATATGTAAATACATGCAGTAGTACTACTTGGTAATTCTCATCTAGGCGGAGATACTTATAGTATTTACATGTATGTTGAGAAAATAAGAAGTGCCAGGGTGAATAACATATATGTTGATTTAGGGTGATCTTAATTAGGTTAATTATGATGATGACATAGTGCTCATTGTGATGATACTTATGAGTTTACTTTTCCATCATAAATAACAAAAGGAAATGTGGTAACTATGATGTAGGATTTACTTAGATTTAGGAAAGGTTGCATTACTAATAATAGGATGCCTGGGTAATTAAAAATATGTAATTAGGTGGTTCTTTCAACTAGTATTTATAATGCAAGACCAGGCAAGGTATGAGTTGATTTTCGTAATTGCAAATATATATAATTTAGATGCTGCAACAATTAACAACCAATTAACTAGTTTTTTTAAAGATAAGGATTCTTGTATGTTCATGTTTTGTAAGAACTGTTAGGAAGTTCTAAAAATGATCTCTAATTAGTAATAACAAATTTGTTTCATGAGCTATAAGCAGAGATTAGCTTAGCTTAATAAATGTCTAGCCATAGGATTAGTAATTATATAATAAATAATGGAGTTCAATCTTTTGTTCTTAACTCTATGTTTACCATGACTACAGAGTGCTGCATCTGTCAACAAAATGGTGCTGATTTTTCTAGGTCTCTCGAATTGGGCGGATTTGGATATCAATAGCTTGGGCCAACATGCATTGGACTTGTTGCATCAGGGTATGTGTGGCCCAGCACTCCACTATGTTGGTGAAGGATGGGATAATACCATGCCATCTGCTGCCGAGCTTAGTGATGCTGGGATCCATTTCAAGGTGAGCAAAACTCAATTCATCCATGACATCAGCTTCAGAAATGGTATTCTTAGCTTGCCAGCATTCAGTGCCCATGATGACACCGAGAAGCAGATACTCAATTTGTTAGCCTTTGAGAAGTTGTATCCATGCACTGGGCATGAGGTGCTGTCATACATATGCTTTATGGATAATCTAGTTAATACCGGGAGAGATGTTGAGCTGCTGAGGTCTAAAGGGGTAATAAAGAACTTGCTGAGCAGTGACGAGGAATTGGCGCAGCAGATCAATAGCCTTGGCAATGGAGCACTCATGAGCCCCTTCAGCATGCTCGACGATGTGCAACGCATGGTAAGCCAACACTGTAAGCGGCCATGGAATAGGTGGCGTGCCACCTTTGCGCGATACATACCTGAGGAACCCATGGGTATTCCTCTCTTTATTGGCTGCTGTCATCCTACTGGTTACTGCAATCGCTCAAACTGTCTACACAATCCTACCCTTCTACAATAAGAGTTAGCAACAAGAAAGTAAGTATCTCTGCATGCCACTTCGTGCCTCTATCACTTTGCTGACTAATTTATCTAAGCCTAAATAACAGTACTCCCTCTGTCCCTAAATGTTTTGTCTCTAGAAAACCGTGTTTCCCTTGCAAACACGCTTCCCGGCGACACACATAAAGGGGACGGAGGGAGTACGTTTTAGTCTTTAATTTGACAAAAACAATTGATTGATTGATGTCTATTTTTATGCAGGCATCATACGGGACCACATGGTCTGGGCTAAGAGGGACTTCTTGATTCACGAAGCATGCTGTATGTTTCATATTGTCGCCATGTTCGATGGAAGTTTACTGTTGTGATTTGCAATTATCAAACTTGTTATATCCTTTATTTATGTTACGATGAATGATGATGGGTATTGCTGCCAAGTCGTAGACTGCAAGGCTCAGTCAAGCCTTTTCAGAAACCTGTATTATTTAACTGCCTAGCTTATATGGATGTTATGTTTAGAGACGACCGGAATACTTGTGGCCGTTATTTCCTTGTTTGTCTCTCAAAATTAGTATCATTGGGTTTGCAAATTTGCACCGTTAGCTGTTGCTGAGACTAGCATTGGTTTCCTTTTATTTTATTTTTTGATAACTCTAGCTTTGGTTGACAGCATGCCTCTCATGCTCACTCCAACACCAACGTCTGCCTAGTCAAAATTACAACGGACATGGCTTAGTCGTCGGCACTCAAGGTAAAGTACTCGGCTTAATCAGCACTAAGCCGGCCGGGCCGTGGCCTTTGGGCATCTTGGATATATCTTGCTCACGCGAGTACCCGCCCATTGCTGCGCAGAATGTTGCATGTTATAAAAAAATACTTTGCATAGGGAAAAATTATAGCTGAGGCCATATGAAAAATATAGAAATGAGATTTCTTACTGTAGTTACTACTACTAGTTCACCAACCCGTGCTCTCGCACGAGTTAGAATCTTTAGAGACACTAACTATTAAAAATACATATATTAAATATTTCTCTCTCTTGATTTTAGTTCCAAGGTATTGTCTATAGTTTATATTTGATTTTGATAATCTATCAATTATTGTTTTTATGTAGTTTTCGTCCATATCCATTACTTTTTTTATTCTTTTTTGAAACGCCTTTGTCAATCGACAATATACATTTAGTTGAAACATTTGTTTAAACTACGATGGCTTTAGTTTAGTCTATATTAATGACATGGACCTAAATTTTGATTATTTTTCCAAAATTTTAAGCTCATTATAGTTGAACAGTTTGATGACAACATATTTTAGGTTTCTAAGAATTTTATGATTTATATTTTTATTTCTAATAATTTCCAGGATTAATCTTATTTTCCAGCATGACATGTGTTTAGTTGAAACATAAACTTGAAGTATATAATCTCTTAACACTTTATGTGATATCATAAAAACTATATTCTGGTTTTACGCTTTTGATGATTTGTTAATTTGAAATTCAAAGTGCTTATTGTATCGTTATTCGAATTTTCATTTTTATATGATTAAAAAAATATTTTAGGACCTAGGTTACCCTCTAAGTTCTTTCAATAATATAAATATTTGTTTTAGCATGCACCGTGACACGTAAGATGTGGAATTTATTATATAATGTTTTAATCAAATTGTTTAATTTTTTCAAGATAATGACTTGCAAAACTTTTTTGTTATGATTATTAATATAACTTAAAGTGAAGCGTAAGAGTCATTAGTATACGATTTACTAATGATATTTGTCCTTATTTTATTGTACATAGTGGAACATTGCTTTGTGCATAGTTTCAACTTAATATTTACAAAGTGTGTATTTCAAATAGCATATATTGCACTTATGGATGATAAATTATTTCATAATAGGTTATATTAGCATTTACATGTAGATCCGATATTTTTGTTAATCTTCTTGCAATGGTTGAGATGGATAATTTTGGTGCAAATTCTATATTATATATGGGTGAGGTTTGTATACTCCTCGGAATAGTTACACCCATCTTAAAAAAAACCATATTACGTATGTGTTCATATTTATTTATCTATTTGAGTATGTTTATATACTAATATTAAGATACTTCAAATCTTACTACGTGAAAAAATTTAAAAGGAACCCACCTTTTTAAATATATTACTAAACTTTCACTATTGTAGTATATAAAATAAGTATAACCACATATTCTATATATGCAGACATACTTCACATACATAGCACCTTGGATTCTCTAGTATGAATATATACTTCGTCTACCTACACTTTGTTAGGTCATATATGCCCTAAATCTAGAGATATACATATGGGAGCAGCTACTCCCTAGGAGTAGAAAATATTTTCCCTTATATATATTACATTATCTTTGATAAAATTGGTAGCCCATATGGTTTATTTAAATGCAAACATAAGTGTGAGCACAACTTACCAAAGAAATAATATGGGATTAGTTATTTATCTTTATACTTGTGGAGGTTTGAGTTTTTTTTCATATAGGCTTTATCGATAACTCCATGAGTCATGGTGGGCCCTAACTTTCTAGCGTCAGTAACATGTAAACTCAAAGTAATCCAATGAATTTATATTAAATTGAATAAAAAAATTATGAGTCATAGTCACTAAGTGTTACTATATCAAGAAGACTTATTTGTTCAAAGTAATCATTCTTTCCCTAGTCTAATCTTACCTCAGTGCTCAGTTGGCTTTGGGTCCTCAAGAGCGCGCTACAACGACCAGGCCAATATCCTGCCTCCTATATATCTTCGCGTCGGCAAGCCAGAGTCTACCAACGATGTGTGACTTGTTAATGTTGTGACGCCTCTTACGGTCTCGCGCCATCATATCTCAATCATCTAGCTGTTGTACCCAATACTCCTTGGCCAATGTGCATGCTGCTATCGGAGAAGATAAATAATCAAATAGTTTTATTTCTCACCCATTATATGGAGGATGATGTGTAGCCATGGCCGTTTTTCCTGATCCCGTGCTACTGGTCCCAATCGGCCTTCTTGGTCCTGGGTCCTACCGCGCCCTGACGCTGATGATTTAAGCTGCCAGGCCACCGCTCCTCTCCATGGGGCAACGCTGATATGGGTGCCTCTCCATGGAGCAACGCTGATGGGTGACCTTCCTCTTCAGTGGTGAAAAACCAATGGGCGGAAGGCTAGATTAGGGGAGGTGCAGCCGGCCGGTGCCAGGGCCTAGGGCCTCGTAGTGATGGGAAGATGGTAGGATCTTTCTTGGTATGTGGATTTATTTGTTATTTCCTTGTCAAGATGATTGCGTTACTTTAAATAAGTTATTTATAAACCAACATATTTCTCTACAACACAAAAAAGAACAAAGAGGAGGTATTTTTTTGTGCGACATTCGCTTTGAGTCTGCCCCAACCGCCACCCCATGCGAACCGAATGGATAAAAGGAAACGAATCGTCCATGCGACCTAATTAAGGAAGGAATTAACCACGTAATAAAGAAAAGAATTAACCATACAATAAAGGAAACGAATCGTCCATGCTACCTCATAAAGGAAGGAATTAACCATGCAGTAAAGGAAATAATTAACCACACAATAAAGGAAGGAATTAACCGTGCACGTTGATTGTTGCGATAAAAATAGGAAGGAAACCCTAAATCCTGCTCTTCCACCCGCCCCTAAATAGAAGGAGAAAATCTAGGACGAAAAGAAAAAAAAATCCCACGAGCTCTCGTGAGAGAAAATTAGGAAACTAAAAATAAAAAGATCCGCATGCACCTCTCCCCATACCCAAGCGAATTTAGAAGGTGCGATCAATCACGCGCCCTACACACCCCCACGCAAATTTGGACGGTGCGATCCTCTCCACCCATGCAAATTTGGAAGGTGTGATCAATCACGCCCTCCCCATGCCCATGCGAAGTTGGAAGGTGCGATCAATCACGCCCTCCCAACCCGCACGTAAATTTAGAAGGTTCGATCCTCTCCACCCAAGCGAATTTGGAAGGTGCAATAAATCACGCCCTCCCCACGCCCATGTGAATTTGGAAGGTGCGATCAATCACACCCTCCCCACCCACACGAAAATTTGGAAGGTGTGATCAATCTCGCCCTCCTCACGCCCATGCGAATTTGGAACGTCGCGATCAATCACGCCCTCCCAACCCGCACGGAAAAAAAACCCGCGACGTAAATTTAGAAGGTTCGGGTCCTCTCCACCCATGAGAATTTGAAAGGTGCAATAAATCACGCCCTCCCCAGGCCCATGCGAATTTGGAAGGTGCGATCAATCACGCCCTCCCCACGCCCATGCAATTTTGGAAGGTGCGATCAATCACGCTCTCCCCCACCCGCACGCAAATTTGGAAGGTGCGGTCTCTCCGGCCTCCCCACCCGCACGTAAATTTGGAAGGTGCGGTCTCTTTGGCCTCCCCTACCCGCACCAATGGTCAAGTATGCATACACAGGTCCTTGATAATATTATCTTAGGCTTAATTACGAAGAAGCCCATAAAATAGAGTTTAAAAACTTCGCGGTATCCATGATTGATTGTGTTACTTTCACAAAACTTATTTAGATTAAATGTCACTTTAATATCATTGCTTAATTTTATAGTATTGTTATCTTATCATGCGATCCATTTATTTTTATATAAAATTTAGTTATCCCGTAGCAACGCACGGGCGTTTAACTAGTTAGATATATATTCTATTAATTAACCAAATGTAAATGTCGGTTGGTACAACTTTTCCACATAATGAAAGCATTTCCCTCCCCAGCAATAATACTTTTAGGCTATTTTTTTACTGTTGCAAAGGTGGGTAATTTCCTAGAGAAACATTAGATTCAATGGTTGTGGATGGTTGAGTCTTTCGATTTAATGGTGGGATGTTTCTAATTAATGTAGGAATTTCTAGCATTTTATCTTTTTTTCCTAGCGCATCTAGAGAGGATTAACGTGGAGCCTCCATTAGAGCCTCCAATTAGTAATAGTAAGATATTTCTAATTTTAGGTAGTACAGTGCAATGGGAAGGTTGGAGAAGTTGTTGATTACATCTTGCAGGTTGTGGCAAAAAAAAAAAACATAATTGATTACTATAAACAATGCAGTAGCATGAATGCAACAGAATATAACTTCATTTTATTCGTTTTCTAAAAACATTACTCTTTGCCTATAAAAGTAAAGCACCTACTTGAATTCAACTTAAATTGACTCTACTTTTGGAAAAACAAACATTTAGAGTGTTATACTGGCAGGGCCTGAGTCATCTGGTAGGTGGGCCTCTTTCCTGGGCCTGTGTTGGATATTTTCTTTTGGGGCTAGGCCACTTTTCCATCCGTGTTTGGTCCAAATATTATGAGTGATTGGGCCTCTTTTGTCTTCCTTCGCGTGGGTTCTGTATTTCCGCTTTCATAATTGCGCCTTTTGATGTGTTTTTCTATGTATTCTATGTATATAAGCTCTGAAAATGACCAAAACTTGTTGAATCTTTTTAGTATAAAACTCTATTCACTAAGTTTGGTGTGGATTTTGTATAGATATTGGTGGCTGAAAGTGACCTATATAGGAACATATTGCAACGTTTTCTAACTTAGTCCTGGCGTGAGTGGTAAAAAAAGATCTTTTTTAAAAGTTAGTTACAACATCTTTCATATCTCTTCCTTTTTCTTCAATGAGAGCATCTCGACAGGATGGCCGATTGACAAACATCCATCAATCCAATGATCTTTTTACATCTACAATTCCTTTTTGCCCTCTTCTAACCACATTTTGTTGTTCGCCGCTTGATCCAACAGTTAAGGATGTCTCCATAGGCTTGCAAGCCAGGCTAGGGCAACCCGTCAATGTCCTTGCCCCCATGGGTCCCTCCTTGACGACTATTTTGATGGTTCCTTTGTTAGTTTGCATGAAAACAATTCACTGCTTTTCGTCACACAAACACAGTTGGTTACTCTTTGCAGGTGGCTGGTCATAAACCTCTCCGTGCTTTTCTATGTAAGTGTGATCTGTGATGTGCCCTTTGGTCTATGGCGGCCTAGGCGATCTTAACCTAGTTATTGTGTGAACTCGGATCAATCGTGTGCCAATAGGCAGGGGCGGAGCTACAGTGTTGACAGTGTGGGTACAGCCGCACCAACGCAAATTTAAAAAAAAACAGTGGAAAAGACAAATTTTCACCATATTTGCACCCCCTCATATTTGTTCTAGATCCGCCACTGCCAACTGGCATGACATGGGCTCTGGTCTGTCGGACTCTGGTGGCTAGTAGCTAGGTGGAAGATTGAAGTTCCTATCAATAACATAGAAGGATGCAGGGTTGTTACCCTCACTTGTGACTCAAACCTAGATAAATTTTATGTTTGTTTTCCATCTACGAGGCTTGAGAGACCTATTTTATCTTTTTGAAGGCTGATAGTTGTTGAAGGTGAACAGGGCGTGCTCCATGTTGGAGACATCAAAGTGTCAACACAAATCTTCCGGCTAGGAACACCATTTATTTTTCATGGCATGTGCTTGCTACCACAAAATTCACATTTTACAAAGCCTACTCTAGTTGTGCAGTCCCATTGTTTTGGCAGCAGCATTCATCCTTGTCCGCAGTTTTGCCTTTTTTTGCAGTAGGAGTCATAATTAATGTGGCCCCATGTTCGACACATCAGCCAGCATTGATGAGGGGTGCAACCGGGGTACTTATAGCATGTAACCCCTGCTGGTGGCGGTGGCGGTGACTTTTTCAGGCAACATTTCAAGCCTACGTATCGAACACAAAATACATCAAAGACTACATATCAAACATGTTAATTACTTCACTTTTAACACGAAGTATATGTAATAGTAGGTCTTATATACCTGAAAAGCTAGCTGCTTGGCAGGAGGGAAACATAGCAGACATGATCCCAAGAACAAAGAACAGTGCAGCCGATGGGTACACAATCCTTGTAGACACCTTGAGTAGTGCCATGAAGAAGAAAATCTTGCTACTCTCCTCTTTCTATGACAAGGAGAAGATTTCTAATGTTTGTATTATGTATATAGTTTACATAGGTTTTTATAGGAAGCACAACCAACCTCATTTAACATATGTATCTTAATCAGATTTATGTGTTGTACTAGATATCTTGCACTAATGTTCCAATATCTTGAACTATCTTATTACACTACAATAAATACTTGAGTATCCAAACCAAACCCATGCAAAAATGTGTTGCCCTATATTTATTTTAGCTACTATATATATAACACGAGCTCTCGAATATCGTCTTAGACGCTATAAAATACATGCATATGGCGCCGTAGGAAACACTATGCTAGAACAAGCAATCACCATCAGAGCATCATTAGCGCCATTCACCTGGCAGTGAACTAACCTATCACTTCTGCTCAAACCACCACTCAGCACTGAAATATCACTACCGGGTCATGCCAAAAACCGGTATTGATAGGTTTCAATTGACTGTCGGCTAAGGCTATGACCCATATTTCCTTCTCAGGTCAAGCCACGAGCTACAAGTGATATTTTCATAACGCAAAAACGTTATTTGACCACTAAATCCACCGAACCTTCATAATTATTGATCACTACTACATAACAAGGATATTGTAACACTTTCTTGTAACAGATTCATCAATGTGTTCCAATGAATCTCGTAGTAACACAAAATAAAGTGTTACAGACTTCGATTTGTAACACAAAAACACATTTTCATAAAAATGTGTATTCTGACAAAAAGTTTTAGTAACACAAAGTTAATGTTACAAGCAAAATGTTACAACAGAGCACTACGTTGTAACACATAAATAGAACATATAACATATGTTACAAATATATGCCCTATAGTAACACAAAATAGTGTTACAATCCAAGTGTTACAAAGATTGATCATCCCCTAGAATCTACACTTCACCATACTCACGTGCATGTGTCCCTTCACTATGGATATAGACGTCGGCACTACTAGAAATCCTTTCATTTATGACCATATGCGAATGACGATTGAAATTTTGGTTAGAATAAGGTTAATCGATGATATTTTACCATGATCATCATGGATGTTGAGTGTGGGCGCCAGCCTCTTCGTATAACTATGACGAATTGAAAGCATTGGTCATATAAATGAACTAAACTTCGTCATAGAAGTAAAACTTCAGTTCAGGGCCCACCAGTCATAGTGCTCTTGGTCATAAAACTAAGATTTAAAAAATGACAACAAAATGCAGACATAGGGATTGAACATGGAACCTCTTGAACACAGCAAAAGGCACAAACCACTAAAACACACACCCATTGTTGATATGTTCGGGTGTTTTATTTTTTTCTTTTAATTAGAATCGAACAACTCTATAAAAAGATTGAAAAAATGTGCCACATAAGATTCAAAACTAGCACCGAGCAAACAAACTACCAAGACTCACATGCTTTTGCCTTTAAAAAAATTATTTGTTTCTTTACTAAAAAAATAGATAAAATATCAAAAAATTTAGGAATGATAGGATTCAACTTGTGACCTCTGAAGTGAGATGTTCAAGTCATACCACAACACCAATTAGATCTATGTTCTAAAGTTTGTTCTTTAATTATTAAATATTTTAATTATATTCTTTTTACCAAAAATGAGAAAAAAGAACCACCCCTAACAGAGGTTGAGGTCGAACCCAAAAACCTCTCTAATACAATATTCAAGTCGTACCATTGCACCACCCAATGCTTTTTGATGGTAATTGTTTTTTTAACCCTTTTTATTCCCTACAAGTACATGTTCATCTAAATATGCAACGAACATGTGTGATTTGTCCTTTTGATCTCTAGATAAATCTTGTAACTAGCCTTTCTTCTTCATACTATGTCGAAATTACATGATTCTTTTTCTAATTTGCTCTAAAATCAACCTCTACCAAGTTAATGTGTTCAGTTTGCTGAATTTTTCATGTGACAAACTTTGAACAATTTAAATTTTAAATTTCAAAAAATGACAACTCCAAACCCGCTTTTGAAACCCAAAATGATTTCCGCTGAAAAAGTCATGAATACGGAAGTTTTGTAAGTCATCAAAATCTACAAACTTTATTAGGTCATTTTTTATTTGAGAAAGCGGTAGTATATATTGGTCATTATTCCTAGATTCAGTCGCATAGTTTAAGAAACTACGTTAGGAGTTTATCAAATTTGTACTGCATATTATAACCACTTTCTCAAAAGAAAAGTGACTTAAATAAACTTTATAGATCTTGTTGAGTTATGAAACTTTGGTATTCATCACTTTTTGATTTGACATCATTTAGTGTTCAAAAACTTATTTTCCTCCATTCAAATTGTAGTTCACTTTGACTTTTCTAGATTCATTTCTCTTACTATGTATCTAGACATAGTGTATGACTAGGTGCATAGCAAAATCAATTTATATAGAAAAAGCCAAAGTGAACTACAATTTGGAACGGAGGGAGTACATCTCATTGTTATTTTTTGAAATTTAAATTTTGTATTGTTCAAACTGTCACATGGAGTAATGACCTAAATAAGGTTTGTAGATCTTGATGACTTACAAAACTTTAGAATTCATCACTTTTTGTTTGACATCATTTAGTAATAGTGTTAAAAAAAAAAAAACTTGCATTTAGTTATCATTTTTTGAAATTCAATATTTAAATTGTTCAAATAAAGTCGGATGGAGAATTAACTAAAATAAAGTTTGTAGATCTTGGTGAGTTCTACAATTTTGATTTCAACAACTTTTAGATTTGGAATCTTTTTTTTTATATATGTTTTAGTTTATGAATATGCATGTCTTTTAAATATTGTAGTGTGTTGGCCCAAACAATGGCCCAAAAGCTGATCAGTCATTCTCAGCCATCGGATCTGACTAACGGTGGATATCATGAGTTATATAAAACAAATTTGATCAGTCATTAAAAATTGACTAAAATATTTTCCCCCACCAATTTTTTGCCTCTCCCGCGAATCCATTTGCCATGCCGTAGCAGTTGCCGTCACGGTGACTCGGTCAATCAAATCTAGCGGAAAACAGTCGAAGGCCCTCCATCCTCATTTCTCTCCAACTGACTGATGCTCCTTGGTTGGCCCGGCGGCGGCTGCCTTCCCTACGGTTGATCTACGGCCACATCTTCAACATCCAAGGCGCAGGCAAGGCAAGGAGCACCGGGACAGCGAGCGGGAGCGGGAAGGCAAGGAGCACAAGAGCCCCTTCAAGATTCTCGAGATCAGGTCGCCGTCGTGGTGCCTCGGCGTCTGCTGCTTCCCCACCGTACGTGATCTCCCTCTCTCCTGAATCGGCACCGTGAATTCCTCTTCCTATCTTCCGCATCCGCGCGGCCGTGCCGCTCGCCGCAGCTGCTGCTTGCTAAGCGTTTTAGGCAGCTGAGTTTTTGGCAGTTAGAAAAAAACACATGACGAAGAGCACAGCCATCAGGCATCAACAACTCCACGAATTACGATTGACAATTTGGAGCAGCAGCCCTGCAAGTACACGTACATCTGAATCCTGACGAGGGCTCAATAACTAATTTAAAGCCAATTAGCCTGCTGCTAGCTGCCCTACTCAACTTGAGTCACGTACTAACGTTTCTCCTTGTTCCTTTCATTCTCCAATTTCTTACGTAGCGATTAATCAGAATAGGAGCCAGAATTGGTGATAGGCGATCTGCACTTGGAACTAACAAATAAAGTGCATAAGGAACATGGTATGCAAAAACTGATTTATTAGATTCTAGACTTACTATGGCTTTAGATTACTTGAAGATTTTTTTTTCATGTGGCGCTACTTTTTTTTTTTGACTGAATGCACTGAATTTTTTTATGAGGCACTGAATAATACATATACTGATGTACTGACTGCTATATACTTATTGTTTGATTGCTCAGACTAGTGAACACAAAATTTTTGAGAGTTCAATGTGGTGCACCCGACCAGAATAAGATATTCCTCAAACACAGGGATGAATTGGTAAAGTCACTTTCTTGTGAAGTTGATACTTATTCATCCATAAGGGATTTTTATATCAAATAATGCTACCGTCTTTTTCTATTTACTTCTTTAAAGAAAAATATGTGCCTGAATTTAGTGATGATGAAAAAGGTTATCAAATAGTTTCTTATATTTCAGAACAACAATATACTCTTAGTTTATTACAAGTTAATAACTTTACCTAGTAATTATCATTTGAATGAATTTGAATTTGAATTGGAATCAGTGCCAAAGTGACAATAATGATAAGGAAATAGAACAAGTAGAAGCACAGACAATATTGGAACGACGCCTCAATAATGATTCTAGACCAATAGAGGTACACACTATCAATGTACATTTGAATGAAATATATTAGACTTGTAATGCTACTTATTCAAGATGTCTAATATTGTAACAATGTATAAATACAATTGAAATTCTCTTTGGTTCAGTTTGATTCTTGTCAAAGGAGTTCCACCACAAGTAGAATAATATCAAATAAACAATCTGTTGTTCCGCGTGCCTTGACTAACCATCCTTTAGAGGGTATTGTTAAAAGATCCTCGATTCCTAAAGAAATCGATGTAGTAGTGGCTATCTATGAACCACACTTTACTGTAAAATATTAGAATTTTTGTCTTGTTATTTCATACTTTATTTAATGTGTAATTTGAGGGTCATCACCGATGTCCTAGAGAGACTAGAACCATTGCACACCAGGAGGTAGCTAATGACAAGGCTACAAGCTACAGGAGTCAAACCCCTAAACAACTTTCTCTAATGAAGGTAGATGAACATAATATCACTTGTTCTAATTGCATGATCATGATGTACAACTGAGGGTTGTTGGTCACTAAGAGATTATGTCAAATTAATGTAGGTTGGGTCCACGGTGCTACTAATGACTTCAAAATATCTAATAAGGCAAATGTGGCCTATGCAACTCTCTAGAGCACTAATCTAGAAGACATTGTTGGTGGAGTCAAGATAGGAACTCAATTCTATAAAGTGCGTATCAATCATGTTGTATCAAAAGATGAGCCATTAGTGAGGCCTATGTCTGGGTGCAACAATATAGGTGATGCTCAAGCTAAAGGAGTTCCAATTGCTTGGCCTTTGATGTTTGTATGTTCAAAACTACCTTTCCTAACTTTGCATCCATGTATATTTGTGGCTTAATTTGCAGTGTTACAATTTACATTTTTTTTGCAGGTTGAAATGATCTAATAGTTGAATTCCTACATCAATGTGTACAAGAAGAAGAAATGGACTTTAGGGATCCTAGCTAGTTCTTGAATTTTTTTCTTTCTAGTATAAACTATGTGTGTTTCCTCTCTAGAACCACATCGTTATGTACATATACTATGATTTGTTTTGAACAAGAACTATATGTTTCAAATCATTTCTATAATACATGGATCATGTATGAGTATGGAAATGTGTGGTTTATGTGGCTTCACAATGTGTCATATTTGTGTGATTATATAATAATCCGTGTGCTACATGTATAGGCTTAAACAAATATTTGTTCCATAATCCGAATATGTTACGACGGAAATAAAAAAGTGTTACAATAGATATAAAAAGATGTTACAATCCGAATATGTTGCAAAACCATATTGTGCTCTACATAACGTACATGTGTTACTAGAACTAAAAAAGTGTTACAACTAACATCCCTGAAACACAAGGTGAATGTTCCAATAGATAAATAAATGTGTTGCAAACTATGTACTCTATCATATTGTGAAGTGTTACTAGAGAAAAAAAAAAAGTGTTACAACAAAAATCATTGTAACACTAAACAAGTGTTCCTGTAGAAATGAAAAAGTGTTACAACAAAAAATCATTGTAACACTAAAGAAGTGTTCCTGTAGACAAGTATAATGTGTTACAATAAACTTAGTCTATAGTAACATAGGCAATTGGAACACAAAATAAAATGTGTTACTAACAGAGCTAGTAACACTTTTTCCAACCTATAGTAACACAAGTTGGCGTTACTATATCCCCGCGCTGTAGTAGTGGATTGCCACTGTTGAATCTTCGCTTCTGGTTATAACTGTTGTTCGGATTCACCTACAGACGGAGGCCAGGTTGTTGCCTTGCCTGCATGTGACAGCCTCTCTAGTAGTACAACCAATGACTTGGTTCGCTATTACCTAACCTTCATTGTGCACAAAGGAGCATTATGAAGGTTTACAGGAAATATCATATAGCTTTGTGCTCTTTTTCTAACTCGAGGGAAAGAGAAAAGAATATAAATATGATATTTGCCTTTTGTACTCATCATATCTATACAATACACCTAAAGTCGTGGAAGCCTGGACTCTCACTAGACTCATATTACTGTTCTTAGAACAGTACACCCACCCAGACCATCCGATCCCCGCTCCCCTTTCTATAACTGTACATCTGTCCACGTTCTCAAAAACCCTGGCCCCTTTTTTCTGAACTCTCGCAGTCTTGCCTATATCACATGCTGTCTGCCGCCGCAAGCCGTGGCCCTATGCCTCACCGCCATGGTACCACCACCGCTCCCACCCTCCATCCCATCCACGCAAGAGGCTGCCTTCCCTTCCTTCCTTCCCCCCCCCGGACACACACACCACCACCACCACCACCACCACCACCACCATCCACCCACCCTTCCTTGCGCAACAGGGGCCTCGCGAGTGCATCACACACAAACGACGCGACCGGCACCTCGCGGCTTCGGCATCACGCGTCATAGCCATCGACCTCCACCAGCGCCAACCCGACGCCGCCCGTTCCGGCAACCTCTTCCTGCGGGCAGCGCAACGGCCTGTCAAGATCCACGACTCCGCTGCCACTTGTTGTGCTAGCCGCCCGTAGTACAAAAAGGGTAAGGCCAGTTCCATCATCTACTCAACTAGCCTCACTCATTGACGATGATGCAAGCTCCTACCATCCTTCGACTATGCATATAATTTCCTATAAATACCTTCACCATGGTGCTCCAATATAAATGCACAAAAAGAAAGGTCAGAGCAATCCTATGATTTTTCTTCACTGGGATGAAGCTCCCCGGATGTGTTAGTCCAGTTCACTCATGGATGATGCACACAACGTGCTCGATGATTTGTCTCTTGTTGACGTGAATTGGTGTCCGCCACAACACACCAGCGGGTCTTGGATGCCCCAAGAGATTGCACACAACCTGCAAGAACAACAAGAACCACAGTGTAACCGGACAAACCAATCTAGGGATCGATGAGGCTGATGTGGAGCTCGGTTTTGGCTCAAACAACCTCGGAATGCCCTTTAGAAAGATCTTTCGGGAGGACACACACGAGGGGGTCTCCCTAGAACCAGCAAGGCTGCCTAGGAGGCCCGAGCAAATTCGTCGAGAAAGTCGCCGGATAGCAGAGGTAGAGGGTTGACGGGAGAGAAAATTAGGGCCAATGAGAGTCTTTGGGTTTTAATCGGTTGGATGTAGATGAGATCAAATCGGCGGTGAACCTTTCATTATATAGAGGGGGGTGGTCTTATCCCCTTAGGCTGCGTTTGGTTCGGGAGCCAAGTGGGTTGGGTTGGAGCCAACCCATTTTTGAGGGTTGGAGCCGACCCATCTCATGTTTGGTTGGGAGGTTGGAGCCAACCCGGTTCTTTGTTTGGTTGGGAGGATTGAGAAGGTCGGGATTAACACCATTTTAACACCGTTAGCATCTAGCAGTTGTGGGACCCACATGTCATGCTCTAGCTTTTTTTCTTTCTCTTTCCTCTACCTTATCTCTTCCACCCCGCACACCTCCTTGCAAAAGCGCCGCCGGTTGAGCTCCCCCCGCCCAGCTCCCGCCCCACCGAGCGCCCAACTCCCGCCATCGAGCGCCCGGCTCCAGCCGCCCAGCCAGGCGGCCTCGCCCCCAGCCCCCCCGGCCTCTCCGCCCGCACCCCTCGCTATCCGCCCGCCCCCGGTGCTCTCAGGCCGGCGGCGATGGAGGAGGGAGCGTCGAGGTTGGGCAGCGCGGCGCGCAGAGCGCCGTCGCCTACCTCCCGCCCGGCCGTCGGATCCACCACGACCTCCTCCGCGTCGAGTGCGCTCCTCCTCCGGCCTCCTCCGCGTGGCGGCGGGGGCTCAGACTCGGCGCTCGCAAGCAGCCGCGAAGGCGCCCCGTGCGGCCGGCGTCGCGGCCTGAGCGGCCGTGGCGCCCCACCCAGCCCCAGCGCCCGATGCGGACGGGGAGAGATGGCGTCGATGTGGGTTGGAATGGTCCATTTTTTTGAGGAATCCCGTCGACCCGCATCCGGAGAGCATATTCCCTACGAGGTCCAACCCAACCCACGTTGCTTTTCATCCAAACACGGAATCACCTGGGTCCGAACCCGCACCAACCCACACCAACCCTCAATCCAAACACAGCCTTAGGAAACAACCCCCGATTATATAGAGGTGGGGTGGATGATTGAAGTAGGGTCGTTACTCTCACTGGACGGTGGAACCTCAAACATCTCGTGTTCGTTTTCCATTTGTGAAGATTGAGAGATCTATATAATCTATCATTTTGGACTCTGATGGTTGTTGAGTGCATGGTGGGTACATGTTCCTTGTTAGTCACATCAAAGTGTCAACACAAATGTTCAGGCTAAGAACACCTTTTAATTATTTTCTTGGCATGTTCATGGTTCCACAAAAGTCACATTTATGGTTACACTAGTGGTGTAGCGCCCTATTTGTCGCAGCAACATTCGTCCTTGAATGGATCATTCTTCTTTATGCAGTAGGAGCCAACACCTGTGTGGCCCCATCCTCGACATGCAAGCAAGCATCCATAAGGTTTGCAATTTGCGTACTGCTTGCACGTCACCTCTGCTAGTGGTGGCGGCGGTTTCTTTTCCTTGCAGCAACTGAAGCCTACATATCGAACGTAACAGACATCAAACCAGAGAGTGCATGAAATTTACTGGGACACTAATTTTTTTTTGCGAAGAACTGGGACACTAATTAATGTTTAGATATCATAGAAAATGAAGTATAAGTAAAAAATATGTTTACCCGAAAAGCTAGCAGCTCGGCAGGTGGATGTAGCAAATATGATCCCAAGAACGAACAACAATGCAGCCCACAGGTACACAATCCTTGTCGTAGAAATCTTGCGTAGAGCCATGATGAAGAGAATCTTGCTACCTACTCTTCTCTTTTTGTGACAAGGAGAAGATATCTTATGTGTGTATTATGTATCTATTGCATTGGTATATTTATAGGGAAGAATAACCGTCCTCATTTAATATATGTATCTTAAACAGATTTATGTGATCTACTAGATATCTTGCACTAGTGTTCTGATATCTTAAACCACTCCAATAAATGCTTTAGTATCCCTACCAAATCACATAATACTGTATGTGTGACATTTCATTTATGTTGTCTACTATATTACACGATCGCTCAAATATTTTCTTCGATATATCAAATACATGTGTCAGCACTAGTAAAAAGGCACTGTAGGGGCGCTCGTAAGCCACTGTAGGAACAGTTTGCGTAACCGCCCTAACTTTCCATTGCTACTATGGTTTCACAAGATGCGGGTGGTTGGTGATTGAACCGCCCTACTTGTATGAGCCGCCCTTGTGGTTTTAGAAATATCACATTTCCAAAATTCAAAAAAAGAGCAAAAGAATTCTTTTTTTAATCGAGCGAGGGCTCCACCGACCAACCACCCACCATCCCTTGCCATTATGATTTTCTCAAAGTGTTTGCAAATGTTGAGGTGTTTGCAAATGTTGAGGCAGCGGTGTTTCGAACCCACAACCCGCCACTCGCGAGTGGAGAGCCCCCACCACCGCGCTACATATGTGTTTATGTCCATATCACATTATATGTCTCCACATATTATACAAATCGGAGTGAAAGTTGAGTATTTGAGGCCCTAAATGGATTCAAATTAAAAAGTGGTCAACTACAAACTTTCATAACTTTTCAAGATCTACAATTTTTATTTAGGGTGTTTCTCCGTCCGAGGTCGTTTATGAAATTTGAATTTTAAATTTAACACATTTGAGCGGCGTTTTTGCATGACAAGATGGTTTCAAAACAAAAAGTGGTCAACTACAAAGTTTCATAACTTTTCGAGATATATAATTTTTATTTAGGGCGTTTCTCCGTCCGAGGTCATTTAAAAATTCAAATTTTGAAACTTAAATATTCAAACCCCACATTTTGAGACATCAAATTAACTCAAACGAAAAAGTGGTCAACTTCAAAGTTTTATAACTTTTTGAGATCTACAATTCTTATTTACGGTGTTTTTCCGTCCGAGGTCATTTTAAAAATTAAATTTTTAGTGCCTCATTTTAAAATTTGGGAACCTTTGTAGGGGCGCCTCAATATAGAGCGCCTCTCTCTACAGGGACCACGTAGAGGGCGGTTGGTGATTGAGCCGCCCCTCAAGCACACTATAGGGGTTGCTCAAAACAAGAACGCCCCTACTCAAAAAGGGAGGCGTCCCCATAGTAGACTTTTGTACTAGTGAGGAGCAGTCCTCGATCAACTGTCGCTCTTGAGCAATCACCGTAAATCTATTCATATACTCTGAGAGAACCCCACTAGGGAGTTCTTTCAACATCCAAGTGTGTAGCGTGTCACCTCAGCAGCCCTACTAAGGCCATAACATCCAATGGGGGGGCCCCTTTGTTTGAACTAACTAAAAAATATTATAACACACAAACCAAAAAAAAACTCAAATTAAATTCTGATTACACCATTAAATTCCTTTTAAAAAATCCTTTAAAGCTTTAAAAGATCTCATAGATATATTTCGATAAAATTATAGATGGGCTACACTGATGGTAGTTGGTATAGAGTAAAGTAAAAAAATAAAAAAGAGAATTAAAAAAGGGGGGAGAAAGAAAAAGAATAGGAGGGTGATAGTATATTCTAACCATAGATTTCTCCTTCATACCCGCAGCAACGCACAAGAATATGGACGCGTGAATGACGAAGTCAAAGGGATTAAATCATCTACCAATGATTTCCTCAAAAAAAATATTATATATGTTTTATTACATTACGAAGTTGTCACCGTCCAACATATCTAAATATTCCTATTTGATATTGGTTCATCTTAGAGTTTAAACACAATATTAAATAATATTTATGTCAATGAGTATATACTCTGTTTCATACATTTAAATTCTTAGATTTACTAACTTTATTTCAAACCTGCACAAAGTAATTCTCAATAGCAAATTGTGATCAGATTTCTTAGTTATTACAATTCAATCCTTTAATAATACCCCATCCTACCATTTGCAACGTAGCGGGAATCCCCTCTAGTTAACCTTGTTTTAAGTGAGACCATTTAATTATCTCTCCTTCAGCCACGTCATTCCCTTCCCTACACGTTCGATTCGCATCTATGGCAGCAGCTCGATTGTGTCAAGAACCTTCGGCGGCCTCTTCCGACCTTCAGCCCCCACCTTTAACCCCCTGCCACCATTCAGAAAAACTCTCGCAGCTCCTTCTCGCCGCCTTCCCTCGTGCCCTCCGTCTCCCTCTCTCTGCAGAGGGCGTCGCGGCACCGACTGCCCGGTGGCCTCCCAGCGCTGCTTGCAGCGCCGTCGCGCCACACCCCGTCTGCGTCGATCCGTCCCGGCTTTGGCGCGACACCCCTCCCCAAATTTGTTGTCTCCATCCGTCTCTCCCTCTCATCTCGAGGTGGCGCCATGGTTACGGGCCCTGAACATGGTGGCACCCCCTGTGCTAGGCATGGCTGTCCTCCTCCCACCACCCCCCACCTCGCCCCGCCCTTTCCCATCGCCGAACCGGCGTACAATATAGATCGGCAGGAGGTGTCCTAGGTGTCCACCTTGCCTGGGAGCCTTTCATGTCCTAGGGTTTGCAGGGGGTGGATTTGGGCTCCCAACTTTTGTGTATTTTGATTCTTTTGTGCAGACCAAGAGGTGAGTGACAAGTTTTGCCCATTTAATTTCATGCCCAAGGGTTTGCTGGAATGAATTTGACCTCGATGGTTTTGGGGGAATTTAGTTCTTTTTACACACCTAGGAGTGGACAGACCGGCTACTGGGGCCAAGGTTATGAAGATGAAAAGGAGCCTGACCAACAACACCCTCAATGCCGGGCTCAGCCCTCCTCTGCCTGTTTGCTTGCTGGTAGTGGAGAAACACGAGGTGCCCTTTGCATCCAGCATCATGAGGCTCAATGTATGACGCGATTAGCGAGTAAGTTTGGATGTTTTCTTGCGTTGCATATTCTTGCTTCATGATGGTTGTCGGTCATTTTGCATTTTTTTTTTTTTTTTTTTTTTTTTTTTTTGCCAAATCGCCGTGCCTAGGTTTCTGTACGAAAAAGGATGGAGATGGACATATGTACTATTAGACTTCTCTGTGTTCCTCACTATGTTTATCAAAAAAAAAGTACTATATGTACCTTCGATGAAAAGATGACACAGACGTCTAATGAGATACGCCACAAATTTTGAAAAGTAAACATATTGGCGAGAATTTCATATGAAGATAGCTGAAATAGTCAGTAAAGGTGGTCAATATCTAATCGGTGTAGTTTTTATTCATGCAGGTAATAGCTATGTGGTGCCTCTTTGCATCCATTCCAAATTTGTAATTGTTGCTTTCAGTTTCCCACTCACTGAGTCATTCCAGGTATGCATGTGTAATTGATTCCAACAATTGAGTGCTTCCAACAAAATTACTTTTTGTGTGCCAGTCTGCCATTATCCATTGCTTATGTTGGCTCACTACTGTGGCCCTTACTTTGCTTGCTATATATTTGATTTTCAGGTTGATAAATTACGTTGGGCAATGATAACAGCATGCTGATCCATTTACAACATCAACAAATTAAATTGAGTGCTAATGATTCAAGCATCATTTCTTACCTAAAGCTAAATCCCCAATGGTTCTTTTTCAGAGGCATAGGCACTAGTACCTAAAACGTTTTCCGTGGCGGTCGTTTTTTGGTTTTGCGTGTGGGCACGACTGCCCGTCACCAACCAAAGGTCCCGGTTATCGGCGTGATTAACCGTGGCGGACTCTGATGCCGCCACGCTTAGCGATTTTCGGCGTGGCGGCGGATTATGATGCCGCCCGCGGCCATAAAAAAAAAATAAAAACCCCTAGACGGGCCCGCCGAGCCCATCTTGGGCAACGGCGCGCGCCGCCCGGGCTGGATGGAGCTTCGCCCGCCGCCGGCGTGGATCGCTGAAAGACCGCCCGCGTGGATCCGCCGTCGGAGCGCCTCGGATCCACCGTTCTCTCCCGCTTAGATCCCGCCGGGCGGTGATGGATCCGTCGAGGCCGATCCCACCGCCGCCGCCCTCGATTAGTCCCGATCCGCCCTCCTCTCCTCGTCCGCCCGGACCCGCCGTCGTCATCCCGATCGGATCCACCCACCGTCGCCGCCGTGGCTCCCTCGCGATGGATCCGCGCCACGCCGGTGGCCTCCTTCGTGTGGATCCAGCGCCCCGCCGCTCGAGCCGGGATCGCGCCGCCGCGCCCGGTCGCCCGACGCTGGAGCCGGATCCCGCTGCTGGCCCGGATTAGGCGCCCGGCTGTGCCGCCGCCGGTGGCCGCCTTGACCTCGCCCGCTGCCGGTCCACCGCCTCCTCCGCGTGGCCGGGCTCTCGGCGTAGTGCGCGGAGGGGAGGGTATCGGGGGCTTTTTTGGCGAAGTGCGGTACTCGGGAGGGAGGGGATCGGGAGAAGTGGAGGCGAGTGGAGGGCTTGTTGCACGCAGTGAACCCAAAACCCTAGAGTTTTGTATTTATAGTTGATGAATGCTATCGGGCCTTGTTGGGCCAATTGGGCCGCGATCTTTTCATGACGGGCGAATAAGATGCCCATAGCGTAAAATCTATTTTTGCGTGGCGGGCAGGTTAGATGCCCGCCACGGAAAATAAATGTTTTCCATGGCGGGCTTGTTTCAAACGCCCGCCCACGCAAAATCTATTTTATGTGACAGCCAAAAGATGCCCGCCACGGAAAAAAAAACAGGATGTAGCGGAGTATTTTCCGGGCAAAAAAAGTGCCCGCCACGGAAAAGATTGTGCCAGTGCTGCGCAAAATCAAATCAGTACTAGTGAGGCTTGATTTCCACTGGATCATAATTCAAGGGTTCTCACACTCACTAATTCTAGGTATGCATATGCTACTTCTTCTAATCATTGAGTGCTTGCTGCAAGCGACTTCTTCCATTGTGCCACTGTATAATTAGCCGTTACATAATTTTCCTCACTACTATTAGTTACTTTGCTTGCTATGTATTCGATTTTCTAGACTGCCAAATTAGGTTGCGAATACATAACAGCATGTTGCACTCAATGATGGATCCATTCAGAACTTAAATAAACTGAATGGTAATGGTTCATGATGCTTGAAACAATATAGTATTGCATATATTGCTTTATATGTTTCTGTGTCTCATCCTTTGAATCTTCATAAGAAAGGTCTCTTCGTTTAGAGAACACTTATTTTAGAGGTCAGTTACTTTGCTTCCATATATTTTGCACCAGCGTACACCCCTGTTCAATACCATGAATTGATTAAGTCATAATTTCCCCTCCAATATCTATGCTCAGCCCCGAGCACAGCTTACTGTACTCATTTTTTCTTTTAACAGAAGCTCTTGAAATATTTATTGTTTACTGCAGCCTATTCAATATCATGTTTTTGTTAGGTTATAATTTCCAGTCCAATATCCATGCTCAGCCCTGTGAACAGCTTACTATACTTATTTTTTTTTCTTCTGCATTGGCTCTCTAAATATCTACTATCTAATGCAACTATTTCTATTTTAGGTTCGAGCTATAGTACATGCCACACATGCCACACACAAAGGATTGCTCAAGATGTGTGCAGTAGAGGCCCCTTTTGTTCCATAACTATGGACCTTATTGTAATGTAGTATCAAAGTGTTACAATGCTCCCTCTATGTATAAAACATACTTTCCTACATCTGGAACTACCAATCAAACTGTAATCCTATGTGAAACGCAATAAAAGTATCGTAAACAGGAACATGTGTGCCATGCCAAATTAAGAAAATTAAGTGGGCATGGAACTCTTTATTTCCCCTTTTTTTTCCTCATACTGAACACAATATTTGTTTGCATATTTCAATTTTTGCTGCAATCATGCCATGTTATTTTGCTTATAGAACATTTAAAAATATTTTTTTTTCCTCCCAGGTCACCAATTGATATCCTTGACCCAGCCCGCGGAACGGCGCAGGGGAATTGGTAAGACTATCCGCAATGCAATCTGGGAAGCCTCCTAGAAAAGCAGATAGCGCAAAAACATGCTGCACCGCGGCACTGCATACTGCCAGCTCATCCGGCATCCCCGCCTCCATCCATCAAATTGTCCATGGTAGCGGGCGTCCGTGACATACGCACCGGCCCCACCTACAATGCAGTAGGAGAGAGAAGGGGAAGGGGAGAGAGAGAGAGAAGACGCCGCCACCCGCCCAACCGCCGCACCGCCCGGCCGTAACCCTTCGCGACGCTGCCTCAGCGGTCAGCCCGACCAGATGCAGGAGGCTGGCCTAAGCAGACACAGGACGCGGGACACCGGCGGCAGTGGCGGCAGCCCCTCTGCTCTGCCCCTCCAGGCCCATATCTGCTCCTACCGCTCCAAGCAAGGTGAAGGCGACGGGGGCGAACGACGAGGCCTCGACAGCCGCCACTACGAGCGACAGGCCCCGACAGCATGTCACTGCGCCCGGCGAGGAGACCGGGGCAGCAGCGGGGCTAGGAACACCACCGCTGGGCGGTAGCGGCGGTGGAGGGCTCTCCTCCTCGCGCTTCTCCGCCCGAGTCCACGGCCACAACGGACGAGGAGAAGAAGGCCAATAGTGCGCCGGGATAGCCATGGCGGGCGGCTGGGCGGTGGCGGCTCAGGGACAAAGGTGGAGGCGGCATCCTGACCCGCGCCTGTCAGCATCTTCATGCCAGCAGGCGGCGGATCTGGGGATCTCAGTGATGCGTCCCGCCGCCATGGACGGCAGCAAGCTCGCTGCCACTGGTACATCGCTGCTTTGGTCTGTCCGCTAGGGGAGAAATAGTCTCGTAGAGAGAGAGCAGTAGCTGCTCTGCCGACGAAGAGAGAATAGAGAGGGAGGGAAAAAAAGAAAAACTTATGTGGGTCCCACTTTTCACGTAGAGTAAGGTATAGAAGTTGAACGAGTGCGGGAGAAAGTAGCATAGAGGAGAGAATGTTAAGGGCTAGGACGGATAGAGAATGTATTTGAAGGATGACTAGTGCGGATAGTATAAAACCAAAAAAACAGTGCCATGGATGTCAATATGTCATCACATATAAATCATCACCAACTGGTACCCGCGTTTGACAGCAGCCTACGTGGCTTGTGATTGGAGACGACGGGCGACAGCTACTGATGCTAACGGCGTCTCACACTAAGGAAACTGTGGCAGCTCACTATGAGATTGGTGTAAGGAGGTCTTTAAAGATCGAGTAAGGACCGGGTCCTTCAGAATTTGTCTCCGCCCTAGCCACCCGATAGAAGCAAAGACACATGCCACGAGTAGTTTCAGTTAGTTATAGGCAAAGAAGGAACCAGTTTCTGTTACGGAAAACGGGCCCCGTTGTTATCCGTTTTGGGCCCAAGAGCAACTACGTACGTACAGCCGGTGGGCGTCATATGCAGATGATGGTTTATCTATTTTACAATATGCAAATGATACCATTATCTTTTTAGATCATGACCCCGAGCAAGCAAAAAATTTAAAACTTTTGCTTTGCGCTTTTGAACAACTCTCGGGGCTCAAGATCAATTTTCACAAAAGCGAAATCTTCTGTTATGGTGATACCAAAGAGATGGAACATTATTATACAACACTCTTTGGTTGTAATGCGGGGACCTATCCTTTTTAGGTATTTAGGCATCCCTATGCACCATAGACAACTCCTGAATTCTGAATGGAGAAAGGTAGAAGAACGCATTGAACAAAAACTCTCTTGCTGGAAAGCTAAGTATTTATCCTATGGGGGGAGACTTGTCTTACTTAATTCAGTCTTAAGCAATCTCCTAATGTTCATGATGTCCTTTTTGAGGTTCCAAAAGGATTCCTCAAGAGTCTTGATAAATTTAGATCAAGATTCTTCGGCAAGGAGGATCTACAGATAGACACAAATATAGACTTGCTAAGTGAGATATTCTATGTGCCGCCAAGGATCAAGGTGGTCTTGAAATTCTTGATTTGCGGATACATAACAAATGTCTATTAGGCAAATGGATTGTTAATCTTATAAACACCGATGACACTTGGCAATCCTTGCTAAGGATTAAATATTTGCATTCCAAGACCCTAACCTAAGTATCAGCCAAACCAAATGACTCTCATTTTTGGAGAGGCCTCATGCATATTAAAGATGAGGTACTTGCCAAAGGCTGTTTTCTGATTAAAGATGGAACCTGTACATGGTTTTGGGATGATACTTGGTTAGGTGATAAGCCTCTCAAACTCAGATACCCAAGCTTATATAATTTAGCTAGGGATCGACATGCAACATTTCAAAAGTTATGTCCTCTGATCCTCTCAATATTTCTTTTATGAGATCTTTGGTGGATAATAACCTGTTGGATTGGCTTAGCCTTGTAGCACAGACCTCAATGTGGCGGTAGATGGAAAAGACCACTTTAAATGGCTATTAACTAAGTCTGGAGTTTTTTACATTGTCCAGGACTATGTATCTTGATTCCATAGATACAAATCCACCCTTCCAACATAGGAGGATCTGGAAATGCAAAATACCTCTAAAAAAAAAAAAATTTCTCTGGTTTGTCCAAAAGGTGTCGTTTTGATAAAAAAGACAATCTTGCTAGGAAAAATTGGAAGGGGAGTCGAGAAATGTGAATGTTGTAATTTGAATGAGACTATCCAACATCTCTTTTTGACCACTCATTTGCTAAAATGATTTGGAGGATCATTTTCTATGCTACTAATCTAACACAACCTGTTTACATTAACCATATGTTTGGTACATGGCTTAGAAATCAGAATAGACAGACTAAGCCTCCGATTTGGGTTGGTGTGACCGCTCTTTTTCTGGGCCATCCGGAGGTGTCGTGAATGACACGATTTTTAAAATTGAAATCTAACTCTATTATGCAGGTTATTTTCGGGGGCTTATTGGCTACGCTCCCGGGCCCAACTCTGACAGAAGCAAAGCAAACAAAAAAGAAGCTCTCGTGTGTTTGAGCAAGCGTTTAGAGATGGTTGCTTTAGAAATTTCAAATAGAGGGTGGAAGCATCTTTTTCGTTTTTATAATGCTTATGTCGTTTTTAAAGACATTGTGCTTCTCGAACTTTGTAATAATTGGTTGTGTACATCCACGGATGTAGAGACCGCATTGTATTATCCATTATCTAAAAAAAAAGCCGGTGGGCGTCAGCCTTCAGTTTCTCCTCCTTTTCTTCTAGCTTTTCAGCTCACTGTTCGACGACTTCCTTCTTGTAGCTTCATATGTTCTAGTGTTCTAGCTACCACGTTGAGGTGATAAATAAAAACGAAGCTCGAGTCTCTGAACTCGTATACAGAATGGAAATATGGAATGGAGGGAAACCCGTGCATATTGTCCTTGCCCCCATGGGTCCCTCCCTTGATGACTGTTTTGATGGTTCGTTTTGCTAATTTGCATGAAAACAAGCTGCTTTTTGTCACACAAACACGGTTCGGTTACTCTTTAGTTGCTGGTCATAAATCTCATGACAAAAACACGTGTGATCTGCGATGTGTCCTTTGGTCTGTGGCGGCCTAGGCGATATTACCCTAGTTATTGTGTGAGCCGTGATCAATCGTGCGCCAACAGGCATGACAGGCTCTGGTCAGTCCGGTGGCTAGTAGGCGGAAGATTGAAGTTTCTATGAATAACATAGAAGGATGCAGGGTTGTTAGGGAAAATATACGGTGGAAACCACATGCTAGGTGGAAACATGAAAATCAATTAAAAATCACATGTAGAAAGTTTCAAAAATTCTGAAATTTAGCACACCAATACTACATAGCGATATGTACTCACATGAAAAGGTTAAGATGCAAACTTACTTCTGAAAAATTACATGAAAATAACAAATTTCATATGTGTGTGTGCACTAAAGGACAAAAATTTAAAGGTTTTGTCCTTTTAGTGGACATGCACGTGAAATTTGTTATTTTTTGTATGACTTTTGCTAGCTTGAGTTGACGTCTCAACTTTTTTCATGTCAGTACATATTGGTATGTAGTATGTGTGTGTTAAATTTCAGAATTTTTAAAACTTTCTAAATATGACTTTTAAATTGATTTCCATGTTTCCACCAAGCATGTAGTTTCCACCATATATTTTCCCGGTTGTTACCCTCACTTGTGAGTCAAACCTAGATAAATTTTTATGTTTGTTTTCCATCTGCGAGGCTTGAGAGACCTATTTTATCCTTTTGAAGGCTGATAGTTGTTGAAGGTAAACGTGGCGTGCTCCACAAAAGTGTCAACACAAATCTTCCGGCTAGGAGCACCATTTATTTTTCATGGCATGTGCTTGCTACCACAAAATTCACATTTTACAAAGCCTACGCTAGTTGTGCAGTCCCATTGTTTTGGCAGCAGCATTCGTCCTTTTTCGCAGTTTTGCCTTTTTACAGTAGGAGACATAATTAATGTGGCCCCATGTTCGACACATCGGCCAGCATTGATGAGGAGTGCAACCGGGGTACTTATAGCATGTCACCTGCGGGTGGCGGTGGCGGTGGCGCTGACTTTTCCAGGCAGCATTTCAAGCCTACGTATCAAACACAACATACATCAAAGACTACATATCAAACATGTTAATTACTTCACTTTTAACACGAAGTATATATGTAAAAGTAGGTCTTATATACCTGAAAAGCTAGCTGCGTGGCAGGAGGGAAACATAGCAGACATGATCCCAAGAACAAAGAACAGTGCAGCCCATGGGAACACAATCCTTGTAGACACCTTGAGTAGTGCCATGAAGAAGAAAATCTGCTACTCTCCTCTTTCTATGACAAGGAGAACATTTCTAATGTTTGTATTACGTATATATCTAGTGTACATATATAGGTTTTTTATAGGGAAGCACAACCAACCTTATTTAACATATATATCTTAATAAGATTTATGTGCTCTACTAGATATCTTGCACTAATGTTCCGATATCTTAAACTATCTTTGTATCTTAATCAGATTTATGTGCTCTACTAGATATCTTGCACTAATTTTCCGATATCTTAAACTATCTTATTACACTACAATAAATACTTGAGGACCGTAAAAAACAATAAATACTTGAGTATCCAAACAAAAAGCCATACAAAAATGTGTTGCCCTACATTTATTTTAGCTACTATATATAACACGAGCTCTCAAATATCTTAGCTATAAAACACATGCATATGGAGCAGTAGGAAACACTACGCTAGAACAAGCTATCACCATCAAAACATCATTGCCCGTCGTGCTCGAGCTAATCTTATATCTTATATCTTATACTACTAAAAGATTCAAATGTTATCTACGCGGCCTAATCCGTCCGCCCCCACCCCCCGTAATCCCGTCCGCCCCGGCTTCACCTCGCCTCTCCCCACGACCGTCTTTTTGCAATTTAGCCCCTTTTCAAAAAATTTTCTCAAATCCACCCTTTTTTGTTTCCGTGTGTTATATGGACCCTTACCGGGCGCCACCGCTCGCGGCGCCGACGTATAACGTCTGGCGCCACCGCCGCGGCGTAGAGCATCACGGCAGCGCGTTTGGCCGAAAAACAGGCGGCGGCGGCAGGCACCTCGGCGCCCACGGATCGAGGCGCCCGACCTCGGCGCCACAAATCACGGCGCCGACCGGCGCCCACCAGCCCACGGCGCCGAGCCCCATACCACGAAAAACAGATACCCCTTCGTATGGCCGGCGTTCTTTCATTTGCAAGTTACTCTCAAGGCGTTTCCTCTCCTCCCCACGCCGCCCTTGGTGTTGGATGGAGTTTTTGGACCCGGTAAAACTTGGATTTGGTCCATACATCTTCATTTGCAAGGTAATCTCTATCCTCTTGTCTATTTAAAGCGCTTGATTTGATAGATTTCGCCATTTTTTGTAACCCTAGTTTTGACACTTTTAAAAATACGTTTGTATGTAATTGTAGGATGCCAAGGCGTGGCAAAGCTAAGAATGCTAGGTAAATTCTCATCATCTTGTAGTTCTTATTTTTTAGTTAGTATGCAAGAAATGTGAAACCCTAGCTCTATGGTAGAATTGTAACCCTAGTTGTATTTTTTTATAGAGGTAGCTATGCTCGTTTTAGGAAGATCCCTATGTCCATAAGCCTCTCCCAAAGGGTGTTCCCCGTGCCCAATTGCTATCGTGGTGATCCTTGCAAATGTGAATGGGATGATGAAGAGGAGACATTTAGGCGGAGGTATTGGATGTGTGCCAATTTTTAGGTGGGAGCCTCTGAGAGCAACAAATGCCGCAAGACTCGGATGTTTGTGAGTACATTTTTTTTTTTCCTTTTTTTCTTTTGTGATTATATATTTGTTCTCAAACAATTTATTTTTTGCACCCCTCCACCGCTTTGTGATTTTGAGCGGTGGATCGACCTTGAGATCGTGAGCTTAACAAGGGTATCTGCGATGCCACAAGGAGTTCGATTGCGAGTGTCAACGGAGGCATGAGGTGAGGAAGAAGGAAGAGGCCGATGAGAAGGAGCGGAGGGAGCAAGAGCAAAGGAGGATAGCTGCTGCTCGGGAGGGAGGAGAGGGAGAGGAAGCTCGAGAATGTGCGCCGTGCCAAGGCTGAGTTGGCTAGAAAGGAGGCCCAAGATGTGGATGGCATCGTGACACTTCAAAGTTGGACGAGCTCTTAGCCCTCGCTCAGTGACTTGGCGCAAAATCCAATCCTATGCAAATGTGGTGTTAAAGCTAATTGGGGCCTCACTCCCTACGAGGGTTTGGAATAGGGCTTTGGTGTGGCCATATGGTGGATTATGATGAGGTTGGTTATTGTTTTTTTCGTGCAACGACATCAAACTTAATTTTTTGTAACTAGTGTGTATGTTTTTCTTGAACGGGACACTAGGAAATGTTTGTTGGAGGAATTTGTTGGCGTGATGAGTTCCCGGACACCATCGGGCGGCGTAAGATTGGGTGTGAGATGGGTGTTGGGAATGAGCTTGTCAACGAGTGCATCGGCGTACAGAGGCGGGAGCAGCGTTAGCTTGCCATGGAGTTGCAGGTTACCCGCCCCACGATTGCACAGTCAAACTGTTGACACCCAAAAATGGCATAGGCTAAACCACCGCAAAATTCCAGACTTAGCCATATTTTGAGGTCCAAGTCACCGCAAATTTCCAGACTTAGCCAAATTCTCGAGGAGGATCGAAAAACGGCTTTTCACGGAATGTGATCGACTCAGCGACCGGACTCACCGCGCGTCAGGTCCAGCGTCCCCACCGTCAGCGTCCGGTCGGGTCGGCGCCTCCGACTTGGGACACCGGCCGGACGCGCCTCGTCGCGTCCGGGCGGCTGTCCGGCCATACCGTCGGTCAGGTCGATACGGCGCGAGCTACCGGAACCTCTCTTCGCGGACGCACCGGCCGGAAGGGCCCGGTCGGGGGAGCTTGACGGGGTCCGGTCACCCCGACGCAGGTCCGTGTCCGTACGAGATCCGAACCGATTTGTTTCCAATCGTGTTTAGGTCGGTTTTGATACTTGGAAACGCCCAAGGACGGTTTCCTAAAAGGATAAGACCACCCTCCTCTATATAATAAAGAGGTTCATGGCGATTTGAGCCCATCTACATCCAATCGACAAAAAACACATCTACTACCGTCTTGCTTGTAGGTCATCCTCCCTCCTTCTTCGCCGCCGATGCCATGAACGGAAGATCGACGACAACAACGCCCTAGAGCGGTCAGGCGGCTAGGGCAGCCCATAGCCGCTGACGCCCTCACGGGGGTCCGTCCCGGCGTGTGGGTTTCGGGTTTCAAGAGACTTCACCGGCGTGTCTTATGCGCATCGCGCCCGACGAGGCTCCTCCCGACGACGTGTCTTGCGTGATCGCGCTCATCGTTGGAGGCACAAGGTCCGGTGTGGATATCTCTAGGCGCTTGCCGATCCCCGATTTTCGGCTTGCCCTACGTGAGAGCGATCTAGTTTGTTTTGGTGTGTTACCGATTTTATCGTCAACACACTTTTTGGCGACTGTAAGGTCCTAGATGGCTAGAGGGGGGTGAATAGCCTATAAAAATTTTCTACAAGCTCAACTAAACAAACCGATTAGTATAAAAACACGGCGTAAAGCGGTTTGCACTAGCTCTAATGGTCAAGCAAGCCTTCTAGTGACAAGATATGAGTTTGCTTTAAGCATCTCTAAGAGGTCATCTCTAGTGGGTTCATCATCATCATCATCTTCACTATCACTATCATATTTTACTTCATTATCACTTAGTTCATCATGCTCATGCAATGATACCTTAGTGGCCTTAGCCATGAAGCATGAAGGTGAAGAGCCGAAGAGGGATGACTTCTTGTGTTGGCCAATTGCACTCATGGCCTTGGGCTTTTCTTCCTCTTCATCGGATGAACCATCACTATCCCAAGAGCAAACAAATGCACCATCACTTTTCTTCTTGAATGTCATTGACTTGCTCTTCTTGTTGGTCTTGCCACCTTTGTTTGCCTTGTGCATTTCCTTCTCTTTCTTGATTGGGCAATCGGCAAGGATGTGATAAGGGCTATCACATTCAAAGCATTTTCTTGGCTCTTCATTTTTCCTTGGATGAATCATTTCTTCTCTTTGAGCCTTGGCCAAACTTCTTGTTCTTCAAAACCTTGTTGAAGTGTCTCACAAACATGGCAAATTCTTGATCAATCTCATCAAGATTGACTTCCTCATCATCTTCTTCTTGAGCTTTAGCTTTGCCCTTTGCCTTGGATGTGGTGGTGGCGGCCTTGAATGCCACAACCTTCTTGTTCTTGTCATCTTCCATCTCCACCTCATCTTCCATTCTATCAACTTGCTCATCGGTTAGTACCTCTCCAAGCAAGTCACTAGGTGTCATGGTGTTCAATCCATCTCTAAAGAGTAACTTCCTCAACATAGCAAACTTCTTGGGCAAGCACATCAAAAATTTGTGCCCAAAGTCTCTATCCAAGGTCTTCACTCCTAGTGCCTTGAGATCATTCACAATCACTTGGAGCCTATGGAATGTATCAGGGATGCTCTCATCTTTCTTCATCTTGAAATTCTCAAATTCACTCTTGAGAACATATAGCTTGGCACTTTTCACAACTTTGGTGCCCTCATAGATCTCACAAAGCTTCTCCCATACCTCACTTGCCTTCTCAAGATCCTTGATGCTTTCAAACACCTTGATATCCATTCCCTTGTACAATATGCTCAATGCCATTGTGTTGCATTGTCTTTTGGTCTTGTCGGTGTTGGTGAGGTTGGTAGGATCAAGGATGACATAATCCTTCTCGGTGACCTCCCATACTTGGTCATTGATTGATCCCAAGTACATTCTCATGCATCTCTTCCAATAGTCAAAATTCTTGACCCCATCAAAGAAAGGAGGCTTTCCCCAACATTGTTGAACACAATGGTTGCCATACTATCACACCAAGGTTGTTAAGCCTTCAAATATGGTGACCACGGCTCCGATACCACTTGTAAGGTCCTAGATGGCTAGAGGGGGGTGAATAGCCTATAAAAATTTTCTACAAGCTCAACTAAACAAACCGATTAGTATAAAACACGGCGAAAAGCGGTTTGCACTAGCTCTAATGGTCAAGCAAGCCTTCTAGTGACAAGACTAAATAATTCTATGATCTCTAGTCCACACAAAGTCTATGTCACTACTCTAGCTAATGAACAATCCTAATATGAACCTTATGCTAGCAAGAACAACTACACAAGGCAAAGCTAGCTCTCTACTCAAAGTAAACTTAGGAAAGTAATGCAAGAGTGAGAGGCTTGTTATACCGCCTTGTAGAGGATGTCAACCAATCAAGGGAAGATGAAAAACCAATCAATCACTTTCGAAGGTGATGATCCACACAAGAGGCAATGAACAAAGTCGATTTGTTCACGGAGTTAGATTTGTACACCGACAACTACTCTCGGTTGTGCCGACCAACACAAGGGTGATGTTTGAGCTAGGGCGGTGCCCTTGCTAGCCTCAACACACCACACACCAAGTGAGGTACCCAAAGCACGAGCAATGTATTCCTTGCACTTTGTCTTCCCGACGAGGAGTGCGTAATCCTCTCACAAACCAACCAGGAGGTGGCCAAGAAACAATCTCCTCTTCTTGCCAACAACTCCACCACTTCACCAAGCCGGCTAGGAGCGGTGCCTCCAAGAGTAACGGAAATCCACCGTCACAACCACGATCCCCAAGTGCCTCTAGATGCAAGAACACAATGCAATGCACTTTGGATCTTTCTTCTCTCAAGAATGAAGCTCAAATCAAGAATGAGAGAGGAGGGAGGCTTGCTTGCTTGCTCAAAGGTGTTAGGAGTGATTCAAATGACCAAGAGAGAGAGCAATAGGCCAAACATGTATATATAGCCTCCATCACGAAAATATGACCGTTGGGGTTCAAAGCTGCAGAAAAACAGCGCCGGACCGATCGACGGACGCACCGAGAGAGTCCGGTCCAGGCGTCCGGCCAGCGGGCCCCGGCCACAACCGACACGCAACCCGCCCACAGCCAACGGCTCCTTCGGCGCGTCAGCGTAAGCGCCCGGTCAGCACCGGAAGCGCGTCCGGCCGCAGCGTCCCGGTAAACCCCGCCCGCAGCTCTCGCCAGACGCATCGGCCGAGGCCCCGGCCACATTCGACCACCCGGCCGGCAGGGCCCGGCCAACGCCCGAGCTGCGAGAGATTCGCCGTTGTTTCTTCGCCTTTGCTCCAAACCGACTTCCGTCACTTGTTTCTTGTTGCCGACGTCGAAGAGCACCGACTCCATGTGTTAGCATTTTGAAACCATTTTCGATACAAGGACGGAGTTAGCACTTTAGGTTAGAATGCATGCATATGAATTTTGAACCTAAAGGCACGTGAGGATCGATATGTACGAAAGTTTTCCCCTCTTTATAGTACGGCTTATCGATCCTATAACCACCCACACACCCTTTATGGTGTCTTGGGTGTGAAACCAAAAGCCCTATGGTTATACCTTTGCCTTGGGACCTTCGATCTCGAAACTTCACCGGGTTGCATGCTTGATCAACCTTTGGATCGCCTCGATCCCTCAACCATGACCACCATGCACCAACTCCAGGCGACGACCAATCTCCAATCATGTCAAACACTTAGCATTGAGAGATTAGTCCTTAGGTGTCACTAATTAGCCAAAACCAAACAAGAGATCTTGGCTGACTCATTTGGGGAACGAAAAGAATTTTTCGGCTCTATTTTGCAACCGAATATATCCTTACCCTAGCCCTAATTAATCATTGATCTATCAATTTGTCGCTTGGTGTTTATCACGCACAAGTGAAGCAAATTCGGTGTCGTCTTTGTGATTTGAGCGACTCCAAGAAAATTACAAGAATACATGGAGGCGTATCAAGACACTACATCACAATATTATTACTCCATGCACGAGGTAAAGCTTGCAAACTCATATGATAATTCTAATAATTATTATGTAAGTAATATAAATTCTTATGATGATGTTGCTAGTTATCATAGTACTAGATATGTTTCATCGGCTACTTACATTTGATAGTGTTCCTTCACATCATAATTATACATCTTATGACAAAGCCCCGATGCATGCTGAAAATTTATTGAGTTCTAATTCTTCTAGCAACATGTCATATATACTTTCATCGGCTATAAGTTCTAAGCGTGACATGCCGATGCATGATGATGATTTAATCAATTGCTCTCCAAAGTCAACATCTTATGCAGGTGTTAACTATCATGATTCGGCTACACACATTATTGATAATGATCATAGCCGAATTAATAAAAATCAACAAGATACTGTGAAGATGTTGATTATGATTTCGGCCTTATTCGACTTTCTCCAAGCAAATTGGGCTAATGAATGGTCGAGGTCATGCCATAAATCCACACGGATCTTCTAAATGGAGAATGCCCACATACACCGGACCTTATATGTTATGTTATGATTACTTGAAGAATCCTAATGGTTGGCGGGTGCCTAAATTTAATATGTTTAATGGAGAAAGTGGTACAACTGCCGTGGAGCATATTAATATATATCTCTCACAATTGGGTTACGCAAGTAAAGAAGACTACATGAGAATACGAATTTTCCTTTATCTCTCACTGGTATTGCCTTTGCATGGTTCACATCTTTACCCAAATATCTTTGCCCGGTCATGGTCTAGATTAGAAGAATTATTCTATGAATTCTTTGGGAGAGATCTGAGAAAAGACCAATCACAATTAGGACAATGGTTGAGGCGGGATGGTTAAATGATTATCAAAAGGCAAGTCTCACTACGAGAGAAAAGTGTGAGGAACATCGAAACATGCTACTCCCGAAACTTCGCATTGAATCGGTCAAAACCGAATTGTCGGTCGGATAAGCCCGATTATTTAAACTAGTCAAACCAAATTGGTTTCTTGGCGCTGAAACCGATAAAACCCGGTTTAGGAAATACACAATCTTTGCCTTGCCGAAAGACACATCCGATGGCTGAAATCTTGGAGAAAAATAATCCGGCTATCTTATTCGGTAGGGGCAAGCCGATTCCGCTATTGGAAAAAATGTCATAATCGGCGAGCCTAGAGAGCCTAAGAAGAAAAAAGCAAAGTTTAGATCGTGAGGTGGTGCTAGAAAGATCTAATAACAATCGGGAAAGCCTCAAGATCACTATCAAGTCTTCGGGTTGGGGCAGGCCCAAAGTGTCATTCATAGCGGATGTCAACCACTAGTGTCATCATCCAAAAGGGATTCTTTGGAATCAATTCTTAGAACTAGTGGACAGCAAAAATCAGCAAGACCGATTGCTCAAATCGGTCAAGCTATTTATAAAAAGGTCAAAAGACACACATAGAGGTGAAGCATTGGTTCCTCACCCATTAATGTGTCAAAATCTTCACCAAAGGAGAGTGTGTGCTAGTGAAACTCAAATTGGGCAGCAGCAGTACTTACCTTGTAGCCGATTGAGCCATGGCCAATCGTGCTTCAATAAGGAGGAACAAATTCAGTCGTACTAGGCAAACTACATTACTTGAGATGGTTAAAAGTCGACCCCGCAGGTAGCCGAGCCGGGCTAAGGTTGCTGCCAATGAGCACGAACCGGCATTGACGACTTCCGAAGTCGGCTAAGTCGATTCCTATTGTTGTAGATGTTTCCAAGCAGTGCTTGAGAAAGTTTCACCGCATCGTGGTGGGGCCGAGACACAAGAAGAGCCCGAGGAGGAAATTAGTGGCGTTGAGAGAGCACACAAACTCTTTTCAAAGGTATTGCTAGCGGTGAGATCATCGAGAGCAGAACCTTGGTTGCTACATCTTTCGTCACTAAGGTACAAGATTACATCGGCCTACATGTTGTCTTCAATTGGAAGGCCGATGATAATGTTTTTGTCAAAGTTAAAGCTTTTCCCAATGCTTAATGTGAATTATACATATATGTGGATTGCTTTACTTACTTTGAATTTAATTCATACTTGGTCCCGAATGAGATATAAGTTTTGCAATTACTTTGGATTCTATGATTCGAGGCTAAGATTGAAAAACATTGCTCATCCGATGTTTGTTATACATTTAATTCGGCATGAAAGATGATTGTAAAGGTGCGGCGAATGGATTGGTGTTAAATTTAATCTCTTCGCTTGCCAAGCATTGAAGCCGATTATACAAAAAATCGGCTTACAAATTTAATGCTCACCTTTTGGTTCTATCATTTGTGATCATGTCTTGAACATGTTGCTAAAAAGTAAATTTATTAGGCATATTGATCACAATGCTTTGCCATCAATTCAGAACTTGGAAGAGCTTATATATTGCAAGTTGTGTAATTCATTTGATCATAATACTCATAGTTGCAATGTATTTCATCATGAGATCCAATCGGACATTGATAATGACCGATTGAGGTTTTTTCGAAGCTCAACAAGTGGACCGATTAGATTCAATGGGGCCGATGGCAGGAAGTTTCCAAATCGGCTTGAATTACTAGCCGATTCACTTAAAGATCAAGGCTCCAATGCCCAAGAAAGAGATGGAGAATCCTCAAATCAAGACACCTTTGGGGGCAAATAAAATCTCTCCATCTCCACCAAAAGCCGATTGATTCCATTGAGCAAGGGAAATCTTTGGAGGTCTTTCTTTGGAGCATGTCCATCAAGATGAAGGAAAGGAGGATACTCATAAAACTAGTGGAGGCAAGGAACATGAGAAAGAAAAAGGCAATAGAAGACCGAAGCTTAGCTTCGAAGAGCTTCTAGCTAAATATACAAAGATAGGGAAGCAAATCGATTAAAGAAAACCCAAGCATTAAAGTTGCCTCCAAAGCATAATCCTCAAAAACAACGTTGGCAAAGAAAGGCAAATGTTCCATCATATTTCGAGCCGCAACATGTGGAGTATGCAGCTCCTAAATGCTTGAATGAGTCATCATCTTACAAAGACCGATTTGATCAAAATCGGTCGGAGTAATGTCAAAGAGAGAAGGTGGTAAAGCAAGTTTACCGCGTGAAGTATGATGGACGAAAAAAAGAAAAATTCAGATCTGAATGTCACCATTGAACGACCGATTACATTGTTGAAAAATCGGCTATTGATGGTAAACAAGTTGAAGATTCAGCCATTTATGTTGTGGGTACTAAATCTGAACAAAAGAAGATAATAGTATCTAAGAACAAGGAAGAATTGTCACCGCATCCACAATGAAGACAAAACCGACGTGCTCAATCGGTTTACCAAGGTGGCGAGGAAAAAGAATTGCGAGAAGCTTCGGTCGCGAGAAGCTAAGAGAAAGGGGCTTAGCATGGGTCCCAAAAGGCAGCATTAAAGATCGAAAGGATGATGATCAAGCAAAGCGGTGCAACGAAGACAAAAAGATAGAAGAAAAAGATTCAAGACACAATTGCCAAGTTGGAGGTTTGCACCAAATCATCAAAATCATTGGTCATGGCGTCATCCATTTTCTCTGCTCGTGCTTATGTGGAATTCACCTCATGGTATGCATGGTTATCCCTCATATTCTTATGTTGATTCTTGGTATGGGTCTTTATATTATGGAGGGATGTCGAATTATCACGCTTATCAATGATCAAGAGCCGAAATATTTTATTTAGGTCATGCATATTCCGTCGCGTGAATTCGTATGGCGATACTTTGTTATCGCCACGAGCATGCAATATAGCCGATGAATATTTATAACCATCGTGCTATTTAAAGAAGCCCCTAGAGAATTTTACCGGTAACATAAGGCACGGGGGCAAGAAGAAGCTATATATATGATTGACAAACTTAGCCGATCACATGTATATTTAATCATGGTTTTTATTTGTTTATCAAGTTCAACCGATTGAATTTATGCATGTTTAAATCGTAGCTAATGTTCAATCATGTTGGAGCCGATTATATGCGCAAAATCGTGCCTTATTTTGTCAAGTTTGGCGATTAATGGTGTTAATCGTGCTTTTAGATATTTGCATATGAAATATGTGCAAAGAGCAAAATTGCTTGCTCAAGGTGCATCCGGCTTTGAGGTAAGAGACTTTCATTTACAACAATTGCCGATGCATGAAAGTTTGCTTGTTTCGATTCTAGTAAAGATTGGTTCAACCAAAGTTAATTGGACAAACCGATGTTATTAGTAATTTGGGAAAGCAATGTAAAATTCTTTTAAATCGGTCTATTTTCTGTTTTTGAACAATGGTAGCACCGATTTAGGAGATTGGAGAACTCCTCTCTTGTCTTTTTTTGCAGGATCCTAGTGCTAAAGTTGACAAGAATATTCGGCGACTTGCTTTTAAGTATACATTGCATAATGGTGAGCTTTATAGGAGGACTGCCGAAGACTTGTTGCTAAAGTGTCTAGGGGCTGATCAAGCACACGAGTAGCAAAGGGGAAGTTCATGAAGGCATTTGTGGGGACGCATCAATCGGCTCCAAAGATGAAGTGGTTATTGAGACGGGCTGGGTTTCGTTTGGCCAACTATGACGGCCGATTGCTTTCGTTACTACAAAGGTTGTGAAGAGTGTCGGCCGGTTTGGGAATATTCAGCTAGTGCCGGCTGCTATGCTTCATCCTATAATTAAACCGTGGCCTTTCCATGGTTGGGGCTTGATTTCATTGGCAAATTCATCCTTCATCTTGAAAGGACATAAGTTCGTCTTGGTTGCTACCGACTACTTCACTAAATGGTGAAGCAGTTCCATTGAAGAACATGACACACAAGGAGGTAATTGAGTTCATAACCGAGCACATCATTTATAGATTCGGCATTCCTCGGACATTAACTACAGACCAAGGAACATCATTTATGGCGAAAGAGGTAAAGGATTTTTGCGAATCATATAAGATTAAGATGCTCAATTCATCTCCATATTATGCTCAAGCCAATGGTCAAAGCGGAATCAACTAACAAGACTTTGATCGAGCTTATTAAGAAGAAAAATAGAGGAACATCCAAGAAGGTGGCATGAGGTCTTGTCAGAAGCTTTGTGGGCTCATCGCATATCGAGGCACGGTGCAACTAAAGTTACTCCTTATGAGCTGAATACAAGCTATAAAGGAAATTGAAAAAGACAAAGCCCGTATTGCAAGAGCCTACAACAAGAAAAGTCAAGAGCAAATCGTTCCAAATCGGTGACTTAGTTTGGCAAACTATTTTACCGATAGGATCGAGGAGCAATCAATTTGGCAAGTAGTCACCCAATTGGAAAGGTCCTTTCAAGGTGGTCAAAGTGATATTTGGGAAATCCTATGTGCTTGAGTCAACAAGTGATGGAAAACGCCAAGATAAGGCGATTAACGGGAGGTATTTGAAAAAGTATTTCCCTAGTGTTTGGCAAGAGGCCTAGTGCTCTCAAACAATGGCCGATGCATGCATCGCCCTTAGAATAAATGGCCCGATACATGGTATCGCCCTTAGTCACCTGGACAACCGATACGATGGGCATTCGTGTTGTTTAGTTTTTCTTGTTTTGTTTTCAGGTTCGTCCACCTCTCACCTGAAAAACAGGGGGTATGTGTTGACACCCAAAATGGCATAGGCTAAACCACCGCAAAATTTCGGACTTAGCCATATTTTGAGGTCCAAGTCACCGCAAATTTCCGGACTTAGCCAAATTCTCGAGGAGGATCGAAAACGGTTTTTACGGAACACGGCCCGGACTCATCGGCCGGACTCATCGGGCGCTGTCCGGTCCAGCGTCCGGTCAGCGGCCCGGCCGGGTTCGCCACCACCGACCACGGCGTCGAGCCCCATACCACGTAAAAACAGATACCCCCCCTTCGTATGGCCGGCGTTCTTTCATTTGCAAGTTACTCTCTCGCGTTTCCTCTCCTCCCCACGTCGCCCTTGGTGTTGGATGGAGTTTTTGGACCCGGTAAAACTTGGATTTGGTCCATACATCTTCATTTGCAAGGTAATCTCTATCCTCTTGTCTATTTAAAGCGCTTGATTTGATAGATTTCGGCCATTTTTGTAACCCTAGTTTTGACACTTTTAAAAAATACGTTTGTATGTAATTGTAGGATGCCAAGGCGTGGCAAAGCTAAGAATGCTAGGTAAATTCTCATCATCTTGTAGTTCTTATTTTTTTAGTTAGTATGCAAGAAATGTGAAACCCTAGCTCTATGGTAGAATTGTAACCCTAGTTGTATTTTTATAGAGGTAGCTATGCTCGTTTGTTTAGGAAGATCCCTATGTCCATAAGCCTCTCCCAAAGGGTGTTCCGTGCCCAATTGCTATCGTGGTGATCCTTGCAAATGTGAATGGGATGATGAAGAGGAGACATTTAGGCGGAGGTATTGGATGTGTGCCAATTTTTAGTGGGAGCCTCTGAGCAACAACGCCACTTTCGGATGTTTGTGAGTACATTGCTTTTTTTCCTTTTTCTTTTTGTGATTATATATTTGTTCAAACAATTTATTTTTTTTGCAGACCCCTCCACCGCTTTGTGATTTTGAGCAAAGTGGATCGACCTTGAGATCGATTGAGCTTAACAAGGGTATCTGCGATGCCACAAGGAGTTAGATTGCGAGTGTCAACGGAGGCATGAGGTGAGGAAGAAGGAAGAGGCCGATGAGAAGGAGCGGAGGGAGCAAGAGCAAAGGAGGATAGCTGCTGCTCGAGGAGGGAGGAGAGGGAGAGGAAGCTCGAGAATGTGCGCCGTGCCAAGGCTGAGTTGGCTAGAAAGGAGGCCCAAGATGTGGATGACGACTGTGACACTTCAAAGTTGGACGAGCTCTTAGCCCTCGCTCAGGCTGACTTGGCGCAAAATCCAGTCCTATGCAAATGTGGTGTTAAAGCTAATTGGGGCCTCACTCCTACTGGGGTTTGGAATAGGGCAATCGGTGTGGCCATATGGTGGATTATGATGAGGTTGGTTATTGTTTTTCGTGCAACGACATCAAACTTAATTTTTGTAACTAGTGTGTATGTTTTTTCTTGAACGGGACACTAGGAAATGTTTGTTGGAGGAATTTGTTGGGCGTGATGAGTTCCGGACACCATCGAGGGGGCGCGAAGATTGGGTGTGAGATGGGTGTTGGGAATGAGCTTGTCAACGAGTGCATCGGCGTCGTAGGCGGGGAGCAAATAAGCTTGCCATGGAGTTGCAGGTTACCCGCCCCCGCGATTGCCGATCAAACGGTGACACCCAAAAATGGCATAGGCTAAACCACCGCAAAATTCAGACTTAGCCATATTTTGGAGGTCCAAGTCACGCAAATTTCGGACTTAGCCAAATTCTCGAGGAGGATCGAAGCGGCTTTACGGAATGTGACGGACTCAGCGACAGGACTCAGCGGCGCGTCCGGTCCAGCCCGGCCAGCGTCCCGGCCCGGTCGGCGCCTCAAACTGGGAGGACCGGCCGGCCGCGCCCGTCGCGTCAGGTGCGGCCGGGTCGATCACAGCGTCGGTCGGCCTGGGCCTTGAAAGCCATTTGCGGAACCTCTCGGACGGGCCGCCGGCCGGGCCCCGGTCGAGGGGGCTTGACCGGCGTCCGGTCACCCGACGCAGTCCGTGTCCAAGACGAGATCCGAACCGATTTGTTTCCAATCGTGTTTAGGTCGGTTTTGATACTTGGAAACGTCAGGGCGGTTTCCTAAAAGGATAAGACCACCCTCCTCTATATAATAAAGAGGTTCATGGCGATTTGAGCCCATCTACATCCAATCGACAAAAACACATCTACTACCGTCTTGCTTGTAGGTCATCCTCCCCTCCTTCTTCGCGCCGATGCCATGAACGGAAGATCGACGACAACAACGCCCTAGAGCGGTCGGGCGGCTAGGGCAGCCCATAGGCTGGCTGCACGCCCTCACGGGGTCCGTCGGGCGTGTGGGGTTTCGGGTTTCAAGAGACTTCGCGCGGCGTGTCTTGCGCATCGCGCTCCCGACGAGGCTCCTCCGACGGCGTGTCTTGCGTATGGCGCTCATCGTTGGAGGCACAAGGTCTAGGTGTGGATATCTCTAGGCGCTTGCCGATCCCGATTTTGGCTTGCCCCACGAGCGATCTAGCTCTTGTTTTGGTGTGTTACCGATTTTTTTATCGTCAACACAAACAAAGTTATTCAATTTTAGGAAGAAGCTAGAAGAGAAATATCGCTTTAAGATGAAGAGTAAGGCGCGGATGAGGCGTGAGAAGGACCCTCTTGTGAGCACCGTAATGAAGCGGATCGTTAGACGCCCTAACACATGAGCAACATTGCACTGATGACAATGATAGTGACTTTTGGCTCGAGGCTACACACGTAGCGGAAGAAGTTGAAGCGAGCAAAGGTGTAGAAGTTGGGACTAGTCACAACAATGAGGTGTTGGTGGAGGATTGGGAATCGGACGAAGATATGCTTCCAGGCTATGTTTCGGTTGAGGTCGCAGATGATTACGATGTTGAACTATTATGTTTATGTTGGTTGTAACATGTGTTGAACAATGTATTCATGTTTATGTTAGTTGTACCATGTGTTGAACAATGTATTCATGTTTATGTTAGTTGAACCATGTGTCAAGTAGTACTAAAACTAAATGGTACGCCACCACGCCATTTTTTTGTCATTTTGCAAAAAAACAGGGGTACAACACAACATGTGAAATGGCATGTGAGAACATATACCAAACAAGGGTATAGAGGATCAGGACTAAACACTACATGCCTTAGGTAATGAAAGCAACACTCAAGCGCAGGCGAAATGGCGTGTCAGAACTCGTACCAAACTAGGGTACAACAGTTCCAAACTAACTCTAACACGCCTTAGGTGATTTTAAAGATACAACAATCAACCATAGGTGGCCATAGAACTGTGCCTAGTAATGTTGCCACATAGCGCATTGTGTTGCGCCTTCTCCATAGTAAGCATCATGTGACGGTGGTGGTGGAGGCGGTGGTGGTGGCGGTGGCGGTGGCCCATTGTTCTTGTGACAAGGGCAACTTGGAAGTATGGATCGGTGCATGGTTCATCTTGTGAGTTCTCACCGTTGTAGTCTTTCTCCTCTTGGTTGGTCGCCCTGTTCTTCGGGTACCTACCTCCATTTCAAGATCAATGCTTCTTTCTTGCAACCACCGGATGTATTCCGATGTGGTGGAAGTGGCCTAGGATCGATCCACCTAGTGAAGCCGCAGTGGTCGGGTGCCCTTGAACTCGAAATAAGTATAAGCATTTCTGATTGCTTAAGTGAGGATGCGAGAATGCAATGATGATAAGTAATAGCACTTACATAAGCGTTTGGGCATTTTAAACTTGGCGACCTCCTTAGATCCCATCACCCGGCGATACGACCACATCGGACATTGCAAGCGGCTCTTCATAGCTACCCTCAAATACTTCTCCAACCGATCCGCACAACCAATTGGAATCAACCTTCGAATATATTGGGGGGGAACCAATATGAAGAACACCCTCAAATTCAATGCCACCAAGGCAATTGCACCTCCTCTCGAGCCTTTTCAACTAACTCACTAAATGATGGTCTTTAGTCAAATAGCACGAGGCACACATTGCATCTCAACAAACTCAACATATCCATAGCAATCCTTGTCCCTTTGTGCCTCCATGATATATGGTAACTATGTTGTCCATCTAGTTTATACACAAATCTAAACCTGTCTTCCTTTAGTCCTAAATAGAAACTTCACATCATCGATAAGTCACTAACTACAACTAATAATATGTTCCTAACTAATGTTCTTCCTAACTAATAACTAATAATATATGTTCCTAACTAATGTTCTTAAGTAACTAATAACTAATAATATATGTTCCTAACTATGTTCTTCCTAACTTAAAACTAAACATATGTTTGTAACTATGTTCTTCCTAAATAATATGATAATTTAGTAACTACTACTAAATATGTTCCTAACTAATAACTATGTTCTTAACTAATAGTGAATCTATCCATAACTTATATGTTCCTTTAGTCCAAAATTTAAACTATGCATAAGCGAGAGGAGCAAGTTCACAAGCAAATGTACCTTTTGACGTGGGAGCGGGGCAGGGCAAATGCGTGAGGGGGGGGAGGGTCGCCCGTGGAGAACCACCGCTTTGCCCAGGAAGAGGAGGGGCCTTTGGCCGGCCTAACCCCGCCGGGTGGTGTTGACCGGTCACCAACGACATATTTTTCCCCGTCAACTTACTACCATAAAGGGAGGATACCTTTTATACTCATATACATTTACAACTAATATATTTCCACTTGTAGTGTCCGAATTATTATTGTGCAGATTTATATAAGAAACAAGTGAAAAATATACCAAAAAGCACCTTACGGGAAAAGCGTATTTGAACATCCTTCACACCAATGGAAATGAGCCCAACATGATGCATTAAGTGCATAGGAGTACAGTTCAATGTGTGGCCGGTGATGAAATGCATAAAACAAGCCCAAAAAGTCGAGGCCCAAATCCAACATGAAATCATACCGGGCGCAGGACATGGGTTCAATGTTTTGGTCATAACTTTCTCATACGAATCGATTTCAAGCGAACGAATATACTAAACGAAGCTTACTCCGAGGCCCACGCGACTCCTGCAAAATTTCAGGCCAAACGGCCCACATCTTGGTGCGGGCGCACCAAGTGGTGCCTACAAGCACCGGGCGGCCGCCAACCGGCCCGGCTTTTTTCTCGAGGCGGTTCATTACTTTCCAAAAAGTGTGTTGCTGACGTTGGTTGGTCGGTTTGGGCTGATTTGGAAGGTGTTCCAAGGTCGGGTTTTGCTCCTTCCATGTGGGGATGGCCATCTTCCAAAGAGCCCCCTCTCCTCTACATATAAAAGGAGGCCCTCTCCCCCTCATTCAACACACACATCATTCCAAGGAAGAGTCTCTCCCTCTCCTCTAAGAGAGCTCTCCCCTCTACTCTACCCCTTCACTCCAATGGGCTTAGGCCCTCATTAGTAGTAGAGAGATCGGCGGAGGAGAGATGTGAAGGGCTGAGAGCGGGGAAGCACCGGACTAGTCGGTGTCTCCCCAATCTTGTACCTCGGTGGATTCAGACTTGGCTCCTTACTTGGGATCTTGGCTAAGTAAGCTTCCACGGTCCTGATAATCTTTATTGTCTTTTGTTTATCCACGATTTATCTACTTGTTTGCGGGATCGGTAGTCGTTCCTTCGGGAGCAAAACTCTAGTGGTGGAACCCTTTGACCGGGGAACCTGGCAAACACTAGAGTGATAATCACTAAGCGAGGCGTGGTGTTTGGGCTAGCGGTTTTCTACCTTTTTTGTGGTGCATCCCACGGTTGTGGGGGTAGGCGGCTTGGTCGTGACAAGCCTTGTCCGCCCCTTGAAATCCCCCATGTTTGTTTGGTCGTGGTCGTAGAGCTAATTGCCGGACTCTACCCAGTTGGGAGCGGGCGGTGCCCGGTGAACAAGTAGCTCTAGAGATTTGGCTAACCATAGACACTAAAGGTGTAGGGATCCTTCTCGCTAATCCTCCCCATCTTTGGTCTTGTGTGTCCTTGGGTGAACTAGTTAGAGAGAGTACCTCCGTTCCTCGTGGAAAATACGATACCCCCGAATATTTCCGGGTGAAAGCTACAACGACAATTCCCGGCGCTTGCGGATTTATCGTAATGCGTTAAGAAACGTCAACAAGCTTTTTTGGCGCGTTCTGTCGGGAGCGGTTGCTATTATCTTGAACTTAGTGAGTCCTCGTATCTATCCTTTAAAAAAAATCAAAATAGTTATTTATTTTCTTTTACTAAAATAAAGCCATCAAATCAATTTCAAAATCTTTTACGCTTCAAGCGGAGGAGTTCCGCGAGCCACATTCTTTTTCAAAACCAAAACTTTCATCCGGCTATGAACTCCATCCATATTTAAAATCCATTGTTCGAGCAGGGACTTTTTCTCGACTACCACACCGAAAACCCATGTAGCCACCTCACGAAGTTTTCGAGGAAATATGTGCATGCCTAAGCATTCCGGCATGACACAAGAAAATATCATGTGGGCGTTGTTTCCGTTTTTCCCTCTTAGGGAGAGCGAGAACAATGGTACACGAATGTAAATAGGAAGTTTGAATGGGGATTGGAAAGAACTCAAAGACAATTTTTTGTCTAGCGTTTTTCCCCCCATCAACACCCTACCAAGGACAATCCTCGATTTCGAGCAGGATGAGAAGGAGTCCTTAGGTGCAGCCTGGGCTAGGTTTGCAATGTTAATACATGATAGCCCAGTCTTGTCGTTCCCGATAGTGTGCTTTTGCATATCTTTTGTTCGGGTCTTGACATAGACGCTGCCCTATGCCTTGACATGACCGTCTGGGAGGGTCGTCGTTTTCATGTAAACCTACAACGGAACAGAGAGGAAAATCCTAGATCATATCCTAGAGAAGCATGCTTCTCCCGTTGTAGAACCTACTCCCCTCCACAACAAGGGCATGTCAAGTTTTGAGGAGCCCTCATCAGTCGAACCATACCATGTATCACCAATAGAACCGACTGTTGAGCCCTCACCCGAACCACGAACACCGAAGGAAGGGATGCTTTATCCTTCGGAGTTCTCGATCAAATTCGAGGATCATGGGAGAACCTTGAACCTTCTATGGCACGAATGGAGCAAATGGAGCCACGGCTCCGGCTAAGGAATCTTCCTCTAACATGAAACCTTCAAAAGAATGGTTAATGGAGGTGAAACGTTCTTCAAGCAATTCGTGATTCTTTCACCTCCCACGACCATACCTTGTTCATTCGAGGAAATTCTTAGATGCCCTATACAACCCAAATGTACCGAAGGCGAATATCATGTCACAATATCTTGCGGAAACCCTTTTTGGGTAATATGCCGCTAGCCTCGACCGATAGACTCTTCAAGGGTCAATTAGGACTCATCTTTGCATGTTGTGGTATTGCTAGGGCCGTGCCGATGAAAATTCATGGAATCGAGGTTCGCTTAGACTTCTATATCTATCCCATCCTCGACTTTGATCTTCTCATAGGCTACCCTCTTGAAAAGATTTTTCATGAAAAACCTGTAGAGGAGAGCCATGATGAGAAGTTGGGAAAGAATGCTTGTGCCTCTCACCTAGAAATCTCAAAGGTGAAGCATCTTCCCAACCAAAACTCGTTCGAGGAGGCGACGTTCATAACTTCATTCGATTCACCTAAGTTGCCCTCGCATCTTGATGAAACGAAGCACCCGTCGCTCTCTTTCGAACACAAGACACGTCCCTTCGGCCAACAAAATGTTGCCCTTGACAATGGTCAAGATTCAACGTTCGTTCTTCCGCGACATATCTTTTGAGGATAAGAACTCAAGTGCCATGGACATGCACGAAGCACCAACTCTAGAGACCAATGTAGAACACGCTATTGAGCATGTCGAGTTTTCATTCGAAACTTCTCATGATACATGCTCACCTCTTTGGATCTCTAGGGTTGTCTTGCTTCCCACCACGTGCCCCTACGAGGACCCCAACCTTCTCTTAATCCTCGTTCATAAACTTTTCAAGAGGATGGTTGTGGATGTCTTCGTGTATCACAAGTTTTGCCGATACCATAGTGGCACGATGGTACTAACCTTGCAGACTTAAGCTTAAACGCCAACTTCTTAGTGGTGAAGCTGGGAATTTCACCACCTTTCATAGCTGCAAGAAGAAATTCCCAAGGTCAAGCTTTACGACCATAAACAAAGCACTCCCGGGGAGATAACCCGGATCGTAAAAAAGATGAATAATTCTCTCTTGTTGTTATCATAAAAAAGAACAAAAAGTTTTTCTCTTTCTCTTTTAATAAAAAAGCAAGAGCATGTTATCAAGTTAGTATGCACCTTGGGGTATTCTTGTCGCTAACCATTTCGTGGAGATCGATTAAGAAGATCAAAAGAGGCATGCGGTGCTTGAAAGCATGGGGCCGACATCGGCATAAAAAACCATTGATACCCATGGATGGTGGAACACACTCAAAAAGGAGACCCGGACTTTGCACCCTTGACTTTTGCACAAAAGTCCAAATGTGGGGAAAGATGGTGAAAACCTCAAGTTCCATCTACCAAGGCATCATATAAAAAAATGATGGTGAATAAAAGATGATGTCACCCTACCTTGAAAAAAAAAAAAGAGAAGAAAAAAGAATAGAAAAATAAAAGAAAAAAACAATAGTGAAAAAAAAAGAATAAAAAAAGAGAAAAAGGATTGAAAAAAAAAGAGAGTGTTATAAAAAAATCAATAAGAGAAGAGAGGAGCAGGTTGGCCCCGCATGGTCAAGATACATACCAAAGTCTTTGCGACTCCACCCATCATTGCTTCCACGAGCAAGAAGGGTTTGTCTCTCATCCTTTGCGGCTACCATCAAGACCCATGGCCCATATACACGTGTGTGTGGCCTAGCCTTGAGGAGCACCCGACAGAGCCATCATGCAACCCGCAAGCAACAACTTCGATGCTACATCCAAAAATGTTGCCGGTAAGTATATCCGTGTATGCAAAGGAAATAAATATTCACCAACTCGATCACTCACTTTTGTCTCCATGAAAACAAAACTTTATGCTTTTCATGCCATGACTTATGCTTTGAGTTTGGGTGTATCTACATGGGCCAATGTAATACATCCATATGTCTTTTTAAATTAAGCGTGGTGCTTATGTTTAAAAATGATCTCCTTTAATCAAAATTCGACATGGCGTTGGATCTTGGTTAATGAGCTTAGAGTATTGTTGTCATGATCTATGGAAGTATCTTATGTTGGAGATAAATTACGGCTATGCTTACACCGCTTCTTTATGATTAGCCTTGCTTGAGTGATGTTATGGTGAACAAATAAAAAAAAAAAATAAAAAAATAAAATAAAATAAAATAAAATTCTCACAATAAAGGCTCCAAGGTATTCATGCCGATAGAGCCATGTGTTTTTTTCTTCTTTTCCTTTGTTTTCTTCTTTTTAAATAAAGCTAGGTACAAGATCAAATGTGGGGAGATCTCTCAAACACAATGAACAAACTTTTGAGATCTCCCCAACACAATGCACAATCATCGAGCAATTCACGGTGGAGAAGGACGAGACGAACGACTACCATGAACTCCTTCCTCTTCAAACGATGGTTTGTGCAACTCTCACTCTCACGTCTCACAATAATAAAAAGGGGAGAGAAGAGGAGCAGGAGAAATGAAAGAAGAGGAGATAAACCTTTCACCCCCAAGTTCCTTGTCCTGTTTTTGTGATGACATCAAAAGACAAGCTTGGGGAGCCTCCAACCACGCGACCAATCACAACTCAAATCATTTTGGCGCACAAGCTAGCACAACCGGGGAAAGGTAAGTAAAAGAGCTAGCTTGGGGAGGACTCCAAGAAAGGTAATAAAAATTATATAAATAAATAAAATCCATTCCTATACATATGAGCTACGAAAATGTCTAGATTTATTCCCTTGTTGAAATGATGAATAGTTGCTACGCCTTATGATTTGCCCGTGCCTAGTTTATAATTCGAATTTCTCTAAAGTTTGGGTTTAGTGGCTAAGTCTAAAAACTTGTCCTGAAAAAACCCTGATTCATGTGGGTTGCATAAGCTCTATCTAGTCTAAGTTGTTACCAAGTATGATATGGTACAAATAGATTTGCTATGATTTCGTCCAAAAAGAGAAACTTGACATCCGGGAATCTAATTTGAAAAGAGAAAAGATATGGGCTATGCTAAAAAAGAAAAAAGCAAAGAGATGAAAAATGGACATGTGTCAGAGGGCGAGTAGAGCCCACATCTCCAAAAAAAAAAAAAGAGAAAAAAAAGAGAAAAGAGAGGAAATAAAAGACAAAAGTCTAGGGCGAGTAGAGCCCACCTCTCTAAAAAATATATATAATAATAAAGCCCATACTTTCTCAGAAAAAAACAAATATAATCTAAATAAATAAATCCGGATAAAAAGTTGATCGAAAGGATGAATGATAAGTATTTCTGTTATAACCGTTCTATCGGCAACCGCCCAAGACTTTGAGAAAAGCTAAAAAGCCCCGCTACGATGAAAGGTAATAAAGGGGGGAAAAAATGATGTGCCATTTTATTCAAACTCTAGTAGAAAATCTTATTATAACCCTGGCACTTGTGAAACGTAATCGGCATAGTAGCAACTCCCGATCAACAACCAAGTACTTATCTTTTTGCTTTCGAGGACGCGCAAAAGGGTAAGCTTGGGGAGTTTGTTGGCCGGTCACCAACGACATATTTTTTCCGTCAACTTACTACCATAAAGGGAGTAAAACTATACCTTTTATACTCATATACATTTACAACTAATATATTTCCACTTGTAGTGTCCGAATTATTATTGTGCAGATTTATATAAGAAACAAGTGAAAAAAATATACCAAAAAGCCTTACGGGAAAGCGTACTTCAGAACATCCTTCACACCAATGGAAATGAGCCCAACACGATGCATTAAGTGCATTGGAGTACAGTTCAATGCGTGGCCGGTGATGAAATCCATAAAACAAGCCCAAAAAGTCGAGGCCCAAATCCAACATGAAATCATACCGGGCCGCAGGACATGGGTTCAATGTTTTGGGCATAACTTTCTCATACGAAATCGGATTTCAGCGAACGAATACTCGAAACGAAGCTTACTCCGAGGCCCACGCACTCCTGCAAAATTTCAGGCCAAACGGCCCACATCTTGGTGCGGGCGCACCAAGTGGTGCGCGCGCACCCTGGCGGCTGCCAACCGGGCCCGACTTTCGAGGCGGTTCATTACTTTCCAAAAGTGTGTTGCCGACGTTGGTTGGTCGGTTTGGGCTGATTTGGAAGGTGTTCCAAGGTCGGTTTTGCTCCTTCCATGTGGGGATGGCCATCTTCCAAAGAGCCCCCTCTCCTCTACCTATAAAAGGAGGCCCTCTCCCCCTCATTCAACACACACATCATTCCAAGGAAGAGTCTCTCCCTCTCCTCTAAGAGAGCTCTCCCTCTACTCTACCCCTTCACTCCAATGGGCTTAGGCCCTCATTAGTAGTAGAGAGATCGGCGGAGGAGAGATGTGAAGGGCTGAGGCGGGAAGCACCGGACTTGTCGGTGTCTCCCCAACCTTGTATCTCGGTGGATTCGGACTTGGCTCCTTAACGGGATCTTGGCTAAGTAAGCTTCCACGGTCCCGATAATCTTTATTGTCTTTTGTTTATCCATGATTTATCTACTTGTTTTGCGGGATCGGTAGTCGATTTCGCCGGGAGCAAAACTCTAGTGGTGGAACCCTTTGACCGGGAAACCCGGCAAACACTAGAGTGATAATCACTAAGCGTAGAGCGTGGTGTTTGGGCTAGCGGTTTTCTACCTTTTTGCGGTGCATCCCACGGTTGAGGGGGTAGGGCGGCTTGGTCGTGACAAGCCTTGTCCGTTCCTTGAAATCCCCCACGTTAAATTTTGTGTCGTAGAGCTAATTGCCGGACTCTACCCGCTTGGGGGCGGGCGGTGCCCGGTGACCAAGTAGCTCGAGAGGCGGCTAACCATAGACACTAAAGGTGTAGGGATCCTTCTCGCTAATCCTCCCCATCTTTGGTCTTGTGTGTCCTTGGGCTTAACTAGTTAGAGAGAGTACCTTCGCTCCCCTGTGAAAATACGATACCCTGAATATTTCCGGGTGAAAGCTACAATGACAATTCGGCGGCGCTATGATTTATCTGCGGTGCTTAAGAAACGCCAACAAAGGGGCGTATTATGCTGGAGGTTGGCGCTTTGCCGCGCTGGCGGCAAGAGCGGCGCGGCGGGTGCGGGCGGCGTGGTGCAGGCCGCAGACGGGCGGGGCGGCGGGCGTCCGGGCCGGGAGGGCGCTGGCTGCCGAGCGAGATCGGGGCGCGACGGCGGCGGCGCTGAAGGAAAGCAAGGCGGCCGGGCGCTTTGCACCGAGCCGGTAGACGGGAGGAAGAAAGAGAGGAAGAAAAGAAAGGAGGCCCGCTTATTTTCGGGTCGGGCGCCGTGGCTGGTGGCGCCGAGGTCGGCGCCGCGATCCGCGGGGCGCCAGGTCGGCGCCGCCTCCCGCGGGCGCCGAAGCCTCCCTCCCGCCGCCCGTCATTTACGCCGCGGTCAGCGCCGTCAAGCTCAAGGGCGTCGTCGGCGGTGGCGCCAACACGTTATACCCGGCGCCGTGTTTCATGGCGCCGGAGGTAAGGGTCCATATAGCACAAGGAAACTAAAAAGGGTGGATTTGAGAAAAATTTTCGAAAAAGGGGCTAAATTGCAAAAAGCGGTCCCCACGATTGCGCTTCCGCAAACCGCAAAACGAAACCGTCCCTCCCTCGATGGACTCGTTGCGGACCGCGCCGCTCTCCCCGCACACGCCGCCGTTGCCGCCCGTGTCCACCGCCAACACCCTTCGTGGGTTTCTCGGATTGAAGCCACAATCACCTGAAGCCGCCCAGAGGTGAAGGAGAAGGTGCTGCGGTCAAGCCCTTCGTCGGCAACGAACGCAATTTTATTGCTCCGGGGCATATATGCGCCCCCCGATCCAGCCGTAGATCGGGTGGGTGAGCAGTACCGGTAACACCCCCGTCCGGGAACGCTTATGCCCCCCGCACCCCGTAATGCAGAGGGATGACACCATAACACTCTGAACCATGCAGACCCTCATTAATGCCCGCAACTTAAATTCGAGCAGCCAACCGTATTCGACGGCAGAAAATGTTGTGGGTACCAGCCCCATATGGATACGAAATCCGCGTTAGTCGACCTCACGCCCTGGCACCGCTTCGGCTACACGGCCGCCAACGCCGCCATCCGCGAGGCCGTCGAGGGCTTCCCCGTCGTGCACGTCGTCGAGCTCGGCACCACGCACTGCATGCAGATCCCCACGATCATCGACATGCTCGCCAACCGCGCCGAGGGGCCCCGATCCTCCGTCTCACGGTCGCCGACGTCGCGCCCTGCGCGCCGCCGCCTATGTGCACGTCGTTGAAGGTGTGAAGCTAGTTTGGATTTGTGATTTAATTTGGTAAAAAAGAAGATTTAGGGCCTAGATTAGTAGATAGATGATCAATCACGGTGTACGTGTGTGCTGATGTAAACTCTAATAGTTGTGGCTTTGATTGAGAGGTTGGTTTCCTTCGTCTTCTATAGATGATGTACATACATGATTGTTCCGTTCCATTCATGGGTGGCGTTGCTTGTAATAAGAAGTGTACATATTTGTCTGATGTTCGTCACCAGGAAACTCTAGAGAAAAACAAAAGATGTAAATGAATTTGTATATATAGTATATATGTATCCATGTCCACAGGTTTATTAGATTTATAGAATTGTTCAGGCTCTGAATGCCAAATGGAAATGACAAAGGCATGCCTCACCTGGTAGCGAACTGATGCACAAGTACTCAATGTGCTATATCCTATGTACACCTCGTCAATTGTTCCTCACGAACTCAAATTTTGGCAGCTCACAAATCGGAATGCCATTTGTTTTGCACATCAATGATCAAATAAATACAAAAAACTACGGAAGCAAGGATTCTGATATCAGAAATTGTGGCATTACAAATTTTCAACACACAGCTTGTAAAAACATAGCCAGGTTTTACACTCTACTAGATCACAGCACCACCCTGGTTCGGACAGGCATAGCCATCTTACAATTACACAACATCGCTGCAAGGCAGGGTGCGACCAATGTGATACAGCAGCGCCAACATTTACCACACATTTATATTTACTTGAGAAAATCTCTCATAGGATCATCGTGGTGGATCTTCCTCCATATCTTCTACAGTAACCTGATCGTTAAAGTGCACATCATACTTCCTCTTCTTCTCATCCATCTCCTCTTTCGCCCTTGCTTTCTCCTACAGGATTAAAACCAAGCTTCAGCGTCTACAATAGGGGGCAAATTATGAATTAAAATAATACCAAAGGTCAGAAGAAACTATCCTTTAGAGATTCCGCGAGCTTCTTCGGATCAAGAACAAGATCGTCAGACACATCAGTTCCCCAAGTGGCTAATCGCTTTTCTTCATGTTCTACAGGTTCATCTGCATAGAACAATTTTTAAGTCAATGCAATGCATAATGGTGCTTGCGCATGGGTAATTAAATCAAGTGGCATGACATCTCATTCAAACAAATTTGTTCACAAAGAAAAAAACAAATTGCACCTAGCTATATTTGCATCTCATTGTCTGTTTCAACTTATACCTTGATGATTGAAGCCAGCATGAAAGTATGAAACTAACCAGACCTGAGACCTCACACTAAGTTTAACAATACACTGTTCAGTGTTCATATAATTAGGCACTTTTCCTATGTATCTGTCATAAGAAATCATCCTAATCTATCTTGCGACATGCGTCACGCGCTGCTGCAACGCGACGTGTTGCGCGCTAGGCTTCGGTGGTTGTGACGGGTCCGCCGTTCCTTATCGGATCCTGGTTTGTAGAGCGCGCCCGCTACCTCTTTTGGACATACCCCGCACACTCGATCCCCTCTCCGTGCTGGTGGGACTCGTTGTTGGTGGAGCTTGTCCGAGCGGGAGGCGGTGACCAACGATTTCTCTGCCCCTCTCCGTGTTGCTCTCCGTCTAGGCGAAGTCGGAGGCCTCTGCTCTCCGATTTGGAGCTCAGTCATTGCCAAGGTCGGGTACCTCCGTTCGCGCTCCCCTCTCCCTTGATTTGTGCTATTTTTTTTGGGATTATCTCTTCTAGATCCGGATGTCCATGGTTCGATTTATGGTGTGCATGTATATGCGATTCGATTCTATGGATTGCAGGGGTTGATTCAGTGTGCTTGCTTTTGTTTCCCATGGATGGATTTGTTTGTTGCATGCGCTCATGCATTGTGGCCGTCGAAGATTTTTGCGCGGAGCGCTGTTGGCCACACCCCTCGGTCCAACTCATGCATGTTGTGGCTTCTTAGCGAGGATAGGCGACTAGAGATTAGCTGCTTGTGCTGCGCTCAGATCTAGCGCCGCTATTTCTGGCAGCGGTTTGTGTGGTTGAGGCCGCCGGCTTTAGAAATGGAGCGGCCATGCATTTTATTTCAGTTTCACCATTGTATTGTGCATTTTAATTCTATTTTTAGAGCGTTCTGCAGATCTCTTGTCCACATGTGGTGGGGCGCAGGACGTCCTTCGTTGTCCTTGTGTTCGTCTGCTACAGAGGAAGGGATAGTGTTCAGTCACATAGTGCTTTACTTGAATGATTCGTTGTGTTCTCTGTTTGTCACTCGATTCGGTGTATTCTGCTGTGGTTTTGTTCTGACGTGGATATAGGTGTTCGGCGGGGATCGATGAAGTCGGGAACTGTACTCTGTCCTCTTGATTGCCTGCGTGGGGAGTGGAGCACGTTCAGATTGGCTTTCCTGCTGGTACTGATGGTATGCTCGGAGGTAGGTAGGAGCAGCAGGTATCTCACCGGCCAAGCTAGATTTGTTGTTCACGTTGGTGGTGGGAGAGGGATGGAATGTTGATGCCTGTACTCCTGGATCTGATTCAGATTCTGGGTTAGTCTTGAGCATTGTGTCTTTTAGTTTGGTTGAGATAGATGGAGGATGTAGAGGCTGCCTCTACCTTTTTCGGCGCCGACAGGCCGAGCTTTGTTGGCCACCACTTATGCTCCCGGCTGTCTAAAACAACGACAACACACATAGAATTGGAACCTCCTATTTGTTAGTTGCATCCACCAATTACTGATTTGTTTGAACTCTTCTCCTCTTCTGCACTCCAACACAATGAGATACAGTAGCTGCTGCACACTGCTTCTGCTTGCTGTTTTTTGTAGGACACATGGACAGTGGTCGGACCGGACAGCCATTATGCTCCCGATTAAAGCATATACACAACTTCTATCCTTTCTTTTTCATTTCTGTTTGTGGCAACCAGTAGAACCAGGAATGGGTGTCCTTGTTGATATCTCTGAAATTAGATTCTCTGTTTTGAACTTTTGATTGGCTGATAGGGTTCATTATGCAGACCTAAATGGCTGAGATAGTTCGATCTTGATCTATGGCCTCATCAGAGTCTTGGTGGCATAGCGGAACAAGAATTATTTCGTATAGATTTTCCCTGAAATACCATTTTACATTTGATTAGAGAGTTAAATACTGCAATAACTGATAGTTTTCTCTTTGTTAGTGATCAACTATTGTCTTGTCAAAAGAAAATTAACATATCGTGGGACATCTATTGATTTACTGCTGATTACTATGATCAACTTGCATCAATATATATCGCCAACCATCTCTCATACTGTACAGTATGCAATTTGGTTGCCTGAGCTTGTTATATTATTTGTATTTTTATTCTAAAACATTAGGTGATTCCCTATAGGTTTTGATGATAATTATTCTGAAGACAGCTTCGTTCATGCCTTCCTCCATGGCGGGTCTTCCCCACTGGATGCATCTAGTTCTTCCCTGGTTGGATTCAGCCGTTAGTGATGGTATTGTACTCAAGACTATCTAGGCAATGATGTCAAGTTTCTTAAACTGAATGGTGGTGATTCTGTACCTATCAAGTTTCAGTACTGTGTACTATTTCAGTTATCTGTACTGGTGTCGCGGCGTGGCGCATTGGCTCTGTTCGTCATTCCTTGCTCGCAGGGTAGGCACGATGAGTGGGCGAAATGGGATTCCTGGTGGGTGGGGGTGTCTGTGGCATGGCCCGTGCCATCCGCGGCCTTTGAGCGCTGGCTGGCGCCTGCCGATGTGTACGGTTGGGGCTTCATCTGCCGCTGGGGCGGCAGTGGGGAGTTGGCGACGGAGCAGCTGGTGGAGGTGGCGCAGTGAGCGGCGGTCGCGACCGGGGGAGGTGCTCAGGAAGTACTTATGCCAGCGGGTTGAGGTCATCGACAAGGAGGACCACAGTGTGTGCTATGCTTTTCTCTATTCCCACACCACACGTGATTTCATTTCGCTTCCTGCTTGGGTATGGGGTATAGTGTGCTGGTTGTTGGATCGGATCTACAGGCTGTAGATTAATTATTTTAGGATCAAGTTTCTGTTGCAAATAATGCTACAGCGGCTAGTGCAGAACCATACTTTGTCTGAAATTATATGATATTTAGGTGGGGCTTCATAGTTTGGATACTGATTGAATTAGGAATTCACATAGCATTCCAAATTGAGCTGAAGGGTGGTCAGTCTGTTGATATTTTGGATTGTAATGGAATCACTTGAAAATGTAAAGTAACAGGCTGATAGTCCTAGTGACGTCTTGCACTGCAGTAGGATCTATGCATACCATTTCTAAAGAAAGAAATGTGTAGGTTACTCAAAGTTCAGAGTGGGCAAAAGAAGGGTAGATAAATTTCCCAATTATTATTTTTTTTTTTTGGTAAGGAGTTATCTATGCTCTTGGTGGGAGCCTCCGTCCTATGGTTCTCCTTCCTGGTTTGAAAATTCAAGGATTCTATAAACCCTTTCTATGTATATTTTTGTATAGCTATGTTTTACCATCGAATCATTAGGGTTTGACTTGTGAACAAGGTTGACTATATATAATTGTACAACTGTCTTTGTCAGTAACTCATTGTGCACAATCTTGTGAGGACAACAAGTCAATCTTGGTAATTGACTTGTGTTATGTGATCGTGCTTAAATAGAATGAAATTTGTGGTCTGTCCTTGCATATAAAAAAAATTATGCACTCTGTCATTGTGCACTTTTAGCCTTGCCTAAGATCTATCATTTGGGACCATAAAAACTTTGTTCATCCTCTCATAGTGGCCTATTTTTTTAATTCTGATCTTGAATTGTCCAGTACGACAAACACTAAACTGAAGTTTCAAATAGGCTTACATAATTGCAGTCCGCTCTAGTGTAAATTGCAAGTATCGGGCACTGAAATTGTAGTTGTGAGCATATGCAATATGTTGTTGTTGATTCATGAGTAGAGACTAGGAAGTGGCAACATCTGATAAGTTTGGTACACCACATCTATCTTTTTCTATGTATTGGTCTGATATGTTTTTTATTGCTAATTTTAGGTGCTACCTTACTATGAATCATTCATATGTTGTTCCTTTGCGGGCAAGTATCATTCGAGCATTCTTGTCCGGGTTAGTGCTCCTAAGATGGTTATTTAGTGACGGTTGGTATTGTACTAGCCTAAAATCACTATTCTTGCTCCTAAAATAATTGTGTGTGAAGTGGTTTGTGTTAATGTGATCGCCAATAGCTAGATGTGCTTGTGGCAACTCACTGAAATGCAAAAATGATATTAATAGTGTGTTACTAGGATCTACTTGTGTAGATGTGATCATTCTAAGGTCCTGCATTGATAAGCATGTTGGATTAGTGGTGTAGATGTTGTCCAAGCTATTTACTTACCTAGTGATTTATTGCAACTTCACATTTATGCTCTGTGTGTAAAATACATCAAGGACCTGATAGGTTTACGAGATCATTGCATAATAGCAAAGCTTGTAGGGTTGCCTTTTCTCTGTGCGAGCCTGTAGGCACAAATCATGTGGCTCTCGGCTATCTCGTGGCTCTCATATATTTTAACTGTGTATGTTGCATACACTGCATAAGAAAGCTGTGTTTAGTATCCATTTCTTTATTGTACATTCATAAGTAGTAAATTGCATACTTTAATTAATGCAATTATGGTGCCGAACATGTGCAATATCTATTTTAGTTAACTTAGAGGATGCAATTGTTCTTGCTTTAGGCCCGGTGTTCTTCTTCATGCGGGTTGTTTGGGATTTGGAAATGGATCATTTGTTTCAAAGTGCAAGCACCAAACACTATATTTTTATGGAATGCATATGATCTTTTATTTTAAGAGAACTCTTATCTTTAGGGAATAAATCTTTTTGGTTTGATACGACAACTGTTTCCTTAACTGTAGTGAAAATGTTGAAGGGTAGCTGAATGGTAATGCATATATTAAATTTGTTTCATTACAGCCTTCTCGATTCTAGGTAAGTTTACTTATCATGGGATTAGTATTTGATTGTTTACTAGATCTTTTGAGGTAGCAAATTTTTAGGCCTAATTTTAGGCCTAACATGTATGATGGAACTAAACTCAACAAATAGATGATTATTGCACATCTTTTTTATGTTAACATTGCAGGTTACATTAGTCGCAATTTCTACATGTGTAATGTGTAATTTCTCGTGGTTGAGGTATTGTGTTGAGTAGATGTGTGAGAAGCTAGAGGTTTGGTGTTAGAGGAGAGCAAAGTGGTCCAAGGAGGAATTTTCTAAATGCCGGGTTAGGTTTATATCAGATTTAGGTCTCACTATTATTTATGCTCACATCATTTTGTATTTATATACACATATAGTATTATTGCTTCTCAATACTTTGGGTGTGTTATCTTGCTAAACTCCCGCAGAATGTCCATTCTATTGCATCTATGAGATGACTCCTTTTCGCCTGCATTCAAAGCACTTGTGATTGCATATACTACGGTCATTGTAAGTCACTAGGCAATACACAGTTCTTGTTTGTCCGGAAACTTGTTGTATGTAGAGTTATAGACATCCCCTTCTCCATCTTCAAGCTCAAGCAGTCAGGATGACCGAGCTCTAGCTCTCTCTATTCCTCGTTTTCGTGGATTTGCCTTTTACCAAGAGCTACGCTTTGAAGATATTTTCACTTTTGCACCAGTGCCATTTGTATCTTAGTGTGTATCTAGAGTATTGTATGCGATAGATATGCCCCTAGCATTTTTGAAGATATTAAAAGTGGTAATTGTAAGTCCAAAAAGTGGTGTTTTTGTCTAGAGTTTTGAGGGCTTTGCATTGTTGGCAAGTAAAACATTAGGAGACACAAATTGCAGTCATCGATAATGTAAATTGTAGATATTAGGTGGTGCAATTGTAGTTCTCAAAAGCATTTACAATTTTAGATCTTGGCATTATTTGGAAACGCATGTCTAGGAGAGGAACAGAGTAGTCCACTAGGACCTTCATTTCGTCTCTAGGCCTTTTCCTAGTGCCACACCAATCCCACCCTCTCTGTTTTTAGCCATGGTATTTTGGGCGGTACATGCTAAATTATGTCTGATGTTTTGTCCCTGTCTTCGTCCCTTGTAATTAAAACAAATTGTTTAAAACAAACGGGGACCCTACGATACAAGACCACATAGTACAAAATGACATCGCTTGATTCCCTTATATAAACCTTGGCGTTGAAGGCGCCTTTTTAAAAGTAACACTTTCGCCGAGGCCGAGTGGGCCGTTGGGCCCTCGAGGCCGAGACGCGAAGTCATCACGAGGACCTTCGAATTGTGTTTGGATTGTCCCTAGTCTTGTACTTTATATTGTATTTTTTTTTGTTGATTGTGTTGTATAGTCCCTTGTATCTACCCACTGTCTTTATCTTGTATTTTGTCCTTTGTGCTAGTAACTGTTGTTGATTGTACAATGCTACATTTTCTTATGTGCTGAACTTTTTGATGAGACTGAATGGCTCTCTTGTATTTTGTCCCTTGTGAGGTTTGTTCTGGCCGGTGGTGGAACTGTTGTTTTGCTGAATTCCACAAACAGAAGGCCAAAGTGAGTGTGACCCGAGGCTTCTCACAACATCGCTGCTAATCTATACTCTGTCATTGTGTCAAAAAAAATCTACTCTGTCAAGTAAGCTGCAAAGTGTGCCTTGTCAAAGTCATGCATCAAGCACTAGCAACTACTGCATTCTTGTATTAACTGGTTTGTGTGTTGTTGTTTGTCATGGTACAGATTCCTTGGACTGAGGCTCGTGCTTTCTATGTTGTGGAGTTGACTATTCTCTTGGCCGACAAGGACATGGCTATAGCTTGCTTCAAAGTAAGATTGTTGTGGTAAAATTGTTCAAATTTGTATCTTGTGCTTTATGTTAGGACACCACCCTCTTTTTTGTCCTTGTTTTTCATAGAAAAAAAATGTTAATTGGCTCTTGTTTTACGTGTTAAAATTGTTAAAATTTGTATCTTGTACTTTGTGCTAGGACACCACCCTCTTTTTGTCCTTGTTTTTCCATAGAAAAAATTGTTAATTGTCTCTTGTTATTTGAAGATAAAACTCGTCATTGATTCCCATAAAAGCCTTTGATCCAATTAGTTCGTGTAATCACGTCTTATAAAGCGTGCCATTATCTTTTCTCAAGGAAGTCCGCACGCTAAGGGGCACTCACACAGTGTAGGTTTATCGATTGGTTACCCAATGGCAATTAATGGATAACCTTCAGGAGTTGCTGTCATGACATGACCACCCCTGGTGGTCCTGTAGAAAAGGCTGGCATTCTTCCTCGAGACATCATTTTGGCAATTGGACGGTGCTAATCAAGACATGGATATATATGATGCCCGCAACGCTTACAGTAAGGCCAACTATCATTGCTATGTAGCTATAAATCGGTGTTTAGAAATATACTTGTATTCCCTGATTTTGGTTGCCCTAGTTGTAGGCTTTTTTATATATTCTTAATAATAAGAGGTGATGTTCTTACGTCAACTGAATTGCTAGGGCCCCTGAAGGAAGTTCGATTGGATTCGTAGTGGGACCAATACCAGGCATGTTGTTCTAAAGTAAGCCAATCATACAATCGCCTTTTTACATAGTGAGAAAAAAAGGATAAAACCCATTTACTTAAAAACTAGTGATTAATCTGTTTTATTATTATTTCGAGGAGACAAAGCGGTCACTTTAAACCCGGTGAGGTCAAGGATGTGTGAGATTCGGGCTCAAAAGATAGCTCAAAGATCGATTACATCAAATTGACAACATTTAACCAAAATGTTGCGGGTTTGACACTTTGAGAAAGTTATAATGTCGATTTGTGAAGCATCATGATGTTTTAGGATGATGCTAAGTCCTGCTGAAGTGCTGATTATGTCATTTATCACCCTCCTACAGAATCTGTTAAGGAAGCCATTAATACATTAAGGAACAACAATGTTAAATCCTTTGTGTTGGATCTGTTGGGAATAACAGGTTTGGACCTGCGTAAACCGGAGTATATATTAATGTTTAAATGTTTTCTTTTATTGGAATTTTATACATTGGTCTTGTCTTATGCAGTGGTGGCCTTTTTTCCTAAAGGAATTCAAATTGCAAAGATTTGGTAAGCTTGTTTAAACCAAATTGTTGCATGGTATTTGAACTTTATCCATGTCTAGTCTGGTGGTCTACTTTATCGTGGATATGTCACGGTGCACCTAGAAAAAGCATTGGATTACTAATTGGCTTTCTAAAAAGAGATTTTTTTACAGTACCTTCTACTTGAATAGACGAACTGGAATATAGATTGCAATTGTTTTAGATTCATCCAATGGATGCATTTGTGAATTTTCTACGTAAGCTACTGATTGCTTTTCATAACTAGATTGCAAATTGTTATACTCTAAACTGCAAAAATAGTTAAGCTGTAATTTTTGTGTTGATTATATGAAATTTTGATTCCTACCGATCGTATATTGCATAACAAGAAGTAATTATAGGCATCTTACAAAGGACAAACAAGGGGCGGGGAAAAGGGGACGAAGCAAAGGTGCTTGAAATTTTGGAGTGGCAGAGTTGTAATTTCTGTGTTAAAGGGTTCCCATGGCTGCATCGTACCTAAATGAGTAGACTTGCTGTTAACGAGTTTGAGCGGTGTGTTGAGTGTGTTTCTTTCTTGCTTTGGAGGGTTGAGTGGCAGTGTTGTAATTATTGTTTATTGGTCGGATCTCGCAACGCGTGACCCAAATGAGCAATGACTTGGTTAATGGGTTAGATCGATACTCATTACTGTAGCGGGCCCGTTAGCAAGCACTCCATGCGCGTTGCACTAGCTGTCTTGTTAATTGTCAAGTCAATTTATGTGATAACTAGTCCCACCCTTGGATGATGATTCAAGGGTCAGGTTTGTTGCAAGAAATGTTGGTCAAATTTCTTGTGAAAGAGATATAGCAACTCCCATAATTAGGACAATAGTTAACTGGTGGCAAATAAAACTGGCACTTAGGTGTGACATCATGCTTGATAAAAAGCTAACACCAATTATGATTTTATTAATGGCAAGTGCGAATTTTTGAACAGGTAAAGGTTTACTCAACGGCATCAATTATCCTGCACTCAATACAAGTTGTCCAGATGCAAATGAATAAATAGAAGTATTTTCTCAACAAAATACCTTCTGCGGCCTCCTTGCGCACCATATTGGCCTTCATTAGATCTGCTGATGCCTCAACAGCTTCTATTGCAGCCAAGCCTGTGCAGTAACTATTCTTGATAGTCTGCTTGCAGCACTTGTAGCCCCATTGATGATCTTTCCACCATGAACCCCACACACTCGTGTGATTATTAATAAATACATCCTCTTCGTATTTGCTCTTGGGAAGAGATACATCCTGCAGATATAAATTATGGTTACTCATTAGCATTTAACACTCATGACCATACCAAGCATGGAAATAATACCAACATACCAACAGTCCAATAATTAGACTAGATTGGTGGCATCCAGTCTAAAGCCACAGACTAACCATTCATTCAAAGTGAAAGAGGATACATTTTTTTTTCGTATTTTTTTTAATTGCCTGCAAACACAAATTAACTTCGCGATCTTTGCATGCGCTCCTAGTGTGTGGTAACTAGGAGTACATTTGCTGAACCATGATCACAGATCAATATTTGCTGAACCATGATCACAAATCATTCTGGGTTTGATCTTTCTTTATGGCCCTTGTTGGGTTTGATCTCTAGCCTATCCCAACATACTCAAAACAAGGACAAAAAAAATTTAACCAATATTATGACTAGCCCCTATAGCACAGTCCAAGTTCCAAGTTCAATTGCAAGAACTCCACAAAATGCACATGTGTTTGTGGAGGCTAGAGTAGGTACAACTTTTATTTATTCACATATTTCAGATTCTTTTTCATCATATCTAATTGCTAAAATGCCTCTGTGAATATGATTCCTTCTAAAGAAGCAAAGCTTATCGTCATATCTGATGTTGTAACATGTGGAAAAAATTAGCTAGAAAGCCCTACCAAACACAAAATATACAGAATCTGACAAGAAGAAGCAGTAAGAGTTATAAGAACAACAAGAGGCCAGAAAGTTGACACTTAACACTCAGTATTTTTACCAACCTGTCCTTCGATTATCCGACCAGTACAGTCATACTCAATCTCTCTCTCTCACTTTGCCCAAGAAGCAGATCCGGGGGATTGTATCTTCTGAAGCAGCATTGCCATACTTCTCCATAATTTTATCCTTATGTTCAGACTTCAACATTTCTTTCTTGATCTTGAAACTCTTGTACAGTAGTTCTGCTTGAGATGGGGCTGTTTGCATATGGATATCCTGACCCTTTTCAAAAGCTTCCAATGCATGGATATTGAGTTGCTTGAACTCCAGAGCTTGGCCACTAAGACGATTTTGGTTCACCCTGCACCATAATATCACATCAGAAAATAGAATCCAAGAGGCTTGAGGACAGAGGGTTTTCACATTTAAAATTGTGTACAGCATAGAGTCATATGCTGTCAGTTACCACATAGAACTTATCATTTGGATCCGCATCTGGCAAAGGGTCTTCCCTCATGGAGCAGGTTTTCGGATCATGATATGCAGAGTTGACATCGAGATTCAAAAGATATTTTGTCGTGTCTTCTCTTATACGCAAGTTCCTGCGGACAAAAAAAAAAATACCATCAGCGTTTAAATTGGTTCCTGATAAATCCTCGACGCAGGAACCCTAGTACTAGAAGGAACATGATCTATTTTCTGAGTGGTTCCAGTGCTTCCACCACCGGTCGTGCATAGTGGTGGACCAAGACACAAGCCAGGCGAAACCAGGCCAACCATGGTGCTGGCTATTAGCCAGAAAGGTGATGCACTGAGAAGCATGATGCACCTTAAGCATGACAATGAAGGATGACGGCATAGAAAGATACCAGCTTTCACAGGGTCGAGAAAAGATGAGCCAATCAATTGTTTGGGAGGGCAGGATTGGCAGCAGGGAGTGGTTGAAACTTGTAAAAAAAATCATGGTAGAGTTACTAAAGCAGATGTCTGAACTTGTGTTGACACTGAAGGGCTTAAGTTAAAAAACAATTATGTCAACGCAATAAGTTGTGGCATTAAAGCATGTAAGATCATTTTTGTATGTGCCATGCATGAGGAAGAACCTAGCAAATCCAAAATTCCTAAGTAGAACCCCAACATTCTAAGTTTATCAACCTTGAACTCCGCTAATACTTCAATCGGAAATTTAAGAAAATTAGACGGAGTAAGGTTCCATACCACACTGAGTGGAATTTAAAAGGCACTTGTTTTACACAATATAACGCACAGGACAGCATCAGCAAACAAGACTTAAGTTTAATGCAGTTCAACTCTTCCTGAAGGAATAAGCACCTAATTGAGCTCCCCTGTTGCGTCCGAACTGGATTTTAAGGATAGCAACATTGAAATAAATGGAGCAAGCAAAGCAGAAATCGCATACCCTCCACCCATGAGGGCGTCGAGGAAGAAGGACGATCCGCTGGAGGGCTCGGCCTTCACGGCGTGAAGGCAGCGGTACATACCGATGTCGATCTCCTCCACCCGCTGCGAGAAGGTCTTGAACTGCACAAGCAAACTGTAAGGAACGACGGCTCGTCGTCCTTGGATCACTCGGTTGCCGGCGATGCCCGGCGGTGCGCACGGTGGCCGCGCTCACGAACGAGACGAACACCGATGGAACGAGAAACACGAAAGTTTGTTAGCTGCTATGGCGCAGCCTCACCAGTCATTGATATTTATACCCGCTCATCCTAGATCCCCGCCACGGTTTGTTGCTGCGAGATACGCCGTTATCTTTCGGACGTTCACGCGACAAGCACGGCAAACAACCCGTGGCGAGATGAGCTTCCTGACAGCGGTCACGACGCACGGTGTGCAAGTCTCCACCAATGCCCGTGATTCTACGCTAAGTACAAAACGTGTTCATGCAGCTAATGAACTAACTAATGCACCTTAACATGGATACAATGACCCTGACACGATTACAGGAGCTGCTGTTCCAACATTCCACCCCCTAATCGTGATAGATACTCACAACACCTAGCTTCTGACGCATCTCGATGAACTTGACTCTTCCCAATGGCTTGGTCAAAACATCTGCCAATTGTCTGTCAGTGCCAATGTGCTGTACCTCTGCAATTCCATCACTGACACACTCTCTGATATAATGATAGCGTGTGTCAATGTGCTTGGTTCGATCATGATACACTGGATTCTTGCTAAGCTCGATTGCCGACTTGCTGTCCATCAGTAACTTGAACCTCTGAATCTTCACACCTGTCAGATCTGATAAGAGCCGACTCAGCCATACTCCTTGGCACGCTGCCGAGGCAGCTGCAACGTATTCAGCTTCACAGCTTGACAGTGTGGTGACTCGCTGTTTCTGAGAACTCCAGGTGACAACATTGTCATTTAAGAAAAACAAAATCCCTGAGGTGCTCTTTCTCTTCTCAAGGTCACCGGCATGATCACTGTCGGAGTATCCCAACAGTTTCAGACCTGAAACGGGTCCTTTCTGAAACTTGCAACCATAGTCCAGGGTCCCTGCTATGTATCTCACAATTCTCTTAATAGCAGCCCAATGTTCAGAAGTAGGTGATTCCATGAACCTGCTCACCATCCCCACAGCAAAAGCCAGGTCAGGCCTAGTGTTCACCGGATATCTCAAACTTCCCACAATGCTTCGGTGCTTGGTTACATCTCGACAAGGTCGGGTTTCCCAGGAAGCGGTTTGGTATTCCCGCTCCATTGGAGTGTCAACTGGATTGCACCCTTTCATCCCCACAGATATCAACAATTTTAGCAGCATATGCTCTCGACGACATTGTAATCTGCCCAGGACTTTGCATCACCTCCATTCCCAAATAGTAACTCAACATGCCCAGATCACTCATACTGAATATTTTGCACATTTGCTCCTTTAAATCAGCAATTCTGTTCTTGTCAGGACCACGGATAATAAGGTCATCTACATACACCCCAAGCAGCAATAAAGACTCACCACTACCCTTCTTGTACACAGCATGTTCCTCTTGGCTCCTGACAAAACCCATTTTGTGCAACTCATGATCCAACTTGGCATTCCAGGCCCTGGGTGCCTGTTTTAGCCCATAAAGAGCCTTTCTAAGCTTCATCACCTTGCCTGGATATTTGGGGTTCTCATAACCGGGAGGTTGGTGGACATACACCTCTTCTAACAGGTCTCCATTGAGAAATGCAGATTTAACATCCATATGATGCACTTCCCATTCACCTTGAGTAGCTAAGGCCAGGATCAATCTTACTGTTTCCAGTCTTGCAACTGGAGCAAAGACCTCCTCATAGTCCACCCCCTGCTTCTGAGCATATCCTTTTGCCACTAACCTTGCTTTATATTTCACAACATTCCCTCCTGGATCCCTTTTAACTTTATACACCCATTTTAGGCCAATTGCCTTGTGTCCCTTAGGAAGATCAGCATAGCTCCATGTATTATTCTCCCTGATGGACAACAGCTCAGTCTCCATAGCATCTATCCAGCATTGTTCCTCTAGTGCCTCATCCACACCCAAAGGCTCATCAGCAGCCAACATGCAAAGGCCATTGTACTCATAGTCATCCATCTCCTCGGTATGGTCAAACAGATCAGACAGTGTTCTGAACCTTGGTGTTCTTTCTTCTGAACTGTCCAAACCATTGCTTGGAGGTGTTGCAAATTGGACATGTGGTGTTTGCACTGAGTTTTGTGTCTGTGGTGTTGCCTCAGGTGAGACCACACCACTTTGTTGCCCAGCAGATGCCTCCCCACCTGTTTCTGCTGAAGCATCCTCACCATTATCTCCTATTGTCGGATTTTCGTCAGGTTCATAGTGCACAACAAAACTGTCACCAATCTGCTGCACAGCTGACTCTGCTGATCCATCCCAATTCCAGGGCTGTCCTTCATCAAAAACCACGTCTCTACTGATTACAAGATGACCAGTAGCCGGATCAAAGAACCTATACCCCTTGGTGCCCGATTCATAACCAATAAACACCATTTTGGATGATCTGTCTGACAGCTTCTTCAGACCTGGACCAACATGCTTGACAAAACCCACACAACCAAAAATCTTCAAGTGATCAACTCTTGGTTTCTTACCATGCCACGCCTCATAAGGAGTGTTTAATTATTATTTTATCAAAATAATAATCATTGGTGGCAAGGTGAATTTCAGAATATATTTATTCAACGTATATTATTGGTACATAAATGGGCGTATGAGATTTACCATGGCTGAGCTTATGTCACATAGGCCCCATCTCTGAAATATTTCTACCACTTTAAAGTTCTCTTGATGAAGGCAAATGCACGTCATGGTGCTTTTGATTTATATATATGTGTATATATATACAACATTTGCCTGGCTGGCTAGCTTCTCGGGTAATATACAAGTGCGTGTATATGCATATATATATATATATATATCCACATGACTTTTGTGACACATGGGTCCACCTCGGAAATATAGAAGGCCAAAAGTCTTCTCGACGAGAGCTCGAGAGTTACATTAGTGCCAGAATACATATTTAGTCCTTGAGATACATAAGTCAAGAGATTTGATCTCTGTATACGTACGTATAATTACTAGTATCAAAGTCCTGAGAAGATACGAATGCAATCCAGGACCTTTTTGTCCTTGCAACTTTGATCTATGCGTGTCTTGATTAATTAAGTCAAGACACACCTACATGCTAAAAATGTTTGTACGTGGTTGTCCCGTGCCTGGGTCCACGTACCAGGGAGCCGAGCTCATGTATACGTGAGTCATTTTGATGATTATCTGCTTGGCATGCGAGGTGATCTCTGGATATCTCGGACTCTATTTTCAGCCCTCAAGATGCAACGTCTACAAGAGATTGAATGGAACAAGTTTCGGGCATATGGTTAGCCGATCTAATCGCATTTGCTTGGCGGAGGGTCAAACGTCTTGCCTCCTGCTCTATATAAACCAGCACCCTGGCCATCGTGACATCCTTACGTTCTCACGCATACACATCCACGCCCGGCCTCCAAACGCTCTTGCCCGCGCATACAGTGAAAGAGACGCATCTGCTGCTGCAGGCCATCGTCCACAACTGCCGACTTCCTGCCGCTCGTCTCCCAGGACACGAAAACGTCAAACGCCGCCCTGCTGCTCGTGCGTCTTTGCTTCAAGCCGATCAAGATCATGTCGTTCATCCCGGCTGTCGTGCTTCCCGGTAAGTTCTTGATTCAAGAACATTAATATATTCATCTAAGAGTTTTTCCGATCTGCTGTACACCCATTATGAAAGAAAAGTCTAGCAATTTGACAACGTCAGATCCTCGCCGCTAGCGAGGTCGTTGTCAAGTTGTCAATAATCATATGGCAAGAGTTGATGCTGCTGGCTCTTCCAATCTACTTTACATCTATCATCAGAACCCTCGCCGCGCAAGGTTTAGCAATTTGACAACGTCAGATCCCTCGCCGCGCGAGGTCGTTGTCAAGTTGTCAATGATAATATGGCAAGAGTCCAATCTGCTGGCTCTTTGATCTGCTACACAACCATCACGGAAACCTCGCCGCGCGAGGCAGTCAAGCAACTTGACGACGTCAGAACCTCGCCCGCGCGAGGTCGTTGTCGAAGTTGTCCGATGATCGATCTGAGTCATGAGGAGAATCAAGGGCATGCAAGATAAATTCCCCCTCATCATGATAGAGGTGAACAAAGGCCGCATGAGAGGAGAAGACTGCTTGTTGTCAATCCTGTGAAGGCTGTTAATTTTGCGATAAAGATGAAGCAAGCATCAAGTGGCTGAGAAGCAAGCCAAGCTACCCTGTTGGCTGTTACGTTTCTGGTTACATGCAATTTGAAGGCATTAGCAAGACGAGTATCAATAAACAGCTCCTTTATCAACGTGAGATGCATGTGCTCTAAGTCGTTGCTACCAGATGACTAAACGTGCGAAATAATCTGAATGACGCCGGGAGACCGTCAATTTGATCTCATAGAAGCATCGTCCAAACAATACCAATGCCGTTATTTTGCGGGTTTCTACTACCATACAATCGTCCATTACATGTCTAGTGCCGGCGAGGCTAGGCGAAATCCTGGCTGAGTGCTGACGGAGGCGGTCACTACCTCCACCGACACGCCCTAATTAACGGGATCGGATACACTGTTGCTGGGCGGGCTGTTCAGGCTTAAAGCAACTCACACACGTCCGTGTTAATGAAGGCTGGCATACATGACTGGCACCGACGAGGCGATAGTCATCCCTTCATCAACAACACATTCCGTTTTACTCCGACGTGGCGATGGCGATGTCACGACCAAGCTTCAGCGACATAAAGCCACCCATATTTACTATGCCATATATCGCATATGGCTGACGACGATCAATCAAATACATGACGACCATCTAGCGAGGTTTTAATCGGAGGTCTTCCGCAAGCTCGTCTTGCGGATATAATTAACCGGCCGCCCAACAGGCCCCGGGAATCGGCGAACTACACAATTTCCTTACAAGTCAGACCTCTCCTTAAGCATGACGCAGAAGACGGAAGAAGACAATTTTCCGTTGATCATGTATTTTGTATATTCAAGAAAGAATTAATGAAATACGTGGTTCTCGAATATGTGTGCATGTGTCTCCTGCATTACATTATTTATACATGTCTTCGCTCGGTTTTCGACCAAACAAGGAGTTTTGTTGTTCAGTGCCTTGGTGGGTGACCTGTTCAACAGATATACAGCAGTAGATACTGCCTCTCCCCAGAAAACTGGTGGAACATGCATGGTTTTCAGAAGACACCTAGCCATTTCCACTACTGATTGATTTCTTCTCTCCACTACCCCGTTCTGCTGTGGAGTATAAGGAGTGGTAGTGTAGTGCTTGATGCCTCCTTCTGAACAAAATACAGAGAACAGATTGGAAGTAAATTCCCCCCCTCGATCTGTTCTCAGTGCCTTGACTCGGCCACCAGACTCAGCTTCAGCTCTCAACTTGACTTTTTTAAAACAGTCAAGGGCTTGATCCTTCGATTTGAGCAACTCAACCCACATATACCTGCTGTGATCATCAACCACCAACAGAAAGTAGGAAGCACCACCTAGAGTTTTAGGTGTGATGTGCCCACATAAGTCTGCATGTACAAGCTCTAGGCCATTCTCAGCTCTGAAACTTGAAACTTTAGGAAACGGTTTTCTATGTTGTTTTCCCAGAACACAACCATCACAAACTTGCTCCACCCTTTTAACAACTGGCAACCCAACCACCATCTGTTTCCCACCAAGTTCATTCAAACTTCTAAAATTCAGGTGGCCCATCTGGCGTGCCATTGCCAGTCTTTGTTATCAGAGTTTGCTAATAGACATACTGGTGAGGTAAGATTGAAATTTACAGTATACAGCTTCTTAGCATTTCTTGGAGCAGCTATCAACAGTGACTTATCATGATCAAAAACACACAACTTCCCATCTCCCAAGGTTGCTTTCAGGCCATTTGCTTCTAATTGACCTGGGCCCGACAATGTTACTTTTCAGTTTAGGAATATAGTAAACGTTTGTCAGTACCTTATGTTGCTGATGACGACCTTGCATCACCACCGAGCCAATCCCTTGAATCTCCACCCGAGATCCATCACCAAAACGCACTGTTCCACGAACATCTTCATTCAAATGTGAGAAGGCTGACCTGGTGCCGGTCATATGATTCGCGGCACCGGTGTCCAACACCCAAACTCCATCCGGGCGGTCCTCGGGCACCACATTCTGTGAGATGCACACCTCCTTTGGTCCATGCATGAGATTGCACGTGGCCAGTAGTAGTGCACCACCATGGTCAGCCCCTCCAACAGCAACGTTCGCTTCCGGCTGTGCTACCTCCTTCTTCTCCTTCTTAGGACGTTTACAGTCCTCCGCCCAGTGGCCATAGACGCCTGATTGCGGCACCGGCCCTTTCTGGGTGTTCCCATCGATGTCGGCTTGACCTGACCGGGGCACCACCTTACGGGACGCTTGCCTTGCCTTTCGAGGTTCCAAAGATCGGACTTGCCTCCACCATGCTTGTGGAAACGATGCTTGTGCTTCTCAAGCCAATCATCTTCTACGAGGAGAAGGCGGCCAGCTTTTATCAATGATCTGCTCGACCTTGTCATCAAGACGATCATCAGTCGCACGCAGCTTGCCGATCAGCTCTTCCACCGTCAACTTCTTGGATCTGAGAACATCTCAATGGACACCACCAAGCGAGTAAATCTCGGTGGCACCACACGCAAGATTTTTTTCACCATACGAACATCCTCGATCTCCTCTCCTAGGGTTTTGAGGTTACCGACAAGATTGGTAATTCTCATCCCAAAATCATCGACCGACCCCTCCTTGAACCGAATATTCTCAAATTCTTTCAAGAGTTTTTGGGCATTCACCTCTTTAACTCGATCGGCTCCTATTCGCATGGTCTTCACCGCCTCCCATGCTTCCTTCACGGTCGCCTTCCTTCCCAACGCCTGCCACATCTCCTTCGGGACTGAACGCAAGAGAGCGCTCATGGCCTGTCGATCTTGTGCACGCTTGACGCCGGTATCTGGGTCGATCACCCCCAAGATTTCCAGAGCCTCGTAATTGCACTGCATCAACATGGCCCATTCGGTGTAGTTGTCCGTGGTCAAAGATCGGCCACATGAGGGAACTCTCCTTTCACGCCGGTGTTTGAAGACGATCCGTCACCCATGGTGTCAGCGGCGAATGGCGGCCAGTTCTTGACCTTCTCGTGTTCCCGTTCGATGGGTGGACTACTGAGTCCACCGGATCTCTCAACTCATAGCTCCGATACCAGAATGTAAGGAACGACGGCTCGTCGTCCTTGGATCACTCGGTTGCCGGCGATGCCCAGCGGTGCGCCGTGTGGCGCTCGCTCACGAACGGCGAACACGGATGGAACGAGAAACACGAAAGTTTGTTAGCTGCTATGGCGCAGCCTCACCGATGCAATTCATTGATATTTATACCCGCTCATCTAAATCCCCTGCCACGGTTTGTTGCTGCGAGATACGCCGTTGTTATCTTTCGGACGTTCACACGACAAGCACCGACAAAACAACCGATGGCGAGATGAGCTTTCGATCAGCGGTCACGACGCCACGGTGTGCAAGTCTCCACCAATGCCCGTGATTCTACGCTAAGTACAAAACGTGTTCATGCAGCTAATGAACTAACTAATGCACCTTAACATGGATACAATGCCCGACCGCGATTACGAGGCTGCTGTTCCAACACAAACATGGAGCACATCGGCACCCTTGGCACCCGTCCGCGAGCTCGATTAGGGGTGAGCGGATACGCCTACCGAAGCGCTTCCGGCTGGACGCGCATGTGTTGAGGCGCTTCACCGCCGCCGAGCCGAAACGCCGCCCGTGCCGCGGACGGGCGACAAGCGGCGCCAGCTACCACCACGATCGCCCGCGTTTGGGGCTGGCTACGCCGTGGCGCCGCCACTCACGGCCGCGACGAGGTACCCACGGGCGAACCCGCCACTCACGGCCTCCGCCGCGCGACGCGCGCCGCCGCCTCCGGCCGTCTTTCCGGCCGCCTTCCGTCGCTGCCTAGCCTCATGGCGCTGGCGAGGCCACCTCCACGCGAGGCTGAGATCCGCGCCGGCTGCCAACCTTCCTTCACGCGCCGTCCACCGAAGCTCCCGCCGCGCTCCCCCCCGCACGAGCCGGGAAGGTGGGGGGCCGCCCCGCCTGCCCCCGCGGGAAGGTGGAGGGCCACGCTCTGCCCGCCCGCGGCCGCGGTATGAGCCGGCCGTCGCGCCGCCCGCCCACGCTGTGGAGAGACCGCCTCCACGGCTACCCGCAGCCAGCGCGTGGTGCTTGCGGCTGCCGCCGCCGCCGCGGTGGAGCGGTGACGCCGTAGAGACGGGCAATGCCGAGCGGCAGCGCTAGAGAGAGGGGAGGGGAAAGCTTACGCGGCTGGAAAGAGAGAGAGAGAGTACCTGCAATAAATGTGTACCGACCACCGGCACACCCTGCTCCCAACCACCAACTACCGTAAGCCCACCGTAACCTATGTCCGTAATACTCCTGCGCGCACCTAAGCATAAATAACTGGGCACGAATCTTCGCGAGCATCCGACGCTCCGCAACAGGGGCTCGCGTCAGCCCCGAGACAAAAGATATTTGGCGTCGGCAACGCCGACGAGCACGGTCTCCTCATCCTCACTGCGACCACCACCACATATCTTGGCCACGCCTCGGCCCTACATCGCCGCCCCGCCCACGGCCCATCCGCCGACGCCCCGCCCAGCCCCCGCCCGAACCCTGTAGCCGACGCCGACCCGATGACGTAAACCGGCTTTGCGACGATGCTGCCTTGCTGCCTGGCCGCGAGGTGCCTCAGTGGGCAGTGGGCTGCAGCAACCGACGGATCGACTAGCAGCACTCACACCCACACATCTGATCGTCTCCAGTTCCATCTTGTTAATCAGTCCACACTGCTCTCCATCCATTCGGCCTTGGGTATGCTCGATATAAACACTTGTGCCTATCAAATTGTGATGATTGGGTATGATCCAAGTTCAAATTCAGTAGTTGCCCCTCTGATGTCTGAAAAGCAACATATTGTAGTAACTTTACTAGGAAAAGAAAAACGAGCTCATATTAATGAGTACATGCCATCTCTGAATGAATGATATACTGATGCCTGAATTGGGTGTACTGTAAGATTCAGTTAGCAAAAAAACACACGGAGGCAAGGTCAACAGCAACTTGCAGCTGGTCCAGTTGGATTGCTTTATAATTAGTTGTTGATAGAAATGCAGGCTGCTTAGGATCTGAATTTCTTTAAGATGGAATAGTACCATCTTGTTTTCTGTGACAATAGTAACATTAACATATGGAGGTCGAGTTGTTAGTTGTTTGTGCCTTGATTTTCAGTTATCCAGGTCCAGGTTACGTAGATAAGAAATCAAAGGTCATTCGTTTGTATGCCTAACAGAGCTACTGATATCACATTTTTAATTTTTTTTCATTGATTTTCTAGAAAAGGCAATGAGCTTTATCTTCACCTTCACTGCCAAATAGCAATACTAATTGATCAATGTTTTCTGTAGGAAATAGCAATAGTCAATAGCTTCAGCGGTCACCGCGGCGGTAGAGAGGTGGCACATGCAAGAGCGACGATGTGCTCTTTTTTGCTTCTGTGACGTTTATATATAGCAGCAATCTTGGTTCTAATGGTGGCTTTTGCTTTTAGTCACTTGCTTGAATTGGGTGCATTTTAATTGTTCATTGCTGTTGTTCTAAGATTAAGCACGAGATGGGTTGAGAAAGGAGATAGAGCCAGGGATAATGCGGGCAGCCTGTTGGATCTTGGCACCGATTCTGTCGCTCCCTTTTTGCTGCTCTTCATGTGCATGAACGATCCACCTGGTATGCCAGTTCAAGACTTCCACATGGCCACATTAGCGAAGTGAGGGAGTCAACAGAACTAATGATCTTACTGATAACTTACTGATAACTTGCTTCGTTTATCTTATTCAAGCAATTTGCGCCTATAATTATGCAGGTGCTAATTTGGTTGATTCCACATGGCCACATTATAAAAGCAAGGGAGTCAACAAAACTTTTTGATTTTTTTAGGACAAGATATTGTATTTCTGCACCATTCAGTGCTGAGAAAGTAAGGTGTTATTTATTTATGGAGTAATCTCTGTTGCTATCAGGCAGGAACCAATGATGAGGTTCGTCATGATTCAAGGCAGTGCTCTTGGTGATGTGTCAGCCATGGCCGAGATATACGAGAATGCAGTGCGGTGCGATTCATGGTTCACACTGCATGAGGCCATTCAGGCACTTCATGATAGGCTACATGTCATCGGCTACACATGTATCAAAGGTTACCAGGTTCGAGCACTTCGAACTGCAACCCCTACCATACCAATCCGTTCATGTGAATTACAGCGTGAACTTTTATGTAACCCGAACCTTTAATCGTTATGGATCGATCATAAGATGAACTATGAGAGGAATTGATTACACAATACCTCTAAGATAATCGCACTTTTTAGTCCAAGCTGTAAGGGTTTTTTTTCAGTCAAAGCTGTAAGGGGTGTTACTATTTTCTTATTTTGGTCAATCGTTCCCATGTTGAGAAAAATTATGCATTTTTCATGAAAATTTGAGAAGGTGCACAATTACCAGGGAATGAATTGTGTGAAAATAGTCTTCCTAGCTGGGCGCACGTAAAAGTTATGTTTCTAAAAACTGCATGTTGATATCATATGTTTCATATTTTTCTTATTATAATTGGATATTATTTGTCGTTCCCGTTGCAACGCACGGGCACTCAGCTAGTAATGCTTATATATCATCAGTGGTTGGCTATGGCTGTGGCGCCGCCAAGGTAGCAGGTGAGTGGGAGGGGGCAACCGGCAAGGCAGAGGTGCGTGCTGGCAGCAGGCCGGCTGTGGCAGGCCGCGAGAATAAGGCCGCACCAGGCCACGCCACAGCGGGTAGCCGCGCAATTCCCCAGCCGGGCCATCCGTTTGAACTGCACCATCGTCATTTCAATGGGCCAAACTTGATTGAGAGAGAGAGACAGCGAGTCAATGGGAGACAATGGCCCAAATCAAAATAGATAGCGCGCCAGATGTACATGTACCACAGTCCACATTTTACTCAAAAAAAAAAAAAGTACCACAGTCCACATCAGTGAATTGAGATGGCAGACAACACATATGTATGAATATTTTTGGGCAATGCTAAGGTACTCTTTTTACCTCTGAAGAGGTAATATCTCAAATCGATCCCAGCCCTTGATTTTTCGTATTTTATAAATTAGTAAATGAATTAAAAGAATCCAAGAAAATAAAAATAAAACCGGCATCCCATTGATGACGGGTGGAAAATTCCTTAGACATGCACGCCGATTCCCCACATGCATGCATGCATGTCGATTCCCCTAATCATGGAATAATCACGGGCGGGCCGGAGATAATAAACAACTTTTATCTTGGTGCATTATATGTGCATGACATGGCACGTTAATTATATGCGTAAAAAAGCTTAGACTATCGAATCCAAAAGTTACAAAAAATAAAACATTATCTGTACTAATACGTTAATTATGGACTCATATGTTACCAACAATCATCTAACATATATATATGGTCACACTAACACAGGCTAACACACGTTGCCTGCACTTTAGATACCCTGACACGCTAACACGTTATGTGTTACCACGTACTACACCCTAGCCATACACACACGCACGCACGCTAATCACGTACGTACACACTTTGCAATTCCTACCACATACAAAATCATGTGTATAAATTTACATCGGCGGCGCGCGTTTTAAGGCATGGGCGTGTGGGTCCGGGCCGTACATCGGCGGCGGGCAAGCGGCCAGGTTGCCATGGCGCTGTCGGCCGGCGGCCGGCCGATACCCCCCCACTCTGTTTTTCTGAACCAGCGACTGTTTTTGCCTGTGCCTCGAGATCCGTGCAGAATTTGGTAAAAGTCAAAATATCAACTTTGTAGAGAATTTCATAAGCTAGAAAACACTCAATATAAACTTTTTCTAATTTAGCCTAGATTTGAAACTAAAAATTAAAAACAGCAAGGTCAAACTAAACTAGTCAAAACAGAGTTTGAATTTGACTCAAATTTGACCCAAACTGTTGGGCACTATTTGAACCATTTCCAAACCTTTTCTCAAGAAACTTACAACAGATCATTTGCTCTACATAAAAAGTACTTCATTTCATCTATAGAAACTTTTTGCTAGAAACACTTCTATCAAGCACTTTTGAAATGGATTTCAAAATGGGTCAAAGAGGTTTGACACTCTTGGGCTATTTTATAAAAAAAATTCTAAATTGAAACACAAGCTCAAACATGGTCCTAAATTAAGTCAAAAATATATCTAGGCACAATCTAGGTCCAAAACATCCTTATAGCAAAGATCCTATAGTAGCTAGATCAAACAAGCCTGAAATGAGAGCAATTCAAAGTAAAAGCTATTATGAACTTGCTCATACATGAAATGATGATGATGCTATGCAAATGATCATGCTTTCAAGATGCTTAACACCTAGGGTGTTACACACCCACCTCAAGGTGCTGATGCACCATGTCGCGTGGTGGGCTCTCCAGGAACAAGAAACGCTCGCTGGGAGGAGCGTTGACGAAGAGCGGAAGGAGACGCCAGATGGTGATGTCGCGGTAGTAGGAGTGCGACCAAGTTCAACATCGTACCGTACATGAAGGAGCCGACGTCGAACAGAGAGGGGAGAGCTGATGGGCACCTCTCTCTGCATCATAGCTGATGTGGACGTTGTCGATGGTGAGAAAGAGGCGATCCATGCTGTCGAGGAAGACGACCCTGGCCGTGCCGACGTGGTGGCGCCTTGGCCACATGCCGCCAAGCAGGATGGCGGTCGGTGCAGCTGAAGTTGGCTCCGTCATGTATGCTCCCAAGGCGAGGAAGTTCGTCCCTGCGAACTCCGCCTCCAGCAGGTCCGGTAGTAGCGAGGAGGCTGGCGGGAGGTAGAACCGGCCGTCGAAGAGTAGGAGGCCATCCTCAAGCGTCCATGCTGGAGCGGCGTCGCCCGTGGTGACGTCGAGGGCGATGCGGCGTAGATGCTGATCCTCCAGCGTAGCCTGGCATAGCAGGACGAAGACTCCGGTTCAAGTGTCGTAGAGGTCCAAGGCAGTCGCATGCCTTGAACGTTTCCCAAGCCTTGTCGTAGGTGTCCGGACGCCGGCGAAGATGCCTGACCTGAGCAGGCTAGGGCCCGGGACACCCCTGCGCTGTGGGGGTGGAGCTGATGTGAACGTGCTCGGGCGACCATCGCGGTAGTACTACAGCTCGTGGGTCGCGAAGTGCCATGTCACGCGTCCCAGGCTTGCCAACCAAGGCATGCCAAGGATGATAGTATCACATGTGATATATGTCACGGGTTTCAACCATGATTTCAGTCAGCGTCGATGAAACCTTACCATATTTTTTTCTCATGTCTAGGCATATGATGCCACAACAACTGAACAAGTTTCAGGATTTTTCAACTTCGTTTGCATTTTCTATGATTAAAAACTAATCACCCGCAAGTGAATGGTCATGTTTTGTGAACAATTTGTTCAGGGTTCAGGGTCTATCCCCGGAGGAGGCCTCACATTGCACTCACGATTATGAATCCCATTTTTTGGCTCATGCCTGCACTCTACTCGTATGACTTCCAATTCAAATCTGACTTATTCAAGAAAATTCAATTAAAAGGAATAAAATCAAAATATATACTAAATAGTTTTGAAAAATTCTCAAACTTCAACATCACCTATGAGACATTGTATGAACCCCACAAAAAAGATGGATCCAAAAAAAAAAAAACCTTATTTCGCGACCATGATCTAGCTTGGTAGAAATATTTTACAGAGGGTCCAGCTACAAGGCCCTCGGTGAAACTACCTAAGTCTACCGAGGGTTTTATGTGCTCTCGGTAAACTCCCGGCCGGGCTGGGTGCTCTCTCCCTTTCGAATTTAAATTTTTTGAATCAAATGTTAAGTTTGGTTTGTAAAATTCGAAAAATTAATTTTACGGCCCTCTCTACCGAGTGCCGTTGGAACGGGCCCTCGGTAAAGGCCTAACCCTAAACCCTAACGGGCCTTATCCATTCCCTCCCGAGCCCGCCCCCACTCCTCTCACACTCACTCTCTCACACTCACTCTCTCTCACCACACACACACGCACACACACCGGAGACCCCGCCGCCGTCGCCGTCCTCGTCGTCCGTCAGCCCGCGCCCCCGCCTCCGTCCTCGCCGTCCGTCGCCCGCGCCACCTCCCTCCCTCGCCGTCCATCCCGGCGGCCGCGCTCCCCGACTCCCCTCCTCTCGCCCGTGCGCCGGCGCCATGCTAGGCCGTTAAATCGGGCGCCGCCGTCCGACCGGCGCGCCTAAAGCTCCATCTGGTCGTCCGGGCGCGCCACCTCCCTCCCCCTCGCCGTCCATTCTCGGCCGTCTGCGCCGCGGCTCGCCCGCCGCCGCGGCCCGGCCCGGTCCTCGTCGTCCGTGCGCCGCGCGTCACCTCCCTCCCTCGCCGTCCATCCGGCCAGCCGCGCCTCGTCGCCTCCCACGCCTCCCATCCGGCTGAGCAAGAGAGGGAGGGGAACAGGAAGGAGGAGGGGCCACTGAGGAAGGGAAGGGGAAGGAGAAGAGTGGCCTTGGCCTCCTGACCGCGCCATCCCGCGACCACCCTCGCCTGGCCGTGCTCTCCTGGTCGCGCCCTCCCGCGACCATCCTCGCCGTCGGTGAAGGCAAAGGTAACGCCCTAAAACAACTAAAGTGGTATATGTGGTAGTAATAGACTCGGCATTGATATGTGGGTATGAATGTATATGCATATGTGGTTGTCGGCCTTCGTGCCGTACGTGTTATTGCAGGTTTGGAAACCTCACCGTACAGGGGAGGTTCTGCCAAAATTTTGAACTAAACCCTATGTTTCTTTTGCAGAGAGAGTGCGTACGAGTCGAGCCGGAGTACCTGAGCGTCCCCGATCTTCTTCCTCCGTGTTGCGGGACTGCCTGGACTGCTTTGCCGCGCCACCGCCACCGTAGTTATGACTATCTCGTAATCCACACTCGCCTGGTCTTAAAATGCGGAACCTAGTTAGGCGTCTCCCGTCCGAAACAGATACGGCTGGAGGTATGCATTTGTTTGCATATCTATGACCGTATCTGTTTCGGATTGTCCACGTTTTTGGACAGCCCGCGGATGCGTACAGGGTCAGTTCCCATGCTCCGATCCGATCAAGGCGAGTTTCGGCATCACCTCCTGTTGTTCTCCGGATACACACTCTCCCTCCCGGGGACGTGTATCGGGGAGAACGGCTGGGAGGTGTGCCGAAATTCTGTCTTGGTCGGATCGGAGCATGGCTGACCCTATCTACACATCCGCGAATGGATTAGGACCTATCCTCACCTATTAGATAGTTGGAATGGCATAGGTTATCTTACTTGCTCATATATGTGCTAAAGGATGGACGACCGTCGGTGGATGATCCATGGCCGTAGAAGTAGGTGGGATTTTGATAAGGAGTGGATGATCAAGACAAGTGAATTCTTGGAACTTGCATTTGCCAACCAACCACCACATGTTCTAGTTTTATGTCCTTGCTCCAAGTGTGGCAATACGAAAAAAAAAAAATAGGCAAACTATGGGTAAACATCTTACGTTTTAATGGGTTTATAGAGGGCTATACCGTGTGGAGATTCCATGGTGAAAATCAACGTTTTTAGAGAGGAGGTGGTGAGACCACGTCTCGATGCTTTTGATGCTGATTTGGGGTAGCGACATGGTTGATGATGCATACGACGCATGTTTACTGACTCTCATGAAAGGGAGGGGATGACGGAAGATGCACGGGAGTTCTACAACATGATGGAGTCGACAACTAAACCCCTCCACGAGCACTCTGAGGTTTCTTACGTGTTGGACGCTTAATAGGGTTGAAGGCTGACCTAAACTTGAGTCGAGAAGGGTTCGATAGGTGTTGGTGTTTCTTACGCACACAGAGAAATCCGCAAGCGCACGGAAATACCGTTGTAGCACTTCACCCGGTGGTAAGCAGGGTATCGTATTTTTCACAGGGACGGTCGCGCAGCTGGCTTTTCTGGTCTATGTCAACCTAAGGCAAGGGTTTGTTTTCTAAGAGTAGCGAGGTATCTATAGGCTAAGTTTTCCAGGCAGTGATTCCTAAAGTCTGTTGTCTACTCACTTCGGGCACCGGCCCACGCTCAAAAGAACAAAGGTGTCAGGCAATTAGCTGCGCCGCGCACCCGAACGTGGGGGGATTTCAAGGGACGGACAAGGCTTGTCACGACCAAGCCGCCTACCCCCTCAACCGTGGGATGCGCCACAAAAGGTAGGTGAACGCTAGTCCAAACACCACGTTTGCACTATTGGTCACAGTTCTTGATGTTGGCCAAGGTTCCCCGGTCAAAGAGTTCCTCCACCAAGAACTAACGTAAAACGATCTACCAATCCCGCAAGTCTACAACAGCTAAGAAATGTACGAAGAAAATTAAGTAGCTGCAAGATAATCACAAGACTCCTTACCAAAGCGTAAAGCAGCTTGCGAGAGGTACAAGCCGGGCGGGTACCGACAAGTCCAAGCACAAAGATCCTCCTAGGAACCGCGGAACACCGAGGGGCGAACCGGCAACTCCAGGTAGAAAGAATCAAGCTTCTTTCTAGCTTTTCCCTCTCTCACTCTCTAGAATTGGGAGATAGAATAGAAGAAGTAGAAGAAGAAGAAGATCTAATTCTACTCAATTGCACAAAGTGGACTGGTTTCTCCTTTGAATTTTTATTGCTTGATGAGAGGGAGAGAGAGGGGGTCTATTTATACACAAGGAGGAGGGACCTAAGTGCTAAAAAACACCCAAACCGACCTAGGAAAACCTTCCATGTACGCCAAACCGACCATCCCACGTCGGTTTCACCAGTTTTGGAAGGTAACAAACCGCCTCCCCGAAGCTGGGCTCGAACCGCCTCGGCCGCGGTGCGCCCGCCGCACGTGGTGGTGCTTGGCAGCGCGCCGGGGGCCGGCCTGGCCCGGGCCGGCGGGAGCTGGGCTTCCTTGCTCTGAAAAGTTATAAGGTGGACTTGGCCCGGCCTGGTTTCGACGTTTTGTTGCGATTTTCTGTTTGGGCTTGCCATTTGCTCCCTTTGGGCCTTTTTCTATTTGTTGATTTTATTTCTTTTTCTTTGTCTTTTTGGCCCAAAGTGATCATCCATGAGTTTGTACTGCAAGTCCAAATAAACACCAAAACTTTGGAATATGTTAGTAGAAATTCCTATTTCTAGGTTGTTTTGGTGTTATGTTGACGGTATTTAATTTGTCGTTGGTTACCGTCAACAAACTCCCCCACACTTAGCCCTTTACTCGTCCTCGACTGAAGGCACAGGGACTAAAGTGGTTCAATCTCCAAGATGTAAGCTTGCATACATGTTATTCCAAGCCTTACCTGCCTTGTGAGCATTTTCCCACCCTTTATTACCTTTCATCGTAGTGGGGCTTCCTAGCTTTTCTCCAAGCCTTGGGTGGTTGCTAGATAGAATGGTTATAATAGAGGTGCTTATCATTCATCGTTTTTTGATCAACTTTTTATCGGGGTTTTATTTAGATAAAATTTTATTTTTTCGAGAAAGCATGGGCTTTATTGCTATAATTTTTTTGGAGAGGTGGGCTCTGCTCGCCCTAGACTTTTGTCTTTTATTTCCTCTTTTCTTTTTTTCTTTTTTTTTTTTTTTTTAGAGATGTGGGCTCTACTCGCCCTTGGACACTTGCCCATTCTTCATCTCATTTCTTCTTCTTTTCTTTTTTTTTTTTTTTAGAGATGTGGGCTCTACTCGCCCTCGGACACTTGTCCATTTTTCATCTCATTTTTTTTTTTTAGCATAGCCCAAGACATTTCTCTTTTTCAAAGAATAGATTCCCGGATGTTGAGTTTCTCTTCTGGACGAAGTCATAGCAAATCCATTTATACCATATCATATTTGGCAACAACTTAGACTAGATAGAGCATATGCAACCCACATGAATCAGTTTTTTTTTTTTTCGGGATGAGTAGTTGTTTTAACGAAGCTTGGTATTCTGGCGAGGAATAAAATGTATGCGTGCTATGTATCAATTGGTAGATATAGAGATGGAGTTTTGCTAACTTGGTTCAGGTTTTAGCACTTAAAGATAGATCACAAGTCAAAATTTAATAAAATTGCGTACCTTTGACTTGCGAATCCTCCCCCACACTTGTTTTTGTACCTATTTTTATTTTCTTTTTGCACAAGGATAAAAACAAGTGGAGACATAGATAATAATATAATAATAAAACTTTATTGAATTTATAAATAATTCAAAACTGGGGCACACACTTGAAGAAATTACAAAATAATAGGAAGGGAAATAATGAAAATTAAACTAGTGCGCGCCTAATTATTGATAAAGAGGTAGAGCACTTCTACTCGAAAAGATCAATGAGATCCACTGAGCGCTCTACCCCCATCTCCTTAGCAGCGAGCTTGAGCTCCTCGTGCATGCTAACATGCAAGTCTGCTAGCTTCTTCCTAAGGCGGATATTGGCACTATGCCTCTCGCTAAACCTGCCTCTAAGGGTTTGGATGAAGTTTGAGAGATGCGTGATCTTCTTTTGTACACTTTCGATTGTAGGACCCGTTTGAGGTTCAATGTCATCCCCGAAGAATCCTTTTGGCTGTCCCGAACCCGTGGTTTGGGAACCTTTTTCCTCCATTGTCCGTTTGGCAATTGCTCTAAGGTATAAGGGAAACAAGAATCGCCTTTTGGAAGTAATGGAGAGATTCCCTAATAGTTCTTCGTCATAAACTCTTGGTTCCTCTATGGGGACATTCTCCTTGCCGTCTACCTTTCTTTTCTTTGGTGTAGGAATCTTGGCTGGAGAAGGTAGGAGAGCTAGGCTTTTTTCTGGGGTTTCCCTCTTCTCTAAGTATTTGGAGGCGAAAGTCATGGCTTCCGCTCTATTAAATGGTATTAGAGCCATAGGAGGAAGAGAACCTTGCCGCTGTTCTTGACATAGAGGAAGAGAATTTGAGAGGAGGAGAAGAGCAAGAAGGAGAGGTGTGAAGAATGGAGAGGAGGAGGGTGGATTTTATAGGACAAACACTCCTCTCTGTTTTTGGGGGTTAAAATCGCGGAGGAGCTACCTCACCATTGCGGGGTTATGAGAAAGAGGAAGGTGATGGGTGAAATCCCAAATTTAACGGAGACCGGCCAGGTGCGTGCGCACCACCCAGGCGTCCCCCCTGGTCGAGCTTTCGTCCACATTCGTTTCCTTTTCTGAAAAGTTTTGAACTGGGGTTTGCCGCGCGAGAAACATTTCCTTTCTTGCTGATCTCTAATTGATCCTCAAATTTGAATTTTGAAAATAGTTTATGCTTTGATTTAATTTAGAAAGTTAAAATTCTTTGTGTAGCAAATGACCAGCATAAATTTAATAGAATAAAAGGAAAATAAAAAGGCAAATACTTAATTAAAAACAAAGTAAAACTATATAGATAACTTTTTATGTTTTACTATTATTTATATATATATTATTAGTTTTTTTATTATTATTATTTTTATATGCTGATCATATAAATTAATTTTCAAAGCATAAATCTATTCTATCGAGCTCTTGGTTAAGATCAGGTACTGGCTCGAAGAAAAGCTTAAGACGTTGACCGTTTACCTTTTGTATCTCACTGCGTCATCTTGATTGTGATCGCGCCATGTGGCGATGTGTCGATGACGGTGTACGGTCCTTTCCAATTGCTTCTCAGCTTCCCTTCGCCAAATAATTTCACCGGGAATTGAATAGGAGTACTTTGTCTCCCGTGGTGAATTCTTTGAATTTGATGCGCCGATCATGCCATCTTTTTGTGCGCTCTTTGTAGAGCTTTTGCACCGTGGTACGCCTTCTCTCGCCATTCTTCTAGTTCGAGAGATTTGTCTCGACGACGGTTCCCCGCGAGTCTGACGTCCATATTCCACTTCTTGATGGCCCAATGAGCTCGGTGTTTCGGCTCAACGGTAAATGGCAAGTTTTGCCATAGACCGGATGGTAGGTGACATGCCGATGGGGGCTTTGTATGCTGTCCGATATGCCCAGAGAGCATCGGGTAGCTTATTCTTCCAGCCTTTCCCCATCTCGTTGACCGTCTTCTGCAGGATGTTTTTGATTTGTTTATTGGAGGTTTCGGCTTGCCCGCTGGTTTGCGGATGATAAGGGGTAGCAATGTTGTCTTTGAGGGCCTAGCTCTTTCAAGAATGTCTTGAATGATTTGTCCTTGAAATGCGATCCTCCGTCACTGATCACCATGCGTGGCATTCCAAAACGGGGGAAGATGATTTCATGGAACATCTTGCGTGCATGCTTGCCATCAGCAGCTCTGCATGGTAGTGCCTCTACCCACTTTGACACGTAGTCTACTGCCACCAGGATATACTCGCAATCATGGGATCTCTGGAATGGCCCCATGTAGTCAATGCCCCACACATCAAATATTTCTATTTGAAGGTTGTAGTGTAGGGGCATTGCATCACGAGCTGTGATGTTCCCAGTCTTCTGGCAGTTGTAGCATCTTCTGATGAATTCTTTCGTGTCGTCGTACATTGTCGGCCAGAAGAATCCGCACTGCCAAATTTTGGCTTGTGTGCGAAATACTCCCAGATGTCCGGCGTAGGGAGATGCATGACATTTCTCGATGATCTGCATTCCTTCCTCCCTGGGTACGCATCTTCTCAGCAAGCCGTCCGCACACACCCTGTACAGATATGGGTCATCCCATAGGTGCCGCCTGCTCTCCATTTGGAGCTTCCGCTTGTTCTCCCCAGGTGGTACGTATCCTGCAACCATGTAATTCACAATGTTTGCGTACCATGGGTTGAAGTGCGACACCTTGAGTAGCATGTCGTCGCGCAGGTAGTCGTTAATTGGTGGTTCCTGCATGTTAGTTACCTGCATACGCGACAAATGATCCGCAACTGTATTTTCTACTCCCTTTTTATCTTTTATTTCTATATCAAATTCTTGGAGTAGAAGAATCCAGCGGATCAGGCGAGGTTTCGCATCCTTTTTGGTGAGAAGGTACTTAAGGGCGGCATGGTCTGTATAAACGATTATCTTTGCGCCCACTAAGTAGGATCGAAACTTCTCGATAGCAAAGACTACATTTGCCGGGGAGCTCTTTTACGTTATGGCATAATTAATTTGGGCTCTGTCGAGTTTTGCTAGCATATGCGATGGCATGCTGCTTTTTGTCCTTGGTTTGGCCTAGGACCGCACCAACAGCGTAGTCACTAGCATCGCACATGATTTCAAATGGCAACGACCAATCCGGGGGTTGGATGATCGGAGCCGAGATGAGTGCTTTCTTTAGGGTTTCGAAAGCGTGCAAGCACTCATCTGTGAAGTCAAAGGGTACATCTTTGGCTAGCAGGGCCGTAAGAGGTCTAGCGATTTGCGAAAAATCTTTTATGAATCTTCTATAAAACCTGCGTTGGCCTAGGAAACTACGGATACCTTTGACGTTCACTAGGGGTGGTAGCTTTTCGATAACTTCTATCTTAGCTTTGTCTACCTCTATCCCCCTCTCGGACACGAGGTGCCCAAGAACGATGCCTTCTCGGACCATAAAGTGGCACTTTTCCCAGTTAAGTACTAGGTCCTTTTCTTGGCATCGCTGCAAGACCCGGTCTAGGTTCTTCAGACAGCTTTCGAAGGTCTTACCATAGACGGAGAAATCATCCATGAAGACCTCCATGATTTCTTCTATCATGTCTGAGAAGATAGACATCATGCACCACTGAAAAGAAGCAGGCGCATTACACAGCCCAAAATGACATTCTACGATAGGCATAGGTTCCGTATGGGCATGTGAACGTGGTCTTGCTCGGTCATCGGGGTGGATCGGGATCCGTGGTAGCGGAATACCCGTCAAGGAAAAGAAAAAAGAGTGTTTCGCTAACCGCTCCAACATTTCATCAATAAAGGGGCGGGAAGTGATCTTTCTTTGTTGCCTTGTTAAGTTTTTCAGTAATCAATACACATTCTCCACCCCGTGACTTGTCTTTGTGGAATGAGTTCGTTTTTTAGCGTTCTCAACGACATCATTCCTCCCTTTTTTTAGGGACCACTTGGACTGGGCTAACCCAATCACTGTGTGGTACGGGATAGATAATCCCGGCGTGAAGAAGCTTGAGAACTTCCTTCTTCACGACTTCACGCATCGCATTATTGAGCCTGCGCTGGGGTTCGCATGATGGGGTACTGTCAGGGTCAATAGGTATGCGATGTGTGCATAGTGTTGGGCTTACCCCTTTCAGATCTTGAAGGGAATACCCGAAGACCGATCTGTGTTTCTCTAAAACGGCTATTAGCTGGGTAGTCTCTGGGTCACTAAGTTTATTGCTTATGATGACCGGTGCTTGTGAATCGCCATTTAGGAAGACATAGCGTAGGCCTGGGGGTAGGGGTTTAAGCTCAACTGGAGGCCGAGTTAGCTCTTCCTCTTTGGGAAGTTCTATGAGTTCCCCTGAATCGTCCTCTTCTTCAATGAAGAATTGGGCATCTTTTTCAAGGTCTGTTTCTGGGTTCTCATATAGCATAACTCCCATGACCTCCTCGGGCGTGTCGTACTCAAGGAAGGGTTCATTCTGAGAGTTTTTAGCTCGAGTAACTGGGATAGAAAACTTTTTCTTCCCGAGTTTGACATCTAAATCCCCGGATGTTGGTAGGTCAAGAATCTTTTCCAGGGGATGCCCGATTAGGATGTCGAAGTCTTGGATATCAAAAACGTGAAAGTCCAAAGACAACTTGACATCCTTGTGCAGGAAGATTTGTTCATGTATAACCTCACGGCTTTCAATGGTGGTACGAGGTGCTATGCGCAGGGTCCGTGCTGTGGGGGTCCTAATGGCTTCCTCGACACAGGCTTGTGCAAAGGTTTCGGACATTATGTTTATCCCACACAGTATGGTTATACATGACTTCCATCAAACTTCCCACGATATCTGCAATGGATTGGTGTAGAGGGGCCACTTATCCGAATTTCTTCGAAAGAGGGTCCTTCCTCTCGCAACCATTCCGTGCTCATTATAGCTGTTAGCTCCTTAATAGACTCCTGGAGGAAAGTTTTATCCAGGGGCTGTTCGGGGCTAGCCGGGACTGGTGGTTTCTTCCATTGTTCGTACTTCGAGGTGTCACCGAATTGATCAGTAAGGTCAACCTCGAAGAACGGGAGATCCGTGCACACGGTCTCCTTGTGTTCTGGTTCAGGCGAGGGTCTCTTTATAGGTTTAACAGGTTCGGCTTTTGCCGAAGAGACTTCCTCTGGTTTCTGCTTGGGTTCTACTCGGATGGGTTCTAGCGGAGGAGTATTCTCAAGAATACGGTTTAGGAGAGCTTCTCCTTCCGCTGTGGTTTTATGTGAAAATGACCCTCCGGCAGCTAAATCAAGCAGCAGGGCAGTCGCCCTGTCCAATCCTAGCCAAAAATGCTGTAAAAGCACGTGGTTTGGTATGGACAGGTCTGGGCCGGATCGTGTAAGCGTGGTAAACCGGTCCCAGGCTGCACCTAAGGTTTCACCCTCTATTTGTCGGAAGTTGAGTATCTCTTGTCGCAGGGCCGCGATTCTGGATATCGGGTAGAACGCTACACAGAATCTGTTTTGCAGTTCTTCCCATTCTCCGTTTACCAACCCTACGTTATGGGCGTACCATTGAGTCGCCCTCTCAGTAAGAGAGAACGGAAACAACTTCCACCTCAACGTGTCATGTGTCATGCCTGCAATTGTCGAGGCGACCACGTAGCGCTGCTCAAACTCCCGTAAGTGATGATAGGGGTTTTCATATTCCGAGCCTGAAAAGGCTCGGGCCTGAACCATGGCTATAAAGCCTGGGCGGAGCTCATATTCGGAAGCTGTGATTGGCTTCGCAGATTGGCGTGGTTCTACGAGCTCGCCCTTGGGAGCAGATAGGATTTGGATAGTGGGTTGCTCCATGGGTAACAGGAACTCTTTTTGGTATTTTTGTTTAAAGGATACTACCAGTCACGTAGGTTGACTCGGCTCGATATATAACTACGACAACCGTTCCCCGGCAACGGCGCCAGAAATGCTTGTTGGTGTTTCTTACGCACACAGAGAAATCCGCAAGCGCACGGAAATACCGTTGTAGCACTTCACCCGGTGGTAAGCAGGGTATCGTATTTTTCACAGGGACGGTCGCGCAGCTGGCTTTTCAGGTCTATGTCAACCTAAGGCAAGGGTTTGTTTTCTAAGAGTAGCGAGGTATCTATAGGCTAAGTTTTCCAGGCAGTGATTCCTAAAGTCTGTTGTCTACTCACTTCGGGCACCGGCCCACGCTCAAAGAACAGTGTCCGGCAATTAGCACTGCGCCGCACCCGAACGTGGGGGGATTTCAAGGGACGGACAAGGCTTGTCACGACCAAGCCGCCTACCCCCTCAACCGTGGGATGCACCACAAAAGGTAGGTGAACGCTAGTCCAAACACCACGTTTGCACTATTGGTCACAGTTCTTGATGTTGGCCAAGGTTCCCCGGTCAAAGAGTTCCTCCACCAAGAACTAACGTAAAACGATCTACCAATCCCGCAAGTCTACAACAGCTAAGAAATGTACGAAGGAAATTAAGTAGCTGCAAGATAATCACAAGACTCCTTACCAAAGCGTAAGCAGCTTGCAGAGGTACAAGCCGGGCGGGTACCGACAAGTCCGGCACTCCGTCCTCCTAGGAACCGCGGAACACCGAGGGGCGAACCGGCAACTCCAGGTAGAAAGAATCAAGCTTCTTTCTAGCCTTTCCCTCTCTCACTCTCTAGAATTGGGAGATAGAATAGAAGATGTAGAAGAAGAAGAAGATCTAATTCTACTCTCTTGCACAAGTGGACTGGTTTCTCCTTTGAATTTTTATTGCTTGATGAGAGGGAGAGAGGGGGTCTATTTATACACAAGGAGGAGGGACCTAAGTGCTAAAAACACCCAAACCGACCTAGGAAAACCTTCCATGTACGCCAAACCGACCATCCCACGTCGGTTTCACCGGCTTTGGAAGGTAACAAACCGCCTCCCCGGCTGGGCTCGAACCGCCGGCCAGGTGCGGCCGCACTGTGTCTTTGCAAGACACCGCGCCGGGGGCCGGCCTGGCCGGGCTTCGGCGGCTGGGCTTCCTTGCTCTGAAAAGTTGTAAGGTGGACTTGGCCCGGCCTGGTTTCGACGTTTTGTTGCGATTTCTGTTTGGGCTTGCCATTTGCTCGTTTGGGCCTTTTTCTATTTGTTGATTTTATTTCTTTTTTCTTTGTCTTTTGGCCCAAAGTGATCATCCATGAGTTTGTACCTGCAATTCCAAATAAACACCAAAACTTTGGAATATGTTAGTAGAAATTCCTATTTCTAGGTTGTTTTGGTGTTATGTTGACGGTATTTAATTTGTCGTTGGTTACCGCCAACAATAGGATGTTGAAAGTGTTTGCCGGTCTGCTGCCAAAGGTTCACAATTTGCCACCCAACCAAGACGCAGCAGAGAAAGTACTCAAAGCACTTAAGTTACCCGACGTGAATGAAATGGACGTGACAACTAAATAGTTGAGGATGAGGAGGACGCTGGAGATGAGGTCACAAATGATAGAGACTTACAAATGCTTGAGCGAATACAATTAGGCCATGATGATGAATACAACATCAGTCCTTCGGATGTATACGATTATTTGGACAATTTTGATAGTGATGACGAGTTATATGATCCAGCTAATCCCATGTAATACAATGTGTTTTGTTTATCTAAGTTTTCAATAATTTTTGTCCTTCTCTAATGTTTGTACTGATGAGTCGACATTTTGTTTAATTGCGGTGACTAAAAAAGATGGTGAGCGGACGTGGCTCGCGGCCGAGGGCGCGGGGCCCGAGTCGAGCGGACGTGGCTCGCGTCGGAGGGAGGTGTCCTCCCTTTACTCGGGGGAGGAGGAGGGTTCGCGGGGAGGCGGGGAGGAGGCGTCGGCTTCGCAGGGGACGCAGGGGGCGGCCAGGAGGGGCCTTAGGAGGACCGCCAGGAGGCAACTGCCTCTTCCCACACAGGAGGAGGAGCGGCTGGAGCAGCCGGTGCTCCCACAGCAGGGGGAGGCTGAGGAGGAGGCGGTGGCGCAGACCACCGAAGAGGACGAGGAGGAGGACCGGGAGGAGTACGATGACTTTGGAGGGTACCCCTACTTCCAGTGTCTACCTGCGAGGTCCCGCGAGCCTCCCTCAGGTTCCCCGCGAGGACCACCGTCCAGCGATTTGCCCCGACGGGCAATCGTAAGTATCCCTTGTTGTTATCTCCAATCCTCTATTAATTTGAACTGTTTAGGGAAACTAATCTTTTGTCCTACTCTGTTGTGCAGGAACTGGATAATTTGGTCGGGTACGTCCTCACGCTCCCCTAACGGCGTCCTTGGTCTCCTTGTCAGGAAGCACTTCCCTGGCCTCGTCAGATACAAAGGCAGGGAAGAGCCGGCATACACATATGACCACTACGAGAAAGCCGAGGACGTTGCCTACGGCAACGTGGCGGAGCACGTGAAGTTCGACTTTTGGGTAAGCCTTCGTCGCACAAACTTTTTGTCTATACATCGCATTCATTAGACTAATCCGCTCTCTGACTAAGGATGATTCACATTTGTATGCAGACTTACTTCAGACCAGCTCAGGGATATGAAGAGCAGGCGGAAGCGGTGTTGACCAAATCCATGAAAAAGCGCATCACCGACATGCATCACGAGGTCAAGCACCAGTGCGTGATCAACTACTACGGGTCCAAGCTTGGGACAAAGGTCAAGATAGCGGACGCCAGAAAGATGGAGCTCACCCGAGACCAGTACATTGAGGTACATGAAAAAAGCTAAAAGTCGATGCATTTTGAGCTTATATTTTTGTTTCATCTAACCTTCTGATATGTCATGTAGATGGTCCCTACTTGGTGCATGAACGATCTCCCGTGCTGGCAAATGATCGTGGACAGGTGGTTCACACCGGAGTTTCAGCAGAGGCACGCCGCCTTGCGGGAGGCTCGTTTGGCGATGGGAGGTCCTGCACACCATCAAGGCAGCCAAAACATCTCCAAATACAAAGAAAGATGGGTACGTGGATTCTTTTATCGTATGTAACACTCAACTTTGCCAAGTTTCTAATTATCTCGTCTTTCTCGCAGCTCAAGGCACACCCAGGGATGGATTGCAACGACGGCGGCATTCTCGCATGTCCCACAAGGGGAAGGCGTCGTCGGACGTAACCTTCAGCTGAACGACCCGCCCGAGCGCGTACACCAACCCCAACGTGCACCAAAAAGATCAAGGCCTACACGGACGCGGGAAAGCGGCGCTATGGGGCGGACTTTGATCCGTTCGGTCGGGACATCGATCCCCGAGATCGTGATGACGGTGGGAGGAGGTAAGAAGCACGGACGGTTGTGGATTGCCGACGGCTGCATCGACGACTCCCAGCTAAGTCTCTCACGCATCCGATCCGAGAGCACGATCGTTAGCCTGCCTATACTCGCGTCCCTAGTGTTTTTTGATCGCGTCTCCGGGAACTCCGTGTTATTCCTCTATCAAACGATTTCTTTACTCACAATATATATGTTTGCATCACCTCTCATGGATTGTCATACTGTAGGTCCGGCTAGATGAGTTAGAGCGACAGCGGCAGGCGGCGGAGGCAGCGCTTCGGACCCAACAGGAAACCCAAGCGAAGCAGCTAGCAGAGCTCATGAACTACCTCCAGACCTCGGGGGCTCCACTGCCCGAAACCCTGCTAGCGGCGTTTGCTCCGCCTCAACCTACTCCTGTGAGTATGCTTGTGCTGTCAATAAGTCCATATATTAGTGGATGTCCTGGGTTCACGTCTAACACATGTCGCATATTCTACTTTGTGCGGTAGGCATCGATGGGTTCGAACCACGCGCCTCCCGGGAATGATGATCAAGGGTCTCCTTCGCCGACTCCTTCGCCGGGCGTGCAACAACAGCCCCTCCCCTCTTCCATGAGCTAGTCGTGCACTTGTGGTACTTGGTTTGGAACTTGTGGTACTTTTGGTTAAGCTTGTGTGGAACTTGTTGAACTATGACTTGTGGTACTTGTGGATTTGTGGAATATGACTTGTGGAACTAAACTAGATGACTTGTGATGAATATTTGACCTACATGTGATATATATGTGATGAATGAGTTCTATCGGTGCATGGATGTCAAATATATGTGATATGTGATCTGTATGTTTCATTTGTAAAGGTGGACAGGAAAAACAGAATAAAAAAAAAAAAATGGTCCTTTGCACCGAGCGGGACACTCGATGGGGACCCTATACCGAGGGCAAGTGCTCGGTGAATGTCGGGAGATGGGGGCGAGATAACCCCATGTTCCCAGGTACACCGATGGAAGCGCCGGTGAAACAAGCCCTCGGTGTAATATGGTCGTTTCACCGAGCGCCAACACCCTCGGTGAAACGACCATACTACACCGAGGGCGTGAATGAGCCGGCCCTCGGTAGATCCTGGTGTCCGTGGTTTTTAAAATTTTGATTCTACCGAGCACCCTTCTGACATGGCGCTCGGTATGTAATGTTTTTAAGCTTTTAGAAATTAAAATCCACCGAGGGGGTGGTTGAGGTGGCCCTCGGTGTAGTTGACGTCGACGGTGGCAAACGCCGTCGACGTTATGCCGGGTTTTGCGAGGGGGCCGAGCCCTCGGTGCGCTTTGGCACGGATTGCACCGAGGGGCCGTTTTGGAGCTCTCGGTGAAACCTTTTCCCCGTTTAGAATTTCACCGAGGGGCCGGTATCGGCGCCGCCGGTGGTGGCTCCACCGAGGGCTATTAGGCCTTCACTGAGCGCTTTTAGCGCTCGGTAGAGCCTCAGCCTCCAGTAGTGTAACACCCACCTGCCGCTGTCATCATCGCTGTCGTATACACACATATACATATGGACTTGAACGTACGTTAAGGGAAATATTCTTCATCATTGAGTATCATATCAACAAGAATAATAACCTATATATATGCGTGCGTGCATGTGCACGCGGCATATACACCTACACAAAGTGTCAGACAGAGTAGCTTATTCTGCATTGGATTAGTTGTGTTGGCTATCTTTGATCGATCGAGTAGCTAGTGACATGACGAATGACGACAAACTATATAAAAGAAATGTTCAGTGCGAAATGACAATGCGTATCAACAAGACAACAAACACCTTGGAAAGGTGATGAGCTGACCCCGCGGGCAGCTACAGCTTGCTCGATCGAGATATAGTTTATTGGGCATGAAGCTTGCTAATTTCTTTGGATTATCAGGCAGATGGAGACCGCTCGATCGCGCGTCGATCACTCATGTGGATTGAATAATTGAAAACGCAGCAGCAATACCGGTGGTGCATGGTGGTGGCTGGTTGCTTTTGAATCTGCTGCATGCCTAGCGTAACGTACCGACGGACGTTTGTATTAGAAAATGATTAAGTGGAATGATGATGATGTGATGAGACGCGAGGCACAACCACACTACAAATGTCAAGAGTTTGGAGAAAACGGACGGCGGGAGAGGCATGTTGGAACTACCGTACACTCTCTTTGGCACAGCATGCATGTGGAAGGTGTGGTGAAAACACAAACATAGCAATCGTCAACATGTCGAACAGGTCACTACTCGCTATAGTGACCAGCAGCCTACGATAGCGACAGGGATTGGTAAAAGATGCCGGGGCAAGAAGTTAAAAATGACACAAAAGCTATGTTCTACGATGCAAGCAACGCTTATCTTCAAAAGAAAATGATCTCGGCCTCTCCAATTAACTAATGACCCGATTTAACTGAAACCTGAAATTAATCGATCTGATCTAGTATATGGATGCCGAACAAATCAAAGAAACTTTTTTTGGACGAAAAAATCAAGGAAACTTTGGTGGAGTCTTCAGGCGTGGCGTGCGTGTCGCTCGCCGGCAGATGCATCGATCAGCGTCTGGGCCGCCGATTGAAATCCACATGGCGCCACAACAACGATGGAGCCGTTGATTGTCTACTGTAGGTGCGAATAATTGCGATGCAGCTGGAACCCTAGAATGAGAAACGACAAGCTGGCGGTCACGCACACTGACGACAGATTGAGTGGGGCAGATTGTCTGCTTCTGGTTCGGTTGGTAGGGGGCTTCGGAGTTTGGACGTCGTCATCATCACACACGACCAGGTCCGTGAATCCGCCACCCGCTGTACGTTAATTACTCCGATCTGGGGCGTATGTGCTCACGTCTACTCCTTATCTTCCTCGAAGTACAAGCCCTAAATATATACTAATCCATCCGTCCCAAAATAAACGTAAATCTTTAAGTTTTAGAAACTATGTTTGACCACTCATCTTATTTAATTTTTTTTTATTATAAAACAAATTACTCCCTCCATTACGTTTTGTAAGGCGCATGGAGAAAACTTGGTTTTGATTTTTGTAGGGCGTGAGTAGGTTTTGTATTGTATACTGTGAAGGCTAAAGGGCATCCAATCAAATGCTTGGAGCAATTACTACTCTACCTTAATCTGTCCCTTGATTACTGCATGCATCCATGCGAACCGAACCTTGGTATCCGCAAAACTCCTCCTCGTGCCCTATAAAAAGATAATAGAGGGAGTACATGTTATTAAAATATTGTTAGTGATGCACTTGCTACGCGTCGAAACAATATATAGAAACTAATTTCTAATGTGACAAGCGTAAGTACGCGATTATTATGGTCTTTGTAATTTTATATAATTTTTTGAGCACCTTAACGTCATCAAATGAAAAATTCAAAACTAAAAAGTTATAGATCTCGTCGAGAGCTATAATTTTTATATAAAAATCATCTTCATCCGATGTCGTATCGAAGAGTTATGATTTTTCAAGATTCAGCCGAAATAAATTAGAAAAGAAAAAAAAACAAAACCGCGGTTACTGTAGCAAATCCGTGGTTACTGTAGCAAATCACGTCCGCAACAGTGCCATGCAGCCATGCAAAACCGGACTGGGCCAGGGGTGAACGGGTTTGCAAGTTCGAGGCCTTGGGGTGAACGGGTTTGCAAGTTCGAGGGGCTGGATGACCGATTTTGCAAGTTCGGGGGACCCTATTTGACACAGCAGCTTGAAGTTCAGGGGCCTGGGGTGCATTTACCTCTTTAACAAAACCGCCACGATTAATAAGAAAAAAATAAAAAATAAAAAGAACAAAGACGAGCCCGCTCGGAGCCCATCCAAGGCCCGTTGCGAGCCCATCCGCGCCGCCGCCGATCTGACGAGAGGCGGCTCGCCCGATCCATCCGACGGATCCGGCCACCACGGGCGCGGATCGAGCCCCGGCGGCCAGTCGAGGAAGCACGGCGGAGGAGCTCGAGGTGCGTGGAGGTCGACGCCCCGTGCTCGATGGGGGACGCCAGATCCGCACGGCCGGCCCGGCTGAGCTCGCCGTGGCGCCGCCCGTGGTGTCGTAGTGGCCGGATCCGGCGCGCCGCCGGCGGGTCCCGAAGCGCCCATGTGCCGCCCGCCCGCCAGGCCGGATCCCGCCGCCACCGAGGGAGCCCGCGTCGTCCCCATGTCCGGGCGGCGAGAGCTCCGACCGCCCGAAGGAAGGAGCTCGGCGCCGCGGTCGGCCTCCCCGGTGAGAGAGGGACGGGGGGTGGGGGGGAGTGTCGAGAGAGAGGGACGGGGTGAAGGAGAGTGAAAACCTAAGTTCTCGTATTTATATAAAGCCCGATAGAGAAGTTGTTAGTGGGCTAAATGGGGGTCGTTGGACTTGGCCCCGATTTACCATGACGGTTATTTTTGATTACCCGTGGCGGTTTTTTAACAATGCCTGCCACGGAAAATAGGGATTAACCGTGGCGGGCATTGTTAAAAAAACCGCCATGGTTAATCGATTAACCGTGGCGGTTTTTCCCTTTGCCGGGGAGGACGCTTAGGCCACCGATTTTCCGTGGCGGTTTTCTCAAATACCCGCCATGGAAAATAAAATCCGAACACCTCGCAAAATCAATCATGTAGCAGTGCTCTCCGGATCCTCGAATTGAAAAGAGACTCGATCGTATTGATATGGAAAATACAGGCTTCGGTGGCATTTATCACGCTTCGGGACCCGAGACTCTTGAAGAATCTTTTTCTATTTTTTGGTTATATGAAAATATTTGTAGAAGAAAGTTAAATAAGATTTAACGTCAAACACAGTTTGTAAAAGTTAAAAAAATTACGTTTATTGTGGGAGTACTAGTTTAACCAGTGACAATATTCCAATCAAAGAGATCTACATACATATAAAGTATAGTACGTCTATGGATCTGGATACGTTAGTAGAGTATGTAGACATGACATGGTCACGCGCGGGGGCCGTACGTCGTGTCATCGTCCGGATTATAAGCATACATTTTATTTCGATATAATATCATCTCGATGACTAGCTCGTTTGTCCTGTTGATACATCCAGATTCAGTCGACGCCACCCGTGACCGTAGCGAGTACGTACTATACACACACACACACACACGTAGTATGTGACATTTGGAGTTGAAGCAACAGACACCCGGGCACAACGGAACAAGCACACAGAAAACTTGGTTGGTTTATACGACGGCCGCACCTTATCCCTTTTGGACTTTTTGCTAATATATATATTGTATGTACTACGTAAATATTTGGTTTCTATAAATCACAGGATTGTATGCCGCGCCGCGAAGGAACCAGGAAGGCTGCCCTGGGCATGCACGCAAAGTTTCTCCAACCGTATCGCTGGTCATGCATCGGGATATCATACAGAGGACATGGGTTCATTGCACGTTTGGGGACCAGAACCGGAGGACCAGGTCCCGGCGCAGGGCACCAACCGTACCGTACGTACGGGCGCGCACCTCCAGGCTGCTTTTATTCAACGTCCAGGCGATGCGATCCAGTCTTGGTTCTGCCGAGCATGCGTGCGTGTTCCGCTCACGCCCGGCACTCGCGCCGGCAGTGGCATGCCAGGCCAAGTAAATTTGTTTGATGAACGAAAGGAGATGAAGATTAACCCGCTGTTTCCTTTAGTTTTTAGTACGTACGGCCACGGCAAAGCATGGGCAGACACACACGCACCGGACAGTCTCTGAGTCTGTAACACGTGGCCGAAAAAGAATTGCATCTCCGTAGAGTCACGTTGGTTGTTGGATCGCAAGCGAAAGCAGCAGCAACTGCAAAGCTGCCGCTGACCAGCCATGCAATGCGGCGGCAACCGTGGCATTGGCAAGCGTAACCTTTCGATCGTGTCAGTGCGCAACCATATGCGTAGCCCACCCACATCTTTTTCTGCATCTGTGCCACCCCCACGCCCAACCCACGCACCATACATACCTGACCTTGGAAAACGTGGCAGATTGGATCGTGATACGAGCACATTGCAGGGCGACGATGTCAAAATGAACGTTACAACTGATAGCCATCTACTCCTAGTTTCATCATTTTTTTAAAATAAATCAAATAAGTAATGTTAAATTAAATTAGGAAGGTCACATGACCTGTTTAATATCGTAACCTTTTCTGTTCATAAAAGGTTTATGGGAGTTGTTATATCTCTTTCATGTTAAAATTTACCTCACATTTCTTGAACACCTGCACCCTTGGATCATCATCTAGGGTGGGACTAAATTAATATCATAACCTTTCTGTTCATGAAAAAAGAAGAAGTAGTAGCCCCTATACTACTCGACGTCAAAACATAAGGAACTAAAATCCAGAGCAACAAACGCTGAGAGAACAAAAAAAACAGATGAAGAACAAACAAGATTGAATGAATGTAATCCACTTTTTTTTTTTTTTGCGGGTGGAATGTAATCCAATTTAATAACTGAATCCTCCTAATTACTCATGTAATCAAAAATTTAGTTGACGAGTCCTACGGGGCCATCCAAGGCAGCTACATGGTGGCCATCCGGCGTCGTCAATTGAGCGCGATGTGGAGGGCCGCATTCTTGTCGCCGGAGCAGACGGGGCAGGCGTCCATCCTCGGCTCGCACGCCTTGCACAGGCACAGGTGCCGGCACGGCAGCACCAGCACCGACGCCTCGCCGTCGCCGCACGTCCTGCACGCCCACTTTGCCGCCTTCGTCGACGACGGCGCTCTGTCGTCGTCCCCAGCCGCCACTCTGCCGTCGTCCCCGACGTAGCAGCACGACTGCGCGTCGTCAGGCTCGGCCAACGACGACTCACCGAACCCCTCGGCGGAGCGGAGGAGCAGCGCGTCGAGCGTGGCCTGGAGCCCGTGGCGACGGCCTCGTTACCCCGCGCGACGCCGCACCACGCCTGCGCCTCCGCGGCCGCGAGACGGACCCGCTCTTCGAGCTCCGCGGTGCGGCGACGCGCCGCATCCAGCTGCGCCTCGGCCTCCCGCGCACGCCGCGCCAGCATCCCCGACGACGACGACACGGCTGCTGCCGCTGCCGCTCGCACCAGCGCCTGAGGCTGCCACTCCCGCGCCAACTCCAGCCACTCGGCGCGCACCAGCGCGTCCACCTGCGCCGCTCCGTATTGCCACAGCTCCGCCGCTTCCGGAGCCTCGGCCGGCCGGCCGCTCGTCGAAGCCAGCATTGCGGAGTGCCGCTGCATAGGCAGGAGGGGCACGTGGTAGTGCCAGAGGTCGTCGTCCTCCCGTCCGCGCTTGCGGGAGGGCACGGCGGAACCACCGCCGCCATCGTTGCACGTCAGCTCGCTCTGCGTGGCGCAGTTGTAGTTGTAGTCGTACTGCCCACCGCCGCACGCGTAGCCATCATCGGCATCGGGCGCCGCCGCTGCTGCAGTGGACAGGAGCGCGCCGTATTCCTTGAGCGCTCGCATCTGCTCGTCAGCCGCTTCGTAGGGTGGGAGCAGGAGGCCGCCGAATTGCGCTTGTGTCGCCATGGCGTGCGTGGGCGATGGTGGATGGATGGAGCCTGGAGTTGCGGTCGCGGTGGTGGTTATATATATCGCGGAGGTGGCGACGCCACGCGCCATGGTCGGACGTCGTGGACGGGGCGTCGCGACTGGATGGCGGTGGCGGGCCCCGCGCGGCTGTGGTGGATGGATGCATGCACGCGTGCAGGTACAGTTACGTTTCCGCCGCTAATTAATGAGGGCCAGTTACCAGTAACAGTCTCCGTACTGTCATCATCACTACTCCTACACGAGACTTCGTCGGGAAGAGTTAATTAATTAATTATTAGTTTAAAAAATTAGCAGGCGTACTGTTTGTTTGTTGTGTGATAATGGCGGGAGGGCGTGGTAACGGCCGAGACAAGCGGATCCCGTCCGGAAAAGGTTGCCGGCCGGGGTGGACCACGCAGGCACGAGCTCCCGCGTACTCCCAGTGCGTACGCCACTCGCTCGTGCCGCTGCTGGTGCCTGGTGGTACAGGTGTGTGAAGCCGTGTGAACGCGTGAGCCTGCAGTACTAACAACCTGTTTTGATTTGAATAGATATACTCGTAAGCAGGGGATGGGGAGTAGTTAATGATGATGGTGAGGATGGATGCTTTGCCTAAACAAATGGGAGTCTCGAGATCCGGCCATCTCCACCGGCGTCCCTTTCCCATCCGTACTCTGTCGTCTGTCTGCGTCTGCGCGCGCAATGTGCGGACGAAAAGTTTTCGCCGGCCACCACTGCGCACCGATGGACAAAATGAAAGCGTGTGTGCAGGTGGATGGATGCTGCCGCAGAGCGGACGGAGCAGCATGTGATGCAGGGCAACGCGCCGGTGGCCCGGTCACCGGTGGCACGGTGCCCCGCGGCTCCGTTCGTCCCCCTTTGGCCACCTGTGCGTGCGTCCCAGCCTTTTCCAGGTCATTTCCCCCACGGGCCCGTTCGTCCCCCTTTGGCCACCTGTGCGTGCGTGCTGCTTTTTTTCGTCGCGTCCAGTCCAGTGTCGCCGTACGGCCGCGCACATGTCACCACGCTTTGTTTATGCGTGCTGACCGGGCCGTGGATTTCTATGATTTTTTTTTTATATATGTCTAAAGGCGATCTTGGACAGGAATCAGGCAGGATCGCGGGGTAACTGATGATGGTTTAGGAGGCGACAACCACACGAGCGAGAGTGCAAACAGCCAACAATCCAGTTCAGTCCAGCAGCGTCGGGTGGGTCCCGGCCGGCATGGCATGCGGCAGTGGCCACCAAGGAGTCGCCACGTCGGAGCGGTGGGCGGTGGCGGGGACGTAGCCATGTGGGATCTGATCCAACTTCTACATCATGTCGTACAGATTTGCTACTGTCATTTGTTTTGCTGCTTCTGTCGAACTGCTTCACACCCAAGCTGGTACTATGTGCGTGCATGCGCATTCAAACATACTCCGCCAAAAACCGGGAGAGTAATCAACCTCATCATGACTTTTTAGTTAAGCTACCTCACCCCAACTTTTATGATCTTTATTATAAAACTTCAGCTCATGAGGTTCAACGGAGGCGAAACGCATATCTAGAATTAGGCATTTTGTTTAACACCCACCCATTGTACTTACTCCAAGCTCGGATTCGGGATGTGTTTAGTTGGTGAAAAATATTTTGGGTTGGCCTATCAGAAGACTTTTGTTTGTATTTGATAATTATTGTCAAATTATGATTAACTAAATTTTAAAAGATTTGTCTCAAGACTTCTCACCAAACTGTGTAATTAGTTTTTTGTTCACCTACATTTAATACTTTAAATATGCGTTAAAAGATTCGATGTGACGCGATGCGGTGAACACTTTTTGGATTTGCATGGCAACTGAACATGGCAATTCAAGAGTTGAAGCCTTCAATTTTGATGTTTCTTGCGTACTATGCACGGTGGCGGTGCACACCGGCCAGGAGCAACAACCATAGCAGCGACAAAAGTTACGTGATGTCCGGGCGTACGATGGATCGCCTGGTCGCTGCCACTGTGGCTTCTGCAGGTACAGGTGCAGTGCAGATGCGTGCAGGCTTTGCCCTGGCGTCCTCGCAGGTCTCGATCGACTGTTCTCTTGTATAGTACAGACTGTACAGTACCCATGCATGTGATGGGGTACATACGGTACGTTGTAAAGTGTAGTCCTGTACTAGTATACGGAACGAACGAACAGCTAGCTGCAGCACGTGCAACAGTAGCGGTGGTCGGCGGCGACACAGACAACAGGCCGGCCTGTGTACCATGCTTGGGCCGCACCGGCCTGCGTGCGTACTTTCCCGTCCCGTGTGCCACATGCCTTGCCTTGCCCGATTCTCTCTTCCTCTCGATTGTTGGCTGTCTGGTGTGTAACCACGTTGCTGGGTTTGGACGTCGTGCGACGTGGCACGCATGCATCGTCGATACGACCGGCGGGGGACTGGACAGTACTGTACGTCCTCCATCCTCAGTTCGATGATCGTCACACCAACTAAAACACATCATCCATGAATGCACGCACGCGTCTTTTTGTAGCTTTTAGGTGTGCATGATGCTGCCTTGGCTGTCCAAGTGTCCACACGTCTTTTTTGGTGCATTGCTTGAGTAGAGTACAAGAACGATACGGGCCATGCTAGTGTCACTACACCACAACACCCTAATTAGCACCCAACGATCTGATGCTAAAAGCCACATATAGCCTTAGATGATCTGACGCTAAACACATATAGCGTCAGACTTCAGCTGACGCTGGAAGTCCTGACGCTAAAAATCTTTAGCGTCAGACCAGACTTATAGCGTCAGACAATCTGTTGCACTGAATTTCTTTTGCGTCAGACTCTCCATTGCTATTCTTTAGCGTCAGATACTATGTTAGCATAGACATAGCGTCAGACCATCCAATAGTCTAGGCATTTATAGCGTCAGATTGTCTAACGAACAATATAAATATGTAAAAATAAAAAAAAATACAATTAGAAAGCAGCACAAATGATGCCTAGCTTCAAACTTAGGGTCCATCACATAAAGATACACACAAACATCATATAAAGGTCAATACATATACATATATAACAATACATTGTCTTGCACATGGTTTTATTCTCCGACTAAGGTTAGGCTCCAAAAGATTACAAGAATGCACATCTCAATAGGCTAGTAGTTTGTGTTTGAGATACTAAGGACTACGCACACAATCATTTCTACAAACTAAAAAAAAAAGAGTAATGGTTGCGAACAACAGAGCACATCCATCAAGTTATGTGTTAGGAACTCAAGCACTTGTGCCCAACACTTCAAGCTTACAGGATGTGAATAACCTGAGCATGGAAGCATTTAAAAATCAATAATAGATCCGAAAAAATAATGGTGCATGTACACAAGTTAGAGAGAATTCCTAAATGTCTTTACCTTGCTAGAGTGCTTTATTACGGGTCAGCAACCAACACAGCTACCTGCAGTCCTGGCAATCATCACACTTTTAAGTATATATAGGGTCACTACAACTAAATCTCAGAGGCAACATGATCTATAGGCAATTTAAAACACTAGACTATTAATATTTCTAATCTTAACAGGAAATAAGAGGTTGCTCAATTTAGTGTATCCATAGTAGTGAAACTAGCAGGGAAGCCCGCGCGAAGCGCGGGCAGCAATCTGACAATGTACACTATGGGTAGCGCGGGGTGGATAGCAAAGCAGTAGAATGTGTTAAACATACTAGAATTGGTAAATACCCAAACCGCCAGGCTTCGAAAAGCAAAATTTGGCAAGAGTCAACATTGGAACTGATTAGGCACTCTGCAATCCTAGCATTTCTTAAAATTAAAGGTAAATTGCAGATACAGAGAAGTAAAAGTGTTTGTATTGTAGGCTGAATGTGAAGCATTCTAATTCATATGTAACTGCATAATAAAGGGACAAGGCCTGAAGCATACCTGACCTGATTCTCAATGACCTGAACTGAAGCCGGCAGCATAGTAATCTTTTTTTACACCTCTATGCAAATTTAGCCTGTGAAAATGGGAACTCTGTACAATTAGATTCAGAAATTCAAGGTGATGAAATGACCATTCCAATTTGCACATAACAGAAAGCCTTGAGGTGGTAGCAGTTTGCATCACTTGAAGATATGCATTGATATCCTAATCTGCATTGAATGTTTTCTTTACAGTGTGCAATTTAAAAAAATTAAAATATTAACACAGGTTTGTATTGGGGAAAAAAAAGGTTACTGCAGGTGGATCTATATTTATATATAAGGAAAATATGCCATGAGTTCAGTGCTGCAGCATAATTTGTATGCCATTAAATTACAAAAGTCCGACAAAATGTCCAGGCAGAGACATTGGTACTTGCTAGGATAAGGAAATATACAAATAAGTCTTAACAGGGAAGAATGCAACAATCGTATGTTTAAGGACACGGTTGCACTATAGAAAATATATCTTTGGAGCTGAATAAGGGACTCAGAAATTTGGAAAATGGCGAGATCAAAAATAGTGTTCCTAACATGGTTACTTTCATTTAAACATCCTAATTTCCACTTCCACAGTAATGCGAAATGACACAACTCAGTAAGCCATCTCGTAGGACTGAACTATGTCAAGGTTCTGGTAACTATGTCAAGGTTCTCCATATGACATGGCAAAAGTTATAGACTGGACTGAATAGGACTGCACTTTAGACTTGTAGTTATCTGCACTAATTGCAGAACTTGAATTAAAATTCAGAGTGATAGACTGTTGTACAGGATGGTTGGCTTAACACTATAAGATTTATGAAGTCATAATATATACTGGGAAAGTGGTACATCAAACCTGTTGTTGCAACTACAATTATAGGTTGCATACTGCATTAGTCTAATATGTCCTGACACAAACTATACATTGTATTAATCTAAACAAAATATTATAAGAATTTTTACAACAGGTAATGAAAGTTATACAAGATAGTATAATTCAGATCAAGTAATTGCACACATTTGGAATAAAAATTTCAGAGGTCATGGACTTTGTTTTGAAGCCCAACACTCAAGACAATAGCTGAGCATTAGAAATCTGAGATATCTAAGAAGTCAGTTTAGCTTACCTTCACTGTTATTGGCTTACTACTTGTCATTCAAGTAGGGTTCTTTGCAAGTGTTCATTGCCTTAACTGGAAAGTAGCCCGCTTCAGCTAGTGTTCTTTGCCTTAACCTGTACAATTAGCACAAGTTAGCATCAGTTCTGTGACATAACTAATTATTCCTAGCTAGAGATGCATGACTACTGGACTATGTCGTAGCTTTGTAGGTGAAAAAAAAACATGGTGAAGCAACTCGTTAAGGATCCTGTATACCATCTCTGACAAGAATAAAAATGCTCAGGATCCACTCGTTTGTTCAACAATCAATCGGAGTAAATAATATCCTAGGAGCTGTATTTTCTACATCTATTAACTCAACCCATGTGAAGCAACAAAACCATCTACGCATAATTGGCAACCAACTAGCAGGCAGCAGCAAAAGCTAACTCACCAAGCTATGTGTAGCAGCGACGAATGTGAGGGGGCCGCGCATGCCATCGTGGCCTGGGGGCGTCGTGCACGATGCCAGGGGGCAGATCTTCCTCCTCCGCCGTTTCCACCGGAGTTGCCTATGGATCTCGCCGTGGGTAGGCCGGAGCTCCGGATCTGGCCAGCCCGGCCAGGGGATCGGTGGCGGCATGGCTAGCAGCAGCCGTGTGGCGCGCAGCTACAGCCTGGCCTACAGCCTGGTGGGGCGCCCATCCATCGCTGGAAATGAGCCGTGGTGGCCGATATGGCCAGCGAAGAGCCGGCCTAGTTCGAGGGCGCGCGACACAGGGAAGAAGAGGAGGGGACTTCGGTGCTACACGAGGAGAACCTGACTGTAGCGGAGGTCGCCATGGGAGGAGCAGCAGGAGCCAGGGAGCGGCGGCGGCGACGGCAGTGAGAGAGAGAGAGAGGCCGCGACAGAGAAGACCAAGAGACGACAGGGGTAGGCACGGGAAGAGATAGCTTCTGTCGTCTGTGTGGGATGTGTGGAGCTAACTAGGGTTCGGGGAAAGCAATGTTCTCAACCATCGGATCCAGAGATGGACGGCTAGTATAACCCGAAGTAGCAGCTGGGCCTATGGGAGGTATTGGGCCTATCTCCCCTTATGGGCTAAAAATGAAGACGTGTTTGCCCAGCACTATTTTTTCTTTTTTTTGCTGTTACAAATATATTAAATTCTAATGTATAAAAAATGATTTCAAATGAAAATGTTGTCAACATAAAAGTAGTAAAAATCATCGATATCTATAGGTTTGGTTTCCGTCCTTTTTCCATAAGAGTTTATTTGAACAATTCAAAATTTAAATTTCAAAATATGAGATCTTTTTTAGATTTTTAGGTACCAATTGACTTCAAATGGATAAGTTATAAACCACACATATATAAAAATCATCGAGATCTGTGACTTCAAATGGAAAAGTTATAAACCACACATCCCTCAAATAGTTTCATATTATACTAAGTGATAGATGTATAATTTATGAGCAATGGATTGTAAAATGAAATTAAGAACCTTTGAAACTTGCACACAATAGTATTTTTGTATTCTATTTCATGTGCGGAAAGTTTAGAGTATAAAAGACATTTTTTAAAGTTTGTTTCACAATGTGCTTTCAGATATACATAAGAATGGAAAACAAGTCATATACAATAAAAGTGAGAAAAATAATTAACATCCAAACAAAAGCTCCCTTTGGTAGATCATGATTTTAGAAGAATTTAGAAAAAGAATCATCACATTTCGAAAGTTAGCACGACGGAGAAAAACTTTTTACAAATTTTGACTACAGATTAAAAAAAAAAAAGCTTGTGTTCATGTTCAAGGTATGTGGGGTCCATTTATTTTTGGCGTCAGATGGGGTGATGCTATACAAAGTTTTAGCGCCAGGTAATTCAATGCTATACCTAGATACCTATAGCGTCAGACAACGCATCGCTAAATGTGGATTTAGCGTCAGATCATCTCTTAGTAATCTTTAGCCAGAGCATCCATCGATAAAGAAAAATTTTAGCGCCAGACGTTCTGATGGTGATTTGGTGTTGTGGTGTAGTGTGTAGCTGTGTAGTATGTACTACGTGCTACTAGCTGTAGGAGCCCACGTCCGTACGTACAGCTTTGCACGTGTCCACGAGATGCTGATTCGTGAACCAAGTCGAATCTCGCTCTCGCGTGCCTGCACACGCAACTCCGTATGGATGCAATGCATGCAAGCCTGGTCCCTGTCGATCGATGGTCCTAAACGCCGTCCGACGTCGAAGCGAGCCAACAAAGGTAGTACTCGTACGGCGTACCAGCGCGGGTACATCGACGACAACTGTGCCGATCGAACTGCCGATAGGCACAACGCCAGCACGGCCTCACTCTCACAAATCGGTCGACATACGGACCGGAGTACTACTACTAGTAGTACCCCGTAGTATAAGGTACTCCGTACCACGTACTACGTACAGTAAGTGCCAGCCTCTCGCAAATCAAGCTTGTGGGGTGGGGTGACATGTACAATCCACGGAAGGAACGTACGTACTATACGTGAAGCAGTTGCCGCGGCATCATCCTACAATTCGTGGCCGTGACTCTTGATCCCACACAACCTGATGAGGACATCACCAGCTACAAACTAGTTACATGGATCAAGGGAAGTTTGGGTTGCATATCAAAAGTATGGATGGTTAATGAAGTTGATTGAGGACCAAGTCCAAGCTTAAAACCATACTTGGGAGAAGAGATCGAGCTTGAGTCGAGGACTCGACTCAAATGCAAGAAGAGGAGAATGATGAGGACATCACTCCTCCAGATGCACCCGCTGCTCATCCTCCAACCGTGATGCAAAGACCAATGACCCGAGCTCAAATGCATCAACTACACTTAGAGGTGAGCTCGTTCTTGAGCGATTCCTTTCATACTTTTGAGAATAGACCGCTACCTAATGATGTTTTTATTGCTTAGGAACAATGGAGAGGATCGTGGAAGAAAAATAACCATGAAGAATTTGGACGAGGACATCACCTATGTTTAGTGAACAGCCATGCATCCTTCACTAGTATGCAAAAATCTTTTTTGTGGCGGGCAAAAACCTTTTGCGTGGCGGGCATGGTCGCCGTCACCAACTAAAGGTCACGTTAATCGCGGGCCTTAGGCGTGGCGTCGCGTTCGCCACGGATAGATCCCGGCCGTGGCGGGCAACATAACGCGCCCGCCACGCAAATGAACCGTGGCGGCGCGTTATGCCGCCCCGCCACGGTTAAGTCTATTATGCGTGGCGGGCGCCTTTATGTTACCCGCCACGGCTTGATTTTTTTTTAAAAAATAAAATGCTATATATATATACACATATATATACATATATACATATATATATATATATATATATATATATATATATATATATATATATATATATATATATATATATATATATATATATATATATATATACACATATATATACATCTATCAATCCATACACACATATATATAAGAAAGACATAATCAAATATATATCATATACATATATATACATCGATTCATATATACAAGTTTCACCGATCGATCCATTTATTCATATCCAACAAGTACTAGTTAATTACAACTTCCATACAAAAATTGCGAAAGCTATATGTTGACCTGGATGAAGATAGTCCTTTAGCTCTAGCTCTTCCCATCTCCTTAGCGGCGTAGAACTCCGAAACAAAACCATCGGCCCACATTGAAGTACGGCCGGCCTTCATGAACTACCATGTCTAGAACAAACTTGCGGATGTTCGCTATCGCGGCGCCCGAACCGCATCTCGTCGGGTTGCCTTTTGTAGTACGCCTTTCCATTTGTTCCCGTGTAACCTTCCTCTTCCTCGCCCCGCGTTGACATGATCTTCTTTGCGTCGCGACCGTTTTTTTTTTTTTCGCCCCCTTCTTTTTTTTTCGCCCGTCCTCCTTCCTCATCGAGCTCATCGTCCACGCGACATCCGCAGATTCCGCTTGTATCGACTAGCGCCACAAGTGTGGACAATCGGTCAAATTCTCGCACCGACGCCCGATATAGGATACTGTGGTTGGGGCGTGCATCGAACTTCTTCACTTTCATCGCCATCGGCCGGATCAACTTCTTAGCACGATACGCACTAGCAGAACCTTGTTAGGCATTGGATACGTGGAGGGTAACTTACGAGCTCATTGAAGCTAGTGTCGGACCAGCCATGACGAGACTTCAACATCAGCAAATTCAGTTAAAACTCAGCGCCGTGCAAACCGAAATCTCTATGTTTGGTTTTGGAAATTGATGACACATTTGTGGACTAATCCTTTGCTCTAAGTGTGTGACTTAAGAAAGGATTAGGTTGATGACAAGGAGCATGATGATCATGAACATGGACAATGTCGGTGGACTTGATGGATCGTCAAGCTCGATGATCGGCTTGAGAGGAACCCGGGAGATCAAGGCAAAGGTATCTTGATAGGTTTTTTTTCCTTTCGGTGATCAAGACACGATAGAGCGTGTGATCACATTATAGAATAGATAGCCGACTATCAAGAGGGAATGCCGCGACAATCGCTTTGGTGAAGTGCTTCTAGGTCCAATTGACTTGCATATTGCATTTAGGACATGAGAGCACTAACTTCGATCTTGCCTAACTTATCGACGTGCTAACATTGGTGATAACGTGGTCATCTTGGACGTGTTGGCAACCCATGGCAAGAGGCGAAGCAAGGTTGAAGCAAAGCGCAAAGAAAAGGATGAAGGTTTGCTGTCCAGGAGGTGACCGACGCGCTGGCGCGGGACCGGACGCACCGACCGGTGCCACCGGTGGTCGGGTCCGATCAAAAACTTGAGAGAGCATGTTTTGGACCTCAACTCGGTGGATCGACAGGACGCTTGACCGGACCCTTGACCGGAAGCGTCGACCGGACGCATGAAGCAGGGCGCCAGCCGTGGGCCCGAAGTTTGTCGGATGCGGCCGGAAGCACCGACGGACCCTCGGACCGACCCGCCGGTGGTTCCGGTCGGTAAGGCCGGGCCGCTATGCCAGAGAGCAAATTTTTTAGAGCAACGGCTCTATTTCGAGGGGTGCTCTATATATACTTGGATGGCCGGTTCTTGGAGCTCTCTCTTGCACATTTGAACACTCTAACTTGCTTGTGAGCATTTGAGACTCCTCTCCACTCATCTCTCCATCCATAATTCGTATTCTTGGTGAGATTGAGATTGATAGAAGTGCATTGCATTGGTGATTGCATCTAGAGGCACTTCATCCTTGAGAAAGCCGGGATTCTTGTTTTCTTGGGAATTTGCCCGGTTCCCTAGCGGCTTGGAGCAAGAGGCGGTGTTGAGCTCAAGTGGAACTTGTTTGAGGCCACACCGGTGGTGATTGTGAGGGGTCGTTACTTACCCCCGCGGGAGATTCGTGAAAGGAGCACTAGTGGATTGCTCGTGGCTTGTTGGACCCTCTCTTGTGATCGTTTGCTTGAGCTCCCATAGGGGATTTGGCACCGCCATTGCTTAGCATACGCCAAGTGAGTGTGTCGCCACAACGGGGACTTAGCGTGCCGGCAAGCACGTGAACCTCGGTGAAAAATCATTGTGTCATTGTTCTTGCTCGTTGGAGATTTCTTGTACACGGTGATTGGCCACAACCTCCACTCGACAACGGTGGTATTGTATTCGAGCACCTCTTTGCATTTTCTTGGTAGTATATCTTGCTAGGGTGCTCAGCTTGTTAGGTTGAGTAGCTAGTTTGTTTAGCTTAGCCTTGTTAGCTCCTAGAGGTAGAATTAGTTAGAATTGCTTGTTCACCTAGGAGTAAACTAGCGACATAGCCCTTGTTGTGATTAGAGACAATAGAATTGACTTGTGGCTTGCATAGCTAGTTTGTAGCATCGCTATATTAGCTTCGCCATCTTGTTGTCTAACTAGGTGTGTTTAGTGTTGTTGCAAGAATTTATAATAGGCTATTCACCCCCCTCTAGCCATTAGGACCTTTCAAGTGGTATCAAAGCCGAGGCACCGTATTTGTGAGGCTTAACATCCTACGGTGACAAAAATGGCAATGATGTTTCATGTCAACAACACCAAGAAGGCGCCACCTTTTGATGGCACCAACTTTGCCTATTGGAAGGTGAAGATGACCGTACACCTCAAGTCAATCAATAGAGAAGTGTGGCTTGTGACCGAGAACAAGTTTGAGGTGGCCAAACCAAATGAGCCAACCGCGGCCGAAGAGAAGAAGTTGTATGCAAATGATGTGGCCGTGAGTGGTTTTCATGAGGCATTCAATGATAGAGTGTTTGAGCAAGTCAAGTCACTCACCATTGCTCATGAGATTTGGAAGAAGCTAGAAGAGTGCTATGAGGGCACCGAAGGCGTCAAGCAAGCAAAGGCCTACATCAAGCTTGAGCAATTCAATAGCTTCAAGATGGAGGAAGATGAGACCGTGCCGGAGATGTTTCACCGCATGCAAGTGTTGGTGAATGATCTCAATGCTCTAGGAGAAGAGATCAAGGACAAGACCTTCAACATGAAGTTCTTGAGATGTTTGCCCGAGCGGTTTGGGATGTTCATCACCGTGCTAGTGAGGTCAAACTTGAAGGATTTGACTCCCAACCAATTGCTTGATGAGGTGATGACCGATGATTCATATAGAGATGACAAGAAGAAGCAAGAACTCATCAATAACGCAAACAAGAAGGTCAAGGATGAAGAGAAGAAAGAGGACAAGAAGGGCTTGGCACTCAAGGCTAGCTCATCATCCAAGGGCAAGAAGAAGAAGGAAGAATCAAGTGATGAAGAGGATGGCACCTCTACAAGTGGAAGTGAAGTGGATGAGCAAATGGCTCTCTTTGTGTGGAGATTGGGAAAGTTTGTGAAGAAGAACTACATCTCCAAGAACAAGAAGAAGCAATCATCCAAGAAGAAGACCAAGGATGGCAAGAATGAAGGCAACATGACATGCTTTCGTTGCCATGATGATTGTCACTTGATTGCCGAGTGCCCATATGATAGTGATGATGAGAAGGGCATCAAGAAGGCAAGAAAGAAGAATGATGCCAAGAATGAGAAGGAGAAGAAGCCCAAGAAGAAGAATGAGTCACATGTGGCCATGTGGGACAGTGATGGCTCATCCTCTTCAAGTGATGAAGAAGAGGAGAAGAAGAACAAGAAGAAGGGACAAGCTCACCTTTCTATGCATGACAAGATCTCCCTCTTCGACACTCCTTCCTCATGCTTCATGGCTAAGGCCACCAAGGTACAATCTATCACTAAAGATGATGATGATGATAGTGATAGTGATAGTGATGATGAGGAGCCAACTCAAACTAGGGAGGAGTTGCAAAGAATGTTTGATGAGTGCGTTGTCATGTTCAAACAAAGTAGGAAGGAATGCAAGGGCTTGCATAAGGAAACAAAGAGCCTTAAGCAAGAACTTGATGAGCTTCGGGCAACTTATGAGAGTCTAAAGGTAGACCATAAGAAGCTTGAGAAATCTCATTCTTAGTTAGAGAAATCTCATTCCTCTCTACTTGATGAGCACAAGTTGTGCTTAGTGGTTGAAAATGTTGATACATGCAATGCTAGCATCATGTGTGACATTCTTGTTGATGAATCAACCCCCAAGTGTGAGACCTCCACTAGCTCTATCACTAGCACATCCATCTCTAGTGAAGATAATGACAACCCTATTTATTCATGAGAATGCATGTTTAAAGAGGGAAGTAAAGGAGCTCAATCACACCTTGGCTAAGGCTTATGGTGGTGAGGACCGCTTGCTTATGTGCTTGGGTAGCCAAAGGGCATCCTTATACAAGGAGGGCTTAGGCTATATCCCCAAGAAAGGCAAGGCCGCCTATGTGACTCACAAGACTCGTTTTGTGAAGAACAATGGTAGCTATTGCAAAGCTTGCAAGCAAGTTGGTCATGTGGAGCAAAAGTGCATGAACAAGAGGACCAATGTTTCTTCTATCAAGCTTGATAATTCATATATGCTTGTGAAGAAGAACAATGGTGTTCGTGCTAGGTACATTGGTACACCATGGATGGGCTCAAAGAAGAAAGTCATTTGGGTACCAAAGGCCTTGGTGACTAACCTTGAAGGACCCAAGCAACATTGGGTACCTAAGAAGAATTGATCTTATTTTGTAGGTCAATTACCGTGCCGGAGGAGAGCATTGGATAATGGATAGTGGGTGCACTCAACACATGACCTGGGATTCTCATATGTTCAAGTCAATTAACATCAAGGGCATTGATGAATATGAGTCAATCACATTTGGCAATGACAAGAAAGGCAATGTGTTGGGGCTAGGCAAGAATGCCATCACTCAAGAGAAAAGCTTGTCAAAGGTGTTGCTAGTTGATCATCTTGATTACAACCTCTTGTCAGTTTCTCAACTTTGTGACCATGGGTACAAATGCATATTCACAAGTCAAGAAGTTGAAGTGGTTAGTGGTGATGGTGCAAATATGATCTTCAAGGGATTTAGATATGGTGATCTCTACCTTGTTGACTTCAACTCAAAAGAAGCCAAGTTGACAACATGCTTACTCTCAAAGACTAGTAAAGGGTGGTTGTGGCATAGAAGGCTTGGTCATGTTGGAATGAAGCAATTGAACAAGTTAATGAAGCATGACTTGGTTAGAGGCTTGAATGATGTGAAGTTTGAGAAGGACAAACATTGTGGAGCATGTCAAGCCGGGAAACAACATGGCAATGCACATCCAACCAAGAGCACAATGAGTACAAGCAAAGCATTTGAGTTGTTGCACATGGACTTGTTTGGGCCAACATCATACTCTAGCATTGGTGGGAACAAGTATGGTTTTGTCATTGTGGATGACTACACTAGATACACATGGGTGTTCTTTTTGCATGACAAGAATGATGTGTTTGAGCTTTTCAAGATATTTGTCAAGAGGGTTCAAAATGAATTTGAGACATCCATCAAGAAGATTCGGAGTGACAATGGAAGTGAATTGAAGAACACAAGAATTGAAGAATTGTGTGATGAGCTTGGAATTGGACATCAATTCTCACCAACCTACACTCCTCAATCCAATGGTGTAGTTGAGAGGAAGAATAGAACCTTGATTGTAATGGCAAGATCAATGCTTAGTGAGTACAATGTTAGCCATTCCTTTTGGGCCGAAGCAATCAACACGGCTTGCTATTGTAGCAACCGACTATATTGCCATGGGATGCTTGGCAAGACACCCTATGAGTTGCTAAATGGAAGGAAGCCCAACATTGGTTATTTTAGAGTCTTTGGATGCAAATGCTACATTCTCAAGAAAGGCACAAGATTGGGCAAGTTTGACAAAAATGTGATGAAGGGTTCTTAGTTGGATATTCAACCACAAGCAAAGCATATAGAGTTTGAAACTTGGGTAGTGGCAAGCTTGAAGAAGTTCATGATGTTGAATTTGATGAAACCCAAGGCTCTCAAAGTGAAGTTGAAAATCATGATGATGTGAGTGGTTCCAACTTGGAGAATGCCATGAGAAACATGGATATTGATGATATTCGGCCTAGGCAAGTTGATGATGATGATGACACTCCATTGCCTACCACTACAATTGAGATCAATGCAAATGAAGCAAGCACTAGTGGTACTCAAGATGAAGATCAAGAGCAACAAGCTAGTCCATCTACTCATCCTAGTCATCAAGTGCAAGTAATGCAACCATCCAACATTGCAAAGAGACCATCCTATTGATCAAATTGTCGGTGACATCAATAGTGGAGTGGTTAGTAGAAGAAGATTAGCATCCTTTTGTGCTCACCATGCCTTTATAGCACAAGAAGAACCGGAGAACATTGAAAATGCACTAAAGAAGGAAGATTGGATCAATGCCATGCATGAAGAGTTGAACAACTTTAAGAGGAATGATGTATGGGAATTGGTCGAAAGGCCAAAGGACTACAATATGATAGGAACTAAGTGGGTCTTCAAGAACAAGCAAGATCAAGATGGAATTGTGGTTAGAAACAAGGCAAGGCTAGTAGCTCAAGGGTACACTCAAGTAGAGGGTCTTGACTTTGGAGAGACCTATGCACCGGTTGCTAGACTTGAAGCAATTAGAATCTTGCTTGCTTATGCATGTGCTCATGACATCAAGCTCTATCAAATGGATGTGAAGAGTGCATTCTTGAATGGCTTCATCAATGAGTTGGTGTATGTGGAACAACCCCGGGCTTTAAAGATGAAAAGTATCCCAACTATGTCTACAAGTTGAAGAAGGCTTTGTATGGCTTGGAAGCAAGCACCAAGAGCATGGTATGAGAGGTTGAGAGATTTTCTCCTATCTAAAGGGTTCAAGATGGGCAAGGTAGACACCACTCTCTTCACCAAGAAGATTGGCAAAGACTTGTTTGTGTTACAAATATATATTGATGACATTATCTTTGGGTCAACCAACCAAGAGTTTTGTGAAGAGTTTGCCAAGATGATGGCCAATGAGTTTGAGATGTCAATGTTGGAGAGCTCACATTCTTTCTTGGACTTCAAATCAAGCAATTGAAGAATGACACATTCATTAGTCAAGGAAAGTACATCAAAGACATGATCAAGAAGTTTGATCTACAAGATGCCAAGTCAATGTCCACACCAATGGCAACCAATGGAAGCCTACACCCCGATCCAAGTGGCAACATGGTTGAGCAAAAGAAGTATAGGTCTATGATTGGTAGTTTGCTCTATGCAACCGCATCAAAGACCGGACATAGCATTTAGTGTGGGCATGTGTGTTAGATATCAATCCGATCTAAGAGAAAGTCACCTCAAAGCAACAAAGAGAATTGTGAGGTACTTGAAGGGCACATAAGATGTTGGACTATGGTATCCAAAGGGATCCAAGTTTGATTTGATTGGATATTCAGATTCCGACTATGGAGGATGCAAGATCAATAGAATGAGCACAAGTGGCACATGTCAATTCCTTAGAAGGTCACTAGTATCATGGTCTTCAAAGAAGCAAAATAGTGTTGCTCTTTCAACCGCCCGAATAATACATAAGTGGAAAGTTGTTGCACTCAATTGCTTTGGATGAGGTCAACATTGAAGGATTTTGATTCCAATTTGACAAAGTCCCATTGTATTGTGACAATGAAAGTGCAAGGAAGATGACCCAAAATCCGGTTCAACATCCAAGAACAAAGCATATTGATATAAGGCATCACTTCATAAGAGATCATCAACAAAAGGGTGACATTTGTATCATGGGCATTGGCAATCAAGATCAACTAGCCGACATATTCACCAAGCCACTTGATGAGAAAAGATTTTGCATGCTAAAGGGAGAATTGAACATTATTGACTTCTCCAACTTGAGTTGATGCACCCCACTTATATGACATGCCTCTTCTTCGACAAACCCTAAGGTAAAAGTTGGTTGTCATGGCATTCATATATAGCTAAGGACTTGTTAGTGCATCTAGATATCATGCATGCTTATTAGGCTCATTCATGGAAAATAAAATGCTTTTAATGTATGTGTGGCACCACTATTGCCTTGATTGGTTCTATGAACTAGTGGTGGCATATGACATGTTTATGTGCTTGCAATCCTAGTGTCAACTCTAGAAAATACGCTATTGATGTGTATTCTAACATGGAGCAAGATAACCCTTATGTATATGAGGTGTGAAAAAGCTTGTCATTGGTTCAAACTTGAATACATGGAAAGGCAAGTGATCTAGATGAGACCACATGTGATACTTTGATTGACTTGATTTCTCTCATTTACACATTTTTGGTGATTGTTGACAAGGGGGAGAAAATAAGTCACAAAGATGTTGGAAAGAATCACACAAATAGGGGAGCAAGCTCATAGACTATTTGTGCATTTGTATGTGCATGATCACAATGAAATGTTGCATTGGCAATCTAAATTCAATATACATGATTGCTTGGTGTATGCTAGTTTTTGAAAATTGTTTGGTGTATTGACCAACTAGCATGCATAGGATGTATCTAGACAAAGCTCACATTTTAGCCTATAATGTTGATCTCATGGGGTATGTTAAGTTTTGATGATTGTCTAGTTACATTGATGCTAAGGACTCCGATGGTTTCACGCTTCAAAGGTCCAATTTCTAGAACCTTAGCATCTCTTTTGCTATTAGTATCTCTCCCCAAGATTTCTATCCATACATATGTGCCAACTTGATCCAAACACATGGAAGCACATATGTAGGGGGAGCTACTACTACCAAAAACCGAACCTTGAAATGTTTGTCCAATCCTTGATTCATGATCAAAAGCTATGGGCAAGCAATTCAAGTTCAATTGAATTTTATTTCATATCTTTGTAGTTTGTTGTCATCAATTACTCAAAAGGGGGAGATTGAAATCTCTATGTTTGGTTTTGGAAATTGATGACACATTTGTGGACTAATCCTTTGCTCTAAGTGTGTGACTTAAGAAAGGATTAGGTTGATGACAAGGAGCATGATGATCATGAACATGGACAATGTCGGTGGACTTGATGGATCATCAAGCTCGATGATCGGCTTGAGAGGAACCCGAGATCAAGGCAAAGGTATCTTGATAGGTTTTTTCCTTTCGTGATCAAGACACGATAGAGCGTGTGATCACATTATAGGATAGATAGCCGACTATCAAGAGGGAATGCCGCGACAATCCTTTGGTGAAGTGCTTCTAGGTCCAATTGACTTGCATATTGCATTTAGGACATGAGAGCACTAACTTCGATCTTGCCTAACTTATCGACGTGCTAACATTGGTGATAACGTGGTCATCTTGGACGGTTGGCAACCCATGGCAAGAGGCTAAGCAAGGTTGAAGCAAAGAGCAAAGAAAAGGATGAAGGTTTGCTGTCCAGAGGTGACCGGGACGCTACTGGGCGTGACCGGACGCGACCGACCGGGTGCCACCGTGGTCGGGTCCGATCAAAATAACAGAGAGCATGTTTTGGACCTCAACTCGGTGGATCGACAGACGCTTGACCGACCTTGACCGAAGCGCCGACCGGACGCATGAAGTGGCGCCACCGTGGGCCCCAAGTTTGTCTGATGCGATCGAAAGTAACCGACCGACCCTCGACCGACCCGCCGGGTGGTTCCGGCCGCTAAGGCCCGGCCAAGCTAGAGAGCAAATTTTTTAGAGCAACGGCTCTATTTCGAGGGGTGCTCTATATATACTTGGATGGCCGGTTCTTGGAGCTCTCTCTTGCACATTTGAATACTCTAACTTGCTTGTGAGCATTTGAGACTCCTCTCCACTCATCTCTCCATCCATAATTCGTGATTCGTGGTATCGATTTCCACAGTGGAACGGGTGTTAAGTCGTTTGACTAGCTACCGTGATGAAGATGGAAAGGGTGAACTGGGTAGTGAGTTTCTACTATAGCATTATCCTAAAGCCAAAATTTCTTTTCTTATACGCTCACGTAACCACCCGGCTCCCCCCCCGGGTCCGCCGAAGGGTCCGGCTCCGCACCACCGCGAGACAAACCGGACGTGGAGGAATACTAAGGTCAAACAGGGTCGCCACCACCGGCCGCCACCTCACTACCGTGGACCGATTGGCAAACGAGGGTGACTCGTAGTTTAGACACCACGCCTACACTACTTATCACGCACTCTAGCGCCGGCCAGAACATCCGCCTTCATCAGAGTCCTCTACTAGAGCATCTACCGATATGGTAAACAACTAACCGCGGCTTAACGTGATACTTAAAGTAATAACTCAAACTCAAGATAATTATCAGAATTAGAACACGGACCTCTTTACTCCAAACCAAGAGGGATGATCCGTAGAGAGGTACAAATGCGAGACGGAGACGATTGTGTTCGAACTACGCCTACCCGAGGCGTAGGGGTCGCTACTCCTCTTCTCCACACTTCCTCCTCTCTCACTCCCTTCTAATTCTAACTTAGCTCATTTCCTCTACTCCAATGTGTACTAAGTGTGAGTGGTGGAGTGTGTGAGTGAAACAATGAGTGAGTGAATGCTTGTGTGTGTGGATGAATAGAGGGGGGGGTGTGCCCTCTATTTATACATGAGGTGAGGCCAAATTTGGGTACTTTGGCGGGAGAAAAACGGCGCCAAACGAATTTTGCACCATCCTTTCCCGTTAGTATATTTCGCATGGGGAAGTCAAATAAGGCGCTTGGCGGGATCGTTGTTGCTTGCGCCGGCCGCCGTCGGGGGCCGGCCGGCCTGTGTTTGGCCCGGTTCGAGCCAAAGCTTTCGTGTGTCACTTCTTGGTCCATTTTGGCTCATTTTCCCCGTAGGTGCATCGCCCATTTTGCCCGATTTCGCCCTCGTTGGCCCTCCCCTTGACAAAGCGCAACCCGGTTTTGTGCTTTCATTGTTTATTAGGCGTAGTTGTACCTGCTTTCCACTTTTATACCTACAAAACATGTTTTCTACCAATACAAGTGGAACTAGGTTAGAAATAAATGCATATGCACCATGAGATTGTTTATTTCCCTTTGAATGAACCCGAAGTTGGCGGTATTAAATGCTTGATAATGACCGCTAACAACCGCCCGGGTAATCGGATCGACCGGGTGGATCGAAGGGTGGAACTTCTTCGCCGTGAAAAGTCCGCACCAAATAGTCACCGAAGCCATGCATGATTAGGTGAGATCGCACCACGATGTCATTGAACGCTTTCGCATTCTTGCAAATGAGCGCAAGCGACGTATAATCGCTCGTTGAGTTATCTCGCCAGTGTCGCTTTGCTCGAGCAACAAACTTCTTCACCTCATCATAGTATTCGTCATCAACCCTCCTCATCTCATACATCCAAGTGGGCTCGGTGCCTCTCCATCCCGCCTCCCTCGCTTCTTCCAAAAAGCGAAATGCCGCTACATAGTACTCAAAAAAAAAAAAAAAAAAAAATAAGAAGAAGTTCCACAATAGATCTAGATCTAGAGAAAGGCAGTTTTTTCTCTCCTCCATGGATCTAGATGTAGAGAGGGGATGAAAAAGAGGGAAAAGAAAGATGAAAAGAGGCATTTACCGACCAATTAGTGTCTTCTCCTCCCCAAATCAAAGCCAAATGTCCCAAATCAAAGTTTTTGTCAAAATTTGGGTCAAAACCCCCCCCCCACAAGTTGGAAGAGGAAGATCCGTGGAGAAGATGAAGGGGCGCCTGCAGATTTTATAGGCCTCGGGCCTTTTGCGTGGCGGGCGCCTTAACTTGCCCGCCACGCAAAAGAAGCAGTGACGCGGGCGAGCGCCGCAACGCGCCCGCCACGCTTAATAATATATTTTTGCGGGCGCCCGCCACGGTTAAGATCATCTTTTGCGCGCCACGCCAAAGTGTCGTCCTCGCCGTCGAAAGAGGAGGCGGGATCATTTCCGTGGCGGGTGGGAAATGTGCCCGCCACGGAAATGATCCAACCCCGCTCGAAAATCAAATCGGTACTAGTGCTTGTTGGCATGAAGAACTTGGAAACCAAGGACGCCCACCACCTATTTTTATCCATTTGGCCGTGAAGAACTTGGAGGAGGACATCACCTATATTTTGCCAACAACCATGCAACTGGGGTTGGCTTGGAGCCGTGAATAAATTAGAGAAAGACAAAAGCCATGTTTAGACAATAAACATGCCTTCCACACAATAACCACGCCTTAGGGATCACTAGTCGTCATGCATCGTGGTTGACGGATCACCCAACACCACGGCATTTCCTTACATCACCAATTGCTACTTAACGCTCCTAGAGCCGGCACTTTCTCTTGGGGGTTTTGTTTTGTTGAAGTTTTAGCCATTGCTACTTCCATGTAGATGCGTGTGTCGACTAGACCATCCACTCTACTCGATTCAGAACCCCACATTTGTAATTTCAAATTGAGTATCATCTTCATATTTGCAATTGAGTTGCTTGTTCTACCAGTTCTTGCATGTTCTTCGATTGCCTGCAGGAATTACCCTAGTGGTTTGGTTGGTCGTGCATCCACAAGATCGTGATCAACCGCTGGAATTGGTGTATCGATCGCTAAGGCGCAACATCCCTGGATGGTTGCAGTCGGGTCGTGAACGTCGTTCCAGTGAAATCGAAGTTATCCATCTCCACCGAAAGATCGGGACACCCATACTCTTATCACAACCCCGGCCCTGCTCTAGCTTTTCCTTAATTTCGCCGTTTGGACTCGTGAGTATTTTCACAACAACTTCTAAGTAAATCCGTTGGTTACTCTGTTTTGTTGGTCGATTAGGTTTTCTTCACACCGGAGAGGGGCAAAAACCATCTAGTTTGAGCTTCATTTAAGACCTAGTGTGACACCCCGCATGTGGCTTAATAACGTTGATAAAATACTCATACCAACAACTTGTAACTTCATTTTCGGAAGTCATCTCCTAAATACTCCAAAGTTAAGCGTGCTTACCTTGCAGCGATGTGTAACCGACCGGGAAGTACTTCTCGGGTGCGCATTAGTGAGGACAAAGTGCGCAGAAAAGACCGGTGTTGGTCTTTGAGGGTACTATTGATCCTTAGAGAGTCCGCCAAATATAAGCGGGCCTAGCTTCTCGAGGAGGCGGACGTTACACCTAACTAGGCGAAGAGAGGACAAAGGAGATAAACAAAAGAGCTTTTATTTCAAGCTCTTTTTGTAACACCTAGCTACGCTGTGTTTGAAACCTTTGCTAAATACAGTTTTACCTAGCCTAGGAACAAATTGAACTAAGCAAGTTGTTTGCTACCTCAGCCTACCGTGGTACTTGAAACTCGAATACTTCGTGCGTGATGAATTTTTTTTCGTGCATTTTCTTTCAATACAGAAGTTTTAAAATACAATCAAAAAAATATGAAAATCCATAGAATAATTATATATTTTTTCTACGGTGTGAGAAAGCACATGGTTTTTTGGTTTTTTATAGCTTTTATCTATGATTTTCTGTAATTAATTGAAATAAAATTTGTACTAAAGCATATCATATATATGTTCACTATGTAGATGGTCACTATATAGATCTACTCATGTGGAGTACAACAAAATTAAATTTTATATTTTATGACTTTTCTATGATTTACTATAATTTTGCAGAGACTCAAAGTGGAAATAAATAAAAAGACAAAACCATTGTCACTATAGCAAAACCACTATCCAAAATCGTCTATGGGATTATTTGATTGGTTTTGGAAAATTCGGTTTCATAGTTTGGAGGGTGAAGTAGTTCACGCTCAATAGTTGATGGGACTATATAGACTTTTTTCCATTCCCTGTATGTAGCCATGCTTGCAGCACAAGATGTTGCTGGAGATGAAAGGTACTGAGTTTTTTTTTTTTTTGGACAATAAAAGGGGCATAAGCCCCGAAGCATTATATTGCTAAGCAGGTTGCAGCCAAAATATTACAATGTCCGGAGATTACAAGATCTTCTAGACTCATGAGAGGACATGATTTGAAATGAGAAGGGGTACAACATGTTACAACAATGGTACAGGAACTAGAATTTTGATTAAACGCCTCTTTGGCCAGCCGGTCTGCTTGAAGGTTATTGAATCTATCTATTTTTTCCACCTTGGCTTTCATGGCTTGAAGGAGGGAGGATATGTTGTTTGAATCTTGGACAATTCTCCAGTCAGGGAAATCTTGTGGCTGGTCTTTGTTGATGTAATCCACCAACAGATGACTATCGGATTAGAAAGAAACACATTGGAGCCCCAAATGATAGCAGATTTGTGTTGAGCATCTCCAACAGTTTTGGTATTTTTGATTTGGCATTTGACTTGTTTGCCAACTCCCCTATTCCAAATACCAAGCCCAAAAAAAGGCTTCCTCCAACAGTTTGCTATTTTTGGTTTGGCATATGGGAAAAGTGGGGCCAGGAGAGAGCGGTTGTTGGTTCAAGTCGCCATGCGCCGGGCATGCAAGTGACGACGCAAGAAATGCCAAAGCTCCCAAGTTTAGCAAAATGCCAAAGGAGGACCTGATTTTGCCAAACTCACTAAAATGCAAAAGGGATTTGCAAAACTGTTGGAGCATTGTTTTCTAAACTTTTGGCAAAAATGCAAATGCCAAACCCATATGCACACCGTTGGAGATGCTCTAACAAAGGGCTCGTGCTTCAGCTTGAAGCACTGAGGAGCAGTCAAGAGTTTGTGCTTTGATTAGCCATTTTGCCGCTGTTTGTTCATTCCTGAGGAAGATTCCAATATCTGCTCTTCTGTTATGGAAAGAGCCATCATCTGGAGGAAGAGCAGCATCAGTATAGCACTGAATTAGCCCTGCTCGGACCTGCAAAAGAGGAGGGGATCATTAAAAGACAAAATTATATAGATATATATTTAAGTTTGTTTGTTTATTTGTTGGTTTGTTGTGATTGATCTTCTGTCCTATATTCGACCAATTTCAAGAAAATGGAGCCGGTCCATGCATCACGCTATTATTCTCAGAGCTTGGTCATGCATGTACGTCTCTGTCGTGCGCGTGCATAAACGGAAATGTGGCCAACAAAGTTTTTCCGTGCGTTGTCCCGTTGTGTAAGTTCAACTCCAAATGGCCCACGAATCACGCGTCCTGCCACCATGCCTCCATGCATATCAATCCACTAGACAAATTAACGAGGTTGCCGATCATACAATATATATAATACTCCCTCCGCTCTAAATTATAATTGTTTGACTTTTTTTTTCTAGTTCACTGTCTTATTCAAAAAAATTTATACAAAAATAGTTAAATTTAAGTCATTTTAAATGACCATTTGTTAATAAAGCAATCCATAACAAAAAAAGAAATGATATTTTGCACAAAATTTTGAATAAGACGAGTGGTCAAACTTGGGGTTGAAAAAAGTCAAACGAACTACAATTTAAAACGGGTTTAGTACATACATATAGGAATACACAATCTGATTATTTACTGGCAGGGCCTTCTGCCTTTGCGGTTAATAAGTACGAGAGAGAGAGAGGTGACCATCAGAGTGCTAAAATTGGATTTCTTCAAAAGTCGTTTTTGATTTTTCAAGATATAGAATATGTTTTAGGTCCTGTTTGGTTTCTATGAGACTAGGACTAGGGACTAATTTTTAGTCTCATTTAGTCCCTAAATAACCAAACATAAGGACTAGGGACTAATTTTTAATCCTAATTAGTCCCTATTTCAATAGACTCTTGAAGAGACTAGGGACTAATTTTTTTAGTCCTATTTAGTCCTAGTCCCATGAACCAAACATGTCCTTAGATGAACAGAAAATGAGGTGTTTACAAAAGTCAAAACAGCTCACAGTTTAGAATTAAGGGATTAGTGTAGTTTACAAGTCTAAAACACCCTACATATTCATATCCATGGCGAGTTGACTTAATTTTGTTTCCTTTTCATAGAATCTAGATAGAATCGACGAGTTGATAGTAGAACGACCCGCATCTTCTTCAACGATTTAATTCGTTTGATAGCGATAACATTAGTTTCCCGTATGTCACTATACAGATCATACAACATAAACAGACAATCTTTCTAATGGTGTGCAGCCAAATAGCCGGTCAAATGCACGTTTTTCCTCAGTCAAAACTAATGTAGGTGAACTTGGGGCAGGCCGGCGGCAGGAAACATGAAATGGGTACATAAATGAGCGTGAATTCTGCTCATTTGTTCAACGTTTTGACGTTCCATGTGGAAATAATCGGCTATGACGACAGGTCATGCACTGTACATCGTACGTCCCACTTGCCGTGTCGCACTCGCGTCGTGCAATGCCGTCTAGCTTCTTGCCAGCATGCATGACATGAACCAAACCAGCAGCATCTATCTATGGCGACGACGACGACGATGGAATCAATCAGCAGCAGCACCGTTGTCCGTCGTCGGTCCATGGATTTGTTGGTTACCGCTGGTCCAAAGCTCTATCTATCCGACGGGTCCACGCAGCAGAAGGGCAAACCGTGTGGGCTCATAGTCACACACAGCTTCTAGAGAAAAAGTATAGTAATTGAATATTAATATTTATTACATCTGACAGTTGTAGCTGGTTTGAAGACTGTGCCTTGATCACCACGTACAATACCACACGCATGTAACAAACTCGACGTAAGCCTTGATCACCACGTGTACATTGTTGAATATATATATTGGTGTCAAGAACATGCTTGTCCATACTTTGGTACATATTCAACAACACGTACGTAAGCCTTCATCACATGGATATATATGTCAAACATGGCATATATATGTCAAACACATGGATAGATCATACTTGTCCAAGTGGTAATGCACACATGGCATATATATGCCAAACACATGGACGTACAGATCATGCTTTTGTTACTAGCTAAATTGTATTGTTCGAGCCAGCTTGTAGTCTTTCTCCTTTTTCGTATGTAGGAGAGTCGTATGATCTATCGTTTCACAAAGAATAAAACTTAATTTTCACGACTAGTAATAAACTGCCAAGTAATTAAGTTAAGTACGAAGCCAGTGAAGACCTTTTTTTTTTATCTACTTATTGAAAGTTGGAGTTGGTTCTTATAGCATTTGGTTGTTGGAATGTAAAGGCAAGCTACCATTTGGCACTCATCTGTAACCCCATTTCTTGCCGCCGGTTTGACTTTCACTGTGGCGCGTCATTTGATTAGTATAATTGCCGTACGTGTTAGGGACAAAAGCATACTACGAAGCAGGATTGTTCCAATCATAATATTATTATACCGTATGTGGATCAACAATTGAAGCTCCCATCTCAATCACAATCACCATCACACCATCACCATCACGCGTGTCTTCTTCTTGCTAGCTCGCTTTTTGTTGATCCATTCCCAGCCTTCATTTTCCACTTTTGTTAATTATTCCTCCCTCCATGGCTCCATGCATGGATGCGTAAGCTAGATCCTTTTGACATTTCTATGGATCCAGCGAGGCTGAAAACAGTTGGTCTGATGGGGATATTATAAATGATCATCCATCATATCCGCCGTGCTGAGGCGTGCGATATGATGTGGATGCAACCGAACCAGACAACCTGATGATGCCCTAATAAGGTAGCAGATGGCAACGCGTCGCAAAAAGCATGTGGGATAAGGAAGCAGGTCACACCGAAGATGGACCCGGCCGGCCGGCCAGTGCATGCGTGTGCGCGACCGACGACGGACGACTGACCACCGGCCGGCCCGGCCGCCGGCGTCTCCTTTTTTCGTCGATCCATTCATCCATATTCCTTGCCGTGTCGTGCCGCATGATGCCTAGCTTGTCATGGCCTCTCGAGTCTAGTAGTAGTAGTCCCTTTCACTCTGGCAGTCAGATCAAACAGATGAGCCTGGCTGCCTTTTTGCGACCCACCACGCCAGCAATATCATATAAGTACAATATATGCTTGCATGCACGCCTATGCACGCCCATATATATGGTGGTTTGGTGTGATGACGGGGACTGTGTATGTTGCTGTAGCGTGCCCGTTTGGCCAAGTCGTCGTCGCGTCGCCGGTATGGTGGAAAGAGCTAAGCTAGCGCGTGGAAATGCTGGTGGTGTTGGGCAGCACCTTATCTCTGCTGCTAGTGCAGTGGGCAGCCGGAGACCCGGCCTGGACACACATGAATTCTCTCGAACCAATCTCTATCAACAATTAAAATGATGGACACAAAGATCGATCTGCCCACAAGATCGACATACGGAGTAGATATTAGTTAATACTACCTCTTCAATTCATTGTATAAAGAGAGTTGAATTTCTTGTCTTCATTTCTCCAACAGTTAGCTAAGTTTTTTTTTTTTACTTTTTTTTTTCTCTTTTCAAACGGTCTTTCTCTCCCTCCCCCTCAGCTCTATATATGGTACTATTATATTAATTATTGCCAGAGATAATATGGCCATGATGTTTATAATTAATATAGTCATGGCCTCTGGAGTCTAGTAGTAGTTCCTTCTCACACGGTAGGTAAGGAACGGTGTGTGTAAGTTGTAACTGAATTATGCCAGTCACGGGTTGTGTGTGCACACGATCCTCCATCGGGAGCTAGAACTAGAACAGGTCATGCATGGATCGACGTCCACCAGCAGGCCGGGTCGTCATGTAGTACTGTCCATGCGTGTGGACTCTGGCAGCTGCTGCATGGGCACGTGGGTGTGTCCTCTTGTTTTCCTAGAAAATGTGTGCTACTCTGGTTTGTTTGACCCGAAACTTTTCGGTTACTACGTCATATCTTCTTCTCGAGCGATCTTCTGGACGTAGTATGTAAGTCCATGTGTGTCCATGTGTGGGAACATGATCGAGCTATAGCTAGAATCTTAAGGCATCATAAGGATTAAAAATTTGTCGATAAGCTTGCATCTAGTCAAATTTGCTAACAGTTTCTCTTTGTTTCTCTGTTCATTTTGTACTGACCATTGAATCTCTATAATCTCTATCCAATTGTCTTAAATTTAAGTTACCCATTATTCTATACCTTTTCATCTATATTCGTATATTTATTTTTAAAAAATCCATTGCACTTTACTGTGCCTTCAATATGTATCACTTTTTAAAGTTTAGCTTTATTTACCTTAGCTTCTATTACAACTTATATATATGTTGTAGCTTCATGAATCTACATCTTGTCTTTCCAATTTCGATTGAAAATATGTTTCCAAAAAAAAAAAGTCGATTGAAAGTATTTTAATCCACAAAAATTTGAGCTAGGAATGTAAAGTTTATTCTATATTTTCACAATATTATCATTTGTTTTTCTCCAAACTTATGTATTGGAGAAAATGTATGAATAGGTATTTTTGTGGAGTACAAATATATACAGTTTAGTATTTAATATTGTTTGAGTCATTGGTATGTCATATGTGACGACTCATGCATCAATAAAACATTTTTCATGATTTCGAAACCTTTGAACATAGAGTAGTTGTAGTAGCTCAACATGAACCTCGGATTATTTATAGTGAGATATAGTAGGATTTTTTTTTTCATTTGCTCTAGACCAACACCTCCTTTTGATTCAATAATTATTCCTTTGTCTTTCGTGCCTAGGCACCTCTTACCAAACATCGCTTTCACAAGCTGGGTTTGTTGCACTATCCACTATCCTAGCTACATGATATAGCCAGCCTTTGTTGACGACTACTCTACTATATCCTGGGTTTCCACCTCATCTTCCGCCGGTCCTGACACATGCTCTTAGACGACGTAACAAAGGAGGCAATATAAGCCATACATACCTCGCTTTCATCATCCCCATCCGCTTCTGCGAAATGTCGACATTTGTGGGTGCGTGGCGTGGCGTGGCGTGGCGGTGTCGGTCGGTCGTCTCGCTATCATTCCAAGCTAGCTAATACTTCCAAATCCATCCATCTCGATCGTTAATTCCAATAAAAAGTTGCCGTTGAAGCTTGAGAAACAATGCATCAAGAGTTGTCATCGGCATTGCCGTTCTCTCAATTATTCAATCCACATGATATGCATCACGATGCGGTCTCGATCTGCTTAATCAGTCGTCGTTGTACCTCGTTGATCGAGAACACAAACAACACGCATGCGTGACCAGCTGATCCCAATTAACAAATAAATAAAGTATATGTACGTATCATCCATGAGCGGCAGCAGGTTTCGTCAGGCCACCTCTCATGGTGTTGTCGATAAGCACTATCATTTGGCGCTACTAGAGGCTAATATAGATCCATATAATTGGTGTCCTTGTCGTCACTGGAGAACAAAAGAGTGCCGGCAACTAATCCAACCTAAACTTGCACGATTAATATATATATATATATATATATATATATATATATATATATATATATATATATATATATATATATATATATATATATATATATATATATATATATATATATATATATATATATATATATATATATATATATATATTCCCTCCGTCCCTATTTGACCGTCGCCGTTGGTTTTTCGCCACAACTTTGACTAAGTTTGTATAAAATACGTGCAACATTTAAATCTCCAAATAATTTTGTTAAAAAACTAGACTAAAAGATCTTTCCGATGATACTTATTAATTAGCATAAATATTTATATATTTTAATATATAATTGACGACATTAGTTTCCGGGGAAGCGAGAACGACAAACATTTAGGGACGGAGGGAGTATATCTTGTGGAGAACTAGTAAGTTTGGGACTTTGTGTAGCAGGTCTGCACATGGACCCAAATATGAAATACTATAAACACTAGGTCATTCTGCAGGTTTTGATGTCTGAATCAAGAATATTTCTGATAACGTGTGATCAGGTGCATATATACGACAGCCATGATGACAGTGTGTGTCGAGGGTGGTGGCACGAAATTTCCTTCCTAAAAATGAACGGGTCTTTGCTGGGTTCGTACACGAATTAAGCAACTGATTCGATCGCCAACTATCAAGACCAAATTTATATATACTTTATTTTTCTTGGATCACGATGCGTGGGGAAGCTTTAATTCTAGGTCAAATCAGATGATAAAGCGTTATTAAAAAGGTAGCTAGCTAGTAGTACACCTCTGGACACATCAAGATGATGACTTTTAAAAAAATAGTTTGGTGGCTGGCCTGCCGGGTAAGATGGATCGATGCATTTTAGGCATACTAGAAAATTGCATTGGTCCTAATCACGTCTTGTCAATTGTCCATTAAGGAAGATAATAGTAGGTGTTTTGTTTTTGTATCTGCGTAATAAAGTGTGGTTCCAAAATGAATATGAATGATCTAGTGTGAGAATTTGGAGATTTGGTGGCCTGCTTTTTGCGTGAGGAATTAATATTATATCATCTGTCACTGATATTCTTCTTTATGAAGCGCAGTGCTTAATGGTGGATTATTCCAAACATCTTTTGCCACTTGTGTTGATCATAATAATGACTTGATTGTGTCTGCCATTAGCCCATGATAGAACTTAAGATTATGGCCATGGGTTCCCCTCTGAGTGCTAAATAACATTTTCAGATAATGAGAGTCAGAGAAAGAGGCCATATAATGATGAGTGTTTGAAATCATATAAGATGCACCGAGGCCCTATTTGATACATTTAGCTACTAGTAGTCAGCTAGCTAATAGGTCATAGCAAATTTTAGTAGCTAACTATTACTAGTTATATATTACCTGATTTGGTCTAACTACTAAAACAATTGGCACTGGGTATTTATCTAGCAATTAGCTAAATTATTTTCCAGATTAATTTGTTTGAATTCAAAAGTAACTAATTATTATGAGGGGTAACTATTAGCTGCCCTTCTACTATTAGCTGCCCTTCTACTAACTATTAGACCGAAGGAAGTATGGGGTGTTAAGTTGAGAATTTCAAACTATAGAGTCAAATAGCGTTCAATAAGTTTAGTTCCTGTAATTTTAAGCAAACAAACACTACCATATATAAAAAAAGCAGCAGCTTGAGATCCGAAGATTGTGCTTCATGTTATTAATTATTATCTATATTTTTGCTTTTTAATACAAAAAGATACAATTATGCATTGTAGTTTGACTGGTCCACCATGGGCTCTAAACAATTGCACGAGGTACCTATACTGTGTACCAGCACCCCCACACCCCATATATATCTATACGCATTTTAAGGAAACATCAAGCATCATTAGTAGCTGTAGTATTTGTTTTATTAGCTAGCTAAGCTACTGCATGAGATTGATCTGCCATTTGCTCAGACGAATCGTTCTGTTTCGGTTGGCTAGCCACCATCACATGCACATGTCTCGCAAACAATGCAATATATGCCGGAGAGCTGATAGATCATGTGGATTGTGGAGTGGAAGGGATCATGACAACGCACTTACTACGAGTATTAAAATTAATTGATCCATAAAAAAATCCCTATGCGTTCAGATGAGTAGATGGAGTAGCCTTTCAAGGACACCTTATATATTGCCTGTCTTCTACTTTGATTCCAAGAGGAGGTAGGGAGCTGAATTATTGAGCGCATACTATATATTGTTATATAGATGCATGCGTAGCTAGATCTATGATCGAGTTGAGTACTCCTACTTAGTAGTCTTTTAATTATTTATTGTTTATGATGATGTGATGACTATTAAACAACATTACTAGCAAGTTGTGGAGGATTAGATAATCTCCCAACTTGGTCAGAATATTGCTGGCTGTCATCAGACACCATCAATCCAAATTCAGCAACCAGCACCACCACACATATATATTTTTATCTTTTTTATATACTGATGTAATCAATCTAAAAAAAGATGGTTTGAATAAGCATTAATGATTCGGTCAAATTCAACCCCTATCACCACCAGATATATAATGCATTCCACAGAAATGGCGATATGGTACGACTCAGTTTAAATAATTCCAAGTACTACATCACAATTTTTTTTATATATTCTCAAAAAAAATCAAAAGAATATTTTTTGATAAAAACAAGTAAATAAACTGGCATCTGCCGACGGATTCACACCTGTGACCTGTAGAGCGAGCAAGCGGTGAAGGTGGGTGGGCCCCACCACGGCCACGCTTTTGTCGCGGCCACTGCGGCAGGCGCGCCATTATTGCCGGCCTAAACTAATCTCGGTGGTTAACGATAACGGTGCCGTGCATGCATGCACGCACATACATCGCCCAGGTGGGGCCCACCTCCACGTGGCGTCGCCACCTCCCGCTCTCCTTTTATATACCCGACGCCCTCTCCGTCCTCCTCTCGCCTTCACTTCACCATCGCCATCGCCGCCACCTCCCGTTCTCCTCCTTCCTGCTCGCTTCTTCCGGCTAGCTTCTCCAACGATCTCCGATCGAGCTCCCTTGTGATCTTCTTCTCCCTTGCCAAGAAGAAGAAGACGACGACGACCTGACCGGCCTGGTGGAGAGACATGGCCGTGCAAGCGCAGTTCGGCGGCCTCGCCGGGTGCCAGCTGCTTCCCTACGGCGGCGGTGGCGGCGGCGGGTTGGCTGAGGACCAGCTGCAGGCGCTCTTGTTGTCAGCCGCAGCAGGCAACAAGCAGGCGCAGGCGCAGACGCAGCAGCAGTACCACTGCGCGGCCGGCGTGGCCAGCGCCGCGCAGAGCGAGCTGACGTGCAACGGCGGCGGCGCCGTGGCGTCGCGGAAGCGCGGCAGGGACTACGGCGACCTCGAGCCGGCGCAGCACTACCACCACGCGACGGTACCGTCCTCGTCGGCTGCGCTGCTGCCGATCCGGGTGTGGTGGTGCCGGTGGCGCCACAAATGAAGCCAGCGGCGGCGGCGGTGAACGTCCCGAGCATCGTCAGCCGGATGGCGGACTCCGCGTTGGCGTCGACCAGCGGGCGTCCGCTGCCGCCGCCGACGACGTCGGGGTCGGTGGACGCGATCCTGGCGGCGGAACTGATCCAGCAGGGCGCGGAGGTGGACGCGCTGGTGCGCGCCGGGTGCGACCGTCTCCGCGCGGGTCTGGAGCGGGCAAGGAAGCGTCACTGCGAGGCGGTCGCGCTGGCCGCCGCCGCGCGCGCGCTGCGCGAGAAGGAGCGCGAGCTCGACTTCGCCCGGCGACGCGCGCTGGAGCTCGAGGAGCGGCTGAGGCAGGCGGCCGCCGAGACGCAGGCGTGGTGCGGGCTCGCGCGCAGCAACGAGGCCGCCGCGTCGGGGCTCCCGCGCCACGCTCGACGCGCTGCTCCTCCGCACTGGAGGCGGTGTCGCGTGCGGGACGGCGGCGCTGCGCGTCGGAGGCGACCAGCAGCTGCTGGAGGAGGAGGGGTTCGGCGAGTCCGCCGGCGGAGGCACGGACGACGCGGAGTCGTGCTGCTTCGTCGTCAACAGAGCGGCGGCCGAGGACGACGCGGTGCTGTCGGCGTCGGCGGCGAAGTGGGCGTGTAGAGCGTGCGGCGGCGGCGAGGCGTCGGTGCTGGTGCTGCCGTGCCGGCACCTGTGCCTGTGCAAGGCGTGCGAGCCGAGAGCGGACGCCTGCCCCGTCTGCGCCGGCGCCAAGAACGCCGCGATCCACATCGCGCCCAACTGAACGGATCGCGTCGGCGGGTCCGGCGATCCCGGCGGCGACGCCGGCGAAGTAACCGCGGGCAGGGTGGAGCAGTTGGAGTTACTAGTTGAGTAATTATTATTTATTATGTTGGTAATTACTAGGAGTAGTAGTAGGCAGATACTGTAGGTAACAGTAGGGTTGGGACGATTAACCCGTGGTGTGTGCGTCGTGTTGGATCGCCCGTTTGTTGACGTGGTTAATGAAAAGAGAGGAGAAATTACCGTCGGGTCAAAGTCCTGTTTTGGTTAACAATGGGGACATGTGGTGTGGTCAGTGGTGGTTAACTTTTACTCTGGGTTTGATTTGATCTATGTGAAGTGCTGCATGTAGTACGCGGAGCATCATATCGATGCTCTGTTTTTGCTTTTGGTGTTGCTCTGTTTTTCTCTGTTTCGTCCTCCACCATCGGCGGCTTTCCGTAGTTTTTGGCGGATCTGCAAAGATGCTATTTCTTTTTAAAAAAATACAGAGAGGGAAAAAAGATGCCGTGTGCATGCATGCATTGTAAAAGCTGTTCAACACATCGACGGCGATCTGCCACGTTTTCCGAGGTGGACACAGGAAGATAGTACTACGGAGCGTGCTACCTGCCTGCCACTCTGTTTGTCTGCTGGAAAAAGAAACCCGTCAGGTCAGGCGGTGAGTACACAGCACACACACTGGCGTGCCGTAGCAGTAGCACCAGCAGCATCTCGCTGCAGGCCGCCATGTGTGGTGCGTGCAGTATCAGGTGCACAGCACTGCAATGCAAGCATGCCACTGGCCACTGGTGGTAGTGATGATTCCATACACGTCTCCATGGCCCGCCGGTGGCCGGAAAAAGGAAGCGCGTCCGTCGTCTTTTCATTTGGGGCTCCTTGGTCCGGTCCGGAGACGCAAAAAGATGGCATTCATTGGGTTGGGTGCGGACGGACGGTTTCTTTCCTCTCGAGCATGCGTCATGGCCTCCTATTCCTATGGGAGGTTGGGGCAGCGAGACGGACGCCATGGTGCGTGCGGTCTTTTGCCTTTCGGTTACGATCCAGCCAGCTTTGGGAATAACCAACGGAATCGTTGCACCAATCATATCGTTCGATCGATCCACCACTATTGGGCGGCCAATTTGCCATGCCACTACGCAGACACTAGTCCGTTTGCTTTATTTGCGCGTGTCGAGTGGACAAAATTAATCATCATATCGGTGCTTTCGGATGAGATGAAAGTGGCCGATTATTGGTTGGTGGCGTAAAGGGCGTCGTACGTACGTTTCTGTGCCGCACACATGCAGCTAGCCCAGGCACATGGTGCCATGTACATACTATAGGAGTACTGTACGTGCTTCTTTGCTTCTCATGACTAAATCAACTTTAGGAGTAGTACGTCCTAGACGTTGTGGACATGTATGTAGTCGTGAATCATTTTTCAGAGAAACTTAAACATACACCAGTGATGGAGCTACGAATCAATCTAGTAGCATCATGACCGATGGTTGAGCGGGCCAGGACAGCACGCACTTGGAAGCCAGTGCTTCATTCACCTACGACGAAGACGCGATCAATCTAGTCGTTTGAGACTAGCCATCGAGTGCATGCCTCTCTTCCCAAAGTGCTATAGCTAGCTTTTTTGATCAGGCGTGCCTAATGCGTTCTGCTGGTCCAGATATATATGCATCGATTTTTAATTAATTAGCCTTTGACTTGTGATCATTAATTGCGGCTACTACAAAACAATGGAGTGGCCATATACAGTGGCGACGCCACATAGAACTTACCTAAACAAACGTATTTTCACCATATAATTTAATAAAGTTGTGTGAGGTACTTAAATAGTGCACCAGAGTTCATTTGCTTGTGGCTTCGTCACTGGCCATATATGCACTGTTGGCACAAAGATGAACACATTCAAATTCAGGTTCGTCGAGCGCGCCCTACAATTTTATAGGTGTTCAGTCCATTTATGTAGACAGTCGACAAGAATGCAAGTGGCATGTGGCTTTGTGGTAGTGACACGGACCTAACCACCAAAGTAATAGAGTTACTGAAGGTTTGTTAGTTAGACACTGCATTTTATAGACACAAAATGGTCCCTTGATATGTTTGTGGAATGAAATAGTATGCTTTGTTTCTTGGTACGTACATTCATCATCCCACAAAAAGGTATAATTTTGTGTTGTTATGTATACTCCGTGTTAGGGAATGCATATTGGAACTTAGCTTTGCGATGTTAGGTTAGTTTTAAAGCTAAGATAAAGTGTATATCAACAATTACAGAGGCCGAGAGATGCACTCCCTCCATTCCAAATTATTCTACAAAGGTGTTTTGTTTTTTTAGTACACTACTCCTACTTATGTATATCTAGGCGTACATAGCACGGACCGGACAGGGGCGAGTGCGAGACATGCCATGTGCTCATGGACCATGGACCGGTGGTGCTGGTGCGGCCTGTGCTGCGTGCTGTGTCCACACACTCTAGCACACGTTGTGTGCAGAGTTGGACGACGTACGTACCTACCAAGCTACATATAGCTACCGTCCATAGCTCGGTACGTACGTACGCACGTACTGTACTCCGTAGCACGTAAATATATAAATAATACTAAATTGAAAGCCTTTGTGCAACTGTGCACGCACGGTAGATGGCCGGGGCCGTGTGTAGGCACGGACGCAATCAAGCACACAGCACGTACACGTACGGAATGTTTGTATGGAACTATGGATTGAGCAGCTACGAACGGTAGCCTTTCTGAGCTTGTTTACGTATTCGTACGTTTATATATATATATAATATATGCATACATATACACCCTGTCGCCTCATTGCTTGCACATATACGAGTCCATCGGTATACGTACGCCGTGTCCGGCCATCTTTAACAAAAGTAACAAAACACATCCATTCTTGAAGAATGCTACATATCTCACATTCATATCTATACACAAACAGTCATGCACGCCAAACTATGATTATATATATTATGAGCTACACTTATCCAAATCGCGCGCACTCCATCGACGATCATATATATATATTACACGTTGAAGCTATAGTTTAATCTGATCTCCATCCGTGCGAACTACACCAAATGGCACACGTAAGAGTACCAACGAGTGTGTGCTTCTATCCTCTCAAGTCGACCAAACAAGACACGTACACGTAGGTACGGACAATAATTGAGCCTTATTCTCCGTACATGAAAACACAGAAGTCGACGAATAGGGCCGGAACGAACAAAACAACGGGCGTGATATGATATGATGTACGTGATCGATCGATTGTTCTCTACGTTACGTGCATGCACACAAAGGGACAAATGAACAGGACGTGGCGCGATACACGCGATTGATAGAAGAGTTTGTACCGATCGATCGATTCATCTACGACAACTTTCTTTTAAGCGAAAAGGGCCACCTAATGTCTACGCAAGCCTATGAATCCAGCCTACATATCCAAGGAATTTGACACTCTATAAACTGGACATATCCCAAGAGAGGTCACGAGCCAACAATAGAGAAACCGAATCTTTTTATTCCTCCTCTAAAGTGCTTATGTGTGAACGGTCAGCCTAGCAGAAGCATTTCTCATGCAAGGGGCATCAAGAAATCAGGTATACTTCTTGGGGGCTGACTAATTTTTCTTGGCGGCTCAGTTTACCTTAAATGGCCCAGCCCACTAAAACCCACTAACCATAGATGCAACCAAGATCCATTTTTTCAATCAAAAAAAAAGAAAGAAAGAATTAAGTTTGACCAAATTTATAGTGAATAATATTAACGTTTTATGTCTCCAACTATGTTTACTAGGAAAAAAATATCTTCCATAATTAATTTAATGGTAGTTATTTTCTATTATAATTGTTAATATGTTTTCTATAACTCCGATAAATTTTATGTGCTCAGAAAAAAGAGTCATCCATTAGGATTAATCTAATTGTTATAAAATAGGAATAATCAATTTAGAGAAACTTAAGTTGTGGGTCACCTAAATTGTTTCAAACCAAATTCAAAGGGTACAATAGTATTCTCACATCTTACAAGCATGGCCCAACAAAGTAAAATCCCACTAACCATTGATGCAACCAGCATCTGATTCATAGCCAAAAGAATGCAATTATGGTTTTCTTTTTCATGTCAAACTAGCTTAAATTAATTTTACTACAATGAATACTATTTAACATTTAGGTCTCTCATTAGACTTGCAACATACGGAAATAAATTTCATAATTAGTTGAGTGATACTTATTTGACTGTTATAAATATTAATGATATATCTTATCTTTTTACGTATAATTTTGACCCGGACTTTAAATCATATACTCCCTCCATCTCAAATTTTATGTAATTCTAAGAATCTTGAGTCAAAGTATCTTAAGTTTGACCAAAATTTTATAGAAAATTGCGAAGATTTATGACATCATAAGTATACTCATATATAATCAATGAGGAATCTAATGATATACTAAGTTGACATCATAAATGTTATTGTTTTATACTCCCTCCATATTGAAAAAGGAAGTCGTTTTAGGGACATCGACACGGTCTCCAAAGTGCAACTTTGACTTCTCTTTTCTATCAAAATATTTATTAAAAATTATATATGTATACTTTTTTATGAAAGTATTTTTCAAGACAAATCTATTGATATGATTTTCACATTTCAAAACTCAACGACTTAAAAGTTATTAATCATTTATGTTCCCAATGTTTGACCGAAGCCTTTTCCAAAACGACTTCCTTTTCAATATGGAGGGAGTATATAAATTTGCTCAAATATGATGTTCTTTGAATCCTTAAGTTTTTTGGAATGACTTATAATGTAGGATGGATGGAGTAGATTTAAAAAATGAGAACCGCATCTTTTGGTACCGCTACTTTAACCGCACCAACGGCCGGCACACGGCAAATTAAAGAGTGATCGGACTTGATGATGCCGGTGGATAGGATGACCTGCCTGGAGAAAAATAGTGGAGATCGACCCTATTCTGATTTCTTTTTCTGTAGTACTAGGACTACTGTATCCATGATCGATCCAACTACTTGATTATTTGTGCTTTTGACCAGAAAAGTAACATAAGATAGCTATTCCAATCTGCGTTTGGTTATTTGTGCTTTTGACCAATCAATGGATAGATCAGGAGGTGAATGCATATGCCGTGGGATCGAGCTAGCTAGGTGGCTGTATAGGATTCGTTAGAGGACCATCGATCCATTCAATTATTCACACCTTGCAGTTGCTAAATTGGTCGTCGGAGTCGGGTCAGTGATGGGCACGGTATATATATCGTCGTCATCACGTTTCAGAGTCCAGAGTGCAGTGAAATTTGCCAAACGGGCACGGCGTACTCCCTCCGTCCGTGTATAACTTCACATCTAGGATTAAAAAAAATCTACAAATAAAAGGTCCTGTTGAGTAGTGCCAGTTTCCGTACGTACAAAAATGCAGGAAAGACACGCCTCTCGAACCATCGATGGAGAGACAAAATCCGAATTAAAAAAAATGGAAAACCTCTCGTCCACACAATCATCCGTCCCCTGCACATGCATGGCTGCAGTCTGATGCGTCAGGATGGCCAATGTGCAGACTTTTAGGGGTATTATAGTCATTTCACACCCTGCCTTGATTTTCGTGCTTCAACCTAGAAGGCAAGTTATTTACGGACGGAGGGAGCACGTACATATGGATGGGGACTACCACTTCACTGGATCGATCGATCGGAGGTGCGACAGCGTCGTTGCCCGGTGGCCACGGCACACCGATGATGTAGGAGCAGAGCCGTACCTAGGATTTTGAGGCCCCGGAACAAAATACACGATGAGGCCCTAAAAATCAATAAAATCAAAGGATACTTCACTTAGTTATAAAGTTTGTAATATATATTGGTTTTAAATTACTAAGGACAAATCAAATCTTAATGCTAAAAGAGTAAAAAGTGTGGAGTAAGACTGAAATAACAAATTAATTTCACGTAACAAATCAAATCTTAAGTACTACTTTTTGTAATTTTGGGCCCTTCAAATCTGGAGGCCCAGAACGGTCGCCCACTTTGCACCTATTAATCGCCGGGCCTGGTAGGAGTACTGTAGACGACGTACGTGTGTGGTCGCCATCTTGCCACTAGCTGTAGGTAGCATGAATCCAATCCATCCGGCAATCAGCTTTGTCAGCACGCGATTTGGCGGATTCACACGCGTCTCCGTCGTCTCATTGTGGGATGGATCGTCAATGGCGAAAGGAACGTCAGAAAGGACAAGAGAAAGCAAAGGTACGAGAAGATGATGGAGCAAAAGTAGTGGCAATCAACGAGAAAGCAAAAGGCAAAATGTCACAAACTCACCACACAATCCGCCAGCGTGAACTGTGGGCCATTCGTGTACAATCTCAAGGCCGGCCGCCGGCCGCCGGCCATCGTTTGATTGGACATCAGGTCACCAATGATTTTCTTTTTTGACAAGTAAACATACTACAAAATATGGCGGAGCCAAAACTCAGAGGCTGGTTTTTTACTGTTGCAATGAGTGAAAATACTAAAAATATATGTACGTAAAAACATATAAAATAGTTGGGTACCCTGCATATCCGCCCATGGGCCCTACGTACGCACGCCTGTGTGGTCACCGTTAATAATGTACTCAAGTTTAGCCCTGATACATACAACAACGCCCGATACATACAGTGCCACATGGATCACTGTACTTAAGTTTAGCTGATCATTTTCACGGTTAAGTGAGAAGGAATAAGCCAGAGTACGGTTGGTAGCAGGCCAATACGTACATTAGCGAATTTTTTTTTTTCACAAGTTCATCAACTCATCAATTACACTGCACTAGTTTTTGTTGGTTGAGCTGTACTTGTGTTTGCATTTGGGCTGCATAGAAAATTATAATTATCCCAGTGACATTTGTTTCTTTCAACTACGACCCAGTGACATTTGGATCTAGACATGGAAAAAGATAATGATTCCCTCCATGGTCGATCTAGTTATCAACTCAGCATACATTCATATGGATTGTATACATATATACGATGCGGAAATTTGGTCGCCGCCCCTACTTCTTATCTTATATACTACTATAAAAAGAAGGAAAAGCAATCGTCCTTTCTCCCTAATGAGTCTGCCCGGCTCCCTAATTAACCCCAGCGACGCGAGTAATCCCACCGGCGCTCCAATCACCGAGATACCGTGGAACTGCCGCCACTCCCGCCAAGACGACGCCCACTCGCCCCGCCCTCACGCCTTCCTCCCGTCAACACAACCGCATGTTCACCGCCCCCATCCACTGCGGCCGACGCTGGCTGAAGGCACCCGCTCCTCCCCGCACGAATCGTCCTCCTTATTTGAATGCGATCGCGCGCCGGAAGGGCCCTAGAGGCGACCCGCTCCCCCAACCGCCGACAACCGCGGCTGCAAGGGCCCCAACCCCACCGGCGACTCGCTGGGGCCTTCGTGGCGACTTCGCTGGGGCATGGATGAGAAGGAGCCGGCGTGGGGGTGTGCGGTGGTGGTCGGGCATCGATGAGAGGTGCGCCCGACGTAATCAGATCGGCGGCATGCTGAACGGTGGAGGCGTCAATGTCAATGGTGGGGGCCGCTCCGTGCATGGCCGGTTCTAGGGGGCACCGGGCGGCGCGAGCCGCTTCAAGCGCCCAGCAACAATCGGCGAAGCCGCGGCTGCTCGACTGCGTCGGGCGATGACCATTGCATTCGATCAGAACTACCAGAGGCCAACACCACCACGACGAATGATCAGTGCTACAAGGACGGGTACTGGGGACGAGATTGCAAGCTTTATGAAAGTCAATGATCCAACAATACTTTATCTTGTCAAAAAAAACCCATACTTTATGACTGTAGATACGCTTGATAGATAGCAAGTTCAGAGCTCAGAGTTCAGAAGTTCAGACTAGAGAGAATCAGGTACCAAGCTCGCTACATGCTCGATTTTCTGTGTTTGTGAGATACTTAAGCATGCTGCACTTCGATCACCAAATCGCAACACAGATCATATGGTTTGATCACAACAATATTATTCTAGACATTCTTGCAACATTTTTTTTTCAAATTCTAATATATTCCAGTAGGGGCTTTGACCTCATTGTTTCATAAAAAAAGAAAATATATTATTCCAGATATACAAAGGAAAAAAAAATATTGCACTTTTTTTGTCAGGGGGTAAAATAATATTTTTTTATCCACCACTTAACACCGTCAAGTGCCAAAAGCTAACGGAAAGCCATATAGTTAACCAAAAAAGTTTTCTAGCGCCATAAAGCTAACTTTGAAAAAAAAGGCCTTGTACCTAAAGGGTAACTTCCCTGGGGCCATAGAGATAATTGTCTCATATAACTATATAGTGAATATGAACTGTAAAGTAGAGATAAGGAATGCTCAGAATATTGTAGCATAGGAGTACTCAGGTAAAACTCTATTTATGGGATGGTAGCAGATATGTAAAGTCATCTGAACATTATTTGAATTTCAAATTTATAATTGTTAGAGTTTGCAATTTGAATTTTCTACTGAAATATTGTAGCATAGTGGTGTTGCAGCTGTAGAATGGGAAACGAGGAGGCTGATCATGTTTTGGCAATAGTACAACACATCCATATTTAGGTTATTAGATCATTAGCTTTGTTCCCGTCGTAACGCACGGGCATTTACCTAGTATGTGTAAAGATGCAAAATGGCCTATGGTGGTCTACGCTAGTGATCGATGTGCCCCTTTATTAGTTTGTGGATTCCCCATCATTTCTTATTTGGTCCTAATATTGACGTGATTGTACGTCTTGCTAGCACGATCAAACCTAAGATTTGACACTGCTATTCATCAGTTTATAATTAACGTACTGTACATGTTCGTTGTAGACTGGTCCACCCATCAACAATGGCAATAATAATTGGACGTGCTAAAATATTACGCCATTATATATATTCAAATTCAATGGAGTAGACGTACAACTTGTCCATCGATTCATTTAAGGAAGCATCAAGCATCTGATTGCTGTGTTTTTGTTTATTTGGCCACATGAAATTTGTCGTTTCCTCTCACAAATCGTTTTAGTTTTGTTTGGCTAGCTACTTATACCTAGCTAGACAAAGTCTGATGAGCCGTTCAAAATCTTACCAGAAAAATATATATCACTATTATATTGGTGCCTTGTATTCGGCTTGAGTAAATTGTTTTCCGAGAGTGCAAAGTGTTCATGGGAGAACAAGAGTTTTGTCAAGAAAAGGCCAACCGGATCAAACTGGGCCACGTCTTTCCTTCAAATCAACAACAACTACATTGGGCCCAAACGTATTTCACAATTGGGCCCCAAGTTTCTTTCGCGGGATTTCAGCCCATCATGGCAGGCAGCGATGTCTCCTGGCCTACCGGGCCGAACGATCTGCCTCGAGTTTCTCAAACAGTTGGACCACTGGATAAATTTTTTTGAACCTACCACTGGATAAATTTATAACTAAAGACATATTTGATTAGACCAGACTGAACAACTAACTATTCAAGATCTCAGTTTACAAATTTGATTAGTTAGACTATTAGTACAACTAAATTATGCGTAGACAAATTTTATTTTTAGTTAGAACTACATCAAAAATTTGGTATTGACAAATTCTGTTTCTTATTAAAGAGGTCAAGGGTTTAAAAGGTCCTTGATGTTGCTTTTGTTCTTTGTTATTAATAAACATTGCTGCTGCGGGTTGGTGTTATGGGCCGCAGCCTTTTTTTTTGTAGACAAGGAAAACGGGTTCCGCCTAAAAAGGTAACAGGAAGCAGGCCAAAATAAGTTTGCCGCTGGGAAAGATAAAGTAACGTATTTTATTTTCAGAATATTTTTACAAAGAAACTTCACAAATCGATTTTCTACGCAACAAGCGCACACAGAAACAAAACTATAATTAATTAATTAATTAATTTATAAAATATTTTTTCATGAAAAAAATCCTGAGCTATTTACTAAATCGGTTGTCTAAAATTTTATTTTCTTATTTGTGTTTCACATTCTACATGCTCGTGCCAGCCATGCATTGTTACAAAAAAACAAGCTAAGGCCAAGGCTCTTGCACATATACCTCGCTTCCTTGATCGGCGTTCTGTGTTGAACGAACCTTTGTGTACGTGCTCATCTGGATTCTTTACGCAAAGCCTAAAACTAATATAAAAGGTCTGATGCTTCTTCTGATCACCTTGCAGGGACAAAGTAAGCATATATTCAGATCAGAGTGACCGGTTGACCACGCCAAAACCATGAGATGCTTCGTCATATTTGCACTTGGTTAACTATAGTTCTGTACCAATCAGCTAGATATACTTGTTGTAGGTTGTTCTTTTTGGGGGATCCAAAGCATTCTATGCATGGTCCATCATCACATATATATGGTCCTACAAAAGTTCTGTGGAATGGCAACATTTCTCATATTCCATTATTAGATACAAACTAGTGCATCAACACTAAAGTAATTCTCAAAGAGATAACCTTTACAAATTTATGGATAAATTTGAGGCCCACATCATCAACAGTGCTTACTATTTATTTCATTCATTTGTTCAGAGAGACAACCTTTGTTGTTTTGCAAATTAATGAAAATGGCTCATAGTGTGGGGAAACAACACCCCCACCCCCCACCCAAAACACACACACACACACACACAGTTTTTTGTTGGTTAAAAGGGCTTAATATTTCTCTTACATTCTCACTTATCTGTTCACTTCTTGCACAATCTTATGTAATGTAAGTAGTTTTATATCCCCTTATTATCTAATTGTTATAGATTTTATCAATTACTTTTATGCTTTTCCATCCATATTCATATTTCTTTTTTTCTGTTTTTCGTTGTACCTCGGTGTGTATTTGACATATATTTTTAGTTCAAGCCTTAGCTTGATCCATGTGTGCTTGACATGGAAACTGACAATGCTTATTACTTTTCGCTTGCATATATATAGTTCGCACGAGGGCAAACATCATGTGTGTTTATCTTGGTAGAAAGTGGGTAATTTAGAAGCAAAAACTGTAATATTTTTTAAGAACTATGAAGGTGTGTGCCTCGGTAACCATTTGGTTACCGTTGTTTCTTGTAACTTGTTTGAACTTTCTTCTACTTAATGAAAAAACGCAAGAACGGCGTGGTCTCAAAAAAGGAACATAGGTAATTTAGATGCATTTAAGGGTTTTTTATGTTATTTTTTTAGTAATGATATAGGTGTGTAATTTAAATGCAAATTTAGATGCATGGTCATTGTTGGGAGGATTTATATAATTACATAGGTGAGTAATTTAGATGAAACTTCATTTAGGGCATCTTTAGTGCTAATACTGGTCGATTATGGTACTTAATTAATTAAATAAATTAATACCATATCATCTCTAAATTCTAAAAACTTTAATCTATTAACATACAAGTCATCTATACAAGCTATGTTTTATAATAGATTTATTTTTAAGAAAATCTCATGGCAAAGCGTGGGGTACTCTTCTAGTTAGTTTTATGTAGAAGCCTAAATTTAGTGGAAGCAGATAATTGAAGGAACAACGTTATGGCTTGTGGATATCAGGATATGGAAGTATGTTTGTAGGTTGGAGTACGTGCAAGGGAGTGAATCTCGCATGGCATAAATAAGAATTCCATCTAATAATATAATATTAACAAATTCGACTTCCAAAAAGGCAAGTAACAATCGAAAATAACAAATTTGTGAGGGGCATAGTATGCCAAAATAGATAATAATCACTGTCGGTTCATGAACCAATAGTGATGGGTGGACTTACTTCGTAGATTCACCCAACACTAATATCATGGTGCAATCAGTGCCGGTTCAAGCCAATAACACTAGTGCATGTTTTTCACAAAATCATAACATTTTCATACAAAGTTCGAACAAGATAAAATTCATATCAAAATTGATTAGATCTAGAACTTCATAGTTGTCAACTTTTAAATTTGAGATGCTTTACATGTTCAAATATTCAATATAAGTTCTCTGATCGGATTTGAGATGGTTACCAATATGAATAAAGACAAAGTTAACACTAAAGTTGTAGTACTCAGAGATATATATAACTTTGCACAGTTAACAACCTTTCATTTGAGATCATGTGGAATATTAAAATATAATATAAGATTCAAAATTGTGTAGTTAGAAAAATAGCATCAGGTGTATAGTCACAAGTGACTTAGCTGGTACAAATGCTCAGAAGAACGAAAAAAATTGAGGTCTCATGTTCTTCCTATCACTGTTGTGTCTAGAACTGGTAGTGATAAGCCACCCCATGTTTTCTGTGTAATGGCAGCAAATTAGGGCATGTTTGGGACCATGGTTACAAACCATATAGTGTGGTATTGGTGTCCCAAGGTATGGTAAACACAGGAAAGGTACTTCACTTTGTAGTTCGAGGGGCTTTATGTGGTGAGAAGAATCGTCGGTACCAGGGGTTTAAATCATATGTACTGTAAGAGCTTCTTAATGTGTTTTTTTTTTTCAAATTGGTCTAAAACAAGATGGGCTAGAGGTTTTCGAAGACCCTCATTTGGCATGATTCTTCTCTTCCCTTCGCCACCATCGCAGAACACATAGTCCTAAATACTCTCTTAGTCCATTGCCAAACTCCTTGTTTTGTTTTGAAACTTTAAATATCTTGTATTTAAGGAATTTTTTAGAAAAGAAAATAATTAATATCCCAGCCTCTGCATCAATCGATACATATAGCTAAATCTTATTACAAAAATGGCACTGCCAACCAATCAATCTCAAACACAAAGTTCTGATCGAAAAACGAAAACAAAATAAGATTTGGAACTCAACATCTAGAAAGCAATTCTATTACTAAATCTCCAACCGTGCCTAGCGAACACTTTCATTACGGTTGTCAAAATACTATATAGAAGTCCACATCACTAGGATAAATCTAAAATTCTGGTTCTGAATGAAAGTGGAGAGTTACGGTTTAGGTTCGATGCGAATGAAGGACAAGAACATAGTATATGCATCTATAGTTACATGTTTTAGACATTTTTGTTTGTGGATATATATAGTTATATACTGTGCGCAGTCTGCCCCGAATGCAAGTAACCTGATATTCTTTTGTCAACCTCAATCTTTTTTCGACAATAGTACTATACTCCGAAATGGCTATATAAGTATGTCTAGATAGCTCCCAGCTTCTCAAGTTCCTGTATAACGTATCCTATGTTCTATAAGAATATCTAGTAATCATCTTTATACCAGTTCAATCTATAGAACTTGTAATCTTGTATCACCAATCGTCGTCTGTGATCTGTCCATGTCGCGGGCGTTGGACGTGGACAAGACGACGCCCAACGAGGCGGACGCGTCGCGGTGGCAGCGCCACGCCATCTACCGCGTGCCGGCGTCCATCAAGGACGTCAACCCCATGGCGTACCGGCCGCAGGTGGTGTCGCTGGGTCCCTTCCACCACGGCGACGCCGCGCTGCTGCCCATGGAGGCGCACAAGCGCCGGGCGCTGGCGCACCTGCTGCGCCGGTGCGGGCGGCCGTTGGAGGAGTTCAGAGCCGCCATGCGGGGGCGCCGCCGAGCAGCTGGAGAGCGCGTACCGGGATCTCGGCGCTGAGTGGCGCGGCGACGACGGTGGCGGCACGGAGCGGTTCCTGGACATGTTGCTCGTCGACGGGTGCTTCCTGCTGGAGGCGATGCGGGTCGCCACAGACGTCGGCGGCGACGGCGGCTATGCCACCAGTGACCCCGTCTTTAGCCGCCACGGGATGCTCTACGTGATGCCCTTGGTCCGGCGCGACATGCTCATGCTCGAGAACCAGCTGCCGCTGCTCGTGCTCGAGAGGCTCGTCGCCGTCATGACTGCACAGCCGCCGGTAGCAAATATAACCACTAGATGCTGGAATTTTAATCTTGTTCTTGATCTGTATTTTTATTACTAACCATGAATTATGATTCATGAATGAAATAGTAAAATACTCCAATTTGATATCCACGGATGCTGGATATGTATGTATGCCACGCAGAGACACGAGGAGATCAACAGGATGGTGCTGAGGTTTCTGTCCCCGTCGCCACCGGCCGGCGGCCGCGACGAGCTTGGTCACCACCCACTCGCCGTCTACCGCGGGAGCCTAGTGCGTGGCGTATACCGGCCGGACTCGAGGGATTTGCTGGACACCTCCAACCAACAAGAGGCGGCGATCATCCTGCCGGCGGTGGAGCTCCACGCGGCCGGGGTCCGGTTCAAGACGAGCAGGACGAACAGCCTGCGCGACGTCCGGTTCCAGCGCAGCGGCGTGCTGAGCATGCCGGCGCTGACGGTGGACGACTCCACCGAGTCCGCGCTGCTCAACATGATGGCGTTCGAGAGGCTCCACGCCGGCGCCGGGAGCGACGTGGCGGCGTACGTGTTCTTCATGAGCAGCGTCCTCGGCTCGGCCAGGGACGTGGCGCTGCTGCGCCCGAGGGCATCGTCCAGAACGCCGCCGCCGGCAGCGACAAGGCGGTGGCGCAGATGTTCGAGAGGATGTCCAAGGATGCGATGTTCGATCCGGAGAGCGCCATCGGTGCTGTACACCGGCAGGTGAACGCCTACCGCCGCCGCCGGAGGCCATGGTGGAAGATGTCCGCCGCCGGAGGACGCTGGGAGGAATGCTTGAGGACTAGCACATGGGCGATCCTCGCAGTTGTTGTCCTCGTCATACTCGTGGTGCAGACCATCTACACCGCGCTGCAGTTCTACATGCTCCGACGACGTTAGCTGCGCCATTGATGCTCCAAATCCATGGGAGATTATTCGCAACGGCAGCTTTGTGAGTTCTACCAATCTGTACATATTCGTTTGTTTACGCCGTACGAATTGTGAGCTTTGTCAAAACAATAAAATTTAGTGTAAATAATACCAAATGAAAGATGAATGGCCATTTCTGTTCCGAAGGAAGTTTGGAATGCAAGAGCAGCAGGGCCGAGCACAGAGTTAGGATTTTTTTTATAGGAGAGTTGATAGGATTGGCGATGAAGGATTGATGTAATGCATAACACTTTTATATATTAAAAAAACCTCTAACGCATAGCCCAAGTTTTAAATCAAGCAGCTAAGAGATTCAATTTTTAGCGCTAAGAAAACTAGGGCGCAATAGCGGCATTTAACCAGCAATAGCCTCTAAATTGGCCTTTAGTCAGCGGCTTAGCGCAGCTAAATTGTAAAACGCAGCAGGCCTAGCCCAAGAAGGAAGCCGGCCAGCAGGCCTGGCCCAAGAAGGAAGCCGGCCCAAGTGGACCTGAGACAAGAGGAACACACCCAGCAGTACCAACTCTATCCATTCCAAGCACTCGTTCTCTAGCTGCACAAAAAGAGCAGGCGGCGGCGCGGACTTCGAGTGGCTAGGCCACCGACCGGTCGGTGGCAGTTGAGGAGCGGCGCGAGTCCGACGAGGAGGTCCGCGGCGGCTTCGAAGCGCTTTCAGCTGACGGCCGCCGACGGAGGTGTTAGCTTCGAGCTCTTCTTCCCGTGCAGCTCAATTAGTCAATTTTTTAAAAGGGACGGCAAAAGTTTTCGCTGCGATTTCTATTAGGCGAATAAAGAAAAAGACAGTGTCGCCCCAGTTTTTTGACTAAAAACCGGGTAGAAAAAACCATACAATTATGGAGGTACCCTACCCCCCGTACACCTAGGCATCGGATCAACTCAACTCGCGCCACAAAATAGCGCCTACTCAACTCTTGATCGAAAAGACCCCACTAAAGCAACTCAACACAAACCAACAACTCGGATGGGAGGAAAAAAAAAGACATGACACTTCACCGGGTTGGATTGCGCCATCAACACGAGCCTCTATCCACAACGGCCGATTGGGACATCGACAACAAACCTACTCCACCACTAGCACAAAACCCACGACACGATAGCGTAAACGACGAAACCAGGCCCCCCGCCGCGAGACCTCCCGACCGAAGTCCATAACCACGACGACGCCTTCAAGAAGGTTACGATGTCCGAAGCGCCACCGCCGCTTGTCCGCAGAGGACCGGGTTTTCACCCAAGGAGGGCCGGGACGCGACGCCCTCAACGGGAGAACGACACCCGCAGTGTCGCCTGCCGCTAGGCTTTTCGCCCAAAGTTCCCACAACACGCACCCCGGTCACGATCTTGGTTCCCATTAGACACCCGAGCCATCGTTGTCATACCCCGCAGGCCTCTCCGACGATCGACACGCCGACCATGCTCCAAACAGGCGACATGCGAAGACTGACCTCCCACCGCCGTGCATGTCCACCAGCCGCACGACCCGCCGCCACGCACAATCACCAAAGCCCGAAGGCGCGGACACTCGAGCATGCCGGACTAGTGCCCCCAAAGATGCCGGCCTCCGTCTTCACAAGCAGCGGCCGCCCGTGGCGGCAGCCAAGTCCAAGGAGGGGGACGGCGTGAGACGAGACCGCCCCCAACGCTAGCAATATCCCCAAGCACCGCCACCGGTGCAACCACCAATGGGGGAGAAGGAGGGGCAAGCGGAAAAGGGGCGAACCCCACCGCTACACCGTCGCCCGCCGAGCCCCGACCGAGTAGGGCGGCCTCCACGTGCCCGGCACCGCAGCGGCACCACCATGGTACTACACACGAAACCGGGCTTGGCATGCCGACACCACCACGGCGTCACCCGAAGAAGCCACACCCGGTCTTTGCGGGGTGGAGGCGTAGAGCAAAACAGCGAAGCGTAAAAGGCGAGTGATCAGATCCATTCCTCCACCACCGCTACTCGAACCGTAGCCACAAACTCCACCACCACACCAGCCCTCCTCCCGCCGCCATTGTCGGCAAGCCACTCGGCGGAGAAAAAGGCCCCACCGAGGACCTCCCCAACTCCACCCGCACTCCAATCGGGGGGATCCGAGCCGGCCTCACCGGATCCGCCACAGGGCACCGAATCCGCCCGGCAAGGGCCGCCACCGCCATGCCCGCCGGGCGTGGCATAACCACGGGGCCGTTTTACGGCTCGCGAGCACCCCCATGGCTGGCCCCCCACCGCCGCATTCGCACCGGTGGCCGGAGGACGGGCGGAGTCGCCGGTCCGGGCGCTCCAAGGTCGCTTTAGCCGGTGAGGGAGGCGGATCCGCCGCCGGAGGCGGCGCCGCCGCGGCCGCCAACAAGCTTAGTCAAGCCTCCTCCCCAAAAAGCTCGAGCACATGGATGGGAGACCCCCGCCCGCCTTCCTCGCGTTCGACCCGGACTTCCGGCGTCCGGCTCGGGCGGCGGCGAGGGGGGGTGGAGAGAATTTTGGCGGTGGCGGCGCTAGGGTTTCGGGTTCGCGAAGTCGCCCCAGAGGAGGAGCAACGCGGCGCTTGGGCTCTCTCAATTAGTCAATTGGTAGCTTTGATCACTTGTTCCCCATGGTCTTCATTAAAGATTTACTTGTCACTTTGGATCTATTGCTTCAACTATGCATGAGTCTTGTCATTGGATCTATTGCCATGTCTATATGTATTTTCTAGTTTTTTTTTGAAAATCAGCTAAATGGGTTAGCTGCAGCCTATCTCCGACAATAGTTGTGCTTAGGCTGGCGAGGAGGGTAGCAGACTAAGAGACTTAGCCGGAGATTTAAAACATGGCGCATAGCAGACTATGGCCCCGTTTGGTAGAGATTCTAGTGCTCCGGATCATCGACGACAACGACATTTTGTAGAAAGACTATTCACTGAATCCATTTATCTCTCTCCTCTACCCCCCTCTCACAAAGTTGACGAGCCTCATATTTTTAGCTTCAACAGCTCCAGCTACTTTGCAAACACAATGAAGGAGCTGAAGCACTTGAATCTCTACCAAAGGAGCCTACGGGTGTGTTTGGGTGGGTCTAGAGCCGAACTCCGTGGGGTGGAGTCGGGTGGAGCTACCCAAACACCCCGACTCTAGAACTCCATGGAACAGCCTCAACTCGAGATGTAGTGCAAATGAACCTAGAGTTTTGGAGCACCTCCTTTGCTACTCCGTAACTATTCAATATGAAACTAGACATGGAGTTGATAGGTAATTGTCCACCACCGCCATGGATAAGTGGAAAATAACGATTTGTTCTCTTCTATTCCTCTCACCTGCGACTCCCCTCCCTCCCTCGCATGATTTCCTCTCTATCGGAACATCGCCGCCGCCCTCCCATATATCCGCTGCGAGAGCCCTCCCCGCCGGCTGCCCTACCCTCCCGCTGGCCATGGCGCGTTGAACCACAAGTGCCTAGGGAGAGCCACGGGAGGACGGTGAAAAAAGGCTATTCGACGGGCGGCGGACATGGGGTTCCTGTGCCTTTGCAACATGGACACCATGTGGACCGCCGGTGCTTGGATTTGACCTCCCCACCACCGCCGCCGCCGCCGCCTTCCTTGGGGCCCTCGCCCGGTCCGCGGACGCCAGCCCGCCCCCCCTCGCTTTCGGGAAGCCCCTACCCCTCTCTCACCCATGGCCAGGGGCCGACGGCGGCCGCACGCTGGCCGTCGTGGCTGCCCACCCTCGCCCCGACGCTCCTTCCACGGCGGATCGAAAGCAGGGAGCGTAGCATTCATGGTTGGGGAAGAGCGGAAGAAGAGGAAAATTGAGCTGACCGGTGGGACCCACGTAAGAGGATGGTGTTGTTAGCTAAACACCCCAATTTGAGTCTGGAGTTTTAAAATGGAGTCAACTCCACTTGGAGTTTTAGAGTGAAGCAGCTCTTATCTGGAGTTGGAGCCATCCCAACCCTTAATTTGCAACCACTCTAGCTAGCTGAGTCAAGTCGACGCTAGCTTTGCCTTGCCAACCAGTTACTGTTGCCAGCTGGAGAGCTAGGACGACGCACGACAATGCCAGAAGATAGAGGACCCCCGTCGGGATGGATGGTACAGCCCCCAAAGCTTGATCTCCATCCATCAGAGACGGCTACGTCTCAATGTTCGATGGGTACGGCGTTTGCTTATTGGACTGCACTGGGTACAATAAGTGTAGGCAGGTGTTAGGTGTTGGCTTAATTTCTATCTGCCTGCGATCAGGAAATGCATTCATTGTACGTGTCGACTGCTCCTACCTGCTCTGGATGCTCATATTTCCACAGGTTTTTTTTTACCATGCAAAATATAACAAAGTTATTTGCTTTTTTTTTTAATAAAGGAACTTCCGTTCCGGCCTTCACATCTTAAGGTTTGAATGCTTACAGCCAAGCACGCTTACAAAAAGGGGCATAGCCCGGAACACCGCTAAGCGGTCAACTAATAAAACAACTAATCCTCACGAGGAAGACCAAGCCAAAACAAAGTTCTGGCACCAGCACACAAGAAGACCGGGGAGCATGGCACCCAACACAAATCATCAGTTGACCAAGAATACTGCGAGTCAAAGACCACAGACCACAACATACTCCCTCCGGGATGGTATTAGAAGTCGTCTAGGACAGCGATACGGTCTTCAAAACACAACTTTGACCTCTTATTATTAGAAAAAATATTTGTGAAGATGTGATATATGTATACTTTTATAAAAAATATTTTTAATAAGACAAATCTACTATATATTTTTACATTTACAAACTCAACAACTTAAAAGTTATTGATGATTTATATTCCCGATGTTTGACTCAAACCTTGTCCAAAAACGACTTCTAATACCAAATCGGAGGGACTAAAAATCTTTATATTCCAATTCTCTTCCGATTCTTCCAAGCACACGAGCAAAAGAGTTGCAACACCACTCCTTCCAAAAGTTTGCAGCCTTCCTACATTGTGATTCTCTCCTCCTCTTTAGACAACAGTGACCACCGCAACGTCCTTTGAATATCACTTGCAAATACGAGTTAGTGACAAAATTTTGGAACACCGCATCGTTTCTATTCAACCAAGTAGCCCAGCAAAAAACAGTCATTCTCCCACTAATATCAGTTTTCTTAAATTAGGTGTAAAACCTCTTATCCAAGAACCAAACATATGGAAAGTACTTCTAGGTGGTTGAATATTAAAAGTGATCAACAGTGTAGTCCAAATGAATCTCGCCACACGACAATCAAAGAAGAGGTGTTGGATATTAAGTTATTTGCTTATAACTAAGTGATATGCTTTTCAGAAAACAACGAAGAGGACTCCTGTGAACTGTTTTTGGGTAGTTTTAGAAGACTCCAACACACTATTTTCATTTTCTACACTAATTCTACCTTAAAATGAAATTGCATCACATGAACTACCGTACAGTGAGAATAAGGTCCGCGATCAATGGCGCCACAAGGGTATTCATGTTCGCTAAAATGTTTGTGTGACAACACAAGACAGGGTTTAATAACTCAGTTATCTCTCTCGGAAGCCATCAACACTACTACATAATTGATATTATGTGATACCCCAAACTTAACCAAGTCAGACGCTCCTTTTGCTAGCCTCGGTTAATTAATGTTTGTGATTAACGGAGGCGGACATTTTTTTCGAAGCAGATACTATAGCACGCCACAGAAAATAGATTTACGGAGCCAGACTCTTAAGACAACTGTCTATAAAAATAACCTATTATGAGAGACAGATGCCTAAGGTGCCCGCCTCCGTAAATAGATTTTCGTGAGGCGCCGGAAAATACCGGCCCAACTACGAGCAAAGACACAATGCCCCACCTCGGCCGGATATCACCTTCCATATATACCACACCTAAGGTTTCATTCACACACATCTCTCCCTCATGGCGCCGCTCCTCACACCACACTAGCAGATCGACTGAGCTCCTCTCTCTCACTCGCCTCCTCCTCCTCCTCCTCCTCCTCCTCCCTCTCTCTCTCTCTCTCTCTCTCTCTCTCTCTCTCTCTCACTCTCCCTCTTCCGCATGCCTCCTCTCCCTATGCATCCCCCTCCCTCTCTCTCGATGGTTAATCCACTTGCGCTCGGTGCTCGGCGCCGTCACTCTGGCCCGTGGCGCCGCGCCAAGGCGCTTGGCACTAGGGGAGGCGATGTGGAGCCATGGTGGTCGTCATTCGGTGCAGGCGGAGCATCCGGTGAGGAGCACCATGCGCGCAGATTCGACGACGCTGGGTGGCATAGCCGTGTGCACGGCACGATGGGACGTTGTCCGCCGGCGCCCTCCCCGAGCTCCCTCCACGGTTGGTGCCCCTCTATTGACATGACAGGTGGGCCTCGACGGTGGCTCGTTGGAGCCGAAGAGATGGAGGTCAAGGCGAGCTCCATGGTGGCGGATCCGTGCGTAGTAGGTTAGGGGTGCTACACGCCGACCACCCCAAATCCCCGAACGCGCCTACCACGCGAGGCCCGGGGCCTGCATGGCCCACGTGGCCCAAGACGCGCTCTTCTTCCTCATTCGTCTTCCTCGCGCGAGACTTCTCCGCCCCCGCTGAAGAGCGCTAGGGTCCCCGGAGCTCCGGGGAACCCTAGCACTCACAGCCGCCGCCCCTTCTTCCACCTCCACCGTTCTTCTCCGTCGCCGCCCTTTGCCGATCTCGATACATCGGGCCATGTCGGAGCTCACCGTCGACCACGACGCCGCTGCCCCGACCTGGCCCGACCGCCCGACCGCGCCCAACCGCACCTGCTGCCCGGCGACCATGCCGACCGTCAGGCGGGCCTACCCGCCTCCCCGGCCGGCCATTCTATACCCCCCAGGAAGGTCTTGAGGTCGACTCCCGCCGCCGTCATCATCGCCGCCGCTCCGCCTCCGCTCCGGCATCGTCTCCACCTCCTTTGCGGGCCAGGCAGCCGCCGCGTCATCTAGGGCGCCGGAACCTTAGCCGCCGCTGGTCGCCGGCCGTCGCCTCGTCATCGATGGAGGAAGAAGACATCGCCGCCTCGTCTTGGGCCTAATGTGTTGGGCCGACCCAATTAGAGGGGTGGTCGGCGCGGTCTTTGGTGCCGACCGGTCGGCGCCGAAGATTGCCGGTAGGTCAGCCTCGAGACCGCATCCGGTGTTCAATCTAGTGTTGAATCCGGGCGAGTGCTATGGTATCGGCTATCGGGCCGGAATGGGCTCGCCGGTTGTGGGAACAAAAGCCCTCATGCGTGGGTTTATGGATTTTTCTTGAACAATTAACTGAGGCGGACAAGCTAACATGCCCGCAATCGCAACCACCGGGGTTAACTGTTAAGTCACCATTTTTTTTTTGAGATTACACAGTACAACGCAGACGCTCAACACGCACGCACACTCACCCCTATGAACACACGTACGCAAACCCTACCCCTATGAGCACCTTCGAAGAACCGAGCCGGCAAATCTTGAAGTTCGAAGTCACCACAGCGCCTCGCTATCGACGGGACGCCGCCTACCACTTAATGCATAGCGCTTAGGAAAATCCCCGGAATAATCCGTAATAAAGTGTCGCACCCAAGATTTGAACCCTGGGTGGGAGCCCCCCAACCAATGACCTTTGCCATTGCGCCGTGAGCCCCTTGACAACTGTTAAGTCACCATTAACCGTGATCATTCAACAATGATGCATAGGGACCATTGTATGTAACTATGTATCGTGTGAACACCCCCGACTCAATGAGTGGTTTCACCTACGGATCGGAGCTGTCGCTCCGCCTCTAGACACAGTCGCACGTACGGCGAATTGATTTCTTTCTTCAACGCTTTGTAGATAGCTGTTCAATTAATATCAGTGCGGAATATCTCCACTTCCGCAACCAGACTCCTCGTAGTGGATCAGAGATAGCTGTAGTTCGACCATGGCACTCCATGGCCACTACCAGGCTCAGGCTGTAGCCGGCGGTGACATTGTCTCGGGAACCGCGTGCATGGCGCCCCTGATGCTGCAAGCTCAAGCGGCCGGGGGCACCGGCGGCGGTGCCAAGGCTACCAGTTTAGATTCGGCCGCAAATATTCTGCGCGACGGCCTGAAATGGCTGTACGCCAACCGGAGGTACATGTGGCTGGTGGATTACACCATCTACGACCTCAAGGCCGCCGCTAGACAGCTCGGCGACGCGCTGCGACACGTCGACGGCACCATCAGCGACGCCCAGAGCCTGGGCTGGCTGCCTTTCAAGCCGGCGGAAGGGTGGGTTAGGGAAGGTGTGCTGCTCATGCGCCGCGCCGGCCATGTGGTCCTCAGGTTCAACGAACTCGCCGTCCCCAACACAGTCTTCCACTGGGACCCCTGCTACGCCGCGTCGAGGTGCATGCTCAACTCCGACGCGGTGATGTGGCTGAAGCGCGTCAAAAGGCACCTACAGCTTGGGGAGAGTAAGCGATACCTGTCGCACCATTTCCACGACGTGGCCATATAGACCCACAAAAGCGTAGCCACGGCGGTTCCCTCTTGTGGCACCTACAACCTTCCTGCGATGAGATGCTTGCCTTGGATTTTCTAAAACATGGTTCTACAAAAGAGGTATCTTCTACAGATGCTATGTCATGATGGTACGTCTATTTATCCGTGTACGTACTTGTATCTGATTTGACTCCTTTTTCGCTCTTCTGTTCCAAGAAATCCATCGCAGCTATATATTCCGACGAGACGAGCTCCTACAGTTCAATACCAGCTAACTCACTCGGAATCAGCGGACAACAGGTAATTAGATACGGACGGAGACTGGTGCTAGCTACCATTAAGAGTTAGTGTGATTCTCGCACTAATCGATCCTTGATAATTATATTTGCAGGTTTCTGTGACCACCGCTTGTCTCGAAAAGATTCGTCTGAGCACGTTCCCGGAGGTCGGCGCCGTGCCTGGATCCCATAATCGTCAGAAATTCCTAGTGCTGGTGCGCGTGAAAGCGCCAGTTTACACACAGCAGGCGCGCGCGCCAATCGACCTTGTCATGGTGCTGGACATGAGCACCACCATGGCAATCGGCCTGCAGCATCTTAAGCAGGGCGCCAAGTTCGCCATCCTCAACCTGAGAGACGAAGACCGGCTGTCCGTGGTGACGCACGGCCCAAGAGATGAGGAGCTCTCCATATTCACTCACATGTCCGACGAACGCAAGCGGCACGCCATTGAAGCGGTTGAATCTTTAGAGGTCAAGTCTCGAGTCCACATCAGCAATGGCTTAAAGAAGGCATACGAGGTACGTACGTCAGCACTTGTGTATCCCCCTCTCTACTGGATTTGGGTCCCACGGCTAAAGTTTAACCTCGGGAGATGCTCAAAAGAAAAAGTTTAACCTATGCTAAAGACTAATCCTTAGGGCGTCCGCAATGTCTGACTATTTGGTTAGCTAGATCCGACTTGGCAAGCAAAAAGTAGGAAAAGAATAGACACTCATGATGAGCAAATAGCTCATCTATTTCGTGTTGCTCAAAAACACTTGAGAGGAGCCATTGAGGCCGCCTTCTCTTCTTCCCACCATGGATCCGCCTCCTTCCTCGACTTCCCCACCCGGCAAGAGAGCATGGCATGCTTGAGCGGAGTAGGGCGGGCGGTGTAGCACACAGAGGGGGGGGGGCGTGTGGCTTCCTCATCTTCCCTACCTCGACGCGGAGGAGAGTGGGCTCTGGCTGAGCCGGCGGGCGTCGTTGTCGCGTAGCGGAGGCGTGTGGCTTGCTTATCTACCCCCCCCAGATCCGCCGCCCTCCGGCCCGATCCGGCACCTCGACCCCGGATCCACTTTGCCTCCACCATGGATTTGCCGCCTCGATCCCGATCGGTGTCACCGACCTCGGATCCGCCGCCTCGACCATGGATCCGCCGCCACCACCCTTGTTCGGCCGCCCACCATGGAGTCATCTTCCCAACACCGGATCTGGCGACCCACCACCAGATCCGTCTAGGAGGTGCCCGGATCCGTGAGGAGGAGGCGGATTCGGCGTGGGAGGCGGCAAAGATCGACGAGCAACAGCACAGCGGCGACAACGACGGCGATTGGGATTTCGTTTTTATTTTATTTTATTAATCGTGGTAGTTATTTGATGCCCTAGAAACCGCCCATATAGTTAATGATCGGTTAATCATGTCCTTTCATTCGTGGCGGTTTAAAAACCGCCGGTTAATCCAAAATAACCGCCACGATTAATAAATTATGTAGTAGTATAGTTTTTCTTTTAGCTGGGAAAACACTATGCACAAGCTACATGCTAATCAAAAGCACTAAACAGACCCATGCTTAGGTAGTGTACCACACAACCATCAATCACGGTCAACAAAAATCGGCATTTTCGCAACTAGGTGAATACATTATGCAAACTTCAAATTCAGATGATTTCATACTTCAAATTCAGATATCATTTAACTATTATTAGCACATTGTCTTATCCCCTCTCGCACCTAGCTTTGCCGTTGCCCGAGAAGATCGTCGGGAGACCCATACGATTGAGAGGAACACAGCGACATGCCTTTCCCCTGCTGCTCTTGGTGTCATCTCGGGCAACTTTGAGGTTAGCGATGGTGGCGTTGTTCAGCGGTGGCGGAGCTCCATCCGGGGTGGATCCCACGGTGTCCTCGAATGGGGCATCCTTTGCTACTTCATCGACCACACCAAACATGGTGGTGGTGGGCTGAGGGCTCCCTTGCTCTAGCATCTGGATCCAGTGGCCCCATGGCAAGATCTGCCGGTCTCAGGTTCAGGAGAATAGGAGACGGTGACGCGGAGCCTTCTTCAAGTGTGGCGGCGTAAAGCGACCCTCTTCCTCGACGGCGAGATCCGACAATCTCAGTGCCAGATTCACAAGGTGTCGGGGACACGACGGCTTGTCTTCATCGGGCGGTGTAGCGGCTAATGTGGCAACTACATGAGCTTGCTCCAGTTCGGGGTTGGGAGTCATCGGCACGGCAGGTTGCCAAAGCTGTTGGCCGGTGAGTTTGGTGACCGTGGCGGTCAGCATCGACGAAATCACATGGCTAGCTTGGATAAGGCGGCATCCGGCACAACGGACAAGTCACGACCAACGCTGTCCAAAGGGGGTTTAACCGCCATGGCGAAAGTTTTTCCCTCTTGGGCCAATGATGCCGACGTCTCTAAACATCGTTTTCTTCTTGGGAGGTATTAATCATTCAGGCCTCTTCCATGTGTGTGCTTTGTCTTCCCTAGATAAAAAACACGGACTTACCTGTCCGACGACAATGGCACCAATGTGGTCGCAATCCTCCTTTGAGGCGTCGTTTTGGAAGATTGAGCTCGGTTAGTCATTTGCGGCGGCCAACATCATGGCAAGGTAGCGATTTGAGGGCCTCGCATCTATTGTTAGTGGACCACGACTCTGATGCGGAAGGTCAGTGTGGGCGATTCCCACAAAACTGGTAAGGGTCTTCGTTTTCTTCTTGGAAGATTGTGCTCGGTTAGTGTTCGATCGGCACATAGAGGATGTGTGTGGACCTTTAATCTTTTGAGGCAACTAGGTCTGGAAAATTTAGTATGTGTGCTTTGTGTTTGAGTTTACGTGGGTTTAAAGTGTTATGGTTCAATAAGTAATAGTTATATGATCGATTGATGTAGATGTTGTGATATTAATATTTTCTATTTTCTAAAAATGGAGATTTTTTTTTGAGAATTACACGTTACAACGTAGACCCTCACATGAATTGCTATAAAATCATTTATCTATACCTACTAATAAAAAGAGAAAATTTCTTATCCACCTCTTTTTTCCGTCTGCTCCTATATGGGCCTTAATTGGGCCGCTGGGCTAGGCTGCAAGCAGCTGCGACAGTGCACGGCTCATGCACGCTCGAGCCAAGCCAACTGCCAAAGTGAGGCCGTCTTGGTTGTTCCAGGCGTCTGGCTACACACGCAGACACGGGTACGAGTACGAGGCGCGCACGCCATGGTCCTTGGGATCTTGGAGGGTGTTGTCTGTGGGCGATACTCCTCGACGCACGTGCGCCAGAACAGGAAGCAGCGCATGCGCGCCAGAAGAGGAAGCAGTGCGCGCGCGCCATAACAGGAACCGGCGCACATGGTAGTAACGGAGGCCTGGCCCAATTTTTTTTTTAAAAAACCAGTATCCATTTCTCGTTTCTCATGTCAAGCATTTTTTTTTTTGGGCCATTTTTCTAAATTCTCATGTCAACCGTTATTTGGGCCAGAAAAATTAATTTCCAACAAGCTAAAATTTTCTCTTTAGGGACAACGGTTTGTGGGAAAAAAATAAAGGGCGGGCGGATGGTTTCACATCCATATGAAAGTTAAAGTACAAAACATTGATTTTAAAAACATAAATCTTATGTCCATCAAAAAATAATTATACAATGATAAAAAAGAGTGCTAGAATTAAGAAAAAGAGAAAAACGAAATACAAATTAATTGTGACATCTTTGTATTTCTAAAAAGCATAAAACAAAAAGGAAAAAAATGTTGCTCCAGTTTTCTTCAAGTCTTGAAAATAATGAAAATTCCTGAAAAAAAAGAAATTTCATTATTAAAGTAGACTTATATGAAACTTTTCATTTCTATATTAGACACTATGTAAGTTTGAAACTTCATATCGGTAGCTTAAAAACTTTAATTAATGGTACTAAAATCTTTATACCACAAGTCCAATATAACTATACTCTATGTGTTTTTTAAATATTATTGTCCAAAGACAGAGAACCTAAAACCAAAGATACTGTGGTTGGAAGAACTCTTCTACAGTACTAAATTAACAGGATCAAACTATACACCAATCGTCCTTCATTATTGTCCAAGATCATAAATAAATTGTATCTCCATATACGTATTTTTTTGAGCAAAAAAATACAATTTAATTACATGCATTGTTTCTCATACTATAAAACTAAACCACTATCAGTAATGCATGCTCTTGACAATGCAAAATCCAGTTCAATCCCAAGAGCAAGCCATGGCTACTTGCAACAAACAGATAGCCACACCACAAACCAAAAACACCTGGTCAAACAGTGAAGAAGCTACAGGCTAGAAGCCAAATTGCAAGCCAAGACTGCTAGTCCTCTACAAGAATGAGGGAACGATGTCATTGAACTCAGTTCTCAGTTCAGAGTTGTGAAGCACTACTTTTTTAAACAAAAAAGACGCCCAGAAAAGCCTCAGAAGTAGGGCAATTACTCATATATAGCAGCAGCTAGCAAGTACTCCCTATATCAGAAACAATTATACTTATATTTCAGCAAAATACACAAGAAATCAATCAATTAGATCACAGGTAGCAAAACTAATAACCCAACAAATAATAACAAGGAGACCACAAGATGAAAAATAACAAGGAGAGCAATGCAGAGAACATACAGAAATTGATGGTATACCTTGTCTACCACAAATCACAGCTTACAGTAACAGAGAGATAGGATTAGCATATGTTGTCTAAACAGTAACGCAGCAGGTAATTAATAACTTCATGCTTCTAGATGACAAGACTACAACATGTGCAGAGATAAAGTAAGAACAAAAGTAGCAAACACAGGAAATTTGTTAACCGGAAAACAACAATTAGAAAAGCTGGCAATGCTGGGTTATTAACAAAGAATTCTAAGAGATGGCAGGGAAAAAAATACATGCATCAAAAACTATATTTACATATCTAAGCATCCATTGTCCAGTACTTCGCAGAATCTGTTATCACACAATTCCAAAAACAAATAGTCATAATCTGTGCGTGCACCGCTATCTAGTACACATGAAAAGGACCCTGGAGGGCAGCAGGAGCGCAGTATCGCATACCTGTATGACATTAAAAAACTCAAAAGGCAAATGCAAGTCAACTAAATAGACAAGCACATGGTTGGCCTTCTTGCTTGGCACATAGAGGGAGAGAAAAGGGACACACACAACACAAACATACAGAAAGAGAGAAATACAAAGAGAGGGAGACAAAAGACATACAAAACATTACATGTCAAAGACAATGCACCCACATCAACTAACATAGATTCATCAACAACAAAACTATCTAATTTGATGACATGTATAATAGAGACACACACAGAGAGAGAGAGACACACACAGACACTACAAACTTTGTACTACAGAATTTGTAAAACTTTGAACTAACACATTGCAAACTTTGTAATGGTAGGTTAGAAACTTTGAACTATCACATTATAAACTTTGAATTGATAAGTTGAAAACTTTACATTCAAAACTTATACAATTTTCAACTATTACATTACAAACTTTATAGTGCTACGTTCAAAACTTTACACTCAGAATTTATAGACTTTGAACTAGCATATTATAAACTTTCTACCGGTAGGTTATAAAGTTTAAACTAGCACATTTATAAACTTTACACTTAAGAATTTATAAAACTTTGAAGTATCACATTACAAACTTTGTACTACTAGTTCAAAACTTTACACTCAGAATTTATAAACTTTGAATTATGACATTACAAACTTTGTACTTTTATGTTCGAAACTTTGAACTATCAGATTATGAACTTTTGTTTGCTAGATCAAAAACTTTACATGCAGAAGTGGTAAACTTTGAACTATCACATTATAATAAACTTTCTATTGATAGGGTAAACACTTTGCACTCAGAATTTATCGCATTGTAAACTTCACCTTCGCTAGGTTGAAAACTTTACGCTCAGTAATTTATGAACTTTCAACTATGAGATTACAAACTTGTAATGCTATGCTAGATCAAACATGTAGGGAAAAAAAGGATATCTTAATTATTTGGATGTGATGATTGAATAATGCAAAGAATCATTCATTAATGTAAGCTAGAAGCCGAATGGTTTCCTTGTAATTCATAAATAGCAAACATCACTCATGCATGACCAAAAAAAAAAGTCATTTTTTATAAGGTTTTCGCAATACAAACACAAAAGGGCTCGTGAGTCCTATCCGATTGGAAATAAAATTGCTTACTAGGGGGCTTTTTTGAAAATAAAATTTCCACACAAAACAATGCCTAGTAGGGGGCATCCTTTATTTTCTCAAAATAAAAAGCCCCAAAACACAATGCTTAGTAGGGGGCATGCTCTTTTTTTAAACAATTAAAAAACACATCGCATACATCTGAGAACTATGGCTACGAGATGAAGACGACAAGTTATTTCTTGACCAGCCATGACATACAATGACTATGAAAGCACACATTGGAGTTGGTACCAGTGAGAGGTAGGGGATCCTAGAGCAGTGGTAAGCCACCTTTGCACAGACCATAGTCCTGCAGTACAACATAGCAGCATTAGAATAATAGAAGACAAATCTAAAGGCGTCCTATAGATATTACTAGTCAACAAAATTTCTAGTATATATTGACCTTCCATTAAATAGTACATCAAAAGTTCTAGGACAAATCATGTCAATTACTAATTCAGTAGTCAGTACAGTATACATATCTACCGCAATCAAAGCCCATTTAGTTGGAGCAGAATGAGGGAATGCAAGTTGGGATTGCTTGGCTGGTCATATGAGGTAATATGCACTCAGATGCTGTCCTTTGTCAAGTACACAAATTTCTTCTCTTCTAAATCAGTTGGTTAATATTATGCCTGGTTCAAATTGATATAAATTGGGTCCTGCAAATGTGTGGTTTGAGTTCAGGGCTGAATAGACAAACAGTATGTCAGTACTCAGATGTTCTAAGATAATAATATTGCAAATAATATGACAAGTGCAACTACTATGTTCTAAGATAATAATAATGTAATGTCAATACCCAGTTTATTTACATGGACAAATATAAGAAGCATGCTTGTCACTTATCCAATTAGTTGACAAAAATTTGCCGTGACATTTTCTTGAAATTACGTAGCATTACAAATATGACAAAAATTTGTCGTGACAAAATACTACTCAAATATGAGCATTAGAATGATTTCTGGAAGCCCAATTTCTACACACTTAGCAACCTGAATCCAAAATCGATACTAGTTTTCTTTTGGAATTCTAGGAAGAGCTAAGCATTTCTACTGGTTGTATCAAAAGCATTTGTTGATAACTTGATAATATTTGGTGACGGATACAGTTTTCATTTTTAGCCTAATTTGTTGAAGCATCTTCACTTACATGAAAACATTTGTTTAGTCGCATCACCATATCCATTTGAAGCAGAGGATGGAGCTAATCGTCTATCAAACAAAACCCTCAGTGGAATACATTGAGGGACAAAATCTCCAAACAGACAAACAGTACATATGATGACTACAAATTTTGCCCTACAAATTTGCATTACACAGTTATTCTTATCTAACAAAATAATAGGAAAATCTGGAAAAATATGGCTGCAGTTAAAAGTGTTTGCTTCTGAATTTTTAGCAGGATGTCATTTTCACTGTGAACCTCAAATCTATTAGCATGCAAAACGAACAACCAACTTGCCCAGGACCTCGTGGGTGCCTAATCAGGAATAAACCTCTCGGTCAGCATGCAAATGCAACGCATGCCCCCATGAAAAATGGAGAATTGTCTAAGTTTGCATCAGCCACACAATCTCATGCGTGCCCCTTCTAAGTTTGCATGCACCCAAGGCCATCCGCATCCATCCATCGATGAATATGCTTGTGCGACGGAAAGTGAATGATAGAAAAACAGGGCTCTAGAGGATTTGTCGGGACTCCTCGCTCTGCGGTCAGTCTGCATGAATCGACTACAACTCCGCCTCAAATCGAGAGCACACCGGGGCGGATCCGCCCAAATCGAGACCGACGGTGACGAATCCCCTACAAATCGAGACTTCGCCCGACGACAAATCCGCCCCAAAAAATCGAAAACCTGACGGGAAGCACGGGGTCAACCCTTACCTCTACGCCGATGGGGAGGGGGCACGGGGGCGACGGGGCCTCCGCCTCTAGGTAGACGAAAGGGGAAGGTATGCTCATCCTGCAATCAAGGATCGACGCCGCCGAGCGCAACGGCAGGATCCACCGACACCTTGATGGGGGCGGCTGGAGTTCCGGTGTCGATGGGGGCGTTTCCGGTGTTGATGACGCATCTGGATCCACCTCCGCTGGGAAGGGGCGGCTGGATCCGCCACCCAGAAATCGCCACCGGGCGGATCGACGAGGGTTCTCCGACGGCCTGTGCACGGAAGGGGGAAACCAAAGCAAGGAAGGAGTTTTTGAATTTTTTAATTCGGCTGAGAAGAGAAAAGGGAAGAAGAAACGGTACGGGAGGAAGCTAGAGAAGGAAAGCGCGTGTGCGCCAGCACTTGAAGTAGAGCGCCGCGTGCGCCAAATAAGGTTTGGGGTTGTCTGTCGGAGGTTGGCACACCATGCATCGGATTGGATCCAAAGAGGTCGGCACAGCATGCATCGGATTGGATCCAAACCAGATTGACCAAGCACTGTAGTTACCGCCATGCCTAGTGCTAGCGGTGAGATGAATTGGTGGCTAACAAGGCATCGCAAGAGTCATGACTGTCCACTGCCCATATGGCCAGACCCCCTATAATGTGTTGGTATAAACTATGATTTTAGAAAAAGAATTCAAACTACTTTCATAAGTACCCTAAGAAACTATGACAAAACAAAAACTCGAGCCCAAGGAATCATAAATAGGCACCGATGTTGCCTTCGAAGAGATCATGAAACCGAATCAAGAAAACACGATTTAGTTAACCATAATCAATTGCACGTTCCGTTTGCAACGTACGGGCATTTTTTAGTTTATATAAAAAGATGAGTGTATTAATTCACGTTCCTAAATCAGACCGAAGTCCTTCTCAAAAAAAAAAAAAAAAAAAAAATCAGACAGAAGTAGATTGGGCCATCAATGGGCTGCTGTTGGGCTGAATAAGAGAGAGAGAAATAGGCTCAACCGTCATCTTCTTCTATCTTTTTAGGGGCAGAAGCGCTCGAGGTTGTGCATATGCTTGTTTGTGAACGTTTCTATTTTGTGTCTTTTGAGAAAAAAAAATAACATCAATCTATCAGTCTAACCTTTTTGTTTCCATTACTATGTACTGCTGGAAAAAAAAAGGTCCTGCACACTCGCTCGGAGAAGAATCGTGTGGGTTGCATCCTCCTCCTATCAGATGGAAAAGACAAGCAAATCTTGAAGGAATGTCAGGCGAACATCGCACGGAAAAGCTTGGAGGAATCAGACACAGACATTGCACAGAGGCGGCAATTCCCTACCTATACCTTCGGCTTTGGCACCAATCATGATCCACGCACGTTGTACTACCTTGCCCGCGAAGGTTATGGGACTTACTGCTTCGCCAATGAGGGCTTGAGGAACATGGAGGATGCCATGGCACTGTGCATTGGTGGATTAACGTCCATAGTCTCGCAGGACGTGGAGATCACCATTGAGGCAGCACACCCGGAGGTCAAGATATCAGAAATCAAGAGCGGGCTCCATAAGGATGACTTCATCCGTGAGACCCGGTGTAGTAGGATCCAAATCAAGGATCTCTATGGCGACGAGGAGAAGAACTTCCTAGTGTGCGTGAACGTTCCCGAAGAAGAAGGTCACTCTGATTCTGTGGCAACAGAGACCAGTCTCTTGACTGTAAAGGCAAGGTACCGAAATCCCCTTACCAAGGATGACGCAACAGTACCAACGAGATGAAGAAGCCAGAACAGATGGTGATCAAGGTGGACGAAGCTAAAGTGTGCGTGGAGAGACCTCCGGTGGCGACGATGCCGGCGAGCCAAGACAGCTCCATGTCTCCAGAAGTGGAGACGGAGATTTACAGAGTGCAGGTCCTGGACCGTGTTCTGGACATCTGGAACGGCATCGCCGCTGCTAGTCATCAATGGACGTACGTCTTGGAGGCGGGAGTCAAGTGCTGGGGCGTTCGAGGTGTGGACAAGGACCGGGTGCTGGATGAACTCAGCAAGCTGCTCGGGGACGTCGATCCTACGGCAAATCCAAGCTCCAATCCTGACATGGCCGCCCTCCGAAGGAAACTCTACAACGACATCATCAAAATGAGGGATGGGATGGCCAAGGATGTAGCGGCAGGGCTACCATATATGCTGTCATGGCTGAGCTCGCACGGGTGGCAACGTGCAGGAACACGGGTCGTGGCAAGCGACAGCAGCTTCTTGACTGTGAGGATGCAGAACATGATTGCCTCGGTGGAGACTGCACTCGCCAAATAATTTTTTCTTTCTGCTGCACCCAAAGCCGTTCCCATGAACAAATGGCAAAGACGGGAAAGACCGTCTTTCAAGCATGGTCTTACTTGTGTTTGCTTGGTGAACAAGAGCGAGCTAGTATTCCTTTTTCTAAAATTTGTACTACTAATGAACAATTGTTACATTTGTATATCATCAATCGACAACCCTATATATGAACTCCCTCCGTCTTATTTTAACTTCACTTCTACGATTAAAAAAAAAAATCTCAAAATAAAAGGACTCCATCGCATGCACTACTCCACGCTGCGCGTAGGCATGACAAGCTGGCGGAGTGCTTCTCTACACATTTATCACCCACCGAGTGGATGGCAAATAAAAAAAAGAAAAAGGAAAAAAAAATCCCTACTTTTGTAGAGGCAATATTGTTATTTTACAACTCTGCTAGTTTGTCTGATCTCATCCTAGGTGTGAAGTTATTATAAGACGGAGGGAGTATTGTGTGGATACATGATGCCGTTGTATACATCAATCGACAACCCTATGTATTTTGTGGATATATGATGCAACTGTATATGGAAGGGGCCGGGGTTCAGGGGTTTTATGTGAGCTGTGTGAGAAATTCATTTTTTTAATGAAACAAAAGTCAGACACGCTTACTCATTCTGACCACCTGTTCACCTATTCCTCCACCTCTCAATCTTGCCCGCGGAATAGTGAATGGGGTGTTGAGGATGACTGACTGAGCGTTGAAAGAGTCGACACGGAAGGGATTATGAACAATAGTATGGGGATGGTGTTATTATTGGGGATTATTATGTGGGAGTGGGCAAGATGCGATGTTCTTGTGTCTTTGGGCTGAATTGAGTTACTACCCACCCCAACCTAATTTGGGTCCTAAAACCTAAGATCCACGAGGGCAAAAACATACCAACCCCGCACCCGCCCTTCTTGCCCGCGCCATTGCCATTCCAAAAACCTATGGGGAGTGGGAGTCAAACATTTGTACCTACAATCTATCTATCTATAATCTATAACTCCTATATAGGAGCTCCCCACTAGCAATCCTTAGGGAGTTCTCTGGCCTTTAATTGGTCCAAGGCAGTGGTAACTGAAAGGCTTGTGGTGAAGCCACGTCACCGCATTTTCTTTAGCTCCCTAATCCAGAATCATCAAATATCGGTCCTGGATTCCATCCGTTGATGTTTAAACTGTTCGCTCAAACTGACACCACTGTGATCAGTGAGTTCACGACATTTATTATCCACCAAGGACGAGTCTACTACCTTTATTATCCATTAAGGACAGAAAGACAAGCAGGTCATCACGTCTCCTCATGTAGCCATCCAAAACAATTCATCTCCTCACGTCTGCTCACCTTTTGCAACTGCCGGTGGGCACTAAGTGATAGATCATTACCTTTGCCCTTTATAAACCACCATTGACACAAGGGTAATCTGCTTCGCCAAATCTCTTATCATATCCAGTTCTTCTTCGCCATGGAAAGGCTTCCACATGCGCTGCTGCAACTGTAGTCCGCAACAATGACTGATTTAATAGTTTCTATGGTCTTCAAAATTCAGAGAGTGGTTCTCATGTCCCTGAGAAAATGGCGACGATTATCCAAGCCTGCACCTACCGAGTATTATCAACATTTTTCCCTTGGAATGATTCCTCACCTGTTTTGATCACATCAGTGCCATCTACCATGAAACTGACATCTTCCTCTGTCAAGGCCACCTCGCTGTCGCTCTTGAGGTGAGCTCATGAGCACCGCAGATATGCCTATTGCAATTGAAAAACATATATGTTGGTCAGGAGTTCCAATGAAAGATAAGGTCATATTGGGCTTTATTCATAAGTTCATGCCTTTTGTGGTTGCCTTCATAGTTTTGGTCACTTTTTTTCCTATAGAGCTGAGACATCAACAGTCATACAATGCAGGTACTTATTAGCTTCTCTGTACGTATGCATTCAAAATATGTCTGACTGCTGATGTCTCATGTCCTGATTCACATGTACTGATTGTTTTACCAATTTGATGGTAATTAATAAAGTTTTTCTTGCTGCCTACTTTCCTTTAGAAAATTCCAAAATAAATGGTTGCAAATTTGACACTGGTAAAGCAACAAAAAAATTGAGATTAGCCTGTAGGTCATTTTTTCCCCTTTCCCTACTTCAATTCTTCACAACAATCATACACATATACACATTTAGATCTTTATCTAAAAATACATAGATATCAAATCAAGTAGAACATTTTCCAGCTTCACATTAAAGAAGGTGCCCTTTCATTCACACGCCGCATTTTTTTAGGCTTGCACAGTGAAAGCATCGGTCAAAATAAGATCTCTTTTGGGTAATAAAAAGAGAAAATTGAAATTATTATTTCTAATGATACAAGAAGAGCTACAATGTGAGAAATTATGTATGTTAATTAAATTATGGCCGTGCGAAATTGTTATAATTTAGCAAGTTCTTTTCATGTGTAATATGGTAATGTCATGCGAAATATAAAAAAAGAATTCTTAATTCTTAATGATCCCAACATTCACATTCTTAAGTCTTCCCGCAGCAACGCGCGGGAGTTCACCTAGTTCATATAACGAGCGGCCACTGAAAATGTCTTTGCAAAAAAAAAAAAAAAAAAAAAAAAAAAAAAAACTAGTACTATCTTTGTAGTACTCCAGGCCTTATTCATTGGTAAATCGTTGACTTTATATCAAAATCACGGACCACTGCCATTATAAAATGTTAATTTAAAATCACCCATTAATACTTTTTTTTAATAAATTACTTAAACATGGAATTATCAAACATAATAATGCTAAGCAAACAAAGAAAAACTATACAATTATATCCATTGTGTTAGAAAATAAACAATGAAAAACATACAATTTAATATTAGTGTGTTTGAGGGGTGTTTAGGACTACTCTATAAACTCCGCTCCACAAACTTCTCCACAGAGCAGCTACACAACCCGGAGTTTTGGAGCGCCCCTCTAGGTCCTCTCACAACTCTACCCTTTTTTCCTCGGACAGAATGCGTCGAACTAAAACCGTTTCATTAAAAAAAATATAGAGTAGGGCTTAAAAACATAGAGTGGAGTAGTCCAGAACACCCCTTTGTGGTTGGAAAACATAAAGGGTGCGCAGAGGCGAGGTAATAACCAAACCTTTTGAAATCCAAAGGATATAATGTTTACACTTGGCGCTATATATGATGTTTCATCAGTGTTGATGGTACAAGTGGAAAGCAAGGAGGACGATGATATCGTGCAATGGGCCACGTGGTTGGGAAGAACACGACCTTGTTGCCGCCGCGACCTCCTCCTTCCCCTCCCCCTCCACTGCCATGGCCCTAGTCGCCCCCCGCCCCAATCTCACTAGGCCACCATCTCCTTCACCTCACCGTTGTCTCTCTCGTCCCAACCGTCGGGCCTACCTCTCTACCCTATATTATCATGATATTATCCCACAGGATTATCATGATATTATAAGGCCATACACATGATTATCATGATGTTTTCTCCTATATTTTCCCATTGGGTTTTTTTAAGGAGTTTTATCCTAATATATCAATGTACTAGAAGTATACCGCGCGTTGCCGCGGGATTCTCTTAATAATACTTTTTATATAGAATACTTTTTTTATACAGATATAAGAATTTGTCTGAAAGTTATTTTTAACTAATTAGATCTCGTAGAAAAACGCATAGAATATTTGATCGCATTATAAAGGAATAGGTGATGAAGCAAATATTGTATGTAGGTATATATAACTTGTATGTTAACAGATTAAAGATTTAAATCATTTTACATGATAAAGATGACATGTATTTTTTTGTAATTAATAAGGGATGACATGGACACAGTGGGTGATGATGTGTACACTTTGCATTAAAAGATAGAACATGTAGTCACTTAGTGGAGAATGATGTGGACACCTTGCATGTAGAGAGAACTCATATAGTGGGGTTTATCTTTATAAGAGTTATAGATAGATATCTAAGTTTTTTTTCCCACAGGGTTTTTCAAGATTAATAACTACGATGAACATTGAAGTTTCCAGAAGATAATTGATCAAGGGGAGTGTTGAGAATATTTTAATATTCCTAATGATCAATTATCTAGAGGATTAGCAATTGCTTAGGGCAGTTGCCAGGCTCTCTCTCACCCTTGTAAACTGCATAAAGAGGGGCTTGTATATATAACACCAATTCCTGTTCATCAATAAAGAACACAGTTCACTTTTACATTGTCTCTTCTACATTGTTACTGTTCCACACATACAATTCAACATCTGCTATGCTCCCCGAGCGTGTGCGTCGAAGATGGTTCCGGTTACTAATCCATTAAGACACGTCAGCTCAGCAGCTCGTTGCCAGGAGGTGATTAAAGTTTGCACGAATCTTGTTGCGGTGATGGACGGCTCTGAATGTTGTGGGTACCAGCCAACTGGGATATCAAATCCGCGTTTTCACGCAGACCGTGTACACTGTGAGGCAATACTACCAGGGTAGCAGCAGTAAGAGCAAGTATAATGGCAGGCGAGAAGCCGGCGAAAACCAATCCGGAGGTGAGAGAAAGCAGGAGCGGGCGGTTCGCCACACGCCAGCACAAGCGGGCGAAGAGAGCGCTCCCCCAATATCATTAGTCCACATCACAGCTTAGCATTAAATCTTGGTGGGGCCTATCGCTGCTGTGCATGACCCGGCGCTTCTCTCAGCCAGCCACCTGCGAAACCACTAAACTTGCTCTAACGGAGGCTCGTCAGCGGCGCCGGTTCCGAAGTGACGTTCTTTGCAGTGCGGCGTTTTGCTTGTATTCATCTCTGCATGCGTGCGGCACCGGCCGTGTTTGTGTTGGTGTAACGTGTAAGCCAGATGTACGGTGACGCGAGGTGGAGTGTGTTAATCACGGATCAATCACAAATACCAAATATCACAGTGGCAAACTGATGAACACAGGATGTGTACGCTGAACCCCAGCGTTCAGACTTCAGAGGGTAGTGCTCTTTACTCGATATATTAGCGCATACAGAATGTTTTTTTTTTTTTTTGACAAGCAGAATGTTGTTGAAGTTACAATGACAGAGCAAAGGTCACAAGGGACAGTACAATAGCATAACTAGCTAGCTCTAGCCCTTCGATACAAGTAGAAAACAAGATACAACCGTCGTAGCAGATACAACCGTCGTAGCTCATGACGCACGACGTTGCCCACATTCTCCCTGCACGGTCTCTGAATGAAGGGGTTTTGATGTTGGCCAAGTTGAAACTGAGAGAACCCAATATTCAGAGGCTGTTTGAATATAAAGATCATGCATTCATGCTGACTTAGGGAACCTCTGTGAAGAATATGTTTAATTAGCATCTGAGCTGAAGGCATAGGGCCAAACACTTGATGTAGGTGAAGGATTTTTGCTAACTGGAACATAGGATAATCACTCTCTTTGTCCATATTATTATTGGTATATGGGACAATGCTTTCTGGTCTTCAATCAGAGGGAGTTCCAATCTAATTGGTGGCCCCTTGTGCCCTGAAAGAGGCCAACACGTCTGAACTGACAGTTTTAGTGGACTGAGAAGCATATGGAAGCTGCTTCATTGCCTGCTGGACTAATTCATTTGCTTGAGCTTGTTGAAGTTCATCTGTCGGGATGTACGACATTGGGTTTACATCAAAATTCGCCATAGCATCGACAACAGTAGATTGCTGATCAGCCGCCGGCGAGCAGACGTGTTGCACTGTAGATTGGTTTGGGTTGGGGATTTCCGGAACAAACTGAGAAGGCGAAGGGTCAGCACCCTTTCCGAGGTGAGTGTATTGCTCTGTTATTGGGTTCTCTGCAATGGTCTTCAGCCGCCAGATCAATTTGGGTTTGGTCCGAGTCAAACACCAACGTGCTAGATGTCCATATTTGCAACATTCTTTACATCTAATTGGGCTCATGCAACCCTGAGCCAAGACCATGGCCAAGACAGTTTGAACATGTCAAATCTGAATTCATTTCCCTTCCAAAAATAGCTCCTAAGAAATCGTTGCAGACGTCAAACTTGCATGGCAATTTAGAATCACCCCTGAAGAACGAGTCACAGACCCAAAACTCAGAATGGCTGTACTATGACAGATTTGAGGTACTCGGACAATGAATTGACCAAAGGAAATGAAATTTGGATTATCTTTGCCTGGCAAATGGTCAGATGCTGCAGCTTTTCTTGGAATAAACATTGGAGATGAAGCAAAAGTCACTTTCTTAGGATTTGGCTTTGCGTTTTTGACGCTCAGTCATGAGTTGATTCCATTCTCTCTGTTGCTCCAATTCCCAAAGACGTTTTTCTCGTTCCCAGTTTGCCGAGCCATCACTCCAGAGATGAAAGTAGGCATCAAAATGATCACCAATAAAACGCCGGAGCGAGAAGACATGAAACCACTGATTTGTTTGCCACTGAGAACCGAAAGTGTCGTTCACTCTGAAATTCAACATGAAAGCCAGCAGGTGCGCCAGCAAGCCAAGAAGATAGAGCAAATGCCACTGATTCTTCAGTTAAACGAAAGGTGTAACAGCGAAAAGTGACCAACAGAAAGAAAGAACCCGTGGGCTTGGCCGGAGTATGATGAACTGAAGAACCAAAGAGTTGCAAGATCTCTTTTCTAAACTTTTTGCCATGAGAAAAGTCCAACTTTTTCACCAAATCATTAGGCAGATTCATCAGGATCGGGGGTAAGCAAGAGGAGGAACCTGGACTTGCGTAGATTGTTGAGGGAGGGGAGATTTCCGTCTCTTGAACTGGCGCTTGACAGAGTTGCCAGCTGCTTTGGCAATACGTCGAACAGGTCCCGTGTAGACTCCCGCAGTGGGGAGTCGTTGAGGTGGAAGGCACACTCACTTCACCAAGGAGCAGAGCAAAGTAGCACATGGCGGTCTGGGAAGACAGCGGCAGTCCCGACCAGCTTCTTGGCGCGACCGGCACCAGTGGACTGGCGGAGAGTGGCCACGCCACGTATGGCCGTGGGGCGGCGAGGTTGCTGGCGTGCCGCTCGGCGAGACCGCGATGGCACGACCGCGGAACCACGAGAGGCGCGTGGTGGTGGGCGCCTACCGGCGGGGAGAGGCCGCGCACAGAATTGATAGGATTTTTTTAAGGAGAGGATTAATGTAACGCATAGCATTTTTATAAAAAAAGAGAATTTTTATCGTGCTCGGAAGGAACCACTGGTTCCTCTAGCCGGCTCCTTTCCCTTAACTAGTAGAAATGCACATGCGACACGCATGTGCTTGTAAAAGTATTTTCTCATATAGACAATTTATACAATGTCAACTTTGCAAACTGAACCTAATTAATTAAATACAATGAACAAAGTGACAATATTCTTTACATATATACACTTATATATGGCAATTACGACATAGTTGGTCGTAAATTCTATTTCAGTGATCACGTTTAGGATATTACATTGTTGTTACCGTTTATGATACAATGATAAAAAGTATATGATTCAGTCGTGACACACAGCACAACATGGTGAGATCGAGTATCCATTGCTCAAATAAAATAGCAAATTTATAGAAAGGGAAATCTTGGGAAATCTTAGCAGGAAACAATGCGCAAGGACAAACTGACAGTTGGTACTATATCTTTGTTGCTCCCACTAAAGAACATTTTCAACCTCTTAAATGTGATCAATCAAACCATGTGCGTTGAAGAACATATTCAACCTCTACATTCTCTGCCAAAAAAAATATAAAAAAATGTGATGAGGTTTTCCTGTTTTTTTTTTCCCTGACCGAGGATCTTCCCCATTCCTATTGCAATAATGAAATTAAGGTTCAGAGACAGCGAGAAGATATTTTTCCTGAAATTTCATAAAAGATTTATCTTATTGAATTACTATTGCCAATGATAAAATGGACAAAATAAATACAGAATGGTAAATTGGGCCCTATCTTTCATTACCTAGTACTTATTCAGATGACAAATATGCAGAAATTTTTCATTTGTTTTAAACTAACCTGAAACATAAATAATGGCACAAACAGATACCTGCTTCAGCATCAGCATGGCTGAACAAGGCCATGCTTCTTTTTTTATTTAGGGCGTCCACCATTTCACTAAGCTTTCTTTTCTTCTCATCAATTCCATCAGCATAGCCCACCTGGAATAAATGATATATAAACAATGGTTGTTTCACTAAAGCCACATAGATAAATAATGCTTGCAACATAACAAAAACAAAGCACACAGGTCAAATGTTTAGACACATATTAGGATGGCAATATGCTCCTACAGTCTTAGGAACTGCAGCACTTAATTTCTTTCTGGCTTATTTGCAACATGCAATCTTCGTATGTACATTGTTCAACTACATTTTTTCATTGCTATTAGCAGCTAGTAGTGGCAAGGTCCGGTAGCAAATACGCTGGGATACTGGCCATCAAAAAGGAACTGACAGCAAAGTGGTAATGAAGAATTCAGACCACCCTCACCTCCACCAGGTTAAAAGGAAGTAATTTAAACCACCAAAAAGATTAAGCAATGATTGTTTTTGGAACTTCACGGAGGCAAAGGTTAAAAAGAAGTAGTAGCTTGTGCCCTTCCCCTCTCTTGTGCCATCGCAGATCTCCATCTCTGGTGGACTCGGTCTCTCCTCTTGTGGCAGCAGTGATGCGAACAAACCCCTCAAATCAAATCAAAAGAAGAAATAACCCACCCAATCCAAGCAGATGGACACAACAAAATATAAATTCATAATCGATGTCTGTGTGCAACTAAATATTACTCTGCACAAATCAGATGAGACAGAGGAGTTGGATAGCATCTGACTGTAGAAAAAAAATAGCATGACCAATCAGATCAGATGCAGTCATCACGTATACTCTGTTGATCCAGTTGCATATACGAACAGAAATCAGATTCTTCACCTGGTCACCTGTTCACTCATCGATGACAGACAGAGGCCTGCATGGATCGATGGGAATTATGGGAGATCTCTAAACTGCACACGCATGTACTACCTGGATTACATGCACCAACGAACTGGCAATGAAGGGAGCGCCACATCAGGATCTTCAGAGGGCGTGGACTGGAGGAGGTACCGGCATGGGGCGTCGCCGGATCGAGTGGGAAGCGGGGGTACGGTGGACTGATCCGCAAGTTGCCGCTGCCGTGGGGGAACGGGCCAGGCGCCGCTGTTGCTGTGACCCTCGAATCCGCGAGGAAAGCAACCGCTCGATAAGAGAGTCCGAAAAACAACGTAACGGAGGCGGCTGGTGAGGGAGTTTCTGCAGCGGGAGGGAGGGAGGGAGTTTCTGCAGCGGTGGGAGGGAATGAAGAGGAGGCGACGGGCGCCGGTGGACTATCACGGCCTTTCGGGATTTTGCACGACGTTTGGGAGGTTCGATTAGATACGCGCGCGGCTACTTCACGGGTTGAGCGAAACACCCTGTAACCTAAGGTTCGTCATGCCTAGATAACCATCGGATGCGATCGTTAGCCTAATCGGACGGATGAGATTGAGACATGTGCCACCCAAATCCTTCGCTCTTTTATAGTATAGATAGATAGATTTATAGTATAGATAGATAGATATTATTATTAAGGGCAGTTTAGTATTTCTCACGTCTCAGCTCTAACAGATTCTAGTGCCGGCCGGCAGCCGGAGCGTAGGGGATGGCTGGTACGACGGAGATGCATGCATGGACGCTGGTGTGTGGTCGTGGGGATAGACAATGATGTGAAATCCGCGCAGCAGGTAGGTGCCCGTCGTTCGTGTGCTTCGTCAGATCCTCCGATCTCTGTTGAGGTCGCTTCCCGTCGTGCGTAGTCGTGCGAGTCTGACGGCCATGCACGCGGCGGAGGAGCGCTCGCCCGCGGCCGGCGGAGCCTCGTCGTGCCCGCGAGGCTGGGTAGGTCTGCTCCCCGCAGTTCTCACATCCACGGCAGGCGGAGCGCGCGGCGTCACGCTCGTGCTTGTGGCAGGGGAGCTACCGTGACACCACGACGCTCGCACCCCGCGCCTGCATGGCGACGGATGCGTTAGCGCAGCTGGAAGCAAAATGAGGGGCGGCGCGGGTGGCGGCGTCCGCGACCCTCGCGGTGACGAGCTGAGCGGCTGCCCGGCGGGGAGAATAATGATTTGGGAGATGTGAGGAGAGGTTGCTTGGGGGAGGGGAAGAACTCGGAGGAAGGAGGAGATAGCTAGGAATGATGTAAGATTAACGAATTCAAATGTTTACAATCAATTTCATCCCCTCTCTCATTCTTCCTTACTGCTACTTATACTCTCTCACACCACCCAGGTTGGGCCAGCGACACTTGGGTTGGGCCGACGCGCTCGGGCGGGCCTTGAAACAGCAGCCGGCTTGGGCGAGCCAGGGTCGAGCCCGAGTCGTTGCTGCCTCGCCCTTGCTCCACTGTTGGGTTGCTGACATCCCCTGGTCTTCAGAACCGGCGTGTCCCCACGCTGGTGCTCGCGGGAACTGTTGGCGCAGCGCCACCAGCGGCTCCCAGGTAGCCAAGTCCGGAGGGAGTTGGACCAGAGAATGAGGCCTTGCTCAACTGGATTGTCGCCGGAAGTCCATCGGCGTTGCAGTACCTTGAGTGGAACCTGAAACCGAGACAATGCAGAGGGTAATTGTGCAGAAACCTGATCAGACCCGGCGAGAGTCGGAGCTGCGAAACATGGAAGACTGGGTGCACTGCGACCCTCGGGAAGTGCCAGCTTGTAAGCAATCGAGCCAATCTTGGACAACACTCGATAAGGGCCAAAGAATCGAAAGCACAGTTTGTTCTTGGAACGGCGAGCTACCGAGGACTGCACATACGGCTGGAGCTTGAGATATACCAGGGAACCCAATCGGAAACGAACGCCGTATCGCCTTTATCGCCTTGACGCTTCATACGAAGTCTTAGCACGGATAAGATGTTGCTTGACAACTTCCTCGCATCAGCTCACGGTCCCGCCATCCAAGTCTGCAGATCGGGGACGGGAGCAAGGCAATCCACATCGATTCCCAAGTGGCGAGGAGGATACCCATAGAGCACCTCAAACGGGGTACGACCCAATGACGAATGCTCTGTAGTGTTATACCAATACTCGGCCAATGTCAACCATGTACTCCACTTAGCAGGGCAGGCATGAGTGAAACAGCGCAGGAACGTTTCCTGACACTGGTTGACGCGCTCTGTTTGGCCGTCTGTCTGCGGATGGTAAGCAGAGCTGAGAAGCAGAGACGTACCGGCCATTTTGAACAAGAACTGCGCCGTAAGTTGCCGGGTGAAGATCTTATCACGATCGGAGACGATCACGGTGGGCATGCCATGGAGACGGTAAATGTGGTCCAAGAACGCCTTAGCAACGATGACGCGCCGTAAAAGGATGACGGAGCGGCACAAAGTGGGCATACTTGGAGAAAGTATCCACGACCACCAAGATAGCATTAGCTGATCCGGACACTGACAAGCCCTCTACGAAATCCATAGTAATAGTCTGCCAAGCACCCCCAGGCACCGGTAGTGGCTGCAAGAGACCAGGGTATTCGCTGGCGGTCGGGCTTGGCCTGCAGACAAACCGAACAGCCCTGAACGAAAGCCCAGACAGACTTCTTCATACCTGGCCAGTAAAACAAGCGGCGGAGACGCTGATAGGTAACAGGGGCGCCGGAATGGCCGCCGGTTGGTTCAGAATGGAAAACCTGCAGCACACGCTGTTGCAACGCCACATTAGTTCCCAGCCAAACACGGCCCTTGTGCCTGATGACGCCCTTAGTCAAGGCAAAAGGCGGCAAGTCGCCAGCAGCCACTGACAAGCGAGTAAGCAATTCCCGACTCGAGTCGACCGATAGAATGCCACCACCTCGTCCAACCACTGGTGCTTGATAGATGACATTGCGAGCATGGTTTCAGGATGGGCACGACGGGACAGAGCATCTGCTGCCGCGTTTTCGGAACCTTTGCGATAGACTATCTTGTACCGCAAGCCCAAAGAAACGAGTGAACACTTTTGTTGCCAGCGGTATGCAACCGCTCGCTCGTTCAGTGGGTCAAGCTCGTGATCGGTGTGAATGAAGAATTCGGCCCTGAAGAAGGTAGTGACGCCATCGGTCTATCGCCATAAGAATGGCCAGATACTCCTTCTCGTAAACAGTCAGTCCTTGGTTCTTGAGGCTGAGAGGACGGCTGATAAATGCAAGGGGATGTCCCTGTTGATGAAGTACGGCACCAATTCCAGTACCCGAAGCGTCTGTCTCGATATGGAATGGCAGATTGAAGTCGGGCAGCGCTAAGACGGAGCTTCGCACGTGGCGTGCTTCAAGAGATTGAAGGCCACTTCATGGGAGGGTGTCCAGACAAACACTTGGTCCTTTTTGAGTAGCTCAGTGAGGGGTTTCGCAATGATGCCGAAGTTCTTCACAAATTTCGGTAATAGCCGGCGAGGCCCAAAAATCCCCCGAGCTCGCGGGGGCAGTACTAGGCGGGGCCACTCAACAACAAACTTGGACCTTGGCGGGATCAGTGGAAAGACCAGCCGCGCTAACAACATGCCCCAAATATGAAATTGTCTGAAGACCAAAACGACACTTGGAAAGCTTCAGCTTCCATTGATCAGCCCGCAACCACTCAAACACTTGGGCTAAATTTCGCACATGTGTTTCCAAAGATGAACTATAGACCAGTATGTCATCGAAAAACACAATGACAAACCTCCGAAGCCCAGGTGCCAAAGTAAGGTTCATTGCGCCCTGAAATGTGCCAGGAGCTCCGGTCAGTCCAAATGCCATGACGTTAAACTCATACTGTCCGACGTGAGTCTGGAAGGCCGTTTTGTGTTCTTCTCCCGAGCGAGCAGATCGATGAAATCCAAAGACGGAGATCCAAGGTGGAGAACCAACTAGCACCGGCTAACTCATCCATAAGCTGATCAAAAACTGGCACAGGGTACTTGGATTTCTTGGTAATAGCATTGAGATGGCGGAAATCCACACAGAATCGGTAGGTGTTGTCCTTCTTCTTTACCAGCGTAACCGGTGACGAAAAGGAGCCGGTAATCGGGTCGAATCAAACCTTGAGAGAGCATGTCCTCAACTTGAGCCTCGATTTCATCCTTCACCGAGGGGATATCAGTATGGTCGGACGAAAACTGGTTGTGCCCCGTCGATGAGAGGAATTTCATGGTCGAACGCCCGAGAGGGAGGCAAACCAGCTGGTGGTCTGAAACAAATCCCGATAGGAGTCAATGAGACTCTGAATAGCCTCAGGCACCCTCGACGCACAACAGGATCCTCTTCGACAGAATAGACTTGCAACAATAGTGAAGAAGGGAGTTCAGATACGACACCCTCCAACCTGATGAACTGACCATGGTAAGGAATAACCAGCTGCTTCTGAACCCAGTCAACCATCATCGGGTTATGGCGCTCAAGCCAGTCCATCCCAAGTACTGCGTCAAAACGGCCCAGTGGAAGAACTCGCATATCAGAGCAGAATGAGAAACCTCCAACTGACCATGGAACTTGCTGTAACACGGAGTCACAATGAAGCAATTTGCCACGGCCACCCGAACCGAAATGGGGGCATGTATAGAATTGACATTATGCAGGCGGGATGCCACCAGAGTACTGACAAAGGAGGAGGAGCTGCCACTATCAACAAGCATAGACACGTGAATTCCCTCGAATGTAACCCCGAAGAGAGATGGTACGAGGAGCTGGAGCACCAGAAACTGCAGACTTAGAGATAGCCAACATCACCTGTTCCTGGTGGGCTTCTGAATCAGAGCTTGCCAATGAATCATCCGAAGAAAATGTCTCCCAGATTGCATCAACAGCGTGCAAAACTTCCGGGGCGCACCGATGGTCCCGAGTCCACTTGGCATTACATTTGAAGCATAATCCAAGAGCTCGGCGGTAAGACTTCAGAGCCCGGAGAGCAGCGTCGGGAGATCGAGAGCTTGTGGAAGAAGCAGCCGCAGACGCAGCCGGAGTCGGGGCATGCATCCGTCAAGACGCCCGGCGTGAGTCGGTGGCGTCGTAAGTGGTGGCGCCGGCAAGAAGGGGGGTCACGGCACCGAGACGCCCTTTGAGGAGGTAGCATGCCAATCACCGTAACGAGATCCGCGTCGCCGCGGCACCAACACCCGCTTCCTCCCCCGAATAGGGCAATGGAACAAGCAAAGATCGAGGTCTTGCGGAACCATAACCAACACAATTGCTCGAATCTCAGGACGAAGCCCATCAATGAAGCGCATAGTATAGAACATTGGGTCAGGGGATTGGGTGTAGGCATTGAGGTGGTCAACTAATTCACGTAACCGATATGTACTCAGCCACAGGTAGAGGTTTGGCGAACATGGAATAGTTGCCGCATCAATAATTCCTTCCGATTGCGGTCAAAGCGATCGTGAAGCATTTTGCGTAAGGTGGTCCAGTTTAGGGAAGAAATTTGGGGAGATATGGACTGAAACCACAATGCAGCCGGACCATCCATATGCATCTCAGCGACTGATAGCCACAAGTGGTCAGGAACTGTGTACATGGCGAAATACTTCTCGCTGCGAGAACGCCACATACGAGGATTGTCCCCAAAGTGAATCTAGGAAAATCTAGCTTAGGAAGGCGGCCCACCATGGCTGTGAGGGGCAGGAGCGTAGGTTTGAGGGTAATGCTCTTGGTGTGATAGTGAAAACGGGGGTGTGGACATGAACTGGTTGGTGGAAGGTGGGGCCGTGGACGGATTGGGGTTGTGTAAACGAACCGGTTAGGAATTGGGGGAGGAATTGGTGGTGGTGGGCGAGGGTAAACAGCTCGAGGAGGGGGAACAAACGGAGCGGGGGATAGGGACTCTGGGGTGGTGGATCAGGAGGCTTACCGCATCTTGGGGATGTGAACCGTGGTCGCGGACCGACCCGCGGGCCACTATCCCGTGTAATCGAGCCGGACGCTAGCCCGTAGGGGCCCGTCGGGCGATACCCGGGCAGCGCGCGGATGCCGACGACGGGAGCCGATGATGCCGAAAGTGTGTGCGGCATTTTGTCGAACACCGCCCGCTCCCACCCGGCCAAGCTTCTTCACCTTCAACTTGAGGTCGCCGAGCTCGCCCTCGGCCTCCGGCCGCCGGACGCCGATGTCGCCGATGGTGGCTTGAGAGTTTTTCACCCGATCGCCCCGCACCGAACGGATTCGCTCGAGTGCATGGACTCCAACTCGGTGACGCGGGTGCTCGAGGCCGGGTCGGCGGCGACGGGCGTTGCTCGAGGGCGGTGAGGCGCTGGTCGACGGCGCCGCCCGCCGGGTCGCCGCGGTGGCGATCTCCTCAGAGCGGCGCCGAGGTCGACGAATCCGTTGCGCATCTCTCGTTTCGCCTCGCGGATCTCGTTGAGGACGAGCCGCAGCGTGGGATCCATGGCGCCCAGGATTTGGCGGAGCGGGTGAAGTGGTGGTGGGGCCGAGGAGGTTCCGTAATCGTCGGCTAAGCGATACCAATTGTGAGGAGAGGTTGCTTGGGGAGGGGAAGAACTCGGAGGAAGGAGGAGATAGCTAGGAATGATGTAAGATTAACGAATTCAAATGTTTACAATCAATTTCATCCCCTCTCTCATTCTTCCCACTGCTACTTATACTCTCTCACACCACCCAGGTTGGGCCAGCGACACTTGGGTTGGGCCGACGCGCCGGACGGGCCTTGAAAAACAGCAGCCGGCTTGGGCGAGCCGGGGTCGAGCCCGGAGCCGTTGTCGCCCTCGCCTTGCTCCTTTGTTGGGTTGTCGGACGGGAGATTAGAAGCCGCTTTTTTTTCCTCGAAGAAGCAACTTGATTTTGATGAGAAGCTGATTCATAGAGGCCCTCGAAGTACTATAACACCCTTTAAAAATAGTTCGAGGCCCACGGTTCCTATCCACAACTTAGTTCCTCTCATCTGATTTCTCTGGTTTTTAGACCGTTGGATCAAAAGAAACGAATGGTTCACATTATTTTCAAGCGTGGTAAAATATCTTAAAAAAAAACATGTAACACATATATATAGCAGACTATATAGCTCACTCACGTAGGTCTCTTTCACTTGGGCTTAACCCATTCTTTTTTTGACGAATCTGTAGGGGTTTGCACCTCTACTATACAGAATTTGGCTTAACCAATTCGGGCCATCCGACATGGATGTCGGCCTTCCATGTCCCGAAAACCTATGAAGCGATAGGTTGCGCCGAGCGCAGAGCGTGTGCCCCCACAACGTACCATGACCATGAGTGCGGCCGCCGTCACTTTGGAGCTACACCGACGGAGGCGAGCACGCCTGGCGTTAGGGTTCTAGGTTTTTGGGGCTCCATCTTGGCGGGCCTACAAATTAAGGAGGTTAGGGTAGATAGGTAGGCCCCAGCGACGGAGCCAGCTTCGGGCAGGCGGGCTCTAGCCCCCCTAAAAATAGGAAATCAAGGTTAATTACTGTAGCAAAAACAAAAATCCACCATTAAATCTTCATGCAGATGAACATCTCGCATGGTTTCAAACCCTAAAAATAGTTTTGGGTTCGTCTTTGGTAGGCCCGACGGTGGGGGTAGGAGAGATAGCGGTGAGGTGGAGGAGGAGGTCATTGATATTTCTTACACGATCCCAATTAGGAAAGCGAAAAAGAAATATATATGGGAAATCTATCTAATCATGTTAGCTTGGATATGGTATTAACCTCATGATCCAACAAAGCAGAGTTAGGCGGTGTTAGTAGTGGGATATAAACTTAGCATCATTATCCATAGTGGAGTTAATCTCACCAGGATATGTACTCAAGGTATACCACTCATTTCTAGGCATTACCTATACACTAGTCTGTCACCCTAGCAATAACGCTCAAAGAAATGCGGGGCATGGTATTCTTGATTGGCCTTGATAAAAGAACGAACATGATATACGCAAGCGCCACGAGATAGAAATACCAATTGTAGCACTTCACGGGAGTAATCCAGGTATCGTATTTATATTTTACCACAGGGAAGGGATTATATGGAAAGTAGAGAGAAAAGGTTGTCTAATGATTTATATTGTGATTTATTTATGAGATCCACCTTACAAGTAGTGTAATGCAGAGTAGCCATATGCATCTAACATAACTCAACAGGATAAGTCACAGGATAAAGATAATTATATAAATGATAAATACCCAAGTCTAAGATCATCATAAGCCACTAATATCATACGAGCTATTAACATGTTATAGAAAGAATAGAATGAATATTCCTAAGATACTCCTAATCATATATATCAATGAATACTACAATTAGTGCAATACATCTAGCTATCATGGCAAGGTTGGATTACTTCTACACATGGCAAGCATTACCAATAACAACCAAGGACGAAACTTGATCATTACCGTAATCAACTCGACTAGTCCTACATTCGGAGGGTGGATTCCAAAGGACTCAACAGGACTGTCACTCCCGCGATCTACCACACGGCCCGGAATGTAGGGTGCAATTGCAGATAAACGTTGTATAAACACCACGTTTACACATTGCTTATCACCCACATAGTGATCATCTATATGGATGCTATACAATTCCATGCATAAAATATAAAGCAATCTTACTAAACTAAATATATAATCATAGCAAGCATAAACACATATCAATAAGAATATAATAATTATAAAGATCAAAGCCATAACAATTGTATTCTAAATATAAGAGTACTTACAGATCGAATACAAGAGAGAAGTCTCAAGAACGATGATCCTTGCTACTTCTTGACTATCAGGAACTCAAGATGAACTTGATCTTCAACTAGAACTAGCTAGATAGCTAACTACTTCTAGTATGAACTAGGGCTTAGGTCTAGACTTGGCTGAACTTGATGGGTATGAGTTGATGAATGAGTATGATAATGATCTTCTTCTCAGCCCTGGGGTCAGCTAGTCTTCTTATATAGCACTTGGCGATGAACGTCAACCCTTGGATCAAACCGACCTTGGCAACGGTGTAGATACAACCTCAATGTCGGTAGTAAACCCGACCTAGAAAGGAGAGACCGAGCGGGGGTGACCCCACCTGGCGGCCGGCCTATGTGGCACTGGCGGCCGCCAGGGTGGAGTGCCACCTTGGCATCCCGTCTTTTCTGGTGTCCTCTGGTATCTTCTAGAATGTTTTAGTTCACTTTTCGGGTTGAGTTACTTCACGGTTAAGTCTTGTCTTCATATGTCTTGTATATTCCGAAACTTTCTCCAATCTTCTCTCGCAATTATCTATCAAGTCCCTAGAAAGTCACGTAATACCAAAACTCGTGGAATTATGTTAGTTAAACCCCTAGACTTATGTTTGTCTTTGACTTGAGCCCTTATTTCATATTATTTAACTTGTAATTTTATGCTATAACAGGTGTCAACAAGCTCCCCCAAGCTTACCTCTTGCTAGTCTCTTAGCAAGACACATGATAATATATTAAACTATTTACTTGGATCAGGAGTTGCTGCAACGCTATCACACCTTTAAAGTACACATGCTTTCAAACAAAATTTCTCTCTAGATAAAGATAAACTTTTCAAAACTTTAACTTACCCATATTACCTCTTACCTTTTGGGGCTTATATCTTTTTCTTCAATCTTGGGTAATTGAAAGATAGAACAGTCAAGTCGAACACTATATCTCAAACTCTTTTGTTGAACTATCCTTCTGGAGTTTTTGTTGGTTTTCAAATAAAACTCAAAGTTCCTCGGTATGACTTTCTCTCTAATCTCTCATTCGTGGTATTTGTGGATCCTCTCTAAGGCAATAAGGTAGTGTTGCCTTTCTCTCATAGTATGTAGTATTTTTGGCTAAAGGCAGTAGCACACTATGCCTTCTTCTCTCTCACCCTATATCTAAGGCTTATATGTGGAGTTCATAGGTGGGAAAAGATTAAATCTACTTACTAAGCATATATTGTAAATTCAAGCAATGGATCCAAAGTTACAAGTCACACTGATCAAGTGGTGCATGTGTATGGTGGATAGAATATAGATGGTAGAGAATGTAATAAAGTATGTAATGAAGTGAATAGAATAGATGATGGGAAATCTTACTTTTTTGCTCCTTGAGGAATCTTCTCTCTTTTGAATTTGGAAACTTTATAGAGAACACGGGTTGTATCTTTTTCTTTCTTTATTTTTTTCTTTTAGAGAGGTGGGCTCTGCTCGCCCTAGACTTTTGTCTTTTATTTTCTCTCTTTAAAGATGTGGGTTCTACTCACCCTCGAACACTTGTCCATTTTTCATCTTTATTTATTTTCTTAGGGAGGTAGGCTCTACTCGTCCGTAGGACACTTGTCCATTTTTCATCTCCCTTTCTCTTTTTTTTTTTTTTTTTTTAAATATACAACCCAGATCTCTTTTGCAATAACTTTTTGAGAGGTAAAATATAATGGAGCTTTTTTTGTAAGATATTGGCTAGCAATGAATGAGTGGATGGGTATAGGAAATATTTTTGGTTGCTCTCTCCTAGGATAGGAGTAGAACATTTTTGCTGGCTAGAGTGAAATGATAGTGGTATATATATAGTGAGTGTATATGTGGTGGATGCGTACTTCCAGGATGGAAATAGCATATGTGTATAGAGTCAAGTGGAGTGGAATGAAGTGGAGTGTACATGATCAGCATGACAAGCTTCTAAGGGTCGACAAAGATTGAACAAACTCAATGCAAAGCAAGCGACCTATATATATAAATATCAAAGGTTTTTCTAATCTAAATAGCATGTATATATGGGCTGTGGTAGGAGGTTCACACTCTTGTCACACAAGAACTTATCATGTGCATTTTTAATTTTCAAAATATAAATCTCCAGAAATCTAGTGTCACTAGGAGTAAGATCAAATAGCATTTCGAGACTATCATATATCATATCCGGTCAATTAGCTAGACTTTAGAGCAAGCATTTGCAACCCATAGTTTCAGGTTTTTAGAGTAAATATCAAATTAAAGTAATTTTGTAAATGGAGCTCAAGAGAAATTAAGCTTGAAAGCTAGGTACTAGAAAAGTATAACAACGGAGCAACTATTCATCATCTCCATGTTGGCAGATTTTAAGGTTCCTTTTAGTTGAGCAAAGTAAACTTTAGTGTGCACTCTCTCTTGATTCTTTTATTCACACTCTAACAAAAGACTCTTTAAACTATTAGACTTTATAAAACTAGACTCTAAACAAACTTTCTAGCAAATAAAATATTTAACTAATAATATAATATAGATAATAAGATAGTAAGATACTTATCTCGGATAGCGGGGGTTGCACTCCCCAAGCTAGATTGGAGTGTAATCTTCGATGATGTAGAAGTTGAGGTAGTTGACATCGGGGATGGCGCCTAACATATCTCTTCTCCTCTTGAAATCTGCTAATCTTAAATAGACAACAAAGCTAGTGGAACTTGGTTAAGCATTAGGGGTTAGCCACATTGCTTTAGTTTGCACTGGGAAATATTTTTTGGATTTTTATTACTTTTCAAATTTTTATTTTATTTTTATATGCAAGATAAGATAAAATACTGATGCATCTTTATTTTTATTTTTTATGCCACCACAAACAAATAGCCTAGAGGTGTTTAGCCTCGGGGATACTAGCATGGGGCTTAAAAGTTTTCACAAAAAAAAATATTTTTGTTGTTTTCAAATGCATATATAAGATACTAAAAAGATAAACATGATAGAGAAAGAATAAATATGCAGTGGGGATTTTATTGATAACTTACCGACTTACCTTTTTGAGGATTAGGTGTTTAAAGTCCCCGAACAGGACTTCAAGTTACGCTCTTTACTCCCATGGTATATCGGTTGTCAATCGGTGGCACCGATGATTCTATGGTCTCTTACGATGATGTTCTGGGAGATGTCTTCTTCTTCCTCCATCTTTTGGATGATGTACTCTTCTCTCGAGTAGTTGATTACATTTTTCTCCGTAGATGTATTAGGTGTAATAGGATTGGTTTTACGCACATACCTTTTCATCTTCTAAATTCTTGATCCATCGTCTATTATGGCGGCGAGTGACCTGTTCTTCCCCAGGATTTGTATATTCGTTATAACTATTAAAGTAAACACGCACCTTCTCTTTAGGGAAGTGAAAATGTATCTCTCCTGTATGGATGTAGATGATTGCACGAGTAGTGTTGAGGAATGGTCTCCCAAGCACTAGTGGAGGGTCTTCTTCCTTCCCCATGTCCATGACTATAAAGTCGGTGAGAACATAGTGGTCCATAATCTTGACCGGTACGTCTTTAGCAATTCCTTGAGGGAACTCTGTAAGATTGGTGCACGCCATCTGCGGTTTGCACATATGTTGGTTGCAATGGCAATTTCCCAAATAATAATTCATATGTAACCTTTGCCATTAGATTAATTCCAGATCCCGTATCGCAATATGTATTATAAAAATTCCACTGATTAATACAGCAATGAATAGTAGGGGTACCTGGATCATCTTGTTGACGAAGCATCGGAGACCGCAATAAATGGTCATTATAAGATGTTGTTTTATTTACTACCATTACCTTTGTAGGTCGTGGTCGTCTTGTTCTGATTTGATTCTGATTCCTCCTTACATTTCTTGTTATAGACTTCCACCTTTGGTTCTAAAACATAATGATTGGTATTCTGGGAATAAGTAAGAGAGGTGTGTACCTTGTTCTTGAAAGTGAATTTCTCCCTCTTCCCTTTGATGTTGAAAACAATCTTCGCACTGTCTGCGTAGATAACAGCTTTTAGTGAGCATAAGAATGGTCTTCCGAGTATGATTGTTGCTCTTTTTTTATTTCTTCGGTGTCTACAAGCAACCGCGAAGTCTGCTGGCACGTAAGAGCCTCTGATTCCCACACACACGTCTTCAAGGATCCCTCAGGATAATGAGAATAATTGATCTCGCAAAGCCGCAAGCACATATTCGTTTTTCAAAGTGGTTCACTATAAATCTTTTCATAAATTACCTTTGATAGTATGTTCACGCTTGAGCCAAAGTCACAGAGAGCATTGTCGAATGTGTGTTGTCCAATCTTGATTGTAATGGCTGGCCTCCCTGGATCTTCCTTCTTAGGTGACATCGAGTCATCCAACCAATAGCTTCCACGAGGTCTCTCTATAGTAACGACACGCATTATAAATATTGACAAGGTTTTGCGGTTTCTAAATCTTCCGGCTGCCCCGGGAATCTTTCCTGGTGTGGTTAGTGGAACAGATGGCGAGAAATGCGAGATTCTATCATCTTATTAAAACTGGCTTTGATTCTTTATAGCTGAAGAAAAGCTTTCTAAACGAGTATTAATAAGTTCAAGAGCTTTATCATTAGTTGCTATTTTTCTTGACAGATTCTCCATGGTTTTACCTTGGTTAACAACAAGATCTCTCAAAGAAGGTTGATAAGTATTAAAATTGTTACCCGGATTGTTACCTTGGTAGTTGCTTTGATAGTTGGGCCTCTGTTGGTTCCAACATTGATTCATTGAGGGACGGAAATTATTGTTGTTATTGATGAAGTTGATGTCCTCCGGGATCTACGGACAATTCCTCGGTGTGGCCTAAGTTTCCACATTCTTCACATGTCATCCGGGAGTCTTGGATTTGCATAACTGCCTTGGGTTGAGGATCTCTATCCTCTAGCTTCTTCATGATAAGGTCCATTTTAGCAGATAGCATATCTACTTCCTTAAGCTGGTGCATTCCTCTTTTGCGAGTTTGACGCTCTTCACTCCAACCTTGGTTGGAAGCCATCTTCTCCACAAGTTCTGTGGCATGAGTTAATGTAAGTGATAAGAAAGCACCACCAGTGCGGCATCCATAGTTTCACGAGCAGCGGGAACAAGCCCATGATAGAAAGTCTCGCATCAACAGCCACTTCTCCATCCCATGGTGTGGACATTCTGAAATATATTCTTGGAAATGCTCCCACGCTTAGGGACTGATTCATCATCTTTGTTCTTTGAAAGTTTGATATCTTCCCTCTTAAGGCATTTGTCTTGCCTACAGGAAAGAACTTAGCAAGAAAGGCTGTGAAACATATATCCCATGTTGTATTTTTATCTTTGATAGCATAAAACCATTGCTTAGCCCTTCCCAAAAGTGAGAATGGAAAGAGGCGGAGCTAGATTGCATCTTCGGATACGTCCTTCATAGTAAATGTGCTGCATATCTCCAGGAAGTGTTGGAGATGAGCACTAGCATCTTCATGTGCCTTTCCACAAAATTGACTAGCTTGCACCATATTGATGAGCCCTGGCTTAAGCTCAAAGCCTTTGTCTCCAACCTCTACCTTCGGACCAACGAGAATGTTGTCCGTGGTAGGAGCTGAGAACTCACGAAGTGTCTTGGTTGCCATAGCTTCAAATTGAGATGTCAAGTCTCTAGTAACTTGATTAACTTCGATTCAGTAGGTCTTGGATTCTCGGGACGGCGGCGATGATGATGATGATGTAGGTGCTTTGGAGTTTGTCTGAGTTTTCCTCCTGGCCCGCCTGATTAATTTTTTCGGGATCTTCAATATAATTTTTGGAAGGTTTTTATTCATATAACTCCCCTGCATAAGATCAAAAACAAATAGAAAACAGGGTTGAACCTGTTTGAGTATGTGATAATGGGTTCTCAATGCATTAGGTGATGTAAGGGATCTCTCTGGTTTCCTTATATGATGTGTTTATAGGATTTTTGGCTAGCACCCTTTCTAACTAGTAAAGTCAGAAACAATACCAACTTTCTATGTGGGTGATAGCGTCCCGGTGAGATTGGGGCGGGGGAATAATGACCATGGCATCTGCGAGGGGAGGGAAGAGGTAAGTTCATGTGGACACGGTAGGGTCTCGTCGGAGCTCCATGCGGCGGGTATTGGAGAGCGGCAATGACAAGGTCATGTGCTTCCCAACCACCTGACCCAAACATATCTTTGTTTGCTTTGCATTATTATATTTGCTAATTACATATTTGGGTAATTTATTAAAATATATTAATGTGTGATTTTAAATTACATTTTATAATGCCACGGGTCGATGATTTAGATACAAAGTCAGACGATTTAGAAATGATTAGAGCCTAGGGAATACTACAAAGATTTACCAAAGACATTTTCAGCGACTACTTTGTATTAGGAATTATAGGTGCAAATGTGTGACTCCCACTCCCCATAGGTGTTTGGGGATGGAAGTCGTGCATGTATGAACTGGAGACCTAAATGTTCTAGACCCATGAGGGACTGGTGCGGGATTGGTGTGTTTTTGCTCTTGCGGATCTTAGGTTGTTTTAGGACCCAAATCAGGGCAGGGCCTGCATGTAACTCAATTCAGTCATAGATACAAGAAGATGAAGCCCATCACATGCCCACTCCCACATACAAATCCCCAACAACAGCGTCCCCATACCGTTGATCATAATCCCATACGTGGCACCTATGGTGTCTCTCACTTGAGTCCTCGGGAGCTCAATCGGTCATCCTCGACTCCCCAATCACCATTCTGCAAGTAAGAATGAGAGGTGGGGAAATAGGTGAACAACCCTCTCCGACTCACACCCTGCTTTTGTCATTGGCTCGTCCGCTCAACTCTGCTTCCCCTCTCTCGTGCACGCTCCTTTTGTCATTGGCTCGTCGCTCATGATGGTTCGAGATGCAGATCTCCCTGAATCCTTTTCCTCCTGGGCAAAGGTGAGTAGTGAGATTGAGTTGAGGTCTAGGGAGGAGGTATGTGCTGGCTCCTTTCTTTGGATGGTTTGGCAAGCTTGAGGTTGCTGGGTGAGACAATGAAGGACCAGAAAGGAGACTAGAGGGGGTGGGGGGAGGAGTTGAGTAGGAGCCTCAAAAATCTTTTGGTGTTTTGAGAACTTCGGCCTTGACAAAACCCCACGATGCAAAGTCTCTTAAAATATGAATAAAACATAGCTAACTAGTAGCTAGATGCTAGCTAGATGCGATGTATTGATCAGCTAGAGATTACTTGCAAGGAGATGGGACTAGACTCAATCGAGAGAAAGCACTAACTGGGCTACGACGGACAGTTCGAACCTAGGTGGTTGGGCAGTCTGGCGGCAAAGACACAAAACATCAACAACATTAGTCACGCTGCTGTTCCACAACTGTGGATAGTCTAAACTGGGAACCCGACCAGACAGTCTAGCGTTGAAAAGCCGAAGAACACACTCGACAACACAGCTGCTGGACTCAGGCTTGAGTTCACCGGCAGACAGTCCACGATTAAGGTCCGGACAGTCCGGTGGCAGAACTCTGAAACACCAACTGGAAGACACCCCTACTGGAATGGCTGCCACACTTGTCGAACAGTCTGTGAAGACTGGACAATTTGGATCCAACGTTTCAAGTGTCAAGAAAGATCAAACACGGTGTTGGACCTACGCCCAACACCCAGATTGTCCCAGTTCTCACCCCGGACTGTCCTCGATCTTCGCTAGAACACATGTACAATGCCGACTTTGAGATCGCCTCGAATCAAAATGTAACAAAATCTATGTCAAATTGATTTCTCACATCATGAGATTTGGACCAGATGAAATAGACATTGATGAGAGATTAATCCTAAAAATCACGAAGATCCACCAAGAAAATCACCATGATTTTTAAACCATGTTTCAAAAATGAAGAACACAAACCCTAACACTAAAACCCTAGGATCTCTTAGCACATGCAAAATCAACAGATTTCCTTCGGTGGATGGAGTGGACTCACATAATCGAATGCAAGAAAAATGAGCTCAAATGATACACATACGAAGCAAACAAGCTAGAATTAGAAGGGGAGAGCTACTAAAAATCACCCCAAATTCAACGCCTAAAAAAAGGTTGCAAAAGACAAAAAATGGTAGCAATAGTATTATTGCTACCTTTTTATTTGGTACAAAGTCGTTGCACTTGTGACGGTAGCAATAGAATGTTGCCACAATTTCTGTTTTTGTTGCGACACATAATCCCTCTATTGCAACACTTTTTGCTCTTTGCGCAACCAAAATTGGGTGTTGGGATAGCATCAATAGCAACCATTATGGGTGTGGCAATAGTAGCAATTGCAACGCACTAGGTGTTGCTAGTGATGGCTATTGCTACATGATGATCTTGTAGCAACAAAGTGTAATAGCAACACAAGAGTAGTGTTGCAAAAGCGTCATTATTGCCACGGTGAAAAACCATAGCAAGAGAGAACAGGTTATTGCCACGGTACCCTACATGGTTGCTATAGGGGGATAAGCTATTGCCACACCGATTAGGTTGGTTGCTATAGATAGTCCTCTATTGCCACATTACCTAGGTTCGTTGCTATAGGTGGAACACGCTATTGCCACATTACTTAGGTTGGTTGTTATAGATAGATCCTCTATTGCCACGTTACCTAGGTTGGTTGCTTTCTGGATGGAGCAGTGCTATTGCCACATTATTTAGGTTGGTTGCTATAGATAGCTACTCTATTGCCACGTTTCCTAGGTTGGTTGCTATATGTGGAACAGGTTATTGCCACGCTATTTAGTTTGGTTGCTATAGGTATATCCTCACATTTGCCACGTTATGTAAATAAATGGTTGCTATAGGTTGGTCCTCTATTACCACCATCGTATATATTGTTGTTGCAAGAGATAGTTTGTCTATTGCCACACTAAAACATTAAGTTGCTATAGCTCAACATCTCTGTTGCCACGACCATATATTGCAACACAATTTGGTTTGTTTTTTATTATATATATATACTAGTTAAACGTCCGTATGCGTTGCTACGGGGTAACTAAATTTTATATAAAAAAGCGTAGATCGCACGCGATAAGATAACAATACTACGATGAAATTAAACAATGTAATTAAAATGATATTTAATCCAAATAGATAGCAATGTGAAACCTTAATATCAAAATAAAGTCATGAAAATGTCAATAGCCTGTGGTATACAAAACTTCAAAGTCATGAAAATTTAATTCTAACCTTAGTCTTCATTACATAACAAGAAAAAGGAACAATGTTTCTCATGAACATGTGCCTAAAGATCAGAAACCAGTTCTCAATTAACGAGCAACTTATATGTGACCATGTATCACAGGCAATGTAATTTTCCGTATAGTAAGAACTGCCGTTTAATAAAAAAAATAAACAATTAGAAAATTCCATTTTGTCTTTAATTATTATTGTGTGTGTGTCATGTCTCTGATAGCTTTTGCACTTACTCGTCTGGGCGACTGGACTCTTCCATCCACCTCCAGTCCTCTCGCTTCCCCTCCCCACCCCCCACCACGCGCACGCCGCCGGCCGGCATTCCGGAAGCCGCGCCACCACCTACCGCTGACCTGCGCCACCACCTCTCGCCGCAGCAGCAGCAGCAGCTCGGGGGCGTGCGCAGCCGATGCCCTCTCCCCTGCAGACCGCAGCCCCCCGTCCTCCACAGCCCAAGCCCGATGCCGCGGCCGCCCCGCCGCTCCGGTCCCCTCCCTGGACTCCGCAGCCCCGCGCCTCCCCGCCGACGCCAGAGCTCCACCCAGTCACGCTGCTGGCCAACCCACATCGAGCTCCATTCTCCATCCATCGTCGGGTTCGGGGCTCCTAGGGGTTTGCGGCGGCGACGGCAGCTGCGGCAAGCACCAGCGCCCCTCGCGCCGTGCAGCCCGCCACCCACTGCGGCCAGCACCACCACGACCCGCGACGCCGACCACGGCACCCGAGCAGCGGGGACGAGGAGACCGCAGCAGCAGGTGGACCCCGTCGCACCCTAGCTGCCCGACGCTCCCCTGCGTGCGTGCAGGCCACGCCGCTCCAGCCTGGACCCTCCGCGTGCTGCCGGCTCGGCCAAGCCCGGCCGGAGCCCCTCCCTCCCCGCGCGTGAGCACCTCGTGCAGCAGCAACGCTGCAGCCAGGGAGGCCACGACGTCCGTACAGAGCCAAAGGTTGAATATGATGCTATTTACAAGTTTGCCACCCAGCAGTTAATTACAGTTCTATCATCCATCGTCAAAGTTTTAAGTCTGAATCGAGTCGCACTCTAAAGTCTAAACACTAACCTCACCCTGTTTTGTCAGTGATGGTGCAGGCCTGCTCTCTGCTAATGTATTCAGAAAATTTCTTTATGTGCTTGAGTTGGTGGCCGTGAATTGAGTCAGCAAATATTATTTTGTTGCTGTCGGGGCAAATGTGAGTTTGTTGCATCCTGTAAGTTAGATATGTAATTTCTTCACTTAATATGGTGCTGATACCTGCTTGCTATTTGACATCCTGTAAGTTAGAAAAGTCAGTTATTGTAGGCAATTGGAGGCTACATATCTGAATACCCCACTTATGAGGTTGCCAATAGTAGTGATTTTTTTTTGGATAATGAAATCCAATAGTAATGATGATGATCTGATTCCTTCTTCTTTTTTAATGCTTGATATCTTAAGATATTATAGAACCAATGGGGAATCATAGACTGTAATGAACATAGGTTGATGGGATTATAGACTGTAGATTAACAGGTTGGTACCTTGTAAGTTTTCTTCTAAAAAACAACTCCTAGAGGTTTGCGACTTCCTAAACCATGTAGCCAATTTCTTTGGGTGTATATTTGATGTAAAACCTTCCTCTTTTTAACTGCTACAGTTAATTGAAGTAAATTATGACATAGTAAATTTTCTAGGTAGTGGCTGTTATCTAAATTATTAAATACTAAAAACGTCACTTTGATCCTATTGTCCTCAGATTTTGTATTTGTCAATTTATTGAAGCTTGTAGGGAATTCAGATTACCAGAGGATGCCATTTCAGAGGCTGCCATCAACTATGTTCCAAGGCTTACAAGAGCACATTATCCCAATCCCAAGAAAACAAATGTCAATTTCTTGAAAACTATGACTTGCTGGAATCATTGGGATATGTCAATTTCTTGGCAGAGCGGGCAAGGGCTGCTCAGGTATCTATCGATCTATCATTCTTTTGTTCCGTTAAAAAGTGCTGGATTTGTGATATAATCTTTTAGCTCGATATACGCCTATGATCTCACTCTTCTTGTGTAAAAATTTCCTTTAGTAACCACATGCAATTAATTTATAAATTTATCACCATAGAATGATAAATTTATTACTGCCATTTATTGAACTTTGACACAGTTGGAAAGGGATCAGTTGATGCTGAACCATTGGCTCTTATGATTAATAACTCTTTTTTTATTGCAGGCCACAGAGATCAGTATTGGAGTGGATGTCTGCATGTCCTGAATGTGATCAGTATAACTTATAAAATGACAAAAATGCTACTGCTTTCGAGAGAAGCACATAGGCTCAAATGTGGCAAAGGTATAACTTATTTCCTGAACTTCTTTTTGTTTCTAATCTACCAATATATGATGGTGTATGACTCTGCCTTCCCTGATATTATTGTAGGACAAATGAACTTGTTTGCTCATTATTTTTGGATTTTATGAATTTGGACAACAGTATGGGCATTTAGAACTAACTGTAAATGGCCTGTTGACTTCAAATTTGATCATTTAATTTAATGGATGATCAGAAACTGTTCTCCCCTATGCTTTTCGTTGTTTGTTATAACTCTCCCCTATGATTGTAGAACTGGGTTAGCTTCTATAGATTGGTCTTTCCTCCTATAATATAATTTTTATACCTTTTACCTAGTTTTATAGATGGCCAAGCGATGGTGTTTGTCCATATCCTTTATCCGCGCACTCATCCTGCCTTACCGAGATAATTGCTATTATATGACTCCAAACAATTGGTTTCGCAAAAAATAGGATTCCTAACGTTAGATTCGCTAAAAAATATGACTCCAAACGTTTTTACTTCCGAATAATATGATTTTGAGTGTTTTAATTCATTTAGAAATTGCAGATTCATGTATATCTAGTATATTTCGTATTGATTTTTCTACCCTTGTGTAAAATCTAATCTATTCGTTTGGGCCATCCATTCTACTCACATGCGTGAGAGACCACGTTGGTCGTTTCCCGCACGATCCATTGACACCGCACGCCGCCCTCCGCCCACGATATCTCACGCACTGCCGCCCGCGATCTGCAGCTCTCCGCCCCTCTTTCCCTCATCTCGCCATGGACGGAGATCCTCGCGAAAAGACGTCGTTGGAGTGTTGTACATCGAAGAGGCAATGGGCGCCGAGCAAAGGCGCCCTGCCATGAGCAGGAGCCGCGGCGGCGGGCATCGAGGAGCAGCCATGGCACGGCCGCGTGCATAGGAGCAGCCATGGCACGACGGGGCGTTGTCGAGGAACATTTTGCATGGCCAAGCCAAGACCACGTATGGGCAGCAAGGGAGGCCCACGGACCAGCACACAGGCATGCACGGTACAGCCAGCCGGAAGAAATATGTGTATTTAGATGCCAAATGAATTAAAACACTCAAAATCATATGTATTCAAGTAAAAATGTTTGGAGTCATATTTTAGCTTAAAACCAACGTTAGAAATCATATATTTTTGCGAAGCCAATTGTTTGGAGTTATATAATAGCAATTATCTCTGCCTTACCCTCTCTTTCAAACATTTTAATTAAACATAAACTTGTAATCATGCCAATATAGTATCAGGTACCTGGACTGTAGGCCTTGCCAATGGTTGATGTAGATGAGGGAAACCGCTGCCACTCAACCACGTCTGCGCAGGTCTCGGCGGTGAAGCCGGCGTCTTCAGGTTTTCTCCATGGGGAGGACGGCGGCGTGTCGACCAGCGATGGGTACGCGGGAGCGGCTGCTGGTGGGACGCAGGGAGTTGCGTCGGCGAGGAAGACAGCGGCGTTGTGGGAAGGGGTGGGCGTAATAGGAGGGAAGGTGTGACAAGTGTATTTGAAGGGGTGCTGGGTGCTGCAAAAAGGTGTGTGCCGCAAAAAGAAGGTGTCGCAAAAGGAAGGCTCAGGTGGGCTGTTGGGCTGAACAGTTTGTTGTTTTGATGGGCTTCCTTTTCGATTAAAGGCCCACTGGTTCCCTGAATTTTCTTTTCTTTTAGAGGTATATATGATGTATATGGCAAGGTATATATATGTATATAGCAACGCCTAGGAACGCCTAGGCTCGCCTAATCCCGACTAAGCTCTAGGCTGCGGGTCACCGCCTAGAATCCGCCTAGCGCCTAGCGAAACAGGGCTTATGCCTTTAGCAAAACATGTATTCTACTCTACCTTGATTGTATGCTGCCTTCTCTACTCATATGCCCTACTGGTGCATCATTTTACCTGGTTAGCAGCACTATGGACTGAGAATAAGAACCTTAATGTGCACCCTTTAGCCCCCTTGCATTCTGACATGACATGGTAATGCTGTTGGGTATAAGTTACACATAACAAAGCACAGTGATGATTTATGAATGATTATAGAACAACATCCTATTTTATCTGTAAGTGAGCTTATAGGCTTCATTTACCTGTTTTGTGCAGTTGAAAAGGATGCTACTGTTTTTATTGAGAGCAGTTCTTATCGGACCCATTCTATTCATCAGTTGTTCTCAAAGGGGGATTTATGCTTTGAGGACTATACAATTAAGGATTTGGTTGATGCTTTTCAAGATGCTGACACATTATCAGGTAATTTTTTTCTCATCTATTTGTGGAGTTTTTGATACTGTGAGATTTGTCTTTATATGCTCACGGGAACCACATGCTGAATCATATGACTTTTAGGCTTTTGGATGATATAAGTATATGATATTAACCACAGACTGTCCATATGCAACTTTCTATGGTTATTTTGATCTAAATTTCCATAAACTATGCTAATGTCCTTAGTTAAAACCTGTTAATGACTAATACTCTATCATGTTAAAACCTTCTGTACCGTAGGCAATGAAATATGTTTCATAGTCTTTTTCTTCTTTGCTGGCTGTAGGTTTGATTTGAATTGTTGGTTGAACATGAAAGTAGAACAACAAATTCCATTAATTGTGCTTGAGAGGTATGCTTTGAATTAAGTCTTGGAAGCTGAGTAAAATGTACGCCTTTGGGCATGGAAGATACCTAACGCCTGGTCGGCCGCCGTTTGTTGTTGGCTGCTGTAGTCACTCGACGTTCCCCACTGGTGTGGACGGAGGCCGGAGTTGATGACGGCCACGCGCTGGGTCGAACGGGATGGAAGGTCGGAGAGAGCTCAAGGCTAGCGGCGTGGGACGGCACTTCTGTGGCGGCGAGGCGCCCATGACGTCTTGGCGACGGTGCTGCGCGTTCCTGGGTGAGGTGAAGGGACGTCCGACTTTGTCCTGCCCACGAGCGATGGCGATGAGCAAGCAATGGCGATGAGGAAGCGATGGCTATGAGCGATGCCGGTCGCATGGAGGGGGCGACAGTGGACACAAAAAATACCGCAAGATAAAATGTCCCCTTTCCATCCTTTATAGGTAGTAAAGAGATATATTGCAACGCCAAATAAATATGATAATTATTCATGTTGCAACACTTTGTTTACAATTTAACACAAAAGTAACATCATTGTAATACATTTCTCATCTCATATAAATTGATTCATTCAACTGATAGCATATTTTCACAAAAATTCTATAGATAAGCACATCATCATCACATCTATTTTCTGCAGAGGGAGATGATCATTCTACAAAACCATCTTTAGTCATCCTGGTTGTGGAAGCATGTGCCTTGTGGATACAGTAGTGATGCCATCTCTGGTAGTCAGTCCATTTCCATTAGCCGGCCCTAAACAAAACAAAAGGAGACTTAGTAAGCTACCAAAAAAGTGGACGGGTACTTGGTACATACACACACAAGTGCAGCACTCAACAGACCTGCTCCTTGCTGCCTGTCTGCAATCAGATTATTGGTAGAACTATAGCATTATTTTTATGTGAAATGTGGAAAATATGAGACATTTTACCTAAGATAGTTAAAGTGTCTAAACATTGCTACTAGATCACATATTTTAAAAATATCAAGGTTAGGCCAGTCTAATTACACATTGAGTATATACTGAATAACCACATGTATTTTAGAGTACTCTGTATTTTATTTCTATCTACATGCTTTACTCACTACACTGGAGAGAAAATTAGGAGTTCAAGTGTAGAATAAAAGCCATGTCATGGCAACATTTTAGGCACCAAAGTCTGACTATCTTTCAAAAAAACAACTGCTAATCTATTGCTTGTATTTGCTACAAATCAACCTCTTCTCATCCCTGCTAATATTTGTAACATATGTAACATATGAACTACCTGAATCTAGTTTTTCCAATACAGGTTAGTTCAGTAGTACAATTTTGGACTAATTCCTGTTTAAACTGTAGAGACATATCCAAAAAGATTAGAACAAAACTATATATAAACTATTAGTCACGCACTTACCAAAGAAAGGTGTGTATCTTACTTTCAAAGTTACAAGCTCAAGCACCAGACGAGTTATCCCTGGTAGGCCATATAACACAATCATGATGAAAATCTAAACAAGAACACAACTAGAATCACAGCACACAAATGACTTGATCTGACCCCAAAAACACAGATGGCATGAGCACACTTAGGGGTGTTCTTCCTACGAACAAAATCCACACAAATTGTTTGGAGGACTCTCACAAAGCAGAGCAACTAATGAGGAGGAGAAAACCCCTAAAGGATGAACAACAAAATGGAGAGGTAGCTGTGATGGGAGGGTTGCCATCTCTTTATATAGTCTAGGTCCGAATGACAAAACTACTCCTAGGGATACAAGGGCCACACCACATACTCAGGGGTATAGTGGTCCGACTCATAGATAATCTGATCCGACGGCCACCGCACCTCTCACCGATAGCTTCGCTCCGACACGAACTTCCCAATGCCGCCACACGCCATCCTTCCGGCATCATAACCTCCACTCGGGTTTTAGGTCCATGAAACCGACTGCCGATGGTTTTGAGGCCCAAACCCAACTAGGTTGCGCGTAGCGTACCGCGTACACATCCCCCGTGCTTCAACCGCCCGACTGCCAAGTCTTCTGAGCCGCTCGCTCGACTTGCAGGTACAAGTGTGTGGCTTGAGACTTAATGGTTTTAGACCCATGAGGGGCGGGTATGGGGTTGATCTATTTTTTCCTCGTGGATCTTAGGTTTTAAAACCCAAATCAGACCAGGGGACTGGTTGTAACTCAATTCATCATACAGATACAAGAAGATCGATGAAGCCCATCGCATCTTTCCCACTCCCACATATTAATCCCCACTAACACCGTCCCAATTCCGTTGTGCATAATCCCATCCGTGGCACCTATGGTCAGAGACCACTGTCTCACACTCGACTCCTCGGGTGATTAGTGTTGACACCTGTTATAGCATAATATTATTAGTCAATTAACATGAAATAAGGGCTTAAGTTAGATATCAACATAAGTCTAGGGGTCTAACTAATATATTCCCATATGATGACAAGACTTAACCGTGAAGTAACTCAACCCGAAATGTGGACTAAAACACTCTAGAAGATACCCGAAGACACAGAAGAAACGAGAGACCGAGAGGACACCATACCGGGCGCCGCGAGGAGCCATTTAGGCCGGCCGGGTGGGGTCGCCTGTCGACCTCACATTTTTATGTCGGGTTTACCACCCGACCTTGAGGTTGTATCTACACCGTTATTGGAGGTCGGTTTGATCCAAGGGTCCCCGTTCATCGCCAAGTACTATATAAGAAGACCACCTGACCCCAGGGTGAAACCCTAAGTCATTCTCAATTCATATCAAGACCAACTCATTTCTACTCAAGTCCAACCAAGTCTAGACCTAAGCCCTAGTTCATCATATTAGAAGTAATTAGCTACCTAGCTAGTTTTAGAGGAAGTCAAGTTCATCTTGATTCCCGATAGTCAAGAAGTAGCGGGATCATCGTTCTCGTGGTTTTCTCTCTTGTATTCGATCCGTAAGTATTATTATCGAAAATACAATTGTTATGACTTTGATCTATATCATGATTATATTCTTATTGATATGTATCCATGCATGCTATGATTATATGTTTAGTTTAGTGAGTTTGTCTTATATCTTATGCATGGAATTGTATAGCATCCACATAGATGATCACTATGTGGGTGATGAGCATTGTAAAAGCGTGGTGTTTATACAACGTTTATCTGCAATTGCACCCTACATTCGGGATGTGTGGTAGTTCGCGGGAGTGACAGTCTGTTGAGTCCTTTGGAGTCCACCCCTCCGAATGCTAGGCCAAGTTGAGCTATAATTACGGTGATGATCAAGTTTCGTCCTTGATTGTCATTGGTAGTTGCTTACCATGTGTAGATGTATTGCAACCTTGCCATGATAGCTAGATGTATTGCACTAATTGTAGTATTCATTGACATATGATTAAGAGTATCTTAGGAATATTCTTTCTATTCTTTCTATAACATGCTAATAGCTCGTATGATACTAGTGGCATATGATGATCTTAGACTTGGGTAGTTATCATTTATTCAATTATCTTTATCTTGTGACTTATCCATTTAATGAGTAATGTTAGATGCATACGGCTACTCTGCATTACACAATTGCAAGTGGATCTCATAAGTAAATCACAATCTAAATCATTACCCCTTTCTCTCTACTTTCCATAGACTCCCCTTCCCTGTGGTAAAATATAAATACGATACCACCGGATTACTCGGTGAAGTGCTACGATGGTATTTCTATCTCGCGGCGCTTGCAGATATCATGTTCATTCTTTATCAAGGCCTATCAAGAATACCATACCCGCATTTCTTAGAGCATTATTGCTAGGGTGACAGACTAGTGTGTAGGTAATGCCTAGAAATGAGTGGTATACCTTGAGTACATATCCCGGTGAGATTAACTCCACTAGGGATAATGATGCTAAGATTACACCCCACAACTAACACCGCCTAACTTCGCCTTTGTTGGATCATGAGATTAATTCCATATTCAAGCTAACAATTAGATAGATACCATTTATATATTTCTTTTCGCCTTCCTAATTTGGACCGTGTTAGAAATATCAACAATCAGGTGGTCATCGTCGACTCCCCATTCACCATTCCACTACAAGAATGAGGGGCAGAGGAACCGGTGAACGATTGTCTCTCACTCACATGTAGTCTGCTCAACACTACTTCCTCTCTTCACTCGTACGCACCCCATTTGTCATTGGCTCATCGCTCATGGTTGTAGATGCAGATCTCCTCGAATCCTTGTTCTACTAGGTGGAGGTGAGTAGTGAGATCAAGTTGAGGTCTGAGGAGGAAGGTAGCTTCTGTGTTAACTCCTTGCTTAGGATGGTTTTGGCAACACTACCGGAATCAGGGGCTAGGCACGCGGCTTAGACCAAAAAAATTCCGAATTTAGGCTAAGCCAAGTGTTACACTCGGCTTAGGCTACTTGACCACGTTTTCGCCGCCTTTGAAGGCCGAAGCCGAGTGCCAAATATCGGGCACTCGGCTTTAGCCTGCCTGAGTGTCAACGGAGCACCCGGCTTACAAAGGAGATAACGTTTGGACATTTTGACAGAGGTCTAAGCCGAGTGCCAAGTCAGGGCACTTTCGGCCTAGAATTTTTTTTTTTTTTTTTTTTAAAAAAAATCGAAGCCGAGTGTCAACACATGCCAAAAGAAATTTAATTTTTTTGCCTGCAATTTCTAAGCCGAGTGCTGGAGCCCAAAACACACGGCAATGGCCCAGGGCAGTTTTTTTTGTGTCGATTACTCAATCCCTCATTTTTTTTTTCAGATCAGTTTCACATTATCACATGCATTAATAGATCACATATCTCACAGGTCCTCATAGATCACAAATATATGTCACTAAAGCAACCATAATTCACATAGTTCATCACAACATGTCACATAGTTCATCACAACCATCCGAAGTTCACGTAGTTCATCACATGTCACATATCTGGCCTAGACCCAGTACAGTGTTGTACACTTTACATGCTTCCTCAATACACAACCCATTTTCCCATTTGCAACGTTATTATAAGGTAGAACATCCAAGAAACTATCCATATAGGTTATCTCTGTTACAATATAAAGCATATGTTTTCTGATAATAAAATGGCAGAGTAGACAGGGAAGTTTGTTAAACCAAGATAAGGAAGAAAATGCAGGACGGATAGTTTACATAAACTAGTTGAGATACCACATTAATTGCTGCGTCCATAGAAACTGCAGCATTTGAGTCCAGAAAAAGTGGTTGTCCAGATGAGTAAACATCCAAGATCGCAGCAAAAACCTCAGGCTTCAGGTAATCCTAAGTTTCTTCTGATTTTGTAACAGTTACAAAATCAGATCCAAAGAATACCCTGGTTACTCCTGCATAGAGATTCTAGTGTTGTGTCAAAAGAGTTAGGAGTTCACTAAAGACTGACGCTTAATGCAAGAAAACCTAATCTAACCAGCAGCTCAATATGTCAAAATTGTGCTTATATAAAAGGTGGTACTGCACTTGCATCTCAAATTCAAATTCAGAGTTCTAATATATAAATAAATTTAGTTTTCAATCATGTCAACTCAGTTTTGAGTTTTCAGTTTTCAATCATCCCAAATTCAAATTCAGATTCACGTGTCAACTCTGTTTTCAATTTACATGTTAAATCATATATGTAGTGTCTATTCTTTTTGCTGAACTAATTCAAGTCCTCACTAACCATGCATCCTACTAGTTTATCACACAGAAACACCCAATTGATAGCAAAGTTATCAGTTATTTATTTAAGGCACGAAACATGCAGAACCTACTGGTAGGAAGAGCCAACAACATCCAGCTAAAGAATCCAACTAGACGTGCTCATAGAAGGTGAGCTACATATTAGATTACTATATTGTTGCCTCCACAAAGTACTTGCAGCACTCACCGGTTACCACATAATATAGTCCTCATATTTTCATTTGCCACCTGACTCTCATCTCAACACTGTTGCAGACATCATTTGCCCCAATCACTTATCTGCTCAACAATTAAAGGACTGCATCAGTCTAGATTTTTTGAAGAAAACATAAAACTCTCATTTATGTTTAAACAAAGATTCATGCAAATAAATAGTTAAACAACATGCATATAGGACAATCATATCTCAATGCACATTACATACCACATTCAATTCTAAAATGAGATTGACAATATGATGGGACACACAACTCATTATTATGAAGTAAAAAGCATTAAAACATCCCTGCTACGTACTATGTCATCTAGGATACAGTCTGAAGCAGATGCAATGGCTATAGAGTAGGAACAAAATTCAGAGACAACTAACCAGCACAATGTTTAGGATTTGAGGACTGCAGGATGGTAGCTTGCACAACAGTCATATCTCTGACAATCTCACTAATACAGTATTGAGTATATCTCTGTTTTATATTGAGTATATTTAATATAAATGGTTATTTATCACCCAAATGGGCAAGAGCTTACTCCCAGGAAACCTAGAGAAACAGAATTGCTATATCTCTGTCATGCACAAAACCATCAAAGAGCTCACCATGACAACATATACCAGATTTGGGTGTGAAGTAGGCAGAGGAGCACGACAAAGAGAAGGCACCAAGGCTCCGGTGGCTGTCAGCCATTGGCACAGCGCAGCCACATGGCCAGAAGAGCCAAACAAGGTGGTGGTGACCATGGCGGCCAACCCAGCGTGGTAGTCGCAGCACCGGCCGTCCGGCCGTCGGCTCCTCGTCTGCCGCCTTCAGGCCGCATTGCCGCAGCCCCGCCGCCACCATTGTTCATAGCCCGTCACAGCAGCAATCAGATGAAGAAACCCATCCTAGCCTAAACTAATTAATTCGCTAATCCAACCTTGCGACCCGTAAAGAACACGCCTTTCGCTTAACCAAGACGGATGAAGTGGGAGAGCAAACCCTAACCTCCGAATCGATCCCAGGGGTAGGAGGCGAGGTTCCGGGCAGCCAGCCGCGCGAAAGGCGGCGACTTCAGGCGGTCGAGGGGCCGGACGCCGCTGAGGAGGAGAGGAACCGGGGCGGGGGTCGCCGCCACGGCTGCGTCGCCTGAGGCTTCCTCCCATGGAGCCGGAACGCGAGCGCGACAAGCCTTCTTCTCCCATGGGGCTGCGAGGTGGCGCGGGGCGAGGGCCAGGGTCGGTGCGGTGTGGCGCCGGGGCGCGGGGCGGGCGGCGCCGGGGCCGCCGGTCGGCGCGTCGGGGAAGGCGCGCGGGTCAGCGGGGAAGGGCGGGCGCGGTGGGGCGCGCGGGCCGGCGGGGAAGGGCGGGCGGCGGCCGGCGGGGGCGAGCGGCGGGCGGCGGCCGGCTGGGCGCGCGGCGCTCGGCGGGGCAGGAGGCGATGTGTTCTTGTGTTCGAGTGCAGTGAGCAGAGTCAGGAGAGTGAGAGGAGAGAAGATAAGTTGGTTTCTCAGGCAAAAAAAAAAAAAAAAAAAAAAAAAAAAAAAATCTAAGCCGGGTGATCTAGACACCCGGCTTAAAAAAATAAAAAAGTAAAAAACTGGTATTTTCTAAGCCGAGTGCCTACTCATACGGCACTTGGCTTAGAATCTTTTTAAAAATACATTTTCTAAGCCGAAAGCACTTTCGGCTTAGAAATGAAAACTAAAATTCCCACCGGCACCTGCCACGCTAAAAACCCAAAAACTCACGCCAACATAAAAAAACGGGAAGGAAAAAATGCGTAATCTAAGCCGAGTGCCACACGCTACGACACTTTCGGCTTAGATTAAAAAAAATGCCGCCACCTTTCATTTTTTTTTTTTTTTCTTTTCCCTAAAACTTTATTTCTAATTATTTTTCATTAAACTTTTAATATACCATTTCAAATTAACTAAACAATGAAAAAATTTAATTATTTCTTCGAAAATGAACCATTATTTATGTGATTTTGGGTCAACATTCCATTTTTAAGCGCAATAAAAAAAAAATTATCAAACAGATCCAAAAATCCCTAAATTTGAACTTGCCACTATATTTAATATCTTTTGGCTATAGAAAAGTTTCAAATTGAGCTCACAATTTGACCATCCCTATATATCCAACACACGGGAGATCACTCTCAGTAACTCTAAAACTTCTCGGGGAGATGTTCCGGCTTTCAAGCGATGTTCGTCACAACTTGCTCAAAACCTTCTCAATTTGTTTCCACAGCTTCCATGTATGATATGACGACAACTCATCGAATTTTCGTGATTTTTCAACTTTGTTTTCTTTTTATACAATTTAAAAACCGTTCACCCACACGCTTCGTCGTGTTTTAAACGAGATCATTGCAAAACCGTAATCGTATCATCTCTGGGGCCTTAAATTAGGTTGGCTAACATGAATATCAATTTTACACTCAATTTTTCCAAATATTTGAATGACCTGTAGTTCAAATCGGGCAGATAAAAAAATATTGTTTGAAATGCAATTAATTAGTTATATATAGTAAATAAATTGAAAAAAGTACCAAACTTTGTTAGGGGGTAGGAAATGTGATATGTGTTGAGGAGAAAAAGTTTGAAGGCATTTGGAAAAGAAAACAAAAATTCTAAGCCGAGTGCCATTGGGGGGCACCCTCGGCTTAGACCTCTAAGACGAAAGTATTTTTTTTTCCGGACTCGGCAAAACAAAAAAATAAGCGGGTGTCGTTTGGCACTTGGTTAGATGTGACGAGAGGCCGGCGGTGTTCGGTGGAAGACGGTTGAAACTTCCTCGTTGGCGAGTGTCGACGTTAGGCACCGGCTTATCTCGCCTAAAGCCGAGTGTTTTGGCTCTGCCCGAGTGTTTCCAGTTATGGCACTCGGCTTATCTAGCCTCTAAGCGAGTGTTTTGTCTAAGCCGAGTGCCCGGAAGCAGCACTTTCGCTTATCGTGTCTAAGCCGAGTGTTGATTTTGGCCGTGTGCCCGTTGCCTAGGCACTTTCGGCTTAGAGGCTCTAAGCCGAGTGCCCGACATATGGCACTCAGCTTAGGCCCGCACACGGCCAAGGTGCCGTTTCCGGTAGTGCAAGCTATAGGTTGCTGTTAGAGACACAATCCTTTACATAACCACTCAAAACCCCATTTCCTGACTCCTCGGTCGTTAAAGGTGAAGGTTGCCCTCTATTCCTTAGTTGTGCTCAGATTTTGGGTGAACTCGCATGTGTGAGGCACCCATTAGGTTCGGGGGTGGGTGCACACTCTCCTCCGAAAGGAAGTTCAGGTGCAGGGCGAGTTTGAGTCTCGGGTGCGTTGATGCTCACTTGGATTTGACCTGCACCATTTCCACCCTATATATGCTTCCCCATAGTGTCTGACAAGTAGGGCCAACTCGCTCATGTGTTTCCCTATGATTTGGAACTGAGTAAAATGCACGCAACGTCCTCAAACTTTTGGAGATCTCTTATCTACGTCCTCAAACTATAGAAGTGACTATCGGGTCCCTCGATCTATGACTGTGTGCACCAAGGTCCAAAAACTAGCCATGTCAGCACCAACCGCTGATGTGGCCATGTCACGACGACAGCTGGACGCCATGGCCATGGAAACTTGTCAAAAAACCATGTCTCATTTCTGTTTCTTACTCCTGGCTCCTTCTTCCTCTCTGTGAACAAATAGAGCAAAGCTGTAGAGGATCGCCGGCCGGTGCCCGATTCCGGCCACAGAGTGTACGACAGCGATGACGGCCGGCCTGCGGGGGGTGTGCAGGCCCCGCGCGGACCTGGACCCAGCGCTATCTCCATGAGGAAGAGGCTGCAATGGGCCACACCATGGGAGCAGGGCAATGGCGGCGTCGGCAGGACGACGAGGCGTCAGAAACCCGGACGCCGGCAGCACACCACCGTGGGCGCGAGGGGTGCAAAGGCGCGCCGGGCTGCTCGGCCAAGGCGCCGGCGGCAACGGCTGGACACGCCCGCCTCACACACAGGAGAATGCAACCACGGTGCATTAACAGGCGACGCTCCACAGCGGCACCCAATGCGATGAACGTGCGCGGGGAGCAGACGTGGGGAAGCATGGAGGCGTGCTTGATTGGGATTGCGATGGGTTCAGCAATTGGGGCTTCGCTCGTGCTCAGCCACGGCCATGGCGGTTCAGCAGCATGCGACATGTTGATACAGAGGTTCGCCGCTCCGGCGTTTGGCCAGCCTGTCTATCGCTCGTGATAGCATGGATACACTCAGTACGACTTAGTTGGCTCCTTGCATTGGTTGCACCGGAGATGGCGTGGAGACGACCTCAACGACCTGCATGACTCAACGCGAGGGTGCCCATGAATCTGAGCATGGACATTGGACTGGACCCCTGTTTTAAATAGCGGCTAAGCCCATTTTAGCGGTAGCCTCCCTAAAAGGCTATTTAGCGCTATAGCGAGTATGATAGCGGAATTTAAGCCATTTAGCTAAGTAAAAAAAATATGCCAAACATTATATAATTTTACACATAATAAAGATAAAAACATAGATAGTTCAAAGTCTTACTAATACATTACATCAAAGTAGTTTGTAGTTCATCCATGATACATCAAACATCATCACATCACATAGAGAAATACATGATTTCTAAATTTCTAATACCTTGAGATGAGATTTGGGCCTGCCAATCAATTTGGGCCAACGGAAATCAGCCCAATATCTTATAAGCGCTAAATGAGCTGCAATTTAAGCGTTTTTTTAGCGCTATTATTAGCAGCTAATAGCGGCAAATAGCGTTTAGCTAAAATGGCAATAGCTTAGCGTTTCCCCGCCCGAAACGCTATTTAGCGCTTATAGCGGACGCTATAGCGGCGCTATTTAAAACAGGGGACTGGACACATGAAGGCTCTTCTCCTCCGTCAGACTCCCCACCTGGCTCGCTAGCTATTGTCGCGTTGTTCGATCCCCGCTGTTACCTACAGTCGTCGGGCGAGCGACTCCGCGTTCGAGTCGATCTATCGTGTGCCTGGGCGAGTTCTCGCGGCAGTCGGCACTCGGCAGGGGGCATCGACGCGTCGTGCCGTGACGCGTAGCTCGACAATGACGTGCCGCACAGGTTCCCGACCAAGACTGGCGCTGGCAAGACTGGTGGCGGGCACAGGTTCCGGTGGGTGGCTTCCATCGTCGTTCGGGTTTGGCCAGTATTGGTACAGGGTTCTTTTTGAAAAGTTTCCATGGCCATGGTGGCATGACTACGTCAGTTGTTGGTGGTAACATGGCTACCTTTGGACATTTGGTGCACGTCAGCCATAGATCGAGGGGACCTACATAGTCGCTTTTCATAGTTTGAGGGCGTAGGACGGAGGTCACCAAAAGTTTAAGGGCGTCGGGTGCATTTTACTCTTTGGAACTAGTAGCCATGATCAATGGGCCTACTGGTCTCGGTGTGCATAATTTTCTCCCCACTAGCTACTCTCTCTCTCTCTCTCCCTCCCTCCCTCTCTTGTCTCTTTTTGTTGAACTCTTGGTCCAGCAGGATAAAGAACCTCCGCCTGGGGCGGTCCCTACGCTAAAAGCGTGTGTGTGTGTTGGGGTTGGGGGTTGGGGGATGGACTAAGTGTTGAGTCTACAAAGTGCGAAAGTGACTTGTATTAATGAACTTCACCAACCAACCCCTCTACATGGGAGTCAATGCTCCCTATTTATAGCCCTCAAGTAAAGAGAACGCTACTTTATATTTTTATCCTTAGAATATTCCTAAGATGCCCTTGACTGGTCTCTCATGCCGTCGGGGACTCAACCGTCCTTTTCCCTTGGAAACCGCCTTCTCTGCTGGCCCGATGGCTGCCGGGCCCCGGCGGGCGAAGGCATGGCAAGTCTTGCTTCCATGCAAGAACCTCCGCTTTGCTCCTTGTGACGCTAGCTCTGCTCTTTCGCCAGGGGCTTCCTCAATGTCTCCGCCTTCCTGGAGCTCCGCCTAGATAGGATGGCGGCGGTGCCGCGGTGCTCGTCCAACGGGAGTTAGAACCTCAGCCTGCTCTTTGATGGTCTCCACCATCCTACGTGAACACTTAGTAATCAGGGTGAGTTTTTAGTCTTGGCAGGGCTCGGGGAAAACCTCCGTCGCCTAACGGGGACGATGTCCCAACACTTTTCCCCTCTCTCTCTCACGGAGAGGGGCAACCTGATACCAATGGTGACTTGAGTGGTGCCTCCCATGGGCTCGTAATTGTAGATGACCAAACTTTAATAATATTAAAAATTGTTATCACTGCCCAATAGTAGTATAAGATGGTGGTGATCACCCTGGGGAAACTGATGGTGAAAAATTTATGTGTAGAAGTGATGCTTTCCCTCCCTCCTCGTCACAAATTATAAGTCGTTTTAACCTTTTGGTTCATCCATTTTGTTATGTATCTAAACATATTATTATACTAGATGCATAGTGAAATGGATTTATTAAAAAATAAAATCAAAGCAACTTATAATTTGGGGCCGAGGAGGGAGTAATTTTTTGGGATCGAACTTCGCCCCATGTATAAATGCAAGCATCAATAATCAATCCATGATGGACAAACCACATCTGTAACCACACACTGCGAGACACTGAAATTCTCTTGCCGTACTCGAGGGCTGGTTCAAGGAGCCACTCGAATATTGGCAGCCCTTCCGGTACTACGTATTGTTGTTTTATCAAAGAAAATTACAAATCCGTGCACTAAATCCTCCAAAAATTTCGCCAACATTGTATTCAGATATTGAGCAAAATTATTGCACAAACCTTGACATTTTTTTTTTTGAAAAAAAAAACGGTGACCACCAGGCCAACCCAGTTCCTTTGAGATTGCCAATAGATGACAGATCATAGAGCACCTCACTAAAGGAGGCTGGTCCGCCGAAGGTCCGGGGCGTTCGGCAAAGGCAGCGGACCCCGCGAAGCCTTCGCCAAAAGTTTTTTCATGCGACGCGTCGGCGAAGGTGCTACGGGAATTTTTTTCGGCATAACCCCTTTGCCGACGGCCGTCGAGGACCACTTTTCGTCAAAGCCTTCGCCGAGAAAAAAACAACTGCCGGGCGAAGAAAAGTAACCGCTTAACGGACGCGTTTTGTTGATGGCGTTACTCCGCGCTTCGCCGAACACGGCGGCCGGGCGAAGAAATTTTTATTTTTTAAAAACCATTTGCCGAAAAGCCTCACTTTGTCGGTGAAGACTTTTTGATTTTTTAAAAACCTTTGCCAAAGGGCCGGCGGTCGGGCGAAGAATTTTTGTTTTTAAAAAACTTTGCGAGTACCCACCGAGAGGTACTCGGCAAAGATGGGCTTCTTTGCTTAAAGTGTCATCGAGCCCTCGCGGCTTCGGCGAATTTTTTTTTTTTTATTTTTAACCCTTTTCACAGCACCGTGCACCTTGATACTTCGGCAAAAGAATAAGCCTTTGCGAGAGCGAAAGCAAAAGCTGTGCGGCAAAATTTGGGAAGCTCGGCGTTCGGGCTCCGGCTTTGCCGAAAGTATTTGCAAAAACTCTCGACAAAGGCTTCTTTGCGAGAGCAGCACTCGGCAAAGGGACTGAAAAATTATAATTTTTTTTATTTATTTCTGCTTTCCACCTTGACAAATAAGCACATATATAATATATATCACATCCATTCAATCACAGAACATATATATATATCACATTTCACACATCCGGCACATAAAACACAACGATATATCACGAGAACCTATATTAAACATGTCTCACAAGTCTAACATCATGTCCACAAGTCCAACATCATGTCCACAAGTCCAACATCAAAGTCCACACATGGTCCGGACAAGTCTAACGAGTCTCACAAGTTCATTCTTCAGCGGTAAGGGTGGGAGAGGTGGATCGATGGTTCGGGGGGCGGGGAAGCCTTGCTCAACACCGAGTAGCTACGGTAGGGTGATTCGACCCGCCCGATCTAGGAGTGGAAGCCTTGTGCAAAGAAGACAAGTGTTAGACAAGATTACTTGAAAAACGAAATCGAAACTCCTTGCTATCATACTCCGCGGGGAGTACCCGGACCGGCCCGAGTCCGGGCGGTTGTGGAGCGACAGGCCCTAGGAGCCCGGGGTGGCGAGTCAAACCACGGCGGGAAGGAACCTAGTAAGCTCCTCAAACTTGGCGCCATTGTCGCTGCGTGGCCTCCACCTTCTCTTCCGGCCTCCTTTCCTGCGCTGGCTTACCGTGCTTTGCTCTGAAAACGTAACGCCTTTCCTCTTCTACCTAAGCCTACAACATTTAGGCGTCGTTGTTTCAGTAATGCAAACGTTACTAGGCGTGTAAAGACGAATATACGTCGAGTAATGCAAACCTCAAGGGCGCCCGACACGCCCATCGCCGAGGCTTTCGGTCGAGGCATTATCCGCGGGTCCGTCTCCGATCCTCCGTGCTCGGACTTACGCTGGTCACGAGGCCGCTGATTGATGATGCTTCGGTGATGCCCAACCTCCCGTGCTTCTTGCCACCAAAGTGGCCCATGGCGATGTCGATATCAATGTCATGGGCCCCCTGATCGTAATCTTGCCCGTATTTACGCGGGTGGCGGCTGTGTACTCAGCGATCCAGGTTGCCGCGCTGGAGTTGTTGTATGCCTCCGGACCGTCGTTCACGTCGTAGGAAACGTCGAGCTTCGACTTGCCCTTGTGCGACATGCACGAGGGCTCGCCGGTCGGTGCAGGGTCTTGCCGGGATGCGCCCGAAATGCGAGAAACAAAGGAAGAGGATTAGTGTCCGCGACCGGCTATAAAAGAAGTTTTTACACGCTGGTAAAAGAAAAGCACATACCCAGATTCTTTGTACTCCGCAAGGCTCCGCTGCCTTGGTGGTGTGTTGGCCTAGCATCACCAAACGCCGGTCCCGCGGCAACCTCATGCGCCCTTTGCCGCCCCTCCTCGTGAACCAATTGCCAACCATCCGCTCCGGCAAAGAAGGGCCATGGGCGCGCAACCAATAGGGATGTCGGGGCCCCTACTTTAATAGGGTCCTTAAGCTCACGTATTTGCGCCGAGGATCACGCCTACAAATACGTTTATTAACCGGAGATATTGGTATCTGATAATAAAGTAAATACGAGCTAAATTAATATAGGATAGAAGGTCTACGGTGGTGATGAAGTAACACCTTTTTGGGTTACAATGATCGAGTAGCCCGTCGCGGAAGCGATGGTATTCTCGATGACGGCCCTCGTGAGAGCGTTAGGACCGTGCGGGGCACTACCTCCCTACTCCACGTGCATCTTGATTACGGATACACCACGGGTTCTCAATCTTCTCTACTGGTACGCCTTTACGATCTCCTACGATACGTCGGTCTTCTACCTTACCTCCCGATGTGTCAAGTCTCCGTAAAAGCAGAGGGGTGAGTACAAACGTGCATTTCAGCAAGTCCAAACCAGGGATGGTTTGGTTATTAAGGGTTTTGGGCCCTAGCAGAGTCTCTAAAAAGCTGCCTCGCTAGTTCCCGGATTGGATCTCATTATCTTCAACACGGTGGCAAATGTTAGTTATTCTTGGTGAAAGTCTAATCATAGATGTTCAGACCAAAGATCCGCCCATTCCAAGGGACGTGGCTATTCGAATAGATTTGATACACTCTGCGGAGAGGTTGTACACTTTCCCCACATGATGGACCAACTCTTCCCATGATCGTTGATTAGAAAAAGATCCAACGAGATTCCGTGACCGCCTCGGCTGACCAACCTAGGTTTCGGTATAATCCTACCACGACTTCTTCGTGGGGTTGGCGGGATGATGCATTCATCCCCGACGTAGCTTCAATACACACCACGCCGTCCGCGTGGCTTCAATACACACCCACGCCGCAGACATAGCAATCATAATCATCATATATATATCGTGCACAAAATCCGCCGCCACCGCCGGCATTTTAATGTGGCCCGACTTTTAGCGTGGATCATTTGCGGTCATGCCAATGCCAACCGGACCATTGGGTTCGCTCTCCCCAATATGCTCTGACGGACAGATCGCTTCGCCTACTCCGGCCACCTTGGATCGAAACTATACACAGAACCCAGCGGGGTGTGGAATCCACCGTCCCCATACCGGCGTGTGGGCATGCGAAATATCTCACTAGGTAGAAGGTCTATGAACCGGTCCTTAGGGAAGCGGTATCTCTCCTCCGAGAAATCCCTCACGGCGATTCCGATGTGGTAATCCACCTCACTGTGGATTACCACCACCCACTTCTTTTGTTGAAAGGGTTCATTTTAGGATCTCATATAAGTTCTTAATTAAAGCGTATGAGCTTGGATAATGTGGATGATTACGTCATCCAACTTAGCTCCATAGCTACATTATCTGGCTCATACCACTATCACTAAAAAGGTTATCATCATTTAATCACATCATGGCTATTATCGTATGTGCACAACATATCATCTCATAATAGGAGCACCTAGCTCTCAACAATATTAGGCACACCGCCATTCATAATAAAGGGCACCACGGCTCATCGTGCACATAGCTCACCACATACGATAATAGGCCATGACCTCGAGATCCATTATATTATCAACATCATTAATTAAGGTCATGATTAAGGGGGTAAGGACTTGCACGGCATGTTCTTACAACCGGCACGATGACGAACTAAGCCGGCTCGTTCGAAAGAGACGCCCTAATCGAGATTGACGACGAAGAACTAATGCGCGACTATCGATAAACCTGGTTTAACTAAAGCAAGCATGTGAAACATAGAACATTACGGTGGTGACAGGTTAGATGCATAGTCCTAGATTTTAGAGGAATTATGGAAGTCGTTTCTCTCAATTCGAAAGTTAATATGCATGAGATATGAATTATAGAATATTATTCCCTAATTAATTTATTAGGGTAATATTAGATAATAATTTTTATCATGTAATAATATTGGAACTAATTACATGATAAAATTCTATAATTCAAATAATGAATTTACAAATTTTCTGGGAATTTTAAAACGACACAGAAATGATACTTATAATGTTCTCAGGTACACCAGCGGGGTGTACATAGCATTTACATATCACGTGCACACCACTGTGTCTCCCTAGGCGTGATCGACGGTGGGCCATGGTCCTGCCCACGCGGTGGCACCGACGGAGGGGAAACGGGGCCGACGGAGAGTGGCCACGCGTCGCCGTCTCCGCGACACCCGACGCCGCCACGGAATTCCAACGCGGCGCGTGTCGACGCCGGCTCGCCGCTCTTGGCGGCGGCGGCGCTCGCCGGAATCCGGCTGGGCTGGCACGGACCCGTTGGAGGCTCATCATCGCGAGGGGCGGATAGGGTGCCCAACCCCATCCCGAACCCGCAGGTGTAGCTCGAGGTGACCGAGGGAGGGGCGGCCCCACCCACTGCGTTCGGGCCGCTTTGGCGGCGCGGCGCTGTGGCGAGGACGAAGCTGTGCACGAGAGTGGATATTAGGGACACAGAATGAAAGAGGGGACTCGGGGGAAGCGTACCAGGCTGCCAATCTTGACCGACGACGACTACGGGCTGCCGCCGCCGACTTCTTGTCTACATGATTCCCGATTGGGGAAACCGGATCCTCGCGAGGACGGAGGGCGGAGGACGGGGGAGGAGGTGAGCACCGGCGTTCAAGGCTTGGAGCAGCTCGGTGTTGAGGTGCGAGTCGCAGCCGCATCGGGCGGGGGCATATTTATAGCTCGCCGCGGCGCACTCGGCGAGATAGAGCCGCCCGCCTCCGATATATTTTCCGCAATGGCACAGGGTTCCCCGCCTGGCTTGGCGCCGTTACGCCGTGTCATTGGTCGCGCGGGCGAGAGTTAGCTCGCCTCGTTTTGTCGGGGGCAGCCCAAGCAGCCAGCTCGTAAGTCGCCGCTCCGGCCGTCAGGTTGACGTACAACGGGTCGCAGGTGCAGGCCGACGGACGGCTCGCAGGCTCGGGTCCATGGAGATGCTGTTTCCAGGTCCGCCGCCTTCTAGCGCTGCTCGTCTTCCCCTCGCCGCCACGCTGCGCCGGCCGACACGGGCTAGGCGAGGTCGCCGCGCCACACCGTGAGCATTCAAGGCGGCAGAGGGGTGAGCCGGCTCCAGCTCGCCGCATGGGTGTGGGGGCGCCTACTCCTTTCGTGCTCGGTCCTCGACATCCGTGGCGCACGGCGATGGGGCAAACGCGAGGGGGCAGCGGGGGCAGCGTCGGCGATGCCGTGGTGGAGAAGAAGGAGCCGGCGGGGGTGGGGCCCGCTAGTCGGTGAGGAAGGGAGAGAGATTGGGCGAGTGGGCGGTTGGCCTTGGCCGGCTGGGGCGGCCCTGTTCGGGAGTGAGAGAAAGGGAGAGAGGAGGGAAGCCGGGCGGGCTCGATGAGAGGAGGGGAGCCGAGCCCATGACTCCTTTATTTCCTTTTCTATTTTTCTTTCTCTTATTTCCTTTTCTCCTTTATCCCATTTCTCATGTGTATATATACATATATTATTTTTTTATACTTGTACAAGTGTGTATGTATATATATTCCCCATGGTTTTAGTATGGGGTCAAATATACACTTGTACTATTATATGTATGTTAAATACACACGCTCCGACTTCATTATCTCCCATGCATCATTTCATGTGTGCATATATTTATAATGGTGCAAGGGCTCATACATACATTAATGTGTTTTAGCACACGTGATATGAGTCTATTGTTATTCCCAGAGAAAATGTAAACTATGCTCATGCATGACTTCCATAACATAACTCCAGGTTATGCGTTATATTGTTGCCACCATAAGTTCGACGAGCAAAGGGAACCTATTTCGATATGGTGGGATTTGATGCATGGTTTTCAAAACAGGGTTTGGTGTTGCGGGAAAGTAACTCAAGTTTTAGTTGTATTTGAATAGTTTAAATTTTTAGTGATTCAAGTTTTAGTTGTATTTCGAAAAAGTTTAAATTTTTAGTGATTTTTAAAATGATGCAAAAAAACACGGGTGTTACAAGGGCGCATCAACACGTCATGACAAAATTTCAGATTAGAAGATCACACTAAATATATTAAATCTAAAGCTTAGCTCCGCTTAGTGTTGTTCCCTGTACCTCTATGAACCGCTCACGGGTCAACATCATCCTTCTCGCCTGTTCCTTGGTCACCTTCCTACCAAGCACCATCGCGTTGTATGTTATGATGGCCCGGTGCTTGCAATCGCATAGCATGTCGGCGACGCATTTTTTGCAGGATTCCTCAAGCGCTCTTCCCGCTTCATCTTCCTTTCCTTCCTCGTATTGGAAGAAGTTCTGCATACAAAGATGATTTCAAATTCAAGAATGCGATGTATTGAGAAAAGGCTTTGTGCGAGGGCGAGTTACCCAAAACTCCGCGAGCACCAAGGCTGCCTAATGGTCATAGGTGGGGTCTTCTCCCTAGTAGTAGGCTCCCTAGCAAGGGGCCGGTCTTTGTCCCCGCCTCGTGGTAAGTGACGATGCCGGGTAGTGCTGCAGTTCTGCACAATGAAGACATAATATTAGTTTCACTAGAGAGTGTAAATGAAGTAGGAATCTAAATCCACTTACCTTGTCCCTTGGGGCGAACAACGGGAGTGGTTGTTGTGAAGGCTAGGAGGCTGAGGTAGTCGTGTCGGGCCTCGCAAGTATACCTTCACCGCCTTTGCCGCCCTCACGCCCGCATTACCGCACTGAGGAGTTTGTGCCACTGCAGGCGTGCCCTCCCGTCGCCGTCGTCCTCCTCCTCCTCCTCCTTGCCCGGTGGTGTGGGCTGCGTGGCACCTAGCTCAGGCGGTGGTGGCGTCGCGCGCCCGGCTCCTCCCTCCTCCCTCCAAGACCGCCGTGCGGCACGGGTCCCTCCCGCGCACGCTGCCTCCTATACCTCACCCTGCCGACCCCTCCGCTGGTGCGTCCCTTTGCTTGAGAGTAAATCCGAGACAAAGGGAGCTCACGCCGGTCGTCGGGCAGGGGTGGTCGTTCCGCTCCCCCGCCGACCTCCGCGACGGGGCATCTTCAATCACCGTGTAATCAAAATATAAACAAGACATAATTAGAACTAGATGCATTGTAATCAAACTATAAATAAGACATAATACAATATAAACTAAAAGAATATAGTATTACATGTTTTAGAAGTAATCGGAATCATCGTCTACATTGTCAGCTTGTACGTTTGCCAGCTCGTCATCACTATCGACATTGTCCAAATCACGAAGAGAATCTGAAGGAGGATTGTTGTCCTCATTGTCCGTGCCCAATCTCTCTAACATTTGTATGTCCTTCAAATCGAACACCTCAAACCTGTCATCATCGTCGTCAAACACCTCAACACCGTCGTCTACTTCCATTCCTATATCTGAAGTTAGGTCTATCACAAAACTCCCCGGCAGCCCCTCTTCTTGATAGAACTCCCCCTCATATGTGTTTGGGTTGATCAAGTTATAATCTTCATCATTTGGGACAGGTAGTTTACCAAGCGACGCTACCTTGTGCACAACCTCCAAACCCTTAAGATAATCTTTGTCTTGGCAGGCGTAGGGTAGGTAATAAACCAAGACGGCTTGTTGAGCCACAATGTAGACATCGGCTCGTGGATACACGGAATCTAGTCGAACTTCGACTAGCCCAATTGTCGGGTTACGTTTAGTACATTCAGGATCAAACCAATGGCATTTGAATATCACAAGTTTAAGATGTGGGGCGCCATAAAATGAAAGCTCGTATATTTCTTGGACTCTACCATGGTATTCTTGCCCATTATTATCCACCGTAGCACGCCACTATTTGTGGTACTTGATTGGGTCGACTACGTCAGAGTTTGTCTTGTCGTGGAAACGATATCCATTCACATCATAAGCGGTAAATGACCTAACCCTTAAATCACAGCCGTCTGCAAGAGCAATCAACTCGCCACAGATAGAGCTATCGGTTTGGGCCTTTCTCTTGAACCACGAAATGAAATCGAGTCTCCCCGTCCAAAGACCTTGTGAAGGAAGGGTATCAATTTCGTGTAGCTCTCGATCCCTCGATTGAGGCCAAGTCTCACAAATGAATTCTTGTTTGTACGGATCCACCTCCGGCGAAGTTGGTCAGCACATATAGCATGATATTGTGCCACTCTTTTATTGCTCAACCGCTTAGTGGTAGATGCACCGGGCTTCGAATTGACCTTGAAAAGGCTAAGCTTCGATTGATTTTCATCAACATTGTAACGAGGGATTTGATCATGCACGCTAGGAAGGTTTTTCGTATAGTATTTTTCTACGTGAAGTTTGACACCTCCTCCACAACGTATGCCTCTATAGCTGAAGGCTCGATTTTGGCTTTATTTCTACATTTTTGCGTATATTCTTTAGAGTTCTCGATTGGGTAGCACCAATGGTACTGCACCGCCCCCATACGTACCTCATACGGAGGTGCACAATCATATCTTGCATCGGCAAGAAGAATCGGGTGGGAAGATTTTCTCCAATTTACTGAGTAACACGGGTGCCGCCTTCTCCAACGCCCCACTGACGGTTCGAGAGATCGCCTTTGCAACACGGTGGCGGAAGAAATAACTCAACTCGCCAAAGACTAGCCACACATTCTCGGGGACAAAGCCTCGAACCATCGTGGGAAGCGGCCGCTCAATCCATACGTGATAGTCATGACTCTTCATCCCATTGACTCATAGAGAGTAGTTAAATTGACTCCCTCTTCACATTATGTGCATACCCATCCGGAAACCTGAGTGTCTTCATCCATTTAAGTACCTCCCTCCTTTTTTTCCCGACAAGACGAAATCGACATTGGGCCTTCGCCATCTCTTTGCCGCCTGGGGAGGCCTCATCTCTTGATTTGGTCTATCGCATAGTGTTGCGATGTCCACTCTAGCCTTAGGGTTGTCCTTAGACTTATTAGTCTCCATGAGTGTGCCAAAAGTTAGCGAGTGATATTCTTCTCGGTGTGCATCATGTCAATGTGATGTGGCACAAGAAGGTCATCATGATACGGGAGCCTCTCCAAGCCCGACTTATGAGTCCACATATGCCGCTCACCATATCCCACAAAACCACCACCTTGTTTATTGGCCACAAGAGAATCTAGGCGAGCACGACCTCGGCACCGTCTTTATCCGCATTGGAGGTTCTGTCACCACGACACCTTTCGTGAAAGTTCTTCGTGTCTTGTGCGAATGGATGGTCAACAGAAGAAACTAACGATGTTGGTCGAACAAACTAAAAAAACTTACCACCCTTCTTCAACCGGATGAACCTCACACGTTCCTTGCATACCGGGCACGGGAACTTTCCATGAACACACCATCCCGAGAACAACCCATATGCCGTAAAAGTCATGAATTGAGTACTCATACCAAACATGCATTTTGAAGGCTGCCTTTGTAGCTCGGTCGTATGTCCATACGCCTTCCTCCCAAGCCTTGATCAATTCATCGATCACGGGCTCCATAAACACACCCATCTTATTCCCTGGGTGCCCAAGAATTATCAACGACAATAATATGGTGTCCCGTTGAAAGGCGACACCATGGGGGAGATTCAGGGGGATAATGAACACGGGCCAACATGTGTATGGGGAGGTACTCATTCCATAAGGATTGAACCCATCTGTTGCCAGTGCGACACGTACATTACGCGCCTCCATTGCTTTCCCTAGATGTTTTCTATCGAAGTATTGCCATGCTTCACCATCGATGGATGTATCATCTTGTCGGGGAGTGTATCGCTTGCCATGTTTGTGCCACGTCATCTCGTTTAGCGGATTCCTTGGTCATGTATAGCCGTTGAAGCCTCGGTACAAAAGGTAGGTGCCGTAAGATTTTTTTTGGCGATGTCACTCTACTTCATCCGACCATCACAGTCGGTACCTCTTCGCACTGGAGGCTTTACACTTTGGGCGGTGAGTTGCATTGGCGTGCTCTTTCCTAAATAGGACACACCCATTCTCGCAAGCATGTATCTGCTCATACGGCATCTTAAGTGCACTAAAGAGTTTCCGTGAGTCATACATGCCCGTTGGCGGCAAATGGCCTTTGGAAGCGGTGCCAACCACGCGGTCAACAACCTATTGAAGCCCCGCTTGAATGATGTTTAACTCGACTTCACCCCTAATAAGCGACCAATGCCGCCCGATTTGCGAGACGTGGTGTTCTCATGAAGGGGTTTGGCGGCCAAGTCCAACATTTGATAGAACGCTTAGCCCTCCTTCTCCATCGCCTCCTTATCACGTGCTTCATTGAAAAGTGCTTGGTGGACATCATCTAACATGTCTACAACCCCGGCATCATCATCACACTCCTCGAGGCATGGTCTCACCCACCTCCTCTCTCATACGTTCGCTTCACCGTGGTAGGCCCACACGGTATAGTTCTCGGTGAATCCAAAATCCGTAAGATGACTTTGCATATCCTTTCCGCAAACACTCCTCTTGTTGTCACATTTTCTACAAGGACACCAAACTAGCAAATGACCACGAGCACGAGCGTTGCCCCATACCATTTCCAACAATTCATTGGTCTTGTTCATCCATTCATCATCAAAATCATGCTTACTACTGCGACCATCGCACATCCACGGGCGGTCCTCCATCCTTTAGCAACCACATACACCAACCATGAATTCCATCTACATGGTGTGTTCCTACTGTCTAATAGGTGAGGATAGGTCCTAATCCCACCCTGAGATGCGTAGATGGGCCAGTTCCCATGCTCGATCCACGGGCGACGAGCCAAGAAGAGCATTCCCTCATTGTTCTCCCGATACACATCCCGGAAGGGAGAGTGTGTATCCGGAGAACAACAGGGAGGTGGTGCCGAAAAACTCTGTATCCTGAGAACAACAGGGAGGTCGGCGAAGTTTTTTTTTATTTTTTCATCTTTGCCGAAAGCTAGATCAGGGGCCGTCGGCAAAGAGTTAGTCTTTGCCGAGATCCCCCGATCCAACCGTGTCGGGCGAAGATTTTTCTTTTTTTTTTATTATTTTTCCCTCCTATGACGAACGTGCCATTACATCCGGGGCCGTCGGCAAAGAGATATTCTTTGCCGAGGGCCCCCCGATCCGACCGTCGCCAGCGTCTCGTCGGGTCGAGACAAACCTGCATCCTTTTGCCGAAAACCCTCTCGGGCGTTGCCGCCTTCGCCGAGCCCAAGAACAGCTCGCAAAGAAATTTAAAAAATTTGATTTAGCCATCACAACTTTTACGTAGTTTAGCTATAGTACTTGTAGTTAGATTGTTGAAGTTTGCAATTTTTTTCAATCTTTTTTACTATATTTTATGAATTTTCACCTATTATTTGAATTTCTTTTAAAAACTAAAATTGAGCGCAAGTGATTGAATAATGGATCTAAATGATTCAAAAATGATAAACACGATTCCTGAGTGTATCTTGAGTCGTCCATGGCCGAACAACAAAATTCGAATATCTTTGTCGCGCGAAACCGTGGCTCACTTGCTGGTCGATTGTTTTAAAATTCTATAAAAATTCAAGCGGAGGTTGAAAAATCATGACATTTGGCGTGTTGTCCTTATATACGCGTAATGTACACTATGAAAAAAATTTGAGTCGATTTAGGCGCACGGTTGCATGTCGGAATGGCGGTTAAGCGGAACATCGTGAGCATGTGATACGAGGAACTCACATGGAGATATGCGCTAACGGCCATCCGAGATGCAACCGCGTAACCTAAATCGACTCAAATTTTTTTCATAGTGTACACATGCGATATAAGGACAACTCGCCAAATTTCATGATTTTTCAACCTCGCTTGAATTTTATAGAATTTTAAAACAATCGATCCCGCAAGTGAGCCGATGTGTTTCGCGGCACAAGATATTCTTATTTTGGTGTCCGGTCATGGATGAGGGCTCAAGATACACTCAGAATCATGTTTATTATTTTTGAATCATTTAGATCCATTATTCGAATCACTTGCGCTCAAATTTTAGTTTTTAAAAGAAATTCAAATAATAGATGAAAATTCATAAAATATAGTAAAAGGATTGAAAAATTGCAAACTTCAACCAACTACAAGTACTGTAGCTAAGCTACGAAAAAGTTGTGACGGCTAAATCAAAAAAAAAAAAAAAATTGTGCTTCGCCGAGAGCGGGCCGGGCTCTCGGTGAAAGGCAGCCTTTGCCGAGAGTGGAAATTAGGGTTCTCGCAAAGGCGTGTTTGCCGAGAGCCGCATTGCAACACGGCGAAGCACGACACTTTCGATAATTTTTTTGGGGACACGTCGTGACCTTTTGGTGCGATAAAAACACACTTTGCCGAGAGATATTTTTTTTTGTACTGCAAAGTTTTTTCCTTTGCCGAGGGACGGACGGGAAGTTGTCGGCAAAGGTTACGCGAAACCGACGGGCGTTACGGGCGACCAGTCTATGCCGACAGCCCGCCCTTCGCCGACCGCCGCCGCCGCCGCCCGACAGTTGGCCCTCGGCCGACTGTCGTAGGCAGTCGTTGCCTAGCGTGCTTCTTTGCCGAGAGGCGGGGCACTCGGCGAAGGAAGCTTCGCCCGAACGTTTTTCTTTGCCGAATCGCGGCTGTTGGCGAAGAAAATCTTTGCCGAAAGTTTATTTTTGGGCTGTCGGCAAAATGCAGTCTTGTCGGCGAAGACCCAGTTTCCGTAGTGCATGATTCACGTACAAGATGTTCTTCCCCATCTATAATGGTCTTCTCCTCGTTGGTGATAGCTGGAAACCATAGCGAGAGCAATGATCATGATACCTTCCCTGCCTTCTACTTTATCCTCTTTAGCACTCAACTTTCGCCTACATGCTCACAGCATTCCCAGTAATGGCCAGCAGGCCTGCTGCCTTTAACATATTCCTCGCTTCCTCTGCGTCCCAAGCCAACGAAAACCAAACCCGACCCATCAAAGCATTTATGGTTAACCATCTTGCTAGCAACCAAATTGATGTCCATGGCCACGGAGCGCGGAATCGTGAGAAGGGAGTGGGTGGTGGACGTGGAGAAGAACCTGAGCGAAGCCGACGCATCGATGGAGCTGTCGCGGTGGCAGTGGCGCTGCATCTACCGCGTGCCGCCGTGCATCAAGGACCTCAAGCCCAAGGCGTACACGCCGCAGGTGGTGTCGCTGGGCCCCTTCCACCACGGCGACGCGGACCTGATGCCGATGGAGGAGCACAAGCGCCGGGCGCTGCGGCACCTGCTTCGCCGCGCCAAGCGGCCGCTGGAGGCTTTCGTGGCCGCCGTGGAGGACATCGCGGAGCGTCTGGAGAACGCGTACCTGGACCTAGGCGATGAGTGGCGCGGGGCCACCGGGAGGGAGCGGTTCCTGGAGGTGATGATCGTCGACGGCTGCTTCCTGCTGGAGGTGATAAGGGCCGCCAGCCTCGACGGGTACGCCGCCTTGGACTACGCGCCCAGCGACACTATCTTCAGCCACCATGGGGTGGTCTACATGGTGCCATACATCCGCCGCGACATGCTCATGCTTGATAACCAGCTGCCGCTCATCCTGCTCGAGAAGCTCGTCGCCGTCGAGACTGGCAAGCCTACGGTATGATAACTGTATGGTATAGGTTCAAGCATGGGTATAGTCTGCATGAATATGATGCATGCAGTCAAACTACGTAAATTCGTTTCGTTTTTCAGTAGTGTTCTCTTTATGCTCTCGCTTGATCTCTTCTTTTCACATTGCATCACACTTACACAGATCAGATCAGATCAGAACAGATCAGATAGAATATCACTTTATCATCTTAAATCTACACTTTTTTTAAGATAAAGGATAAAAATTCGGCTTCATCTATCCGAGGATAGAATCAGGCCAATTATTGAACTAGAACGTACTAGAAAACTAACACAAAACTTGCATGCATATGGTGGATGCAGAATGGCGATGCCATCAACAGGATGGTGCTGAGGTTCCTGACGCCGACGCCGCGGCTGCCGCCGTCGGGCGCCGGAATCGGGCTCCACGCGCTGGACGTCCACCGCCGGAACATGCTGTACGGCCACTACCAGCACCACCGTCCTCCGCGGGATGTGCCGGAGACGGACATCATCCGGTCGGCGGTGGAGCTGTACAAGGCCGGGATCCGGTTCAAGAAGAGCGCCTCGGAGAGCCTCCACGACATCCGGTTCCGGAACGGCGTGCTGAGCATGCCGGCCGTGACGGTGGACGACTCCACCGAGTACATGTTGCTCGACATGATGGCGTTCGAGCGGCTGCACGTCGGCGCCGGCAACGACGTGACGGCGTACGTCTTCTTCATGGACAACATCATCGACTCCGCCATGGACGTGGCGCTGCTCAGTAACATGGGCATCATCCAGAACGCTGTCGGCAGCGACAAGGCAGTGGCCCAGCTGTTCCACAGCATCTCCAAGGACATCCTGCTCGAGCCCGAGAGCGCGCTGGACGCCGTGCACAGGGAGGTGAACGCCTACTGCCGCAAGCCATGGAACATGTGGCGCGCCAACCTCAAGTACGTCTACTTCCGGAGTCCCTCGTCTTTGATCAACACCCTTGCGGCAGTCGTCGCCCTCGTCTTTACCGTCGCGCAGACCGTCTACACCATGAGGCAATACTACCAGGGCAGCAGCAGTAACGGAGGCTCGTCGGCGGCGCCGTCTCCGACGTGACGTTCTTTGCAGTGCGACGTTTTGCTTGTATTCATCTTTTCATGCGTGCGGCACCGGCCATGTTTGTGTTGGCGTAAGCCAGATGTACGGTGACGTGAGGTGGAGTGTGTTAATCACGGATCAATCACAAACACCAATATCACAGTGGCTAAATGAAGAACACAGGAATCAGGATGTGTACGCTGAACCACAGCGTTCAGACTTCAGAGGGCAGAGCAATTTACTCAATATATTAGCACATACAAAATGTTGTTGTTACGTGTTGCGATAGCTAGGCACGAATTTGAATCTAGAGCACGGCAGCTCGCTGGAAACGATGACGACGGCTGCAATAATTCTAAGGAAATGCGACAGACCATTCGTGCCCAAGGCACTCAGCTCTCTCTACTTTTATTCTCACGCTCACTGCGCTGAACAGAGCATATATATGCTTCAAGCCCACTCGGAGCCAGCCAGGCGGACGCTCTTGGTCTTGGGCCTTCACGACTTCCTTGGACCACCGGCGCAGCAGGGAATCGCTGTTGCAAGGCGATTTCATCCTCCCAGGTTGCCAGCTCATCTTCCATACCTGATCATTTGACAAGGACTTGTGGGACAGCTCGTGCGCTGTGGTGATGAAGGCGGCGTTGAAGAATCTTCTCCGAACTTGCAGATAATTGTCGAAGTCCGGCAGGCTGGAAGATACTTGTGGAAGAGAGGCCGATGCCGGTTTAAGCAGAGAAACATGAAAACCGGGTGAATCGAAGAATACTTTCGGGAGCACTAGTACTCAAAACATTTTGCACGACGGGCACTTTTGATTAAGCATGGCGGCAAGAGCGCCCGTCATGCACACAAGGTCACGGTTAATGGTGGATTAACCGCGACGGGTAATCGTGCCCGCCACGCTTAATCAAAAAAAAAAAAAAAAAGACCCAAGCCCAATGCCGCCCATACGGGGCCCCATTAATCGAAGCCTGCATCCGCCGCTGGAAGATGAGCCGCCGCCGCCTCGAAACTCCTAGCGCCGGATCTTCGGCGCCGCCGCCGTCGCCCCTAGATCGCCGGGTCCGCCGCCTCCGCAGCCGGATCTGGAGCGCGGCGGACGCCCCGCCGGGATCCGCGCCGCCCGCCCCCCGCTCGGACCCGGCCAACGAGCGCCGCCACCGGATCGAAGCCGCTCCACCACCGGCCGACCTGCAAGAGGGAGTGCGCGGCGAGATAGAGAGGGGAGGGAGAGGGAGGGAGAGGGAGAGGGAGACGAACTCCGCACCGCCGCCGCATGCGCCGCCGGCCGGAGAGGCCGGGATCCACCGCCGACGCATATCAGACTTCGCTCTGATCCGCCGCTTCCGCCCGCGCCGCCCGCCGGGAGGCCGGGTGTGGATCCTCCGCGTCCCGCCCGCCTCCAGCGTCACCAAAGCAGCCGGGTGGATCCGCGCTTCCCGCCCGCCACCGCCGTCTTGCCGCCGATTGTGGTACCGCAAGGAAGAGCGCCATGGGAAGGGAGCCGCGGTGCAAGGAAGAGCGACGGGAGGGAGAGAAGAGAGAGGAGGAGTGGAGGCGGCTGTGTGCCAGGAGAGAAAATGACTTAGGTTTTCGGGATTGGGAAGACTTGGTTTATATATGGACCCGATAGGGATGATATAATGGGCTTTCGCCCGACCCGCAGCTGGGCTTTTATTTTGCGTGGCGGGCCTTTAAAGATGCCCCACGGATAATCGATTTTACATGGGCGGGCAAAAGTGCCCGTCACGCAAAATAAAAGCGCCCGCCAAGGTAAATCATACGCATAAACCGTGGGCGGGCAAAAGATGTGCCCGCCACGGAAAAGATTTTGCAAAGATCACGCAAAAATCATTTCGTTACTAGTGGAGCTTGAGTTGTATGCAACATCAATGATCTTGGCGATGATTTCATAAGGCCCAAAATACTTGAAGCACAACTTGCTATGAGCTCAGGGTGCCAACAATGACTGAACGTATGGCTGTAAGCGAAGAAAAACGAAATCCCCCACATTGAACATGCAGTCAGAACGCTTTTTATCGGCCTAGATCTTCATGCGCTATTGTGTCTGGAGGAGATGCCGGCAGACAGCTGCGCGAGCATAGTGTTGCATTCTGCCACTTTGGACGCCACATCCGAACAGGAGAAACTAAAGCATCAGTAAGGCCAAAGTGACGGGGTTGGCGACCAAAAAGTACCTCGAATGGTGAGCGCCCGGGGAGGAGAGTATACTAGTGTTGTACCAGAATTCCACCAGAGCTATCCATTTGATCCAAGTGCGAGGACAGGAATGGATGAAACACCATAGAAAGGTCTCCAAACACTAGTTAACGCGCTCCGTTCGCCCTTCCGATTGCGGATGATAAGCAGAAGACATGTCCAAATCAACCTAAGCCAAACGAAAAAGTTCATGCCAGAAGTTGCTTGTGAAGACTAGATCTCTGTCCGACACGATGCGTCCTGGCAAGCCATGAACCCGGTAAACCGTATTGAGGAATGACTGAGCAATGTTAGCAGCCGAGAAGGGATGGTGAAGGGGGAACAAAGGTTGCATATTTGCTAAACTTGTCCGCGAGCACCATAAGACAATTTGCCACCTATCGCTTCAATTAGGGACTAGCAACGGGATCGAGACCCGTGTACTTGACTGATCAGCCTTCGCCTCAAAAAGTGAGTGAGCAAGAAGCCACAAAGGACCGGACACCGATTTCATACCCGGCTAGGCGAACATTTGCTTGATACGGCTATGAGTAACGGGAATCCAGAGTGACCGTCATGTTGTTCCCAAGCCATATGCGGTTACGATAGCGTAAAATCCCGACATTGCAGATGAATCGGGGGTGAGCATGCGGATTTGAGAGCATCGGGGTCCGAAGAGTACCCAACCATGACTTGCATGACTAAGAAGGAATAACCAAACACATTGCCATAATCTAACCAGATGGGTTGGGATGGCGTGACAAAGCATCAGCGGCCCGAGTTGGAAGAGCCAGGTTTATAAACAACCCCGTACTAAAGACCCAATAACTTTGTGTACATGCGCATCCGCCAAGGGGTATGGGGCCATTGATCAGTAATATGGATCAAGCTACGCTGGTCGTCAAAAAATGACAAACTTGGCGTGCCGCAAGTAAGAACATCATTGCTCCACAGCCATTAAGATGGCAAGGTATTCCTTCTCATAGGTTGATAAGCCCCGAGAACGAGGACCCAACAAAGCCTTGTTGATAAATACTAAGGGATGCGAATCCTACATGAGTGTTGCACCTACATCGAGTCACAAGCATCGGTTTGAATCTAAAAAGGATTACTGAAATCAGGAAGAGCTAGAACCAGAGACGAAAGAAGAGCTATCTTTAAGGCCTCAAAAGCGGATGAGTGAGCATCTGTCCAAACGAAGAGTGTTCCCTTATTAAGCAAATCGGTCAGAGGACAAGCCAAGAGGGCGAAATTCTAGACAAATTACCGATAGTAACCGGCTAACCCCAAAAAGCTGCGGAGCTGCTTAATATCTTGCAGCATTGGCCAATTCTAAACATCCACAATTTTGCTGGGATCGGTAGCCACTCCATTGCCACTGATAATATGTCCAAGGTAAGTGACTGAAGTCTGCACAAACTTGCATTTACTGCACTTGATTTTCCACTGATCAGTAGCCAAAAGAGAGAAAACCTAGCGAAGGTGCTTGCTATGGTCGTCTAGAGTCTTGCTGTAGACTAGGATATCATCGAAGAACACCAATGCACAGATGCGCAAGACAGGTTGCAATGTGGAATTCATGGTGCCTTGAAAAGAATTGGGTGCTCTAGTAAGACCGAAGGACATGTCATTGTATTCAAACTGGCCCTAGTGGGTCTGAAAAGCCGTCTTGTACTCTTCCCCGGCAGCAAGGCGTATTTTATTGAATCCCACCCGAAGGTCCTAACAAGAGAACCATTTAGCATCCGCAAGCTCGTCTAAGAGTTCATCAACAATCGGAATAGGAAATTTTGCCTTGACTGTAAGAGCATTCAACATGCAGTAATCCACGCAGAGACGCTAGGTGTTGTCCTTTTTCTTCATGAGGAGAACTGGGGAGGAGAAGGCACTCGTACTAGGCTTGATGAATCTGGCTTGCAGGAGCTCAGAAACTTGCCGCTCAATTTTGTTCTTCATCCTAGGAGGATACTAATATTGTTGCACAGCCACAGGGGAGGCACCTAGAACCAGGGGAATAGTGTGATCACAAGCCAGTCCAGGGGGAAGCTCTATAGGTTCTTCAAACAGAGACTAGTACTCCTCCAAGAGGGACTGGATCTGTAGTGGAAGGAGATCAGATGTGTTAGATAAGTGATACAACTGCCGAATAGAAGGTTGCTGCTCATTGTAACAAAAACCTTGCAAAAACACATTGCTAGAGACATAAGAAATGGACATACACTTTGCCTTCCAGTGGACTCACATAGGGGAAAATGTCTCCAACCAATCCATACCGATGATCAAGTCGTGACAGCTCAAGGGTAGAATATGAAGAGTGGAATGTCACCTGTGCCCCTGTACTGACCACTCGACAGCAGGTAATTCAGAAGAGCATTGAACTGTGGTGCCATCAGCCATCCTGACTGACATTGGTTGGGACAATAGCCAAGGTGCAGAAACTCCATCATAAATCCCATCAACAATAGAAGAATAGATAAATGAGTGAGTACTGCTGGAATCAATCAGGATAGAAACCTCTCGGCCCACAATGGTGCCAGACAACTGCATAGTGCGTGGTGCTGATGGGCCAGAAATAGTAGTAGAAGTAATAGCCATACAGATCTGAGCTTGATCAGGCGCTTGCACTACAGGTTCAGTATCACCTTCTACCACTGAATCGGAGTCCTGAAACAAGTCCTGACAGAGAGCTCATAGCTCCTACAGAGCATGGAGCTAAGGTACTAGAGCACAGCGATGGCCTAGAGCCCACTTCTAACCACAATAAAGATGTACATTTGGCCCGGTATTTTTTGGCCCGGTCCGTGGCCCGGCCTTTTGGCCCGGTCCGTGGCACGGTCCGGCCCGACATGTGCGGGCCACGGGCGGCCCGGCCGGTCGGGCCATGGGCTGTCGCCTCGCCCGTGGCACGGACTGGTCCGGCCCGCCATCTGCCATGTCTTTTTTAGCAAAACCGGCCTGCTAACAGCTAACACACTTTGGCCCATCTACCTGCTAACACCTCTGGCCTGCTAGCACGTTGGTGGCACCGGCCTGCTAACCAAACTCTGCTCAGATAGAAAAGTCCGATGCCATCCGCTGCCTTGCAAGCTAATAGCCAGGAAAGCTAATGTTGTATTGTTGTGTACTGCATCTGCATCTTCGTTCGGCATCCGGCAGCGGCGGCGGCTAGCGCGTGGGCGCGAGGCAGCAACGCTGCGATGGTCGCAGCGGCGTGGCAGCAGCGAGGCCGTGGCGGCGCTGCAGCAGCGCCCTGGCAACGCGAGGCAGGCCGCGGCGGCGCAGCATCGACGCCAGCCTAAGCGAGGCGGGCGCCGCGGCGCGGCATCGCGCGGAGCAGCGCGAGTCGGGCGAGCAGCGCGAGGACGCCGGGCGGCGTGGCGTGGCGGGGCGCGGGCGCCAGCGGCGGCAGGCAGCGTGCCGCCCGTGCTTCGTGTTGGCGTGCTAACGGGCCGCCCGATGGCCCGACGGACGGGCCATGGGCGCAGCCTCGGCCCGTAGCACGGTGGTAGGCGCCCGCCGCCGGCCCGTGGCCCGGCGTGGCCCGCCCGTGCCGTGCGCCCGGCCCGATGTACATCTATAAACCACAACGTATGCACAGGCCTCGCGCATGGCGATAGTTGCGTGAGTAGAGAGCTTGTCATCCACCGAATGCTAGTTGAAGCATGGATGTCGACTAGTAGAAATATGATCTTCTATGACGATCTCCTTGTGACGATTTGAAATTTCGTCATGCAATCGTAGTTTTCGGATCTAATTTTGTAACCGTCACAGATCATGAGTGACGCCAAGCCGCTAAAAATAATGACGAAAAGCAATAGAGCGTCACAAAACAATAAACCTATTCATCATAGATAATCATTCTGCCTCTATCTCGTGGGGAATCAATGATGAATGTAAACTTTCGTCACAAAACAACATACTCATCGTCACAAAACAATAATGTCCATGCCTCAACACCAATATGGGTCCCACATGTGTGGGTCCGACCCGGGTCCCACATGTTGGTACCATGGTCCCACTCATCGCCGACGTGGCGTGTGGACCCTACCACGCTGGTCCCACGTTGTAAGCCACGCATTACGGTCAACACGGGCCCCACCTCCACGGCCCCACCAAAGATCGGCGAGGACCACACTATAGTGGTCCCACACTATACTTTGGTCCCCCCCCACGTGGCGTTCCACGCCAACCGGGCCCCACCACCTTGCCCCACCGGATAGAACCACATAACAATGTGGCATCGCAAGTCCACGTGGTGACATGGACCCCACCACCATGGTCCGACGATGTAGTGGTCCCACCGCCACATGGCACTCACGCCATTGTGGGCCCCACCCGGCTTGGTTCTCTCGGATAGAATCGGTGGGCCACCATACTTGGCCACGATCCCTACGACCACGTGCCTTCCACGTCAATGGGGGCCCTACCACCATGATCTCACTAATCGCATAAGTGGAGACCACGCAGGTGGGCCCCACTACCTTGGACCCACGCCGTAGTGGCCCTACGACCGCCTGACATTTCACGTCGCCCTTGGTCCCATAGAACAAAATTGGTGGGCCACCACATGTGGGCCCTCCACCGCGGTCCCACCGAGGTCTCCTAAGGGGGAGAGCATGTGATATCCTAGCTTAAGGCTTAATAAGATTGATAGAATAGTCATTACAACAAGTTCCAACTTCTTTCCAGGAAGCCCCAATCCAAAGAACTCTAAAGTTAAGCGTGCTTGGCTTATAGAAATTTGGGGATGGGTGACCGACCGGAAAGTTTATCCTGGATGCGCATGAGTGAGAACAAAGTGTGTCAAAAAAAACTTGTGTTGGTGTTTGAGGACAATCTTTCTTATTAGAGAGTTGCTAGATGTAATTGGGCCCGAGTGCTAGATGTAAGTGGGCCCGGGTAGGACTTTATAGGTGGCGCCACGTGGCAGCCACTTCCATGACAAACACTTCTATGACGAAATTTCATGATTCGTCATGGTGCATCAAATGTGACGCCGCTCTATGATGATTTCAATTTCGTCACTAATTGTCACCGAAGGTTTCGATGACGAATTTGGCATCTTCTCGTGACGAAAGCATTTTGTCATCGATGTGAGCTTCTCTACTAGTGAATCAACGGCCACCGCAGGGAAAGTAGAAGATGGAGCGCCCGGTCCTAGAGGAGGAGGGGTAAGAGGGAGTGCCCCTTTGATTGTCACTGAATGAGAGAACAGAGACCCCTCCGACTTCCTGAACTCCTTACAACGACCTTGCTCCAGCTCTTCTTCATGTAATTCAACAAAATTGCAAAAGTGTAATCCAAGTCCATAGGGCGAGCCATAAGAATAGCTAGGCGAATATCTTCGCGCAACCCATCGATGAACCAGGCGGTAATGGCTAGGTGATCAGGGTTAGGATTGTAAGCAACTAACTACTCGACGAGATCAGTATAGCGCTCTATGTAATCATGGACAAAATGAGTTTTGCCTAATATGAAATTGGTGATGAAGAAGCCATTCATGCTGGTCATGATTGAAGCTCTCACTGATGATGACAGAGAACTCTTCCCATGAGATATTCTCAAGGCGGTGTTGGACCGATTGAAGCCAACGAGCCGCAACATGTGTGAAGTGGTGTGTGGCTACCTCAATCTAGACAGATGGGTGAACATTATACATTTTGAAGTGATTTTTGACACTGGTGAACCAGAGTTGTGGATTGTCATTGTCGAATTGAGGAAACAACAATTTGGGAAGTTGGCATAAGTGAGGATTATGATTGGGATTACTCTAGTGGTGAAGTTGGTCCGGATTTTGGGTAGCCTGGTGGGTAGATTGGAGGTAGTGGAGGGTATATTGGAGGGTAGAAGATTAGTGTGATGAGGTGGAAAATTTGGGTGTAAATTAGAAGGATCCGGGTTTGGATACGGTGGTGGATGGAATTAGTAAGGATAGGTGAAGGAATTGGGAGGGGATGGAAATTGATTTGGCCGATGAATAGAAGAACCGCTGGTACCAGAGGTGGAGGGGGATCAGGGTGTTGGTACATACCATTGGTCGGGAACAGGGCTATAGTCATTACCGATCCGACACGCTAGGGCTAGCTCGCCAGAGCGGATACCGCTATTACGTGTTGCGATAGCTAGGCAGGAATTTGAATCTAGAGTACGACAGCTCGCTAAAAACGACAACGACGACTGCGGTAATTCTATTACAGGAAGTAAATGAATAAGGAAATGCGACAGATCATTCGTGCCCAGGCACTCAGCTCTCTCTACTTTTATCCTCACTCTCACTGGGCTGAATAGAGCATATGCTTCATGCCCACTGGGAGCTACCCAGGCGGACGCTCTTGGTCTTGGGGCCTTCACGACTTCCTTGGCCCACCAAGTGATGGGTGATCACCATGATGAAGGTTGCTAACAGTTGTTGAGGTTACAATGACAGAGCAAAGCCCACAAGGGACAATACAATAGTATAACTAGCTAACTCTAGCTCTTCGATACAAAGTAGATACAACCGTTGTAGCTCGCCACGCACGATGTTGCCCACATTCTCCCGGCACGATCACCAACTGTCAGTAGGCTCCAACCTCCATCCATTTGAATCAGCGTTTCTTGCTTCTTCTTTGGCTTCAGTTGACAGCACCAACCACCAGTGATTATGCCAACAATCTCCCCTAATCCTGGTGGGAGCTAAGATCACAAACACCCATCAAATGCCTCATGGTTGCCAGCTTGATTGCTAGCAATCTGGCTTTGTTAGTGCATCTGTGTTCTGCACTTCAAAACAGACTATGTGCACTGCATTCTGCCCACCTCCACACATTCCCTAATGAAGTATCTGCTTCAGGTGCAGCACTGTACGCTTCTCCATAAACCTGCTAGCCACTCCAACTGAGTAGGCCAAATCAGGTCTAGCTAGTATGAGGTAAATATCTCAAACAGCCTATCATTCTCCTGTAGTTTGTTGCATCAGGCCTCTCACCCTCCTTGTCTGAATGCAGCCTCAAACCAGAGGTTCCATAGGATATTTGGTAGGATTATAATTATAATCCCGATACCAAACTGAATCAGCTTATCAGCAGCTTCTTGGCATATGTAGTCTATTTAATAGTCAGATACTCCTTGTGATCTACTTCAATCCCAAGATAGTAGCATAGAAAACCAAGGTCACTCATTTGCTCATCGGTCATCTACTGTTTGAAATTGTTGATCTCAATTGTGTTATCTCCTGTGACAATGAGATCATCAACATATACACCCAAAGAGTACAGTCCGTTCTAGATCATCAACATAACAGCCATTGTTTTAGTTGTTCTAGATACAGAGTTTTTTCTATGGTCTTAAGATATATACTATACGTGGATAAGTAGTAAAAACAATGTATCTATATATATAATTTAGAACTAAGGGAATAGCAAACACGTCCGTGGGTTGTAAGGGGATGTACAATATGTTATGCAACCAATTAGACGACCTGCGGCTTCATGTTTTTTTTCAACAATCATGTCATGTGTTCATCTTAGAATTAAATTCCATGTTCTGCCTAAACAAATGTTGCTCTAACTCGTAAGGCTAAGTGGGCTTAGAGATTTATCAATGACCACACCATGCCCTACTACAAAAATGGCTTTTTGCCAACAATTTTCACTGAATATTTGCATTACAGTTGTTTTTTTTTTTTTTTTTTGAAATAAAACCGGGGGAGAGCTTCCCCACCTTACCATTTGCATTTCAAAAAGCGCTTTTGCGCCCATCAAACTAGGCACCAGCAAGAGTTTTACCGACTTGGAGAATTACACGCTCGAAGGTGAGCACACCAGTCATTGAGACTGTTTACAAGGTTAGGAGGGAGGCGTTTCCTCCAAATCAACAAATCATCACACACCCTAGATAGCACTACTAGGTGGCTGAAAGTTTCATTGCGGAAGATGTGGCCGTTTCGAGCGTCCCAGATGCGCCAAAGGATGGCAAGAAAAATGAATGGCCATAGTCTAGAGTCCAGCCCGGCCGGAGTTGGTGCAGTCCAGACGGCTTCATCGGACATGGAGACAACACTCTCCATTCCAACCATGGTCCGCACAAAGGTAGCTCGAGCACTGAAAGAAAACGTGGTTCCTGTCTTTTTCTTGCTGGGAGCAGCGCTCACACCGACATGCGTCGATGATGTGCTTGGCATGCAGGTTTACTCTTGTGCTGAGCCGGTCTTCGAAAAATAACCAAGCAAAGATCTTGACTTTGTTAGGCAACTTCGTTTCGCGGAATGCGGCGGCCATGGGCGTCATCGGCATCTCTGCACAATCTAGCGCTGCATAGGCATCCCTAGTCGTGATAGGGTCGGGCCGGTGTGCTTCAGCAGTCGGACATCTTGGCCGTCATTCAGTGTTATTTCCTGCAAAGAAGAGACAAGGCTGTCTAGCTCGAGACTAGCAGCATTTGTTAGCTGGGGACGTAGACGCAAATCAAAACCACTCTGGAAGATACGCTGCACCGAGACATTTGGCAAGGTAGTGTGTGAGAAGAGGGCAGGGTAGGTGGAGTATAGGGGGCCATCTGGGTGCCAGTGATCGAATCAGGACGAGGTAGATGCACCATTGTTGATGTGAACGATAGTGATGGACCGGTAGGTGTTGAGTTCTTCGTTGACAATATGCCATAGGAAGCCGGAGGTAGTGCTAGGTGTTGAGTCCGTAGGATTGAAGATTGGAGGACCCATTCTTTCCAAAGATGGTTGGTAATGAGAGAAGAGTTTGTCAATGAATTTCATGAGCGGACATCGGTTTTGAAGTTCCAAGTCTTTGATTCCAAGCCCCCGGCTTGTCCTTAGTAGCCTGGACTGCTTCCCATGCAACTAGACATTTGGAACCATGACAGGCATCCTCGCCGGTCCAGAAGAAGGCACGCCTTCATTTATCAATCGCTTTGATGATGGTTTTTGGAACACCAATTGCAGACAAGTAGTGAAGGGGAAAGAGCTAAGAACCGATGTGCACAAAGCTAACCGCCCGCATCGCGGTTGAGTAGAGACGCTCTCCACCTGCATGCATACTTATCACGGGCGGTGATCGAGGGAGGCGGTCATGAACGAGATTTTATGGGGAGACAGAGGGAGGCCAAGGTGCGTTTGAGGGAAAGAGGAAACAGTTGTGCCAAAGTTCATAGCCGAGCATGTGCTTGTTCAAAGTTGGGACGGCAATGGGGAGGAAGGTAGTCTTGTGGAAGTTGATGGCTAGGACCGGTGGCCTTCTCAAAGAGCTGCAAAAATGCATTTGGTAGCATCAATGGCTGCTGGAGTGCAGCGTAGGAAGATTAGCGTATCATCCGCATATTTGTAGGATGGGGCAGGGTGCATCATCGAGTATTGGATGGTGAATTTCAGAGGCATAAGGATGATATTGGAGCAGTCTTCGTAGCACATCAGCTACTATGATAAATAGGTAGGGAAAAAGTGGGTCGCCTTGCCTTAGTCCTCGCTGACACTTCATCCAGTTTCGGGATTTCCATTCGGAAGAAGCTATGATCATACGGTGTTGAGGAGAGTTGCTATCCAGGAGCACCACTTGTCTGTGAAACCACGGCAATGCATAATTTGCATTAGGCTGTCCCAGGATACACAGTCAAAAGCCTTGTGGAAGTCTAATTTTAGGACGATGGTGGGACAATTCCGTCGGTAGCAGCAGTTTAACAGATCTGCTGCATACACATAGTTGTCAGCAATACATCTCCCTTGAACGAAGCCGGACTGGTCTGGTCCAATGAGAGAGTGAATGATCGGTTGGAGCCTCTTCATAAGCACTCTAGAAATACTTTCGACTGTTGTGTTTTGGAGCGCAATGGGCCTGAAATCCTGTGGACATCGGGCACCATCCTTCTTGGGTAGCAGAACCAGATATGATCTATTGAGCCTCCCTAGGTCCATGGACTGGTCATAGAAGGCGTTGAAAAAGTGTATGATTTGTGGCCGGACAGTCTGCCAAGTTTGTTTGAAAAACAAAGGACCAAACCCGTCAGGGCCTGGGCTGGAGTTGGCTTGCATATGTTTGAAAGCAACATAAATTTCTTCCGGATCAAATTCAGTCTCTAGGTCTGATAGAGATAGCATCCCCTCGGGGTACAGATCAGTGAGTCTGAAGCCCCATTCAGTTGCAGTGGTGGTGCCTAGTAATTCTCTGTAGAAGCCATGCAAGGCTGGCGCCTTTCATTCATGAGTATGTATCTCAGTTTCATCATGCTCTATTACTTGGATGTTGTTTTTTCGTCGCCGTTGATTAGCACATGCATGGAAGAATGTTGTGTTTTCATCTCCCTCAACAAAGCATCTCTGATTTTGGCTCGTTGTTTCCATAGTAGAAGCTTGGCATGTGTGGCCCTGCTGAGTACAACAGATGATGATGCATCTCAGGTTCGATTCAGGCATAGACAAATTTCTGTGTTCTTCAATATGGTCAAGCAGGTCAATCACAATCTTGCAATTGCACTCTTGTTGTTGAATGTTAGCTTGTTGTTTCCTCCATTGTTTTAGTGCTTTCCTTGTTTCTTTCGGTTTTGCCGTGAGGAAAGGGGCGGCGTCATCGTTTCCTCGTCCAGGCAACTCGAGGCGAAGCCACTCTGACTCGAATCCTGGGCAAGTTGTCCGGTAATTCTCAAAGTGGAAGAGCTGCGATTTGGGAATGTGGGTTGAGATGGTAACCAGCAGAGGAACGTGATCCGAGGTGCGTCTGGTAAGGGGAGTGAGGATTGTGTTTGGGATATTGCTGTCCCAGGCAAGGCTGATAAATGCTCTGTCCAGACGCTCAAGGGTAGGGGTGGTTCTTTAGTTGGACCAGGTGAATTGCCTGCCAATTAGAGGTAGCTCTATGAGGCACGGGTTGTTAATGCAAATCATTGAAGGCAGCGGCTTGAATGGTTGAAGTTTGGATTGTTTTTTTCATGCCGTAACGGATCATATTAAAGTCTCCAAAAAATCCGGGGCGAGTTAGGGGGATGTGGATGGTGGTGAGCTCGTGGAGGAAAGAAGGCTGAGTTGAGGGGAGGAGGGAGCGTAAACGTTGGTGACATACGATTCAAGTTAGTCATTGTAGAGGTGAGATGGCAAGTGAGGGTGTGAGGGGTAGAGGTGCTGCTATTGGAAGTGAAAGATGAGCTGTTCCATGCAATGAGCACGCCGCCTGAGCTCCCGGTGGAAGGGTTATAGGAAAAACTGTCAAGGCGAGGGATGAGCGAGTGCAGTTTTAGGCGGGAGATTGATTGAAGTTTAGTTTCTTGTAAAAGAATAATGTCGGGATTAGAAGAGAGCATTTCGGAGAGGACATTGCCACATTTGATTGAGTCATTCAAACCGCGCACATTCCAAGCGCAAACTTTGATGCTTCTATTCATTCATGAACTTAGGGTCACCATACACGGGGACGGGGCATCCGGCAGCCGTCGCGACACTTTACATTATTCATGTAGCGACAAACGCTACATTTCCTAGGTGGGTGCGAGGTGTGATTTGGAGAAGCATCCTAACATTCGACTTCATACTAGTGGCACCACTAACAGTAGTGGTGTAGGGGCTTACTCTACTACTACCTATTACAAAATTGGCCAGAACGCTTCATTTGTTGTAGGAGTAGACGCCCTTGTGCAGCCTCTCGGGACGGACTCATCTAGGTGGAGCGGACGGCCCTGCCGCCCCCACCGGTGATCTCGGCAACCTCCTCCTCGGTAGCTCCACAAGGCTGCGGCAATGTCCAACGAGGGATTCGGTGTCATCATTAGAGAAGTAGGGATCGGAGGTGAGGTAAGAGTGTGAGAGGGCATTACGGAGCCGACGCGTGGCCACCGGTGAAATCAAACTTTTTGCTGGACGCGCCGCCTTGTCCTCGGGGAGCTCAAAGCCGGGCTCCTCCTTCTCCCTTCAGCGACAGGCTCCTCCTCACCGCGGGCAGCCTTGTCCTTGGCCCTCTTGCGCTGGCCCGGCGCCTGTGCATGGCTCTCATGCTCCACCTCGTGTGTTCACCGCGAGAGAGGGCGGCTGCGGCGTCGAGGTGGCGCGACCACCCCTCCACCGCGGCGCCATGTCCATGATCGCGACAGCGACCCGCGGCGTCCGCGGGACCCCGGCAGCACACCGGCCGACTCCTCTGCGGCCGTCCCGCCGTGTTCGCCTCCGGTCTCCTCCTCGGCAGGAACGCGGCCCACCCCATACCACGGCGGCGCCGGGGGCGCGTCTTTGGGTAGGGTGTCGCCGGCTGTTCCGCACGCACGCGGTGGAGGAGTGGGGCGTGGCTGTCCCACTCCATCACCGTGGTGTGGGTTCTCGGGTGATGCAGCGGAAGCCCGAGTCGGTGGGTTGCCGATTGGGTGGTAGTTGGGCGGCGCCGTGCGGAGCTAGGTAAGTCATTGAACTCGTACTCGCTCCGGTCCGACGGGCCCGACGTCGATCCGCGTGCGGATGAGTAGCTGATCGGGAGCTCCGGGTGATGGTCGGCGACCACCACATGGGCGGGTGTAGTCGTACCCCTCGAAGCGGCGGGTCCAGGCGGCGGCGTTCCCCACGGCGCGGCGCCTCCCTCGTGCGCTCCTCGATCCGGTCTTTCGAGGGAAGTCGACCGCGCCAGCGATCTCGGCGTAGAGGCGGTAGAAGGCATAGAAGCGGTTGGTCCGCCTCCTCGTGCCGCTCGATGGTGATCCGGTTGCCATCATGTGCGATGGGGCTCATGGCGGCGATGTCCTCCTCTCCTCTGGGGTGTTGAAGATCATGAGGCCCTTTTTGCGTGCGGGCGCCCGCGAGGGTGATTTGGGGCGCTGCAGCACGGCTCCATGGCCTGGCGGATGAAGATGTGAGGCGATCACTACAAGAGTTTAGCCCATACGTAACTAATTAATTGTGACAATTCACGGTCTTTTTCTTGTCCTTTGTACCCCCTTACGTGACTATATGACTGTTGTCACGAAGGTGGGTCATTAAACCCCTTACGTGACTATCAGATTCAATTGTCACTAATCTTAGTGACTATCGTATAGTTTGTCATTGTGATATTTTGTCACTATATTTGTCATAATATAGTAGATAGGATGATGACAAGTGTCCATATGTATGATGTGGCATATGATGTGGCGTATGACGTGGCACTAGTATAATTGACAATAATATTTGTCATAAAATGAATTTGACCCATCAGCCCACGAGCTAGTTTTCACAATTGTAATTGAACTAAGCCCAACTAGCCCATGGGTCAGTAAACCATTTCGGCCCAATTATTAACAACCTATTTATTTTTTTCATATAGGCCCATCAATATTATAGCCCATTTGCACTTGATATTCCAATCAAGCCCATATAGAGAATCATCATAAATAATAAACCACATATATTTTAATATATCAATAGTAATTAAACATCCAAGCTGATTCACCAACAACAGCAATAGTTCTAATGATTCACCAACATCAGCCATACAATAGTTCATAAATAGTTCTAATGATTCACCAGCTTTACACTTGAATCACCCAAATTCTACCAGACCAATCATACATGAACAGCAGCATGGCAAGTGTCCTAACTTGTTCACCGACAACAGCTACACTCTAGTAACATTGCAAGTCATGAGAGCATGCACAGCATGCACAAGTTTTCATCATCACCAGCCAGTCATGCCAAAAGCAAAATAACATGGTTTCAGACTGTCACACCCAAACTCCATTCCTAGATCACCAAAATGAGTCCAGCAGCCTGCAAAGAAAATGGTGTCAAAAATTAGCACTACTAAGAAAATGGATACACTAATTATCTAAGTCTCATACCAAGCAATCATTACTTTTAGGTAATATATATTGTGATTGCAAAAAATGTTGGAGGTTTTTCTGTTGTGGCTGTGGCTGAGCAGGCAGCAAGCCAAAAAAACAAACAACATGTGAATGAATAACAACAGCATGATGCACTTCTCGGTTCTCAGCATGTACCAACTCCTACTATATTAGCATTAGACAGTTATAAACTAGGGAGCCTAGCTAGCAGCCAGGCAACAAGATTAGAATTCTACTTGTGGAGAATCTCAGAATCACAGCATGATAAAAAGTAAGCTTGTAGAGATTGTACTTGTAGCATGCATGTGGCTATATGTACTATCAGTGTCATTTGGCAATCACAGTAAAATAAAGGTCCCTACTAGAACCCTATATAGGTGCCTAGCTCCAATATATTCCAATGATAGTGTATCATCAGAGACTGATATGAAGATGTGTACCTGAACACAACACAGTTAAGTCAAGAAGTGGTCTGATGACTGACTTGACTCTGCCCAAATTCTATCATCTGCTTAATGAGATTCTCAGTGTCTGCCATTTTCTTCTTCAGGATGTCAGTCTCCTCAGCTTGTTTCTGAGTTTCCGCCTTAGATTCTTCTACCTGGGCTTCCAACCTCTAAAGCTTTTGTCGAAGTCCTGCTGATTCTTCCTTCTCAGCCTCTAGTTCAGTTACCGTGGCATAGGCTGCTGCAATGTAAGACCGAGATCCAGTACACCCATGCAACTTAACTTTTGATCGGTTCACTCGAACCTTTGCACATTTTCCTAGAGACGAAACAATTGTAAAGCATAAGTAATAGAACAAATAATGGAGCACTGATGGCAATCTAACACAAAATAAGACATGTCCTTAGTGAAACTACACATTTCAGACTAAAAATGATAGTAAAACTACACAAATAAATTCCAGCAACCTAACTGGAACTATGCAGCCCTCTCACATTCCAAAAAAAAAAAGACATGTCCTTAGTGAACCCTATTAAACCACTTTATATTAGAGAGTTCAAGTGGACTAAGCTGCATCCTGTGAGCATATTAAATAAGATAAGACATGTCCTTAGTGACCAGACATACCAATTTGATTGGACCAAAACATGCAGGGAAGAAAAGACACTTATTATTCTCTGAACTCCCTCAAAAAAAAACTAACAAACATCACAGAACGCATATGTAGTTGCCATGCATGAACAAATCACTGCTAACTGAAACAACACAAATCTGATGTAGTGCTCAAATACAATATTGGCATAAACCATACCTTCACATCTCTGAACATCCAAAAATCTAATACGATATCTGAACATCCAAATCTAAAACAATTGAGTCTTTTAAGCTGTGGCTGAGCAGTATGATAACATTCAGTAATAATGTAATCTTACAAACTGGTAGATCCAACTCGCACAAACTAGGTGTGCTGTATCCTATGAACAAAACTGCGAGTAAATGACAGGTCTTTGGAATTGCTCTAGAACTCCCCACCCATCCAAAAATAGACGAGAACATCCAAAGAAGTCGCACACCGGGCAGCGAATTCAGGTGTGGCGGCCATGCGACTCCTTCCCAGGCTCCTTCTCCATGCGCCGACGGAGAACACCCCACCCCTCCAAAAATAGACGAACATCCAAAGATAGAACTTCGCACACGAGGCGCGGATTCGGTGTAGCGTCCATGCTACCCTTCCGGGCTTCTCCATACGCCCGACGGAGAACACCCCTGCCCAGCCCCTAACCCTAAGGGCGAATAGACGAGAAGCAACCACGGGAAATTTGTGAGAAATTATGGGATCTGGCAAAGCCTCTAACCAATATCCTCGGGCGAAAGAATTTCAGTGGTCAGCTCAAGCTCAGGAATCATTTGATAACCTCAAGGTTGCCATGACAACTACCCATGTCCTGGCTTTACCAAATTTCCTACAAAGCAATTCAAGTGGAAACGGATGCTTGTGCGAGAAGGCATTGGTGCTGTCCCCCTCATGCGAAGGGTCAGCCCATTGCCTACATCGGCAAGGCTTTGGGCGACAAACACAAGCATATGTCTATATATGAAAAGGAGTTCCTAGCCTTGATTATGGCGGTGGAAAAATGGAGACCATACCTCCAAAGACAAGAGTTTGTCATCCTCACAGACCACAAATCTCTGTCTTATCTCAATGAGCGAGTCCGCGTGCGAGATGCAAAGGAAGGCAATGACCAGATTGATGGGCCTCCGGTTTAAGATTGTATACCGCAAGGGTAAGGAAAATATGGCAGCTGATGCCCTGTCCAGGATGCCCCATATCATGTCTATGCAGGTCACACACACTGTGGAACCTCAGTGGATCCAAGAGGTTTTAAACTCTTATGTCACTGATTTCAATGCTCAACAGTTGCTAGCTCAATTATCCATAGCCAGTCCCAATGCTCATGGATTCACCTTGCACAAAGGCCACATCAGAAAAGGTGAATTAATATGGATTGGTAATAACTCTGCCTTGCAAACCAAGGCGATAGCTGCATGCCATTCTTACGCTATTGGAGGCCATTCGGGCATCTCAACAACTTATCATTGGCTTCGAAGAATGTTTACGTGGAAAGGAATGAAGCTCATGTTGACAGTTTTGTCAAACAGTGTGTTGTTTGTCAGCAGAGTAAGCATTCAAATGATCACCCTGCTGGTTTGTTACAGCCACTACCCATACCAGCAGGAATATGGCAAGAAATATCCATGGATTTCATTACTGGACTGCCCAAGTCACAAGGCTATGAGGTAATTCTAGTGGTGGTGGACAGATTCACCAAGTTTGCACACTTTATAGCCCTAAAACACCCATATCTTTGCCCAGCTGGTGTGGCTCAGATCTTTCTTGACAATGTGGTCAAGTTGTATGGCCTACCCAAGAAGATTGTCAGTGAACGAGACACTATTTTTGTCAGCAAGGTTTGGAAACACTTGTTCAAACTTTACAGAGTTGAGTTGAATTTCTCTACATCTTACCATCCCCAAACAGATGGGCAAACAGAAAGGGTGAACCAATGTCTAGAAATGTACTTAAGGTGTGCAGTGCAAGATTCACCAAGATCCTGGAAAGCATGGCTGTCATTAGCTCAACTCTGGTACAATTCCTCATTCCATAGTGCCATTGCATGTTCACCTTTCAAGGCTTTGTATGGTTATGAGCCAAACCTGGGTATTGCTCCTACACCTGAACCTGACACACCTCCCACAGTGCTTGAGATTATCCAGAATAGGGAAGCTTATTTACAGCTGTTGCGCCAGAGATTGGAGCAAGCTCAAAACAGAATGAAAATTCAAGCAGACAAGAATAGAACTGATAGAAACTTTGAGGTTGGTGAACAAGTGCTCCTTTCGTTCTGACCATATACTCGATCGTCTGCGTGGCCAGCGGACCATATCCCAAATTGGCATACAAGTATTTTGGCCCATATGAGATCTTGGAACGAATTGGCAAAGTGGCATATCGTTTGAAGCTTCCAGCTGACAGTGAGATACATTCAGTATTCCATGTCTCTCAACTCAAGCCGTTTTTGGCCAGCTATACCCCTGTTTACTCCACCTTGCCTACAGTATCTGATCTCCAAGCTACAGCTGCCGTGCCATCTGAGATCGTGGATCGTCGGTTGGTGCGTAAAGGTAACAACGCTATACCCCAGGTGCTTGTTGTTTGGTCAGGTTTGCCGTCTACTTCAGCTACCTGGGAGGACTACAATGTTCTGAAGACGAGGTTTCCGTCTGCCTAGCAGGGGCAAGCGAGGTTCTTGAGAGGGAAGTTTGTCATGACCACGGGGTGATGTTGATCCGGGGAGGCGTCGTCCAAGCATGAAGGCGGCAATTGCCGTTTACGTTTTATGTTATGTCGTTGACATGTGGGTCCGCGCGGATCGGGGTGGCTTACGTGTGGGTCCCGCGGACCAGTTTCCCTTCGTTTAAGTACCAGCTCATCCGGCCGTAAGAGACAAGTTTTAATTCAAGAAAAAAAGTAGAAACGAGTGCGAGTTCCTTTGCGCCGCCGTTCCTCGCCCCGAGATCCATTCTAGTCTCTCTCACGTCTCCGGCGATCGCGCCCGGGCCACCGGTCCGGCATGATTAGGCAAAGGGCGGCGGCGTTGAGCTGCGCAGCGGCCCGGCGATGGGGACGGGTGAGGCTCCAGCAGTGATGGGAAACGGCGGAATCGGGCATCCGGTTGCGAGAGATGTGGAAAGGGCGGCGGCGGCGAAGTCGCGATGGGAAAGGGGTTCACGGTGTTTGGGCCTGGGGTGCGTCGGGCTCCTCTTAATGTGCCCCCAGCGATGTCAACTTACAAGAAAATACGTATCAGTTTTTATGTGACAACACGCTACTAGCTCAGTGGTTCATCTAGCTCTTGAAAAGTTTAAGAGCGTGGGTTCGATTCCTATTCCTTGCAACGAGCGCCACATTTTGTTCTTTTTTTCTTTTTTTTTCCGATCCCTATTCCTTGCAACGAGCGCCATATTTTTGTTCTTTTTCTTTTTTTTGTTTAAATTGTGACTTACATGTGGGCGCCACTAGTCCACCTAAAACATACTATTGCTCACTAGTTCTTTTCTGCATGGCGTTGCTTTACAGTAAACTGATGTTAAAATATCTAACTTTAAGCCCAGCAACCAACGTGCCTGTAGTTGAGGTGGTATTGCGTTGTCCTTGCCCTTCGGTATGGTACGAGTTTGATCTCCCATTTTGACATCTTTTTTAGGTTATATGTTTTTGTTACTTTTTTTAGGAACAAGAGACTACAGGCCGCCCACCAGAAATGGCCCTTATGAGAGAGGGAGTTTAGCTTCTATTTTTTAAAAAAAAATATTTCACATGTCAAAAAGAAGTTATTTGAAGCACAACTCCAAATCTTTTTCAAGCCAAACAAGTTTTAAAAGCCGTTTGAACATTTTGCTAAACTGAAGGTTAACACTAAATTTTGAAAATAGAGTTTTGAACTAGCTTACAAAAATTAAATACTTCCACAAATTATATGTGTAGTGGGTCCCGCCAATCCAAGTTCAACATGGCTGCATCCATGTGGCCGTGACAAGGTTTTTTTTTTTAAAAAAAGTATGATGTTCAATTTGTGACAATCATTTTCGATCACTTTTGTCATGACTTATTGTCACACAGGGGAGGGAAGGGTACATGGTGATAGTTGTTTTATGACAAAAACACATTTTAGTCACAAACGCTTGTCATGCATTGAACAATTGTCACAAACGCATCATTTTTATGACTAAAAAGTGCTTTGTCATATGGACTTTGTCACGAGAAGGCCAAATTTCTTGTAGTGAGTGCACGGCCCGCTCGAGGTAGACGTTTAAGCGGCGAGCCGACTTCGGCGTCACCAATGCCGGCGTGCGCCTCAGCCATGGAGCGGCGGGGAATGGCGGTGCACCCTCCAGCGGGGCTAGGAGGCGGGGCGACGGGTGATGATGGTGCGGTGGAGTAGTCGGACATGGTGGGCTTAGGAGAGCTTTTTTTTGACAAGTACCACTTTTTTTAATATATTAAAGCAGCAAACATACAAGAAGGCCCCTACAAAAGGAGTCTTTTACATCAAAGAAGAACACAGTTCTAGAATGACCAAAGGAAAGCAGGTCGCCAAATGGTGGCCGCAGAGGGCGTCCTGAGACGCATGGTGCCGTTGGGGGGCGGAAGGGCCTCGCGATGCGTAGGCTTGAGCGGTTGAGGACGGCGTCATGGAGAAGCATCATCGACGATTGAAAGGATATGTTAGAAAAGTCGCCGGATGGGTAGAAGACGCCGTCTTCTTGAACCAGGTGGGTGGCTCATTGGCTGAACCGATGGCCGAGGAACCGGAGAATTCTTGATGCCGAAGGATACCGTGTGTGCTGCTTGGCGGTGGTTGAAAGAAAAAATAACACTAAAAGGAAAAAGAAAAAGAAAAGGATAAGGAGGTGGCAGCGGTGCTCGGAGCAGACGGCCAGAGGCCCAACACGCGTCCCGAGAGGCGTGTCTGGCGAGAGAAACACAGCCGCATGCAACACGCGTATTAGGTGCGGGTCCCGCGGCGTGTGGGCCCCACCACGTGCGCTGCATAACCCGGCCGAAAAAATCTCGCCAAGACGGCGGACCCGGGTGGTGCGTGCTCGGCGGCGTCGGTGGATCGTCGTTCACGGTGGTCGCCGATGAAGGGCACGGTGTCGATGCGAGTCCACCCCACCCGGCCTTGCGCCCGAGGAAGGAGAAGGGACGGGACGCCGGGGAAGCTCCGTCAAGCTTGAGCGTATATGGCTTTGGGCGTCTCCCTCGCCGCGGGGACGATGGACGGCGCTTCGCGAACGACCCGCCGGCCGGCGCCGAGTCTCTATGCGGGCGGCGTTGGGCGTGAAGGAGGCGTGTTGGCTGAAGGCGAGCTCGCGATTGTGGTTGGCCGTCCGCCCGCGACTGTTGACCTACTTGGCGGGGGCCTTGCCGGTGGCGCGTGGCGTGGAGCGGTGAACCACCCGAGTTGGCGCGACGAGCGCCAGTCTTGGCTGGTCGGCGAGCTGCTCCAGCTTGTGCTTCAGCTTCTTAGGCAAGGCGGTCGGCATCCATGCGCGGGAAGAGCGAAGGCGCTCCCGGTGGCCACGGATCCAAGGAGCATCCGTGCCGGCCCCACCGCCCGCCCCTCGCATCTCGGGGCACTCCCATCCATGAAGAGCAAGCCAAGCACGCCTCAACCGGGGAAAAAGAACTTCATAAGATTTATTTCACTGGGATCTTACAAGGTGGAGTAAGAGGGGAGGGAGAGGGAGTGGGCCGGCTCACCTACCACTCGCCGGCGAGGTCGCCGGGAGGGGCAGGCGGCCGGCAGTGGAGCTAAAGTAAAAGAGGCAGCGGCGGCGGCGAGATGGAAGCAGTCGGTGGTGGGAGTTCAGAGGAGGGAGGAGGAAGGGTAGGAGGAGTTAGGACGGCATATCGCCTGGCATATTGCTTAGGAGAGCTTGGTGTCTGGGATATGTGAAGCTTGCAACGGGAGCTCTTGTGTCCAGAGGCAAGGCAGGGGTTGCATTTTATAGGGTCTCGACACTCGGAGGCGAGGTGATCGGGAGATAAGCAACGAAAACAAATTTTCACCAGTTTCCTTCCTTTGATCCTAAGGAAACACTCCTTACGAGTATGCTTTGCATGCAACGTTTGAAGCTGTGCATGCATGGCACCAGCTGTCGACGTATGGATACTATTGCAGTCCAGTATTGTACGTGTCCCTTGGACGTCTGCCCCCCGGTTGAGGTGTCCATCTCTACGGTAACCAGGTATAGTAAGATGGGGTGAGTAAAGCATGCCCGTCTCCATCATCCGTCAGATAAGTAGGCTGCCTGGTAGGCTTAGGTTGCTGCAGAACGGCGTCGCGATAGGAGATAGTGGAGGTAGCTGCATTCAGTAGTGTAGCAGGCGCAGCAGGTTTGACTGTGCTCTCCTCGCTGCCGTCGCCGGATAAACTCTGAGAGAGGCCCACTGTTTCATTTGCAAGAGTGGAGTCCAGTTGATCAAGTTGGGCAGGCAAGTGGGCGGGCAAGTGGGTGGACCCAACTCTGGGCCGTTCCTGGGCCAATTGACCGAGCCGGTTTCGAAATTTGAATTTGGGGAGCAACGGCCGGCCAACGGCTGAACTGATGACGTCAGCAGCAGCAGAGTGAAGGTCGGAGTGGAAGTGGAAGATTGTGCCGTCCATGGCGAAGGTGCCGATTCTAAGGAGATGGAGCTTGATGATGTCGTTAGCAACATGAGTGTGAAAGATGAAAGGGAAGACGACAAAAGATTCAGGAGGGGCACCGAAGAAATAGTCTAAGCCTTTGGCCACGAGGCCGTTGTCGGCAACAGAGGTTTTGTTGGTTTGGGCAATCCAGATGGTAACAAAATCAAGAAGATAATTGGCCAGAGGCCTCACGACCGGGCAGCGAAAAATCTTGCAGGATGTGGTTCTGAAATTGCGTACCGGGTGAAGCGCAAAGTCGACTTGAGAGAATGGAGCGCCCGTGGTCGCTGCTTTTGTCTCTCCTCCTCGTGGCCGCCGCCTGGTCGCCATGTCCACGAGCAGCGGACGTAAGCGCCCGTGGCCTCCGGTGTCCCGTTTCTGAAGTCGTCGTGGCTCGGGAGGTCCATCGCGCCCAGGTTGTTTGCCGAGGGGCAAACCGTCGAATGGTTGGTGGGCGCCGTGCGCCATCATCGCCCGAGCGTCTTTGGGACGCCCGGTTGGAGGAGCATGGTTGCCGCCGGCACTCAGGGGGAAGAGCTTGTAGCTTGGTTGCCGGCACCCGTCAGTAGAGCAGAGGCGCTCCTTAGAGGGGCGGTTGGAAACAGAGGTTGGTGGCTGTTGGGGCGAAGGAGGGAGATGGGAACTGAACCGAAGCAGAGAGGTAGGGGATGGCTACCGACATGAGTGTGTGTAGTGGTGGTCGCTGCTCACCGGCAGTGGGCGAGAGGAGGAAGCGGGCGGCGGTGGAGCGGGTTGCGGAGCGGGGAGGGAGGGGGGGGGGGGGGAGAGCGGTCCACCTCCTGCCGCATACAACAATATAACTGGAACAATACCCTTGCATTACGGTTGTTGGTAAAAATATGTTCTCCGCACACTATCTGAACGCATTGCTACACACTGCTTGGTGCCCTCAACAGTATCAATCAATTACATGATGGACAAGCATATCTATAACCACATATTGCTACACACTGAAATTTTGTTTCCATCAAATTTCTCTACCTGATTCCACATCCATAACATCATTTTAATTTCATGCTTCCTAACATCGTTTTATTTTCATGCGGCACACTTGTCTTTGATGCCACTTGTTAGAATCTGATACCCTAGTAATTCACAGATCTTTGATACGATATTGCAAGTACGACATATGTTTGCCCTGTATTAATAATGATGTACATGAACCTCGTACAAAACCCAAAATGATAATGCTGATGCAACTATGACAAGACAATAGAATTTGGCGAACCTACCACAAATTCTATAAGCACAATTACAAAAGACTGTAAGTAATAGTTCCTTTCTCACAACCCCTTTTGACTCTCTAGGACCCATAGTGCAATAGAAATGTGTAGCTTTATTACATTCAAAGCTCTGATTCATCCTAGTAGAATTGTACATTCAAGTTCTAATGGAATTAGAAATCCTAAGGGCCAATTTTGTCTTTTTCACAAGGAAGATGTAAATACACAGGGCCTGTTCTATTGGCTTTGAGTCGAAAAGCGGCTCCACCAATCGAGCTGATTCTGTTTTCATGAACCATTTGATAAAATACCTTCTCCTGGTAGAATAAAAAGATCAAATGATGGTACTGCTCTTTTTCTAGCTTCTTTTTTTTTTCTCATCTCCTCTTTCTTCCCCACATCTCTTTATTTCCTTCCTTTTCTTATCAGGACGGACCAGGCGCCTCCATATCAAGTTGTTGCTCTGACAACCAGGCGCCTCCTCATCCTTGACATGTTTGATTTTTTTATGGTGACCACCAGGCCAACCTTGTTCCTTGGAGATGCGCATGTTGCCAATGGATGACAGATCATAGAGCATGCCATTCACGTACAAGATTTTTTTCTTCGCCATCTTTAATTTTCTCCTCATTGGTGAGAGGAAACCATAGCGAGAGCAATGATCATGATACCTTCCCTGCCCTCTACTCTATCCTCTTTAGCACTCAACTTTCGCCTACATGCATCCTTCCCAGCAATGGCCAACAGGACTGCCTTTCACATATTCCTCGCTTCCTCTGCATCCCCAGCCAGCGAAAACGAAACCCCACCCATCAATGCATCTCTGCCCAAATTTTCAAAAATGTACCTCTGCTATCCACCGATCCACTTTCTCGTATACTCCCACCCTCTCCATCGCACAATAAATCATTTTTTATAGTTTATCTTAAACCAAACATTTATTTAATATTTAACTGAATCTATAGAGATGAGCACTATATTTACGATATCAAATGAGTAAATTATTAAAATATATTTGTGGCGTATCTCATGATACTAATTTGTTTATACAAACCTTGGCATTTCTCTATAAATACAGTCAAGCGAAAACAACTCTACAACCCTTGGAAGGAGTAGTTTATAATAAAGCATACCTCTCCGCACCCGTGTCGCCCTCCACGCGAGCGGCTCAGGCGGCTAACCCTTGCCGCCACAACCTCTCCCCTTCCCCTCCACTCTCCGCCACGCCGCCGCCGGAGTAGGCTGCCCGCAAGGCGTGAGGACAGCCGGGATGGCGGCGCCGGGGCACCTTCCACTCTCCTGGTGGTTTGGTAGCACCTTGATGGCACGGTGCGGCGCCGCCTTTGCTCGAGCCGCATGGGGCTCGGTGAGGTTGCCTAGTTGTGACCGCATCGGGCGGGCCAGTGCTCGAGCAGGCGTAGGCACAGGGTGTCGGCGGCCTGCAGAATTTCTTCTTCATCCACCATCGCTGCCCCCCTTTCCTCTCTCGTCGCACCGGTCGACTCTCTAGGGCCTGGGCAGACGGATCTAGTGCCCAGTGGCCGGATCTGGTGGGACCCGGTCGAAGGGCGGCGTCGATGGTGTCGGATCTGGGGCCTTGCGGCTAGGGATGCTGCCCAGCGTCGGGCCCATCTTCTCTCGCATCCTCGGCCTTCTTCTTGACGGGCGCGATGGCGTACCGGGCGGCGTCTGCGGTGGTGGTATTCGTGGCGGCGCGTGCGTTGGAGGCTACGTTCATGCAAGCATTGGGGTGGGTGAGGGGGTCTCTTATAGATCTGTCATCCCTCCCATGATGGCCTTAGCCGACCGGGCGCTTCCCAAAGATAGGTGTTCATGGGTTTGGCGGGTATTCGCCCGCAGCTCCGGTGGTCCATAGGGGTTCCCGGTGAGGGCGGCCGCTTTCGGTCCACCCTCCCGTGGTCGAGCCGCCCGGGGGGAGCGAGGCGATCTCACGGGCTCCCCGGTGAGAGCGCGGTTCGTGCTCGAGGTACAGCCGCTGCGAGGAGGCCGCGACCGTGATCAAGATGAAGACGAAGGCTTGGCGTTAGCGTGCGGCAGGTGGATGCGTGGCGGCGGTGCGATTGCTGGTTTTGGCATGTCGTCTTACTGTGGTGGTGGCCGACGCGAGCTTTGCGGCTGCGGTCGCGCGGCCGGGCGCGCGTCGATGCCCCTCGGCAAGGTTTCAATAGGGCGACTAGCAGTGACGGCGGTGGCGACTTGCTAGGATTTGGAATGTTGGACGACGCCCGAACTAGGGTCTCTTGGCGAAAGCCTGGCAATGGCAACGCCTGCGGGCGCCGTTTTCCCTGTTGGGGGTTTCGTGTCCTTGGTTTTTTCCACGGGTGAGAACCCGGTCCGTCATGGACGAGTGACGGCGGCATTTCGAACGTCGTAACCTTGCTGAAGGTGTTGCCGTGGAATTAGCTTCGGCTAGGAATCTCGGACTTGTATCTTCGTTGGATTATCATTCTCTGTTGTGTTGGCATGGGTGTGGTTTCTATTACCCCTATAGCGGTCTGCTGCGGGTAAACGCGCTCCTTGCACGTAATGTTGTAAACTCAATTTCTCTCTTATTAATATATGTCGGGAAACCGGATCTTTTTAAAAAAAGTAGTTTATAATATAATTACATCAACCTCAATATAGATTGTTCCTAAAAAAGCTCAACATAGATTCGTACTACTGTATCTATCTCTTTTCATAAAGCCTGCAAATGCGTACGTTAACTTGTTCCCTGCACTGCTGAATTCTCTGAGATGGCATTTCCGCTGTAAATTCTGGCATTCGTCCCTCACTTTTGGCCCTCTCCGACACGGTCAATTTATATTTTTTGTTGATGATCGTGACAGTCGTACGTCGCAAAGTACTCGGTTTCGATTTTAATTATGTCGTGGGGTCGTGTCATGCTGCTGCAACGTAGGAGTAATTTCTATCAAGTAGACAGTTGGTCGTCTGACTTCAGAGTACCGACACAAAGGGATCATCAGCCATGTGTGCACATGTCCGGATGCCCCTTACCTCTTTGCCGGGCACCTAGCACGGGCCGGCCACGTTGCAGGCAACGCAAGCAACCGCATATGCCTACATACGATACGATACCTATCACTTTGTACGTTCACATGTATTTATATAAATATATATATGATGAAGACTAGCTAGCCATAGAGCTAGCTCTACACACCAACAATTAGTAGCTAGCTAACCATCTAGCTCTAGCATCCAAATGACGGCCATGGCCGGCGAGAGCGGCATCATCATGAGAAGGGCGTGGGTTGTGGACGTGGAGAAGACGCTGGACGAAGCCGACGCGTCGGTGGAGGTGTCGCGGTGGCAGCGCCACTCCATCTACCGCGTGCCGGCGTGCATCAAGGACCTGAACCGCAAGGCGTACAAGCCGCAGGTGGTGTCGCTGGGCCCCTTCCACCACGGCCGCGACAAGGAGCTCCTGCCCATGGAGGAGCACAAGCGGCGCGCGCTGCGGCACTTGCTCCGGCGAGCCAAGCGGCCGCTGGACGAGTTCGCGGCCGCCGTGGAGGGCGTCGCGGAGCAGCTGCAGAGCGCGTACCTGGATCTCGGCGACGAGTGGCGCGGCGCGGACGGCAGGAGAGGTTCCTGGAGATGATGATCGTCGATGGCTGCTTCCTGCTGGAGGTGATGAAGGCCGCCGAGGAGGACGGCAGGAATGCCGTCAGCGGCTACGCGCACAACGACCCCATCTTCAGCCACCATGGCGTTCTCTACATGGTGCCCTACATCCGCCGCGACATGCTCATGCTCGAGAACCAGCTGCCGTTGCTCCTGCTTGAGAAGCTCGTCGCCGTCGAGACCGGCAAGCCTCCGGTATGTACACGTTATCATGCATCCAGGGCATAATTTTCTACTTGTTTTCAGTTACGACTTACGGGTCACGAGACCGAGTAGATAAGCAGCATGTTGTTGTGCATGTATATGGACGACGATGGTGCCACGCAGAGCGACGACGTGATCAACAGGATAGTGCTGAGGTTCATGTCGGGGTCGTCGTCGGCCCGTCTGCCGCCGGGAAGCAGTCTGGGGCTCCACCCGCTGGACGTGCGCCGCCGGAGCATGCTCTACGGCCCAAAGCAGCCCCCACAGGAGGTGTCACGGGACATTGGGCCGGAGACGACGGACATCATCCGGTCGGCGGTGGAGCTGTACGAGGCCGGGATCCGGTTCAGGAAGACCAGCTCCGACAGCCTCCACAACGTCCGGTTCCGCGGCGGCGTGCTGAGCATGCCGGCGGTGTCGGTGGACGACTCCACCGAGTACATGTTCCTGAACCTGATGGCGTTCGAGCGGCTGCACGTCGGCGCCGGGAACGACGTGACGGCGTACGTCTTCTTCATGGACAACATCATCGACTCCGCCAAGGACGTGGCGCTGCTGAGCACCAGCGGCATCATCCAGAACGCCGTCGGCAGCGACAAGGCGGTGGCGCAGCTGTTCAATAGCATTTCCAAGGACGTCGTGCTCGAGCCGCAGAGCTCACTGGATACCGTGCAGCGGGAGGTGAACGCCTACTGCGGGAAACCCTGGAACTTGTGGCGCGCCAACCTGATCCACACCTACTTCCACAGCCCTTGGGCGTTCATGTCGCTCGCGGCCGCTGTCTTCCTCCTCGCCATGACCATCATGCAGACCGTCTACACCGTTCTGCCATTCTACCAGCAGGACCAAGACAGCAGCAGCTCGCCGGCGGCACCAGCTCCATTTTGATCGTGCAACTTTATTCTGTGTTTATCTGCGTGCAAGCGTGCTCGCCGGCACCATGTAAATTGGGGCTCCATTTGTTTGACTTTGTTCTGCACGCACCTCTCTTTTCTTGATTTTCTTGAGATGCTCAGTCTTAAATGATGTTTTGAATTCTTTTTCTTTTTGTCTTTTGGATGTTGTGTTTTCCTTGTTTGAGTTGTTATTAAAACGGAAGTTTTTAAATTGAAAAAAGGATGATCCATGCATGGATGCTTCTACCATGACTGTCTTCGGTTTTGATAACACAAATAGGCACGGATAGATAAGATATGTTGTTGCCGTGATAAATCCAACAGCACACATAGTTCGTCTGCGTGACTGTTTATGAAATTTTTCATTCGACTACTAGTATCATGGCTAGTGAAAGTGTAATTCAAGTTATATAAGTGTAATACCCAAGAAGCAAACACAACCACAGTGATGACCACAACCCTACACAAGGCTGTGGAACGCAGCGGGTCATCACAAAGCAAGCGGGACGAAGATCAAGAGAGCGTCGAACCGATAGATGCGTGAGAAAATGAGACTTTCCACTTCTATAAAAAGAAGCAAGGTCCCTTGGATAGTCGAGCCAACCGGTGACAAGAGCACCAAGATGCGGTCTATGGAACGGTAGAAGTCTAACGCAAAAGACGGAGCCCAAAACGGAGGCCATTTGAGAAAACCAAGCCAAAACCCAAATAGAGCCCTTGACCCCGACGAAGGTGAAGAAAATGCCCAATCTCAAATCACTCAAGCCAACTGGTGGTTTGATGATTTGGAAAAGTTTCTGGGTTGACTAGAAACCCATTAGAATAGACAGAACTACAAATGGACACCGGAGGGGCTCCACACTATCTGTTTCCAACAGGTGTGAATTTTTAAAAAAAAATCGACCGAGATCTCTCTCTCCATCCAACGGAATGGGCTCAAATTTTATGGAGAGAGTCACAAGATGGTTAGTGAGCTATCCCAAAGATATCATGGCTCGAAACATAACCAAAAGATCAGAATCAAAGATAATCAGTTCTAGGTCACAAATTTACACCGAAAACAAAAATGACCCGATCTATGAGTTCGTGAGGAATTGGCTAATTTCCGAGGGTGGAAAGGTTCAACTAACATCATAGCTCAATTCAACACAAAAAATGGATCAAAATGTCCCGAGAATCAACGAATCAACTCAAGAACGAGAGGGGAAGAGGAAGAACGTGTGAAGAACACATCATGAACACAAAAAAGATTCTTCCGGTAAATCCCAGATGGAACAAGGAGGGATTGGGCCTCCTTTCCCACACACAATCGGAGTTCTTCCAAAAAAAATTTGAGTCCAAGGGCAAAACGTCCAGCCTTTCTATTATTAGAAAGACCATATATCCGATTTACAACACCTCAGTTTCCCAAAGCCTGCTCTAGCCGGAGACATGGATAGTCAAGGCCGTAAAATTTAGCTAAAGATGTTCAAAGAGAAAGCACGAACTGTAGATCAAAAACACTAGTCCTATTACATCGATTCCAGGGACTCATTGAAAGCCTTCCACCACATTGCCTCCAGGGGCACCCAGTAGCTTGAGTCATGTCCTCTCCTCCTCCCAACTTCTCCTTACGATCACCATAGTATGGCTTGAAGGGCATCCAATAGGTAGAACGGCAACCATAGAACCCTCCTTGTTGCAGTTTTGAGATTCTTCATAACTCCATTCAACAAGTCTTTCTTTTCCGATGGGCATAGAACTATCCAGTTCTGAAGGATCCCATAGATCATATATATTAGAATCTCCATACTTTTCCCACCAACTCTCGAGAAAGCAAAGATCATTCCTGAGTTTCCAAATAGCCTAGAGAGTAGCGAGAACTCATAATATTCAACAAAGCATGCTTTCTATTACTTAGCCAAAACTGACCAACATTAGCAATATCCTTTTCTATACATTCAAAGACCAACACTTTGTTTAGAAACCGTACACATTCAAAGAACATGTGATACATAGTTTCTTTCTCGGAACAAAAAGGCAGGTTTCATCATCTAATTTCTTGCTCTTAGCAAGATTATATCTCTAGTTGGTGTTTTATTGTTAATCAACATCTGTAAACATATGTACTCTAGATGGAATCTTCAAGTTCTAGGTCCGCTAAAGGGCCCTTATGGAAATCGAAACAGAGAAACTAGGTCTTTCTTAACTACGCCCTAGAATAGTAAAAAGAATGGGGAGGGCATCTGGCCTAGGTACCCCTTTTAGCATAACAACTAAATACTGATTCCTTGATCTCAAATTCAGAGAAAGGAGCATTCAACATATCATTTTTATAGAAGTCTACAACTACCCTTCATCATCCCTTTTTGATCATAAACTAAACCACGTACAAAGCTTTCTAAGCAATCTATCTCTTTTTTCCTACTTCTATGGTTAGCTAATGCTTGAAAGTAGCTAGTGTTTTTGTCACCTTCTAGCACATCTCTATCTCTAGACCTTTGTATATCTTTAATTTCTTCTAAAGCCCAGATTTGCGCTAGCCTATCCTCAAGCAACTAGTTCTTGCACAAGTCACATGAATTTATGGACCTCTCTCACTCAAGCAACTAGAGGAAGGGGGAAACCTAAAGGAATGAAGGAAAATTGCAAATGGAGGAGGTAAGAAGGAAAGGGGGCTGCCATCCATCATTTATAGGGCCTATTACACATCCCCTTTTGCCCCTAAGTCTAATTGAGTCAAACCACTAAGCCCAAGGGCGTTATGGTCCAACCCGGCATAATCTTGATCCGATGGACGCCGCGCCTCCTCATGAGGTAGCTTTGCCCCAATGCGGACACCTCGATGCCGCCACGTGTCGCCCTTCCACCTTAGAACCTACACCCAAGTTTTGAGGCTCAAATCCACAAAACCCGCCGTCAATAGTTTTGAGGCCCAAACCACCAAACCGCCCACCAGTAGCGTACTCCATACGAGTCCCCCACTCCTCGACACGTGTCAACGCCGTTCTCAACCACCTAGCCGCCAAGTATTCCGAGCCTCCCGCTCAACTTGCATGTCTGTTGTCTTGACTCGGTCAACACGGTCACTCCATGTACACTTGCACTTGTCGATGTCCCCAGGTGCCGCCACCCTAGCTAGTCACCCGGCGCTCCAGTCCCTCGGCCCAAGCCTCACGTCCGCCCTTCATCGCGCCCAAGTCCGTCGGCATGGCACATCCTCGCTTGACCTTCACCTCACCATCGACCATCGCCTCGAGCTCCACACCTACGCACCACAAGTCAAGAGACATGCACACATAGCTTTCTTCATGGTAAAATTAGTTCGACGAACTCAACCTATTCGCGAATCACATTAACAATCACTCATCACAAAACAAACTACAAGAGTACTTAATTATTGACCCTAAAGCACTAAAACTTGACTTTAGATTGTTTTCTAAACAATGGTAAATTTGGGTAATTTAGATGTAGATTAAAGGAGTTCCTTTAGAATGTTGTTCTAATTTGTTAATAGATGTAGTTATTACATCAGGATAAAAATGGCACCAAACATGGTAGTGTAATGGCACAAACGAAGCAATAAATCAGGTCCAAGTCCATTTATCGGAGGCCCAATTCCATTCCCGCGGTCGACCAGGCGTTAGGCGAGTGAGCGGTCGACACGCGCTGCCCGCCTCCGACCAGCTCTGCTTCCCTTCTTGCTTTTTTGCATGCGCTGATGTCAGCGCTTATACAAGCAAAAAAAAAGTAAAACCTTTATTTTAAATTGCTATAAATTCTGAACGGTGTATCTATTTTTAATTCCGTATACACCGGTGTGTTTCTATGCGACGAAACGAACAAAAAACTAAATCCCATTTCGAATATGCTTCAAGATTCGTTTTTAATTTTTTTCTAATAGCAATTTATGTATATTAACTTATGAAATATAACCTAAGTTACACATAAAGGTTATATGTATAAGTTAGATGTAACTTTGTAACATGTGTAAGTTATATGTTTCAAGTAATAAGTTATATATATATATATAAGTTAGACGTAACTTTATAATGTGTGTAAGTTATGTGTTTCATGTAATAAGTTATATATATAAGTTATGTGCGTAATTTTATAACGTTGAAGATCACGAAAGTCATGTGTATAAGTTAGATATATAAATTATACGTATAAATTTATAAACAAAAATTATATATATAGCTTTGCAACTCCTTTTATTTTTGGTAAAAATAGAAAACTTTCTTAAAAAAAAAAAAAAAAAAAAAAAAGGAAAGTTACGGGATGTCTGCAATTGACCGCTAGGTGTTGTTCTAGTGGTCGTCCCGGTCGTCCCTGATTAGTGAGGCCTTGATAAGCTCACAGTACTGGCACATACTGGAAAAAAATCGATGAAGACCATCCCTACTAGGACATGTGAGGACCGTGCTACTCATGAGTGAATCCCAGTAGCACACATGATGAATTAGATGCCCCATGAGCCACCTGCCAGCTGCACAGTTCTCACCACGTCCTCATACCAAAAAGTCATCACCGAATTTTTTCTCCCCACTGCCAACGAGTTGAGTGTGGTCAGAGCATGACCACACAACAACATTGTTCGGTCTTAGCTTCTTCAACTTCTCAAAAAAAAAAAAAACTTCTCCTATATATTAAAAAAAACTGCTCCTATATTTTGGGCGTTAAGGTGGACCGCGTGGTAGGCAAAGTGTGTTGGGCTCTGATTCCTTCGTCCTCGCACCAGGCCTATATGTCATGTCACTACCAATAACGGCCCAACAAAACCCAGCAAGCATTCCATGTTCTTGCAACCTCTGGTGGCTAACATCTTCCCTACAGGCCCACATAACTAAACTGGGCGCGATTTTGCTGACCTCTGTCCAAAAAAAGGCTGACCAGATCATGCTTGACCCATTTCTCAAAAAACAAAGGAAAAAAAAAAAGATCATGCTTGACCCATTTTCCTGGGATTAACCAAGTTTATTAATTTCGGCGAAGCTTTTTCCGTGGACGTATCACGTGTGTGTGGCGTGCACCAGGAGTGGAGCTTCCTTTCTTGATTCCTCGCGGCCCCATCTCGCTCATGCATGGATCGATATAATGGATGGAAAACTAGAGAGAGAGCAATGCTCAAGATACCTCCCCTGCTCTCTAGTGTATTCTCTGATGACCACGCAAGCAACTGTCCTCGTCCCACCAATTCCAACGACGGGAGCCTTCCTTGTACATATTCCTCGCTTCCTCAATGTTTGTTCCGGCCGCATCAATCACTTCGCACATCATTATATTATTATATACATTATAATTATAATTCGCACCAGCATCTTAATCACTTTATTTATGTATAAAACCTCTATCCAAAATTCTTTAAAATGTGGTAGAGTCATTCTTTGTCCTTTAATTAGCCCATTTACACGTCGTAAAAATTGATTTTCTATTTTTCTGTCGGTATTTTCCATTTCTCTGTCGGTTTTATACCGATCAAAATATTTTGTAGTTTCTAGTAGTGTACAATGGTTTGATGTATTCATTTAATAAGTTTTTTTTATATATCCCACTTAACCTTTTTAATAACTGCTTAGTCTAAATAAATAGCTAAACAATAAGTAACCATCTATATTTGTTTAAATTGTTAGGTTAACATTGCATATATAGAGTATCTTTGATTTACAAGACTCGTAGTTTTAAACACGAGGACATGAACCATGATTAGACAAAATGATCATTTTACTCACTCAATTAATACTCTCTTTAAACTCTGAATTATTTATGAGAAAATGACAATTGGCATTGCAATTAAAGAGGGTTAATGCTTGAACCGAAAACACCTAGAACATGTAGCTAGGACAAGAAATAGTTTAAAGACCCTTACTCAGGATCTCATTCTCATATTGAGAATTTAATAATCTACTGCCTTCTTTATAAATTCTAAGTAATTCTAGCTATTTGCTACATTATGTCTAGTTAGATACATAGTAAAAAGCTATATATGTATCTAGAAAACTCAAAATAACTTACAATTTAGAATGGAGGAACTACATAGTGAACAAGTAAAATTATTGTTTGTGCATATAGAAGTATCTCCAAATAGCAGGCATTGGGTAGATAGTTGGATTAAAAAAATCTTCCCCTAAAGTTTTTTGAATCTCGTTCTTCTCTATCCTATTCTTATGGTTTTTTAAGATTCAAAAAGGACATGAAGAAGGCTAAAAAATTAAATTATTGTAAGGAGGCTAAAGCAATAAGCACTCATAGTTGAAGAACAGCTTTAAAAGCATAAGTAAACATTAAGATCATGTAATATATAACGATGATCTCTTAGCCATAACACTACTACTGCCTTGAACTTCCGTGGCGTTTTTTGGGATTTTCGGTGGCGGTTTTGGAAACCGCCTTCCAAAAACCGCCACGGTTAATCGAAAAGAAAAAAAAATCCAATACGAGAACCCTAACGGGCCCCGGATCCGGGCCACACGGCCCCGTAGGGTTTCGGTGTGTCGGCGCAGTCTGTTTGCTGCCGACGCCGCCAGCCCATCGCCCGCCGCCATGGACGCCCGACCAGCCCACGCCCCCGCCGCCATGGGCGGATCCGCGGGCGAGGTCGCGCCGCCTCCGGCTCCCTCGATCCGGCCGCACGAGATCGATCCGCCGCCGCTCCCTCGATCCGACATCCGGCTCCCCTCGATCCGCCTGCCGCCGTGGGATCCGCTTTGCCCGTAGCGTCGTGGGAGGAGATCCGCCGCCTAGACATCCATCACCGTGGGATCCACCGCACCGGTAAGCCTGTACTGCCAGGGAAAGCCGCGCCCGCCGGATCTCTTGGCCTTGGCCCGCTGGAACACCGCGCCATCGGGAGGGAGGGAGGAGGGGGCGGGGGCGCAGGGAGAGAGGGAAGGAGGGGCGGGAGAGAGGGAAGGTTGCGGCTTGGGAGAGGGAAGGATCCGCGCGTATTTGGGCTCGAGAGAGGTGCGGGAGCGGGAGCGAGAGAGGGAAGGTGGGGCGGGTGAGGTGCGGGAGCGAGAAAGGGAAGTGAAGTGAATCAAACCCTAGAAAGTGAAGTGCTCGTATATATATTTGTGGCCATGGAATTGGCTTTTGGGCTGATGGGCTGAACCTGATTTTCCGTGGCGGGCTAATTAGAAAAACCGTCACGGTTAATCTATTTATTGTGGCCCGCCACGGTTAATTAAAAATGACCGCCACGGTTAATCGGGGTATTAACCGTGGCGGTTTTCTAAATAACCGCCACCATAAATCATTTGGAAGTGCCTGCAGAAAAATCAATTCTGTAGTATGCAACTCTAGGTGACCAAAATAATCTGTCCCTAGACATTCACGGCATTAAGCATGTAACTCATTTGAGACTGCATCTTCAGAACCAGTTAACCTATATTATCTGCTTATGCTTTGGGCCGTGGTAACCCAGATCGTGTGACACATCACATTGCAACCTGAAAAATAATGTGTAGTTAGCCTAGAAAACGCAATATTACTTCCTTTTTGCAAGCTAACTTCAGGAGAAAGTATTGGCGCGCTGCGGTTTTGGGTGTTGTTGCAGCGTGAGCATGCTGAGATGATCCTGTTCGCGAGCAATTAGTTGGAGGTGGTCGCTCTAAGAATGGATAGAAAAACAAAAACAATAATAGACTTTGCTTATACTCTCTCCATCCCATGAAAAAAAAATGCAATCGTAGAGTTTGAAAATTTTCCCACAAAAGAATGCAATTGTAGGAAATGGAGCTAGGGATCAGATTCAGAGCGTCAGGCCGCCAGCCAGGTTCTCATCCAGAACCAGAACCTGAGATAAAATAATTCTACCGCACCAAAGGCTGGAAGCTGCTGTAAAAAATATTCCACGCGTCTGGGGGCTGCTAGAAGGATTTTTTACTAGTAGTAACAGGGGCTAGAAGGATCTGGGCACCTGGCCGAACGGAGCAGAACAATAGCGCTAAAAACAATGGGGGTGTTTAGTTGGTGAAATATTTTGGGTTTGGGTAATGTAGCACTTTCGTTTGTATTTAATAATTATTGTTCCACCATGTACTAACTTGGCTCAAAAGATTTGTCCTGCACTTTTCACCAAATTGTGCAATTAGTTTTTTTATTTATCTATATTTAATACTCCATGCATGCGTTAAGATATTCGATGTGACAGGAAACTATAACACTTTTTGGTTGTGCATGGGAACTAAACACACCCAATATTGTAGAAAGAAAAAAAAAAAAGCTAAACAAGACTGCAACATGTCAGTTACGGGGGCATTTTAGTCATTTTGTCATTCGCCCTGGTTTCCATGCCTGGTTCTACAATTGCATTTTTTGTTGGGACAGAGCGAGTAGTTTTTTAATTGTTCTAAGGTATCTTCTTTCTATTTATTTGTTCATTAGTATTTATGCTGAAATTAAAATCTCGTTAGAGATTGGCAGTGTATGTTTGTAGAGGCGTTTTTTTTCTCTTTTTATATAAAAAGAAAACGCATGCAATTTCGAATGGAGCACTAGACTAAAGCCTAGAACTCATTGAATAGCTGCTAGTCCATATGCATTCACATGAGAGTGACATCTTTTCATGCATCTTCGCACGCACTCGGTGGCATGCAACGCAAGTAACCACATATGCGTACGTACGTTAGCTGCCATTGGCAACGCTAGCTGATTGATCTTCGGTAGCTCTATATATTTAAGGTTCGAACCATCTAGCATTCTAGATTAGTGTCTAACATCGATCCCTCCATGAAGATGCTACAAATCTAGCTACCTAGCAATCGATCGAATTCCATGTTTATGTTACATAGACACGCACATCATCTGCTACCTACATAGATCATTAACTGCTCGTTGATCGGTCGCATCGGATCGGATCGTTCATCATGCCGGCGGCGGCCGGTGGCGCCTGCGGCAAGCGGCCGTGGGTGGAGGACGTGGAGAAGAACCTTGGTGAAACCGACGTGTCGGTGGAGTTGTCGCGGTGGCAGCGGCACAGCATCTACCGTGTGCCGGCGTGCATCAAGGACCTCAAGCCCAAGGCGTACAAGCCGCAGGTGGTGTCGCTGGGCCCCTTCCACCACGGCGACCCGGAGCTGCTGCCGATGGAGGAGCACAAGCGCCGGGCGCTGCGGCACCTGCTGCGCCGCGCCAAGCGGCCGCTGGAGGAGTTCGTGGCCGCCGTGGAGGAGATCGCGGAGCCGCTGGAGAGCGCGTACCTGGACCTCGACGCCGACTGGCGCGGCGCCGAAGGCGGCGGGAGGGAGCGGTTCCTGGAGGTGATGATCGTCGACGGCTGCTTCCTGCTGGAGGTGATGAGGGCCGCCAGCCTCGACGGCTTTAAGAACACGGTACCGGACTATGCGCCCAACGACCCCATCTTCAGCCACCATGGCATGCTGTACATGGTGCCATACATCCGCCGCGACATGCTCATGCTCGAGAACCAGCTGCCGCTCATCCTGCTCGAGAAGCTCGTCGCCGTCGAGACTGGCAAGCCTACGGTATGCTATACATTCAAGCATCGAGAAGTCGTGCATGCAGTCAAACTGCGTAAATTCGTTTCTGTTTTTTTTTTTTTTTTTTTTTTGGGTAGGGTGTTCTCTCTTTATGCTTGGCTTTATCAAGGCATCGGAGCCAAACATAAAGCAAAAAGGCAAAAGCTAGGCCTGTACCTGTCACCGTCATCATCTTGAGTTCGATGTCTCTTCTTTTCACATTGCATCACACTTAGATAAGATCAGATCAGATCAGATGGAACATGACTTTATCATCTTACATCTGAAATAGAGCTAGAAAACTAACACGAATCATGGTGAATGCAGAATGGCGATGCCATCAACAGGATGGTGCTGAGGTTCCTAACTCCGACGCCCAGGCTGCCGCCGTCGGGCGCCAGCATCGGGCTCCACGCGCTGGACGTGCACCGCCGGAACATGCTGTACGGCCACTACCAGCACCACCGTTCTCCGCGGGATGTGCCGGAGACGGACATCATCCGGTCGGCGGTGGAGCTGTACGAGGCCGGGATCCGGTTCAGGAAGAGCACCTCGGAGAGCCTCCACGACATCCGGTTCCGGCACGGCGTGCTGAGCATGCCGGCCGTGACGGTGGACGACTCCACCGAGTACATGTTCCTCAACATGATGGCGTTCGAGCGGCTGCACGTCGGCGCCGGCAACGACGTGACAGCGTACGTCTTCTTCATGGACAACATCATCGACTCCGCCAAGGACGTGGTGCTGCTCAGCCCAAGGGCATCATCCAGAACGCCGTCGGCAGCGACAAGGCGGTGGCCAAGCTCTTCAACAGCATCTCCAAGGACGTGGTGCTGGAGCCCGATAGCGCGCTGGATGCCGTGCACCGGGAGGTGAACGCCTACTGCCGGAAGCCATGGAACAAGTGGCGCGCCAACCTCATCCACACCTACTTCCGGAGCCCCTGGGCGTTCCTCTCCCTCGCCGCCGCCGTCTTCCTCCTCGTCATGACCATCATGCAGACCGTCTACACGGTGATGCCATACTACAAGCCGCTGGACCAAGGCAGCAGCGGCTCGCCAGAGGCGCCGGCTCCCATGTGATCGATCTTTGCAGTACAGCGTTGTTTTATTTGCGTTCATCTGTATGTGTGCGGCACCGGCTTGTGTACATTGGCGATCTGTTTGAGCTTGTTTGTTTGTGTGTGTGTGTTGAATGCTGTGGTGCATTCCATTTGTTCATCTTTTGGAGATCTGTTGTGTGCCCTGCAACTGATTTTGTTTTTCTATTGAATTAATGTTTTCGAATTTTTTTTTTTTTGAAAGCAAACGGGAAGAGCTTCCCCAACTTTGTATTCAAAACGACCTCATTTTTCAGGGAATGAGGGAAGAAACTTTGGTCGTCCGGTTAATTGTGAAAAACCAAACTAAAACCAATACAAGACACGCACATAGAAACACAAAAGAGAAAGAAAGAAAAGTACAACGCCCGAACACATGAACTCTTCAACGATGCCTCCAAAGAGGTAGACGACGAGACAACGCCACCATCGTCGACCAAGCGGACACCCGAAGCTTGGCAAAGCTTTCGCCCGAGTCTTGTGCTACGGAGTTGAGTGGGGTGGCCGATAGCACGAGGTTCTTCAATGACGCCTTCAAGAAGGAGATTATAGTCATTGGCCAAAAGTAGTATGGGCTGAGCTTTCACCCCGGAACCTGCGGAAGAGACCCCATCGAACTATTGCCCGGACGAGGTCATCAGCACACGCCGACCGCCGCCACACGCCACGGAGACCGCCGCGAACGACATGGAGGCACGCACCGACAGCCCTGGTCGCCGCCACATGTCACGGCTGCTCGACTCGCCTGCGACAACAGGAGGCGCGCACCGACAGCGCTGGTCGCCGCCACACGCCCCGAGCCGCTGACTCACGGGCGACGACTTCGCCGCGACGCCGGAAGAGCCCACCAACAGCGCCAGTCGCCGCCACACGCTAAACCCTAATCGTAGAGCCGCTCGGACTCACCCACGACAAATGGGGAGGCGCGCACTGACAGATGTCGGTCGCCTTGATACATTGCGGAGCCCTCAAACTTCGCCCGCGACGACGCGGAGGCGCGCCGACGACCCAGCCGGGTCGCCGCCCACGCGCTGTGAGCCGCTTCGGACTCGCCGGCGACGGCAGCGAGGCGCGCACCGACGCGCCGGCCGCCGCCACATGCCACGGAGCCGAACAGCTCGCCCACGACTTGGCAGCCACGACGACGGAGCCTTGGCTGACAACGCTTGGCCGCCGAAGACGTCACACACGGGGCAGCAACAGTCCAAACTGGTTGGGGCATTCCGTCGAAAGTACCTAGCATGCACCACCAATTTGGAAACCGAGCCGCCATGGCCATGGAGCCCAAGTTTGCTGGCTGGCCGTGCGCCCCACGATCGAGAGAGAGAAGGTGGAGTTTGGAGGAGATGGTGAGGATGGAGTAGTGGCCTTACGGGGGTGGTTGCCCCGACGGGGCCGGAGCCCGGACGCCCGGACGCCGTCTCCACAGACCCACCATGCGCCCAGAACAGCAGTAGCACCCGCGACCCCCGCGAGGTGACGGCGAGGAGGATCTCCCGGTGCCGCGCCGTCGTGCGTAGATCCAGGTGGTTGGATGCCCGACCGTAACTACACACCCCGGATCCGCCCAAAGCACCGCTATCGCACCCATCACTAGCCAAGAGCCGGTGGTAGGGGCTTGGTGGGGCACCGTGATTCACATGGGGGGGGGGGATGGATCCATGTTCGGGGAGGCGGGATCCGCCACCACAACCTCGCCGGGCGGTCCACCTTGTTGCCCTGGATTTCAGAGCTTGGAGGAGGGAGGAAGAGAGGAGAGGACGGGGTGAGATGGAGCCTTTTTACCGGTGCTCGGCGAGGGGGCCGCCGCCGCGGCATGGTCCGCAGAGCGGCGCTAATCGAGGAAGGAGGCGGGGGGTCTAGGAGCCGGGCGGCGGGCGCCGCTTCGAAGTCGCCTCTCGAGGAGACGACGTGGGGGGGGGTGTTAAAATTAAGGAAGTCGCCCCGAAGTCGCCTCTCGAGGAGACGACGTGGGGGGGTGTTAAAATTAAGGAAAAAGGATGATATGGGAAACAAAATTGGAAAACATCAGTCTGCAAATGGTATGGGAAACAAAATTGGAAAAAACATCAGACTGCAATACTTCCTCTGAGTGATTCTGATGGAACAAAATGTAAATAAAATGGAAAAAAAAAACAGATACGAGAACATGATTTCCAAGAGCCAACTCCAAACATGTGGGTACCACACCATATTGACGAAACCGGTGGTGTGTATGCTGTGTTATTGTTCTCTTCTAGATAAATCATAGACATTGACGTAGAGGTCATCCTCCATTTGCGATGAATTTCAACTGTCACACAAAACAAATGACACCAGTGTGCTTCATGATGAACTGGAATATGAATGAAGAAACTAACAAACATATGTTTATATATATCTTACAAGGTTGTTCTGTGGTTCCCTCCAATAGAAGCCATGTATCAGGATTGGGGCGATGCTGCAAGCCACTAGAACAAAAATCATGAGAGCATGCTTTCCCACCCACTCCATAGGGGAAAATGTCTTCTTGTAACAATAAACATCCACCTGAAAATGCGTATTTGTATGTCGGTGACATCAGAATCCATGTAACACTCTTTTCATCACAGTTGGCATAAACTACAGGCCTTCAATTAGATAAACTAGCATATCAAAGAATGGTAGGAGACGTAATTCATGTCCAGTACCAACCAGCAAATATATTCCTGCAAAGAAGAGACCCGCTGTGCCCGTGGTGACGCAGGTGTAGCTCAGGCTATACAACGATTTGTTCATATGGATGCCTGCAAGTTAATCCACAAAAATGCAGATGATAATCCCGTAGTATACAGTAAAAAAGTGGGAATATAATATACACCACACTGAATTACTGAACCAAATTTCAGAAGTAACCTGTTGAAAGCCGAGTACTGAAACTTTCAGTAAGCGCACAATAGTAACACTTCTGGGTTTTTTTTTTCAGTAGTGAATTCTATGTGAGAGTATTGTTCTATCTTGGGTGTAGTAGTGTAGAAAGGGGCAACCATACAACAAAATTATTAACAATGGTCATAGGAAAATGCTTGGTAAACAAATCATTTTATTACCAAACGAGTCAAGTGATAAGCCAAGAATCAGCAAGCTTAGCGAAGGAATCGACAACCGTACTATTCTTTTGCCATGCTCCTGCAGTAAAAATAAAGTTGCAACAGAAAGTTAAATTTAATGTATACAATAACTGCCATAGAAAGAGCAAAAAGAATCAGAATGAAGAGACATTTTAAAACAGGACTTATTACAATTACAATGCAATCTTTGGTGATAAATTTACCTTGAAATGCACAATGACATGGCCAATCTGGAGGCCAATCAAGCAGGTCACAATTGCCATCAAGGAACTACAAATTGTGAAGACATAGTTTAGGTCTACAGAAGTGATTTTAGAAAGTAGCTAGCAGCTAGACTAGTGTAAGGAACTAATTACCTGAGCAGGCCCTCAGGATCAAAGGGGCTTGACACCATGTTGGAGCATCTGATGGAAGCGGCCCATTTCGAGGGGAGTTGATGCTGCATTGCTACAATTACATAAAAAGTAGATATGGTATACTGTTATTTCTCTTTTCTCTCAACAATCTTGAACATTTAAAAGACAGTTTTAGATATGCCGCGGGATCAAATAGCAATAGCCAAGGTTCATTCATGGATGTTAACTTCCAGGCCACATATATTTCAGCAACTGAATGTTTTTTTCATACCACTGTTTTGAGGTAAACTGGGTGTGTATAGAGATGTTGGATTCCAAGAACATGTCGATCAATCATGCCGACAGCATTGCATCCAGGCCCTGTATCACCCCTCAACCCACATTCCACCTGGATGCAGCAATATATAGCTCATAAAAAGAATAAAGCACATCTTGAAACAAGGATCTGAAATTTTTATTTGAAATATTTGTTAATTTATAATTACCATAAATTGCTTCAAGGTGGTGTCTGAGAAGTGACTATATATTCCCAGTCTGGCACATACATGCCATACAAAAGTGCCGTGTAGGTGACCGTGAGAACCAAACCCACAAACCTTTGCAAAAGTAAGAGAAAAAATAATATAACAAACAGTGATGCAATAGGTTATGATCTAACCATCTAGGTAGCTATAATTTACTATTTCAAGTTTCTATTGATGTTCTAGCATGCTTACAGCTGATGACGATATCTTCTGATCAAGGCATAGCCGCCGCCTCCATCGTCATTTGCACCGCCTCGTAGCCATATTTCACATATTGCCACTGCAAAGTAGGCTATTGCAATTCTCTACAAGAAGTGGACAATTTTAATTTGAATTTTGGATACTTGTTGGATGGATCAGGCGATACATATATGCAGCCTTAGTTCCAGCATAATACATGATCTTTTAGAAAAGGAAAACAATGGGATGTTCAAGGTAGACTTCTAGAATGTGGATCCCAAATAGATAGAGCTACCTGAAGTATACCCATTAACCGTATCTTGCGAATATCAACTCCATAAGTAAGATCGTGGATGGTGTGAAAGTAGCCACCTTGAAGAGAAAAATGTCAAGTTATTGTCATTTCCAATGTTTTTGCTAGATTGTAGATGCATACATGCATATACAACAAATCCTCTATCCATATTAATCAATCAACGGAAGATATGATATACTTCGAACCACATGCCAATGTTATACCTTGCAGTAGTAGGCCTAGAAGGAAGAGTTTTGAAGCCCGGATCAGAGCCTTCTTGGTTGCCAGGCCTTTGTTTGGCACTCTCTAAATACACAATGAACTGGTTATGTTGGAATCCATTGTAGACATATATACTACAATCAAAGTTTACTTGTAATTAATTAGTATTTGTTATTGAAGACTTTTGTTCAACTACCTTGTATGCAAAGGCCAATGAGACTCCAACGATGAAGAGGAAGAAGGGGAACACAAAATCTGCAAGTGTGACGCCGTCCCACGGAGAGTGGCTGATGGCTGGGACAAGGCCACCAACATCGATCCACAAGGATCATAAGCTGTCATCATATTTGCAAAGTTATACACTGAGATAGCTTTTTTCGTCAATGAAATATGTAAATGAAGATTACAATATTGAAATGGGTATTATTATATATGTCTTGTTTGTGCAATTAATTCTCGCTAATAAGGTAGAGCATTTACTACATCATTATTTCATTAATTGCACAGATGTTGAGCTCAAAAAAATGAGTACACTAGGAATTGTCATTTTGAATGGCGACTTTTTTTTTTCTGAACGAATGATTTTGAGTAATGAACTTGATCTTTTTTTTGCAGGGCCTTATGTGTTCATTGCAACATACTTGAAATTCCAGGCACTATAAGGTTTTGTTTGGATGTAGTCGTATTCAATTCACATGTGTTGCAGTGGATTGTAGTAACAATAAACTAAACAATCCACTTCAATACATATAGATTGGCGGTCCTAATATGACTACATCCAAACAAAAGCCCAATTAAGGCATATAGAGAGATGACACTGAGGCTCATCAAAGCTCCATTGAACTCGTGTTGTCTCTATCACTGGGGGTGGGGACTAGGACCATTGACGAATACCCAAGCATGAGCGTCCCTTAGGCCTTGTTTGGACGGCATCAATCCACATGTGTTAGAGGACAATCCACCCTAGTACATGTGAATTGATGCCAAACTGAATACATCCAAATGAGGCTTTAGGGCATGTTTCCATAGAAATGGGCAGAATTAGAAAAATATCTGAGTATTTAAGGTCAGTAAATGAACTCGCTCTAGCTTTTGCTATTGAGCGGACATACTAGTACTTATTTGCTGATCTTGTTGTTTTGATGTGTGGATGGATAGATGTGTTTTCTTTGGTTTTTTGGGGAAAAAGGATTTTTGTATCACATGACACGTTCAACGCGAGCTGACCTACGGGCGTTTAGGCAGGAACTGCCAACAAGGTAGGCCACAAAAGACTACGACACTACCAGTACCGGACGACGCACAAGGCCATGTATTTCCTAGACGTGTTGACGAGAGAGAACGACGTGCAAAAGCATGTCCCAAGACAAAGAGACAAGCTACTCCTCACCACGACCTCCCCATATTTCTAGTTTTTTTTTCATGTATATGTATCTCCGTGAGCTAGAGTTTAATATATATGCGCAAAATTCAAGGACTGGTGCCAAAGTCCGGCGAAGCCGTACTTATAGCGGAAACGGTGCCACCAATTTTTTTGATCCAAACGGTGCCACCATTGCTTCTGTTGCAATAAGCCAAAAACTAACGCGCAAGCATGTCTGCAAGTATATTATTCACCGTTGTGTGACGGAGAATACGCGCCACCAGGTGGGCACTCAACCACTACAGGTTCCTTATCTATGACGCTGGGCGTAGCTAGCCTAATAGCTTTGGTCGTCTCTGACCTTGGCCCTCTCCTCAACGACCCATGCATACCAATCCATCCATGGCGACTACTTTATAAGGTTTTAAATCTTCGGCTATAGCTGTTTTTAGCTTATCAAGCTATGACAAATAGTCTGCTATAGCTCGCTATATCCCCATTTAGCCTTCACTATAGCTGTTTTAGAGGTCATCCGCCACATATCCTGAGTCAGAGATTTAAAACCTATTTTATCAGTGTTTGTATTGCGTGCACGCGTATATGTTCATGCAGTTGTATATGAACGAGACTATGATCATAGAAACGTATATACATATAGTAAAATGGTAAATGAATGCTAGTGCGATATAGGGTGCCTGAGCTTATGACGACTGACCACAACGGTGATGCCTCTGAAGACATCCAGGGAGGCCAGGCGCTGCACCCTCAGCGACCTCTGTGTCGCCGCCGTCGTCGTGGAAGCCGCTGGCATGCTCGTCCAGCTGCCGCCAGCCTCGATGTCTCGGTGACCCTCGCCGCCGTCATTTGTTGGGGTCGTTGCCGAGCCGTCGCTGACGCCAGTGGGAAAGTCGACGTTCTTCGCCGCCGTTGCCATGGACGACGCTTTAGCTCGCGAGCGATGCACTTGCTGAGTCGCAGTTGATAATGCAGCAATGATGCATCGATCGGCTCACACCTGTAACACCACTGCGTATTTATATACGCGGTCCCAGCCTGCGCGCAGCTCCGGAGGGGGAAAGAACGGCGTCGAGCGTTTGATGTAGCGTCGCCATCTGCAGCTGCAAATCCGTCACGGCCATCACCACACATCAGCTAAGATAATAAAAATCTATCAAGTTGACGACGTAAGGTTTCCACACTGTGCAAGGGGAATGCAAAAAGGGCAGCTGAATAGGCCGCCCTCTCGTGGGCCAGACTTGCTAAATTTAGTGAACGATATAAGTTCCTTTTTGCATGTTTGATAGGCATTTAGAGCACTGAAAATGTATGTCCGATGCATACATTTCAATACCTTGGACTCGCAATTGTAAATTTTGAACCAGTAGTACCAAAACGGTAACGCTGTAGAGTTTAGATCACTGTTGCTTCCGACCGGTGGTGATGTGAAGCAAGACTGCCGTAGCACGCTGAACTAACACTACCGGTTAGAGGGTCAAACCGGCAGACTAAAGCAAAACACTGTCGGCTAGGGAATGAACCAGCAGTGTTACAGAAACAACACTATCGGTTGGAGACACGAGAAGACAGTGCTGAGAACAACAACATTGTCGATTGTAGGTCTAAGAACAACTCCAGCAGGGCCCCTACATAAGCGCCAAGAGCTAAATATGAGGGGCTCAGGCAAAAAAAAAAAAAAATGTGCTCCAGCGGGGCCCTACGCACTAGGGCCCAGAAATTTGTTGCGCCAACAAAAACCCCCCAGACCCAACCAATTAGTTGGGTCAGCTCTCGGCCCCCATCCAACGTTGCTGCTCCTCCATGTCTGCCCAAGGCACGAGCGCGAGCCGCCTGCTTCCGCCAAGCCTGCCCGGAGCTCATCACGTGACGTGCCGATGGAGAGGGGGCGCAGATTCGGCCGCCAAATCCACTAACGGTAAGGACGGTGAAGTTGAATCCGTCGAATCCGCAAAATCCATAAGGATGTCCCTCCGTTGGCGGGCAAAAGCGGCTCCATCGCGACGACGAATCGCTCCCGACCAAAGATGAGACTTCCCTCAGCATCCGCGGGCGAGCTCCCCGGGTTTGCTCCCTCCTCGATTGGGCGGAGCCACTTCTTCCAGCACTCCTCCGGATTTCCTCCTACGCTTCGTTGGAGACTTGAGGTGTCGACAGAGCCAGTTTCCGAGCATGAGTGCGAGGAAGTTCCTACTTCTTCCCGTCCGCTATGTCCCGCATGGCCTAGTTCATGTGTGGACCAATATCCTCCTAGAAGAAGATAAGATGGGTATGACAAGTGGGTCCTACACGTCATTCTCACTTAAAATAGCTTTGAGTGCTCTAACTTAGGGGTTTCTCGCTGGAGTGCAACCCGAAATCAGGGCCCTCGAGAATGCGGGTAGCCCCCAAAGAAAAACAGGAGCCCTTTTTTTGGGGCTACTCTTTGGGAGATGCTCTAAGCCGGCAGTTGAGTTGAGCAAAACAACATTGTCGGTTTGGGACTCTACCCAACAAGTGTTATTTTACTCAATACTTGCCAGTTTTTATCTCAACCCGGTAGTGTTGACAAAGTAACAATACTGATTTTTGTTACTTTATAATTTATTTTAATATATATATTTTTTGTGGAATCTGGTTTTGCTCTAATGAAGATTTATATTTCAATCAGATTTACGTGTCTACTCACTACTATAGAATTTTTAACTGTGGCACATTTTTTTGTTTTTACGTGGCGGTGCAACCGCCGTGGTTGTAAGGTCACGGTTAATCATCACTACTACATGTTTCTTTTTTTTGGTGGCGTTTTTTTTATTTACGGTGGCGGTTTTGCAACCGCCACCCAGCTAAGATCACCTTTAATCGACCTATTAACGGTGGCGGTTTATGACAACCCAAAACCTCCATGGTAAATCTAGAAAAAAAAAACAAAAATCCAACCCCTAACCCTAGTGGCCTCGATTCGGCCGCCGGCCCGCATCCGGGCCCATTAGGATTGGGGGTTTCGAGCCACCGCGCCATCGCTCGTCGTCCATTTGCCGCAAGGCCGCTATTTTGTCGAGCCGCCATCGCCCGAATCCTGAACTCCAATGCCGAGGAAGCTAGGCCAACGACGTGCGCGCCAGATCCGCCGCGAGCCGGGCCGCTGTGACTGGGGAAACGAGCTCGGCCGCCACTCCGTGCTCTGCTGCTCCGCGCTTGGGCCGCCATCGAGACCTCCGCGCCTCAGTCACCATCGAGCTGGCGCCGCTGAAGAGCCATCGGGAGGGAGGGAGGGAGGCGAAGCCCCCGGCCGCCGGGTGGAGTAGGAGGGGCTCGGGGGAGGAAGGTGGCCGGGCGCCACGAGAATGGAGGGGCAGGTGCGGAGGGAGGGATGGGAGGCAGGAGGGAGGGGGACGAGATCCGCTTTGGTCCAGGGGGGGGGAGAGGGAGCTGCGGCTGGGTTGGGATGGGTGGAAACCCTAGTTCCGATATATCGCAGCGAGCCGTGATGTCGGGCCGACATGGGCTTTTTGTGTTAAGGTTTCTTTGGGTGTTTGGGCTTCATTTACCGTGGCGGTTATTAAAACCGCCATGATTAATAAAAATAACCGCCACGGTTAATAGAGACATTAACCGTGATGGTTTTCTAAATAACCGCCCTTGTTAATGTTTTTCGGTGCCACACAAAATTAAATCTGTAGTAGTGCATGGCCTAACCGCGGCGGGCAACTTAGAGTGCCCGCCACACATGGCAGGTATTCTTAGTTACTGCTGCGGTTAATCCATTAACTGTGGCGGTGTTTTGTGGCGCCTCGCCCCCCCAAATCCAAGCCCTAAACCTAAATCCAAATATTTGGTCAACTTTTAGGTCAAAGACTTCCCCCCACAAGTTGGAAGAGGAAGACTTGAGGATGAAGGGGCGACTGCGTGTGTATTTATTGCCTTGAGATTAATCGTGGCTAGCACTTGAAAGCCCGCCACGGTGAATAAGCATTAACCATGGCAGGCGCTGGGATGTCGGCCAGCCAATAACTGTCTTGCAAAATCTTGCACTAGTATCCTGAAATTTTAAACTGTCTTCTTTACTACAGTTAATATTTGAGGATCCAAACCAATCGTCGATACAAAAATGTGTTGCCAAAGGGTATTTCATTTTTTGGTAGTGACTTATTGTGCAAGTTCAGAGTTGCGACCAACGAAACAAGTAACAAACGAAGGTGGTGGTGACGAAGGCTATCTTCGACGTACGTTTTAACCTTGTAAAAATATTTATCTGCAGGAATAATTATTTGCACCTATGACGCCCAGTTTTGCATGAATAAATAAGTTCTATCTTTCTTTTAGGTTATCAAAAAAAAAAGTTCTATCTTCGGTGTCGTAAGTAGAACACATCACAATCTCAAAAAAAAACAAACAAAAGTAGAACACATCACTACACGTTTTGTAGTGCCTCAAATGGAGTGAAATAAATGGTGCCAAACTATATATAATCATTATTTGTTAGGTACATGTTCACCAGGACAGGATCTACGTAGTTCTCAAAACATTGAGGTGGTCAGCTGACTTAACCACGATGAATCTATGACGCCCTATAGCTAGAAAGTATGCATAATTTTTCTAATATGATAACATCTCAGCATCTACATCTACATCAGAAGAGACTCTTTTTGGCCCTGCATTGTTACAGTAATCAGTAGCTGACTAGCTGCACCAACAGAAAAAAAAAAAAAAAAGCTAAAAGAAAATATGCAGACAACACTACTGGAGGCGCCGCCTCTACCGAAGCGCTGGAAGCGTTCAGTAAGGGCTAATATAGCTCGGTAGAGGCTCTCTTGAGGGCCGCTCTTAGTAGAAGGCCCTGGGGGCGGAGGCACGCCCGTGCTGCCGGGCTCCAGCCCCCCAGGAGGTTAATTTTCCCATGCAATCACTATATTTAGCCATTAATTTCACCACTAAATCACCTGATTTTTCTTAACTCTCCTTTATTTAGCCCCCGAGAGGCCATCCTAGCTCCGCCCCTGCCCCTCGGTGAAACTTTGCACGGGAATGGGCTTTTACCAAGAGCTCAAAATGGGCCCCTCGGTACACCCTCTATCAAACTCTACCAAGGCCTGAGCCCCCTCTCGCAAAAGCTGACCCGACGTCCGGCGTTTTGCCCTTTGTCGGCGTCAACTTCAACGAGAGCCCCCCTCCCCCTCCCTCTAGCCAAAGGAAGGTACTTCACCGAGGGCCACCCCACTAACGCTCTCGGTGAAGTTTAATTTTTAAAAACTTTAAAACAATATCTACCGAGCGCCATGTCAGTAGGGGGCTCGGCAGAGTTTAATTTTTAAAAAAACCGGAAACCATCTCCGGCGCCGCCTCGCCCAGCGCCGGTAGAGTTATGGTCGTTTCATCGAGAGCCAAGGCCGCGCTCGGTGAATCGACCATACTTCACCGAGCGCTATTTTCACCGAGTGTTGTGCTCGGTATACTGGGAATTTGGGGATCCCATCCCAATTCTCCTAGCTTTACCGAAGTTCTCCACATGGTAAAGTGGCCTTTACCGAGCGCACTCGTTAAAGTGACCATATATTTGTTTTTAATTCTATTTTTCCATTCCACCTTTACAAATGGAACATATAGATCATATATCACATATATTTCACATCCATGCACTGATACAACTCATTTATCACATATAGATCCAATATCCATCAATAGTCATCAAGTTTAGTTCCACAACTCATAGTCATCAAGTGTCACAACTCAACAAGTTCCACATCATCTTATCAAAAGTCCCAAACAAATTACCACAAGTCCATGACAAACTCATCAAACAGGGGGTTGTTGTTGCACGCCCGGCGAAGGAGACCCTTGATCATCATGGGCAGGAGTCGGTGCGTGGTTCGATCCCATCAAAGCCGGCTGCGAAAGGAGAAGAGGTTGCATGTGTTAGGCGTGAACCGCATCCACAAGCAAAGAAGAATTGACGGCAATTTCATACTCACGGGGAGTAGGTTGAGGCGGTGCAAGCGCCGCTTAGCGGCGTAGGCCGGGGGGGCTCGAGGTATGGAGGTAGTTCATGAGCTCGATAGCTACTTTGCTTGGGCTTCTGTTGGGCTTTGAAATGCAGCCTCGCCGCTTCTTTGTTATCGCTCGACTCTTTCCGCCGGGCCTCTGATATTTCAATCCATGAGCGGTATTGCAAACCTAATTAAGGTTAAGTAAAGAAATCTATTTGATAAAGGAATAACCTAGAGTTCTTCGAGGCACGTCTATTGGGATAGGATGCGGGCGTATAGGCGCGCTACCGCTCGTGCTCGAGATCTGTGAGAGACTTAGTCCGGAAAGCAGTCGATGTAGTCGTTAATCCACAACCATCCGTGCTGCTTGCCTCCTCCCACCGCCATCACGATGTCTGGATCGATGTCCTGACTAAACGGATTGAAGTCTAGCCCATGGACCTTCTTTGCCGCCTCTATGCAGTCGTGGATCTTTCTGTGCACGTTGGGGTTGGTGTACGCCTCGGGCGGGTCATTCAGGCTATAGGTTACGTCGGACGTCGCCTTGCCCTTGTGGGACATGCGGAATGCCCCCAAAGTCGTTGCACTCCCCCGCCTGGTGTGCCTTCATCCGCGAGAAAGACGAAAAATGATTAGAAACTAGGCAAAATTGAGCGTTACATACGATAAAAGAATGCAGGTACCCATCTTTCTTTGTATGCGGTGAGGTTGCGGCTGCCTTGATGGTGTGCTGCACTTCCCATCACCAAATGTCGCTCCTGTAAGGCGTTGTGCCTCTGCTGAAACTCCGGTGTGAACCACCTGTCCACGATCATCGTCCAGCACGGGATATCGTTCATGCACCAATGGGGACCGTCTACAAGACATATTAGAAGGTTAGATGAAACAAAATTATAAGCTCAAAACGAAACAACTTTTAACTTTTTTCATGTGCCTCAAGGTACTCGTTCTCGGTCACTCCATCTTTTCTCGGCGCCCTCTACCTTGACCGTTGTCACACGCTTGGACCCATAGTAGGTGATCACGCACTGGTGTTTCACCTCGTGATGCATGTCGACGATGCACTTTTTATAGGATTTGATGAACACCGTGTCTGCCTGCTCTTCATATCCCCCCACTGGTCTGAAGAAATTCTGCATACAAATGTGAATCATCCTTAGTCACACGTTTAGATTAGTCCAATGAATACGATGTATAGACAAAAGTTTGTGCGATGAAGACTTACCCAAAAGTCTACCTTCACGTGCTCCGCCATGTTGCCGTAATCAGCATTTGGGGGCTTCGTAGTGGGCATACGTGTAGGCCGACTCGTCCTTGCCTTTATAAGTGACGATGCCGGGGAAGTGCTTCCGACAAGGAGACCAAGGATGTCGTTGGGGGGCGTGTGGCACCACCCGACCAAACTACCCGGCTCTATGCAAGAGAGTAGGACAAAAGATTAGTTTCTCTAAATAGTTCAAATTAATAGATGATTGGAGATAACATCAAGAGTTACTTACATTTGCCCTTCGAGGCAAATCATTTGGATGGTGGTCCGTGTGGGGAACACGAGGGAGGCTCGCGGGACCTCGCAAGTAGACACTTGGAACTAGAGGACCCTCCAATGTCATCATTACTCCTCCTCCCCCCCCCTCCTCGTCCATGTCGATGGTCTGCGGCACCAACTCCTCCTCAGCTGGCTCCTCCAGCGGGAGCACTGGCTGCTCCACCAGCTCCTCCACCTGTGTGGAAAGAGGTGGCTGCCTCCTGCCGGACCTCCTAAGGCTCCTCCTCGCCGACCCTCGCAAAGCCGACGCCTCCTCCCCTACCCCGTAAAGGGAGGAGAGACCTCCTCCGGGCGCCGAGCCACGGCCGCCCACCATCTTTTCCAGACACCTGTAATTAAACAAAATGTCGAGTCATCAGTAAAAACATTAGAGAAGGAGAAAAATTATTGAAAACTTAGAGAAACAAAAAACATAGTATTACATGGGATTAGCTTGATCATATGACTCGTCATCACTATCAAAATTGTCCAAATATTCGTATATATCCATACATGGAAGTCATGACTCTTCATCCCGTCGACTTTAAGAGTAGTTAGGTTCACTCCCCCTCCTCATTATTTTGCATACCCATCTAGGAACATTAGTGTCTTGATCCATTCAAGCACTTCCCTCCTTTATGGGACGGTCAACATGTAATCGGCCTTAGGCCTACTCCATCTCTTGCCAGCTACGGGAGGCCTCATCTCTTGCCTTGGCCTATCGCATAACGCTGCCATGTCTACTCTAGCCTTAGGGTTGTTGTTAGGATTGTCGGTGTCCATGATTGTTGATATTCATTTGGGGTGTTATAACGCGGTTTTATTCCATAATCTAGAAATAGGTTACCTATTTTTTTATTTGTAAAAATAACAAAGAGAAAAACCTTTGCTCGATGATGGTTGGAATCCCTCTATTTATTCTTTTGTTTGCTAATGATGTTAGTGAGTGAAGCAATCTAAACGGTCAGTAGCCTACCGGGCTTAATTTAAAATGGATTTTGGAATTTATTGACATTCTCTAGAAAGGGTACTGTCAATAAGCTTTGTGTGCATGTAGTCAATGTAATTAGCTACAACAAGGTCATCAGCATATGGGAGCCTCATTAGGCCTGACTTATGAGTCCACATATGTTGCTCACCGTATCCCTCAAAACCAGCTTCAGGTTTCGCCACAAGAGCTTCTATCTGAGCATGAACCTCGGCAGTAGTCGACATGTGCGGCGGAGGATCTAGAACTTTGACACCTTTTATAAAGTTCATGATGTCTTGTCTAAATGCATGGTTAAGAGGGAGGAATTGACGATGTAAGTTGATCGACGAATACTTGCCCCCTACGCAGCGGTGGAACCTTATACGCCGCCTTGCATCTTTGGACATGGGAACTTCCGTGTACACACCAAGCGCTTAATAAACCATACACCAAGAAGTCATGGATGGAGTATTGGTACCATACATACATTTTGAAGCTTTTCTTTGTAGCCCTGGCCATATGTCCATACGCCATCATTCCAAGCACTGACCAATTCATCCCAAATAGGATGCATGTACACGCCCATATTTGTCCCTGGATGACCCAAAATGATCAACGAACATAATACATTTTGTCATTGAAAGGCGTTGCCAGGGGGAGATTGAGGGGGATAACGAACATGGGCCAACATGTGTATGGGGTAGCCATCATCCCGTAAGGATTGAACCCATCTGTTCTTATCGCAACACGCACGTTTCTGAGACTTACTAGCTTTGTCGGGATGTTTCTCATCGAGTAGCGCCAAGCTTCACCATTGGATGGATGTACCATCTTGTCGATGGTATCGCTTGCCCCTATTTTGTGCCATGTCACCAAGCCGGCGATTCCTCGGTCATGAATAGTCGTTGGATCCTCGGTATGAATGGAAGGTACCGTAGGATTTTCTCGGTGATGTAAAGCTGCTTCTTCACACCATTACCACAGTCTACCTCCATGAACCTAGAGGATTTACACTTTAGGCGGTACTTTTCATCTGCATGTTCATTCCTAAATAGGACGCACCCCTTCGGGCAAACATGTATCTGCTCGTACGACATCTTAAGTTCTTTGAGGACTTTCTCGATGCGTACTGGTTGAGTGGCAGATTGTGGAGCTTTTGGAAGCAGGCTGGCAATCATAGTCAACATCTTATCGAAGCCTTCTCAACTCAGGTTTAGGTCGGCCTTCAACCCTATTAAGTGTCCAATAGCATCCAGCTGGGAAACCTCATAGTGCTTGTGGCGGGGTTTATTTGCCGACTCCATCATCTTCTAGAACTCCCGTGCATCTTCCGTCATCCCTCCCTTTCATGAGAGTCAAATGAAACATGCATCATAGGCATCATCTACCATGTGCGCTACCCCCGACACCAAAGATCAAAAGCGCCAAGACGTGGTGTCACCACCTCCTCTCTCGTACTTTGATTTTCACCATGGTATCTCCACACGGTATATCCCGATGTAAATCCATTAAACAGAAGATGTCTACCAACAGTCAACCTATTTTTTCTTCTCATATTGCCACACTTGGAGCAGGGACATAAACCTAGAACATGTGTTGGTTGGTTGCCAAATGCAAGGCTCAAGAATTCATTTGTCTTGTGCATCCACTCATTATCAAAATCCCACATACGTGGCCCGTGTACATCCACTGACGGTTGTTCATCCTTTAGCATATGTATGAGCGAGTAAGATAACCTACGTCGTTCCAACTATCTAATAGGTGAAGATAGGTCCTAATCCCACCCGCGGATACATAGATGAGGTAACTTTCCATGCGCCGCTCCTATGCGAGACAAAATTTTGGCAGCACCTCCCCGATGTTCTCTTGATACACATCCCAGTAGGGAGAGTGTGTATCCAGGGAACAACAAGAAGGTGACGCCAAAACTCTACCTCGGATCAGAATGGAATATGGAAAGTAACCCATCTACACATCCGCTGGCTGTCCAAAAAATATGGACAATCCCAAAGCAGTATACGGTCGTAGATATGCAAAGAAATGCATACCTCTAGCCATATCTCTTTCGGACGAGAGACGCCTAACTAGGTTCCGCAATTTAAGACCATGCGACTGGATTACGAGATATTCATACCTAGGGTGGCAGTGGTGAGGCAAAGCAGTCTAGGCAGCCCCGCAACACGGAGGATGCTCGAGGTACTCCGGCTCGACTCCTACGTGCTACTATCTCGCAGCAAAAGCAACATAGGGTTAAGTTCAAAATTTTGGCGTAACCTCCCCTCGCACGGTGAGGTTTTCAAACCTGCAATAAAACATACGACACGAAGGCCGACAACCACATATGCATATACATTCATATCCACATATCAATGCCGAGTCTATTACTACCACATAAACCACTACTAGTTGTTTCACGGCGTTACCTTTGCCTTGACCGATGGCAATCAAGGGTTGTCGTGGGAGGGTGCGGCCGGGAGAGCACGGCTAGGCGAGGGTGATCGTGGGAGGGCGCGGCCGGGAGGGCAAGGCCCCTCTTCTCCTCCTTCTCTTCCTTCTCCCCATCTTCCTCTTCCCCTCCTCCTTCCTCTTCCCCACCTTCTCTTGCTCTTCCCCTACTCCTTTCCCTACTCCATCTTCCTCCATCCCTACTCCATCCTCCTCCTCCCCTTCTTTGGTGCGGCGGGCGGTGGCGGAGGCGAGGTGGCGGGCGAGGTGGCGGGCCGGGGTGGCGAGCGAAGCGAAAGGAAAGCCGCGGCGGTGTAGACAGGGCGAGGATGGGAGGCAAGGAGGCGCTGACCAGCCGGATGGATGGCGAGGGAGGGAGGTGGCGCGGGCACACGGACAGGGCGGGGGCGGCGGCGTGGGGGGTGTGTGTGTGTGTGTGACGGCGAGGGAGGGAGGTGGGCGCGGCGCCACGGACATCGAGGACGGCGGGGGCACGGGCGTTGTGTGTGTGTGTGTGTGTGTGTGTGTGTGTAAGAGAGAGATATATAGAGAGAGAGAAGATTGGGGGAACGGATAATTCCTAGCCCTCTGGGTTAGGGCCTTTCCGAGAGCTGAGGCACCGCTCTCAGTAAAATATTTTTATTTTTATTTCCGAGAGAGAAGCTTGTGTGTGTCGTCCATCGTTGGGTGAGGCCTAGGGATCTTGTCAGCCCTAAAACACGTGTACCTATGCATCCTTCTGGTCCCGTATCTTGCCTGAGGCGAGGGGCCCCGGCGCAACAACGCCTTGGTCTGCGACCTCCTCGTCGGCTTCCGTTCCCCGCGCGGCCGCATGCGGTCGGCCGGATGGCTTTACTCTTGTTGTAAGCCGTCCGGCGTCGATGGCGCCGAGCTCGCGCGCCACCCTCACACGCCTTTTGCGCCCGCGACGCGAGGCACTAGGCCCGGATTGCAAGCGGTAGCATCACCATTGTCCTCCTCGGCGCCCTTCAGCGAGTCACGCCTGAGCACACCCACGTTGTGGCGTCGTCAATGGTGGCAATGGCCGGGGACTCGACATGGCGAATACGCACGGGACTCAATCCTTATTGGAGCCATTCTGTCCGCCCCCTCGACATCCACGACGCAGGAACCTGGGGGCGCCCCTACAGAGTCATGGGGCACATGTCTGTGGGGGGCACCATGTCCGGCCGCCGTCGGCGGCGCAAGGAGTGCTTGGCGCCAACACAAACTTTCAGGGAGATCAGCCTCGTCACCAACATTGATCTTTGCAGACCCGGCGATGCTTTTGTCGGGCGGGGGTGCGAACTATGTTGTTTGGTTTGACCCGATGCTAGATGAGCTTGCGGCCTCCTTCGTCGCGCGCCCATCTACCCTTCTAGAGATCCCACGGGGGCTTCGCGGATGCAGTTGAGCCAGCGGATGCAGATTGAGCCGGCGGTGAGGTCGCCGCGGATAGGGGCGATACGCAACCACCTTCCCCGGCTCCGCCCCCGCGTCGGCGTCGTTGGAGACCGGTGTAGGGTGGGTCTACTGCCCACTCGAGCCACCTCCGGCGTCTTCGGTGACAAGTCTAACCTTGTCCCGTAGAGCCAGGGGTCCCTGCATCAAGAGATTGAAGCTCGGTTGTGTGTGTCGTTGTCTTCACCATTGATCAAGTCGGGGCGCGCTGCGTCGGTCCACGCACTCCAAAGATCTACCCACTCCCTACGCCCGTAGCGCTGTAACACCCCGGTGTTAAGCATGTCATTAGCATCTGCATTTCATGAGCATAATCATCATTTGATCATATGCATTTGTGCACATAAAATGATACATGTCATTTGCATGTTTAGTTGCATTGACTTTGCTTGTCATGCTTTGTCTTATCATTTTATGTATGAAATGCTTGCATAATTGGTTGTTTAATATTTATTTATTCTTAGATATGTTTATAAGATGTTTTAGGGCAAGGTTGATGTTGGTCATGTTCCCTAATTTTGTTTTATAATGCTAGTTTGACTTGGTTTGACTTGATTTGGCCATGATAGTGCTTTGTCCCGCTTTTGCTTAAAAGTCCTAGCTAGGGTTTATGCATGTGTGTGCACCCTCCATGGAAAGTGTAGGTAATTTAGTGTAGAACATAAGTCATCATATGCTCGTTTCATGAAAGTGAGTGGATCGTGTTCGAAAAGTCGAAAATAGTTTGATTTGAATGAAATTAGGGGTTTGCTCGGTTTTTGGAGTGACCGTGCTTCGGTTTACCGTAGTTTCAAATTTAGGCCAAACTAACCAAAACTTTCTATATATGAAATGCTCAGAATTTTATAACTAACATTTCATTCAATATGAGTTTTGGCTGGTTTTGCACGTATCTCGATGCACATGGCAAAATAGGGCGAGTAGGGTTTAATTCAGTCTTTAGTGGCGCGGCTTGATTTTGGGCCGTCACTGGAAATCGGCCGGCCTCCCTTGTCTCGGCGCGCCGTCACCCGTGCGGCGTGTCGCTCTCTCTGCCACCTCTGCCGCGCGCCCGTGCCTTCAAGTGGGAGCAGCGCCCGGCGTCCGTGCTTGCCAAGCCAACCCCTGTCCCTCCTTTCCCTTTCCTCGAAGGGAAAGCGGCGGCGGCGGCGCGCGGAGCCACCATCACAGTTTGCCGCCGTCGAACGTCACACCGACCGGCGTCCATGCGGCCAGCGCCCGGTAACCTCGCAACCCTGCGGACACCTCCCGACCGCGCGCGCGCGAGTCGAGCACCGATGGGGGCGAATCGGCGTTTTCGCCCGCGGCCGTATCTCGCCGGGGCGCCGCGCGGCAAGCTTCGCCGTGGCCAGCCGAACCCGACCCTCTCCGCCTTTCTAGCATGCGCCTGTGCCCGCCTTGACTTCCTGGTGGTGGAGCCCTAGCTGGATGGAAACGCTAGGGTCCCACATCATTTGGAACGTACCGGCGCCACCGTGAGCGCCGCCATGACCGCCGACGCGGTAATCCTCGCCGCCGTCCGCTGTGTGGCCCTTTTTGCCTTTGGCGATTAGTGCGTTCCACGCTCGCCTCATCCCACTGAACCCCTGTGCGGGACGAATCGAGCCGAGGAGCGCGCCGTTTCGTCGGGACCGTGGCCTTTGCCATCGCCATGTCGCGGCCGCCTGGGCATGCATGTCGCGAGCCCTCAGCCGCGCCGCGGCCCCTCCCGGCGCGTCGTCGAAGCTCCGCCTAGGCACCACGAAGCCCATGCGCACGTCGTTTGCCAAGCCCTCGCCGAAAAAATGCGATTCCGCCGTGACCGCCGCCGCCGCACGCCGCTGCCGCCCGCGTCGATCGAGCTAGCGCCGGTAGCTTGGGAAACGAGCTAGATCGATAGATCTTGTCACCCCGAGTCCATAGGTGTGCTTGGATTCACGGAGATGCAACAACGGCGAAGATCCGCCGCCGGCAGCACGCTCCCCTGTTTCCTGGCCGCTTACTGGCGGGCCCCGACCGTCAGCCCAAATATCCTTTATTGTTTTATTTCCGGATTTTGCATACATGTCTAGTTTAATTCATAACTTCGGTCGTTTTAGCTCCAAATTGAGTGAGACCAATTTTGTCATGTTTGTTATGCTCGATATATGATAGAAAAATATGAGATGCCATGTTTACGGTAGTTTTTATATTTATTTATATTTATGCTAGTAAATGCCATGTAAATAGATAAATGCAATTTTTGGTGCATGATAAAATAGGGGTCCCTGTACAAAATGTTCTTGTTTTGTGATGTAGATCATAGGAAAAATATGTTTGACACTAGGTTACGTGGTGGAAATATGATTTTTGATTTATGTGCTATTTACCATGCTTTCTTAGGAAATTCATAGAAAAATAATTAATAGGGTTTTGGATGTGAGACTTGGTATGCTTGGTTTTGATAGGTTTTGGTAGCATGTCATACTCGGAAATCTGTTGTCGACACTTTTCATAGTACAAAGTATTTTCATGCCTAGTTTGAGTACTAGAATGTTATTTTTGTGTAGGACAGTATGTGCATGATCTTGCCATGAGATTTTTATGGTAGCTGTTATATGTCGGTAGGATGCTCTGGTAATTTTTGTAGATTTTTCTGAAGTAGTTATGTATTTACCATCCTTAGGTTGCATCGAAAATAGCTTAGAAATACATGTTTATATGAAGGTAATGTGTATTAGTATTTTTTTTATGGTGTGCTCCTAGCATGTTTAGGACCTGTTGGTATGGTTGGTTTGCTGGCATTGTGTTCATGGTAAACTAGTGTAATTCTAGCTTTTTATATTTAAGTGTGCATATATAGTGTTTATATAGGGAATGTCATTTCATGTGTATTAAGTTATCTTTTGGCTTGTTCAGTAGGTTTATTTGGTAGATCATGACCTTAGTTGCTTGCTGGTTAAGATTGGTAAGGGTTGCATGCATAGTATGCAAGTTATAGTGGTTGCATGTAGCTTGATGGATTAGAATCAGAGCCTCTGTTTTCTCTGTTTTCGAGGCTGTTAATGTCAGATTCAGGTCAGGGTGATGTGGAATGTTTTGTAGAAAACTTCGTTAGCTTTCCAACGAGTATTTGTTTGCTGCATTTGGAGTTATAGAACTCCCTGTGTGACTGTTTTACTGCCAACATGTCTAGCTGCCATTTTCCCGTGATTAGTGAAATAGGGTGTTTGTTTGATGTAGGTTATTAGGGTTTCTTGTGTAGTTATAATTGTGTTTCTACGGAAGAGATATCCACTTACTAATATCATACATCATGATGCATTCATTCATTCCTTGTCAGTCATGCATTCCTTAATATTTATCCTTGCATACATTCATATTGGATCGAAGGAGAGAGCACGTGGAGGCCAAAGAGCAGCAGGAAGGAGAAGTATACACCTGGAGGTGCAGCAAGGAGGAGGTCCATGGAGAGACAGAGCCTGTCGTCAAGCTGCTGAAGTGCCCAAGGCATCTTCTAACATCTTTCTCGAAGGCAAGCCCCGGTGCATGCTGCCCTTTCCTATGCTTTCTAACTAAATTATTTTTCGTCCTTTATATATGTTGATGCATTAAGTTTAGGAAAGTGGTTGAAACCGTTGATGCACATATATCCTTGTTGAAGTTGTTATCCTATCCCATTTAGAGGTCTAGGTTATAAATGCTCAGTATGGTGCTTGCAGTAGACAGTGATTCCGGTCACTTGAGAGGATGTTTGTGGTTTGTCACATGGGTGACTAACAAGCTGCTGCTGATAACCTGGTTAATAAAACATGCTTAGATTGGATGGATCTTGTGGTCTTTCCATCCGGTCGATTAAGGACTCATACTTTGTCGGGCTGTGGTCGGAAGTTGAACATACTGTTCATATAGTAGGCTCCGCCGGGTCGTGAGCCTGGCTTCGTGGGAATGTTAGGGGGCCGGCCATGCTCGCTTTATCGCTCCTCCTCCGCGGCGATGGTTGGTGTGGTTAATCGGGCACAAGAAGATCGCGCCGCGAGGGGTCGTACTCATTGCTTACGCTCACTTGGGTGCTCGAGGAGGAGGGGTAGCCGGCAAAGGCGAGACTTTACGTCCGTAACGTCCTGGGAGTGATCGGGTCTACCTTGATCTAGTAGGCCTGGTTTATGATAGGGTATTCGCCCGACTGGTTTGCAAATCGATTCGAATCACCATCTCTCCCGGATAGTGAGAACCCGGGATGCTTCCACGACAATGTAGTCTTAATATCACAATATACATTATATTATCATGTTCTTTGCTTGAGTTAAAATGTTGATCAAGTTACTTATCTTTGTTATTTATATTATTGGGCATATGTCTTTAACCTTGACTATATAGGATCTATAGTTATGTATATAATAAATAACCTTTTAACTTGGAAGAATTCAAGTAGTATGTGTAGGCTTGCTAATCAACCCTATTTTCTGAAATTAAATGTGAGTCGGCCCGGCTCGGATAAAGCCAAGCATGATCCTTGGAGTCGTTTCCTTATTTTTCGGTTTTGAGGGACGGGTAAGTCTTGCGGAGTACAATTGAGTACTCACGGGTTAATTCCGATGTTGTAGGTGACTCCGTCTAGCATGTTTCTATCCGGTTGTGTGTTCTTTGTGGTTGAAGAATAATGCCTAGGGCATGGCAATCTCCATATTTCCCCTGCTTTGTGCTATTACAAGGTTGGCACTATGTTGGCACTATCTTATTTTATTTCCATTTGTACAACTATCTTGTTTTCGAAATCTATTGCTTCCGCATCCTGAACTACTTTGTAAACAAATGCGTTCATCGCACTATGATTATAATATATTGAATTTGGTTTGAGATACCTGCGGATTTGAACTCGAGCTCAACGATCCTTGTTGTGTTGTTGATGAGTTTGAAATCACTTTCGGAGATTTCGGAATACGGGTTTATATGGACTCAAGTGTAGACTGCGATTGCTTCGGTAATTGCGAATTATACTTGATTTCTTATAAATTGGTCGGCTCTGTCACAGCGCCCGTGTCACGTCGCCAACCTAGGGTGGCTAACGCGACTCTGCGGTATGAGAATCTTTTGCTTCGGAAGTTGGGCGTCATAGTGGAGGCGGGCGAGGCTCCAACTACCGTCTAGGAGAAGGTCGGGGGACGTCATCAGAAGGGGTGTGTGACAGGCTAAGTGGCGCCGCTTTGAGACTCTTCTCAATGGAGCTTTCGACATCTCCACCACGGGCCTCAACACCGAGGGGCCTAGCCGACGAGGTTGCCTAGCGTAGCTAGCGTCGGGTTGTTTGGTCGCAAACCTGTCAAGATGTAATCCCTTGTAGTGTATCCATTAGTTGTTATGTCTCGTCCTCGGTAATCGTTCGGTTACCGTTGCATCTTATTGTTTGAACTTTATTATGCTTAATGAAAAAACGTGCAACGGCGTGGTAAAAAAAAAACCGTACGTGACCATTGGCTGCAGAGGCACCAGCTCTCCATGCATACATTCCACCAATGACCAATCCACCGTACCACTTGGCACATATATACTATATTAAGGATAAGGATAAATGGTAGGTAACAAGATGTGCAGAATGACACAGGCAACACAGCATCATACATACTATATATGCAACACCACCGGCCAGCCAGCCGTACCTGAAAGCGCACATCGGCGGTGTGCCCTTTGGTTTGTATGCCTTGGACGCTGTGCAGGGTACGTAAGGGCATCGCACTGCGGATGCCAACGCGCTGCTCCGCGCCACGCAGGAGATGCAGGCGCTACTCACGGCTCCATTATCAAACGATTGGAGGAGCATGTAACTGCGTAAGCGGGCCTAATTTCTCGCGTGTGCGCGGCTAACCGTAACCAGGGGAGGGAGGATCTGATCCCAGCCGGCAGCTTGTATTGGGCCGGCACGTCGTCACCCGGCGCAAGCGACATATAAATCATTCAAGTTGAAGCTATAGCTTATGTCCTTTGGGTGCAAATATAACTATAGCTTATGACCTTTTGGGTGCAAATATAGAGTAGCTTAATTGGTGGTTAGTGGCGGTAAAATGGGGCAGAGGATTCGCGGATTGGTTGAGTTGATGGGTCAGCTAGCTGTCGCTGTTTGGGTGGAGAGTTTCCAAATGCTAGTTGATTATTGTCACACTGTACATGCATTGTCCTATCCTTCGACTTCCATCACTCCTCTTGGCCAAGTCTATGTCTATGAGGCAACGCTACTTTTGTACATTCTTCACGTTCAATGACGCGCCATTCTTGGACATGTACATAATCTTTGTCCATTCTCTCCTCTCCACTCAAGCAAACTTCAATCCTTCGTCTCGGCGACAGTTTCTAAAACTGGACTGTTCTTCTTTGTACCACCTTCTTGGTACCACCTTCTCTGTATCTACGTTCATTCTTGGCCATGCATATTATCAATTGAAGTCTAGCCTCTCCTTTTTATACATCCACACTATACTCATAAGTTTTGCGTTTCCACTGGGTTTCTCAGTCAAGCTACGTCATGGAACCGGTTCTTACTCTCAATTGCTTACACACGGTTAAGGAACCACAATTGTTCCCTTAACAAGCTTTGATAGTCTCGTTTGTTTGTCATTGATGCATTTTTCTGTTGGCCTCGCCTTCTCATTTCCCTTCAACAGCGTGCTTTCCAAGCTTTTAGTCAAGCTATTCTACTTTTGAATCCTCATTGGGGTGGAGAAAGTAAATGAAACTTTTTGCCTACCTGTTGTCCGGTGGTTCCAGTGGCGGAGCTATTAACTTTTGACGCCTAGGGCCGCTAGCAAAACACATGTAGCGCTCGCATCGGGTCAAATACCGCCCACACCGGATTAATACCGATAGATAACAAAAATTGCTTATAAATGCATAACTTTAAATTATATCTTGCTTCCATAATTAAATCAACAACATAGTTCGCTCTGCTCTTGACGGGAGAAAGAATGTCGACGCGAGAAAGCAAGAGTTAAACAAAGAAAAGCCTCTACTCAATGGGAAAACCACCATGAATCTTTTGTTCGCTCTGCTCTTTGCAAGCTTTGAGACAACGTCTTCAGCAATATCTGTAGCGCTCAAGTTCATATACAGCTACAGCAAGAAAATAGTACAAAAATCATATACGTTGCTATCCATTTTTTTGTTTCTGAACTGACAGCAATCGTTCCTTACTAAGACCACTAAGACCATTTGCTTCCTACAAGACCGAAACAGTTCAACAACAGATTAGAAATTTGAACTTTAAAAATTAGAAGGCAACAGTTGGGGAAAGAGGGATTAGAGTTTGCTGACTTACCAGCAACACAGACAAGCCCGGCAGGCCCGGCACCTAGGGTTGGTCGTTGCCTCGCGAGCAACTGGAGTTCGGAGGGGCAGGCAGCCGCAGCGGTGTGCAGCGGCGGCCGGCAGCGCAGCGTCAGGACTCAAGCGGGGCAGCCGAGGCGGGGAGCAGTCCTGGGCGGGAGCTGGCGCTCTCGGCGGCCCCGCTGCCGGACTCGGGCGTCGAAGGAAGAAACCCCCACGTGCGGCATACGACGAATCGACGATTGGTTTCCTCTCTCTCTAGAGTCTAGACTGCTGTATGCTCTTGGGCCAGCGAATTTTACCCAACACCTTGGGCCGGGCCAAAAAAACAAAGCACATCCTAAAGATTTTTTGGGCCACGACTAGGCCACGGCCCTACCGACCCTAGGCCCATATCCGCCTGGGGTGGTTCTGATGTACAATTCCATCTTTACCCTTCCTACCTAAATAGGAGTAGAAATGGCATGTACATATTAATGCACCGTACGCATGAATCCTGAAGCCAGGTACACTTTGACCACTGGGATTGCTTTTTTAGAGTTAAAGGGCAATAGGCCCAGTACTTTAACGGAGGTCAATAGACTAAAAATGTTTACAAGGCGCCGTTGACGGGGGACGTCATCCGAAATAGTAACCGAATTAGTAACCACTCTCACTGAACAAGACATAGGGTCGTTTGGTTTCAGGGATTTTTTTGTGTGTTGGGAGTAAAAAAAAAAAGTCCCTAAAAGTCCCTAGAAAAACAAAAAGGACCTTTTTGGGAAATTTTTGCTTAAAGTCCCTAGAAGACCCTCCTTAAGAATCTTTTTTTTTCTAAAGGTCCCCGGGACTAAAAAAGCCCCAGACTTTTAAACCAAACAGGGTCATAGTCTAGCCTAACAACAAGATGAAACTTAGGTAAAGCTAAAATAAGATTGGAAACCTCCTCCCGAGCTAGGCCTTCACATCAGGACACCAACACACGAGAATGTGACATACTAGACTTCCAGATAGCATGAGGTCTTCTTGAGATTCTATCATATCACCTCCTAGCAAAACTTAGTTGCCAGCAGGGGTTGAGCACAAGCTCTAGTCTATTTCCTTCGTCTCTCTAGCCCATCCATAGTAATTGAGTAGCTTCGATCTTGATTTTCGCGCCTTCTTCCTTGAGGAGGTCCCTTTTCTCCACGAGACATAGAATTGCCCATTTTTTTGAATCATCTTGGAAAACTAGAAATAGAGTATAGTCGTACTCCTCCATGAATATCTCTGAAAACATAAATCATTTCTAAGTTTCCATATACACCATAAAGTAGTCAAGGTGCAAATATTTATAACCCCATTTCGCTTATTACTCACCAAAATTTTAGAGTTAAAGGGAAAAAGGCCCGATCCTTTAACGGAGGTCAATAGACTAAAAAATGTTTACAAGGCGCGGTTGATGGAGGACGTCATCCGAAATGGTAACCGAAATCAGCGAGTTTAACCACTCTCGCTGAACAAGACATAGTGGTTCTTTGGTTTGGGGACCTTTTGTGTGTTAGGAGTTAAAAAAAAAAAGTCCCTATAAAAACAAACGGGAGGACTTTTTGCTAACAGTCTCTAGAAAGACCCTCCTTGAGAATCTTTTTTTCCTAAAAGTCTCTAGGACTAAAAAAGTCCCAGACTTTTAAACCAAACAGGGGTCATAGTCTAGCCTAACAACAAGATGAAACTTAGGTAAAGCTGAAATAAGATTGGAAACACGCTCCCCGAGCCGGGCCTTTACATCGGGACACCAACACACAGCATGTGACATACTAGTCCGATAGCATGAGGTCTTCTCGAGATTCTATCGGATCATCTCCTAGCAAAACTCGGTTGCCAGCAGGGTTGAGCACAAGCTCTAGTCTATTTCCTTCGTCTCTAGCCCATCTGTAGTAATTGAGTAGCTTCGATCTTGATTTTCACCGCCTTCTGCATGAGGAGGTCCCTTTTCTCCATGGGTCACAGAATTGCTCATTTTTTAAATCATCTTGGATAACTACAAATAGAATATAGCCATACTCCTCCATGAATATCTTTGAAAACATAAATCATTTCTAAGTTTCCATATACACCATAAAGCGGCCGAGGTGTAAATATTTATAACCCCATTTCGCTTATTACTCACCAAAAATTTCAATGGATTCAAAAGAATCACCCAGTTTTACATCTAAGGTCGACCCATAACTATTTAGCAAGCTGTAGACTCAAAAAAGCGGGTGATGCATGGATTCTGTTCATTGCGAGAAAAAGACGGGTGGGATCCTTGACTTTTCTTCTTTTTCCCTAAGTTGCCTCTAGTCGGGATCATATTTTTACTAACTAACCAAAAGGAAATAATGCACCCTAGGAGGGATCTTGATATCCCAAACTGATGGAGCATAGACAGGTTGAAAACCTCGAAAGTCGATTATCTTATAAAGAGTTTGGACTGAAAAAGTATGGTAGAAAGAACGAAATTGCTAGATATCAAAGCATCTTCTTCATTGGAGAAGCAAATGGTTGAGGCCAACTAGCAAACCTCATCCCAAGGCTCTAACATATTCACATCTCTCTTCATAGAAAATGTACTTTTAAAATTTTCCACATCCCAAAGACTTGCAACTAATTGATTTTTTCTCATTAACTTATCTATATATTTTCCAATCTTTGGATGCCTAAGCTACATGGGCCCGGCCGGTTGTCTTCAATCTATACCCCATCTTTGTTTCCTATGCATCCCACATGAAACCTTTGAAGAAAGGAGAGGCTCCTGTAGTTTTGGTATGAAAGATATTTAACTATTTAGTATTATACTTATGGTCTAACGGCTCTACCCAAAGTTTGCCCTCATATTTTTATTTCTTTATCCAAGAGGCTACAGACACACATTCATGTCTTTTAGATTTGGTAGATATTGTTTCCTAATTGGCAAGGTGGTACTTGCGAGCATTTTCTAAGTCATTCGATAGAGAGTTACCATCTGTGTATTTAGAGTCCGAATGGCCCATTTGGGAAATTTTATCAAAGAAAGCAAGTATATGGGAATCTTTGGCTAAGCAAGTTTGACAAGTAAAGCTCTAGATGCTAAAGATAAAAGTTTACCTCTCCACCCAGCAAACCTACTACACTCTCTAGGATATACCTACCTTTGATGAAGGCACTTTGATTAGTAGACATCAATCTTTGCACCACTTTACCTAATCTATTAGTAAGCAGTTTTGAAACCATTGTAAAAACTACAATTCAGCAAGCTAATGGGCCTAAATTGTTTCATGTTGCAAGAACCATTGACTTTTGTAACTGAAGTTATAAGAGCAAAATTCAATCTTAAATGTCTAAAGATCCTTTATGAAACTCCTTAAACATATTAATAATGTCTTATTTAATATTGTCCCCAAAAAATTGGTATAAAAGGAAGGACAAACCATCAGGTCCAAGAGCTCCTTCAGGGTAACAGCTAAGAATGGATTCCTTTATCTCCTCTTCAGAGAAAGGAGCCACTAAAGCATTATTTTCCTCATTGCTAACTAATTGATACTCTTCCCAGATTTCTTTATCTAAAATAACATCTCCTCTAGTCGCCTTTGATAAGAGGCTTTTACAAAAATCTACTACTACTTGTATCATCCCTTTCTGGTCAGACACATGGCCTTGGGAACTTTCTAGGAAATACATCTTTTTATTTCTGCTTCTATAGTTAGCTAGAACATAAAAATCGGTCATATTCCTATCACCTTCTAGAATATCTCTATCTCTAGATTCTTGTCTAATTTTGATTTCTTCAATCCTCCAAATTCTATATAACTAATATTCTAAAGTCTTATATCTAGTCCACTCTTCTCTACGTCAAGGTCTCTTGCTTCTAACATCTGATCTAAAATATTATATTCCTATGAAAGATCCTTCTTGATTTTATTAAACAAAGCTAATTGATTAGTAGCCCAGACCTCTAACTAATCTCCTAAAGCTTCTAACTCTGAATTGGCAGATATCTATCACCTTTTCTTCACAGCAAGTAGAATTGACCAAACATTTTCTACCCTTTCCTAAAATACTCCTCCTGAAGCTACCATTTCTCAAATCTAAACCTTTTTTTTTTTGGCATGTCTAATATTATCTTCAAAATCCACGAGAAAAAGGATTATGGTCCTTTGGGAATTTTATCTAAGGATTTCACCCTAGCCAGGAGGAAAGCTGATTCCAAATCTATGGATATAAACACTCTATCTATTTTACCCATAACAAGATTCTCTAGATTATTAGTCCAAGTAAACTTTATATTTCTTAACTCTAATTCTATTAACCCCCACTTATTGATCCGGTCATTAAAGAGACCAGTCCATCTAAAATTAATCAAACCATTGCTTTTTGTTAGAAATATTTCTAATTAAGTTAAAGTCACCTCCTATAATCAAAGGTCCTTGCTAGGACCCCATTAACCTATGTAATTCATCTACGAAAACTCTTGTTTACCATCATCATACGGTGACCCATACACAGTGTTAACTTTGAAGGATGTTGGTGTTTCCTAGTGCAATCATCAAATAGCAACTACGCTAAGAAACGTTGTGGTATAAAAATAATTCAACACTTACTAAACAAATGTAATCATAGCATAAATTGATATCAAAGCGCCAAGATATATATAACTCTAAAAATTAACTTTGTACGGTGTAGCATTTCACCTAGAGTATTCTAGGGTATCGTAATTTATTTTTCTCCCAAAGGAAGGACTGTAAGACAAACATTTTTATGACTCATAATTAATTGATGTTTAAATCAATCATTCCAATACTTTAGAAGGGGTAAATAAAAAGATAAATGCTAATAACAATAATAATGATGGTTAATAACTAAAGTAAATGTTACTAACAAAGATGATAATGATAACTATGATAATTAAGATAACTAAGATAATGGTATTTTGAGAGATAGAAAGATCTAGAGACTTAACTAATGTGGTAAAGACAATCATTACTACTCTATAAGTAAAAGACTTCTAAATAACTACCAGTCTAAGCATAAATAGGGTCCTAAAATACCATTATCTTAGAATCGTCGATCAACTAGCTGGTGCTCCACCTTCTTCACTAGGATCATAAACATCTTGCGTCTTTGCCGGTTCGAGTTGGACACATACTACACCCCTAGACCTCTACCGAGGAGTCTTCTCAGTGAGCTTCCCTAATGAACAAGCTAATCCTAGGCAAATGATGCCTTGTTGCCTTCAAGACAACAAGCTGTAAGTGCAATCAAGCTCTAAGTGGGTTTTGGCGTTGATGACACCGAATTAGGGGACTAATGAGATTTCTGAAGATGACATGCAGGAAATAAATTGAGGAGTTGATGTACAGGTCCAAAGGTGTCCCATAAGCTAGATGGTGGTGTTTCGGATCAAGGCGTTTAAATTATTTCATATTTTGAATCTTGAGTTTAGGAAATGTCGTACTATCAAGAGGGATCCTAGGATTCTCGGGTACCTGTGGACCAAGTGCTCTAAACTTCAAATCGAGTCACAAATCTCAACTCCTAGCGACCAGCCAGCAAAATATCAAGATTTACTCCTCTGGTCATTTGGTGGCGCTGATGGTGCAGCGTGTTAAATCTTGGCAAAGTGCCACACTTAACTCCGACCGTTTGGGGATTTGTGGGGTATAAATACCTATTCTACCCCTCCCACTTGATCACCTGGCTCCTCTTCTTCTTCCTCGCGACGAACACCCGGCTCTCACCTCTTGCTCTCTCTCACTCCTCCATTGAAGCACCTTGAGCTCCCCACTCAATCTCTCACTTCTCACCGGGGATTCTTGAGGGAAAAGGCAGCAAACTTCGATTGGAGACCGGATCTACTACTTTCCCCACTCAAAAGAGCATTTGGTTCACGTTTGGCCGGAACCCTAGGGTTCTTTACTCTTGGAGCTTGCTCCTAGGCGGCTAGGCGTCGCTCTTGAGCTTGGCCCCTTCGTGTGGCAGCCTTGGGAGGTTTGTAACCTCACACAATCATCAATACATTACCCCACATCTCTAGGGTTAACTCCCTAGACTTGTGAGCGAGGGAAAAAGCAAGCCGGTGGACAAGCTAAGCCTTGTGTGGCAACCTCAACAACGTGGGCGTAACCCGGCTTTGTGTGGCGACGGTGAACCACGGGTCAAATCCTTGTGTCATTTGTGTTCTTTACATTCTTGCATATTTTATCTTGTGAGATAGGGTTTTGTCCCGATCTACTTTGTTGCAACGTTTCTGTCACTTCTGGGTATATCTCTGTGAAGTATTTGTGTGCAGGAACAAGTGTGAATCACGAGCACCAAGTTCACGGCTCTCAGATTCACCTTAGAGTCACTTCTGTGAAGTGACTCGCTGGCGATACCCGCGCCCTACCATTCAAACAGGCCTCGGTTCTCACTCTCTGTGTCTCGCATGCATCGGTTTATGCGCGGCGGTGTTGTGTGCCCTTATGCGGCGGTGCGGCGCCTCTCTGTCTTGGCGATTGTGTTAAAGTTTTAACAGGTCGATTTTAGGGAGTCGACCTATTCAACCCCCTCTAGGCTTCCATCGGATCCTACAACAACATACTAGGTCTATTTTGTTCCTCACGGTTCTAGAAAACAAGGAAGATGATAGAGAGAGGCTTTTTCACGCTGCCTTGAAGCTCTATGAGGCGGGCATCTAGTTCAAGCACAAGAAGCCCGTCTACATCGACAACATCAAGTACAATAAGAGCAACTGCAACAAGATGCTGAAGATGCCCAGGGTTGTCCTGGATGGCTATAGTGAGTACAAAGTACCACAACGATGGTGTTCGAGGCGCCGCATGCCGACACCGGCAACAACAACGACGTGTTGACGTTCGTGCTGTTCATGAGGGACCTGGTCGACTCCGCAATCTACATGGACCTGCTACTCAAGAAAGGGATCCTAGACAACCACCTAGCCGGTGGCGACCATGCGATGGTGCGCCTACTCGGCCCGCTTGACCGGGGGCGTGGCCAAGACCAAGAGGGAGCCCGATGTGCGGCGTCCACAATGAAATGGAGAGCTCTTTGCATCGACAAATCATGGGTGCAGTGCGTGCTGATGTTGAAGCGGTGGGCCAACCTGAGGACCAGCCAACCGTCGAACATCTGGACATTCATCGCCCTCCTCACCAGTATCTTCTTGCTCAGCACCGACATTGTCCAAACTATGTACTCCGTCAAGTCCTACGAGCTAGAAAGACAAAAGGCGGATAAGTGTCCAAACTACGCACGCACACTCATCCCTATGAACACACGTCACGCAAACTCTACCCCTATGAGCACCTTGAAGGACTGGGGCGGCAAATCTAGAAGTTCACGAAGTCACCCACGAGCGCCTCATTTGTCGGCGGGAGCGTCACCTACCACTTAATGTATAGCGCTGGAAAATTCTGAAATAAATCCAAGATAAAGTGTCACACCCAGGGTTTGAACCCTAGGTGGGAGCCCCCCCCAACTAATGGTCTTTGCCATTGCGCCATGAGCCCCTTGACAAAGGTGGATAAGTGTTCATTATTGAGCATTGGCGGACCCGCAGGCGTATGTTGCTATATATACGGTGTTTCAAAATTGCGGTGATCTTTGTTATTCTATCAAGCATGTTCTATATCGGGCGTGGAGTGTGTCTATGCATGGCATTGTGTTTATGTGTGCATGTTGTTTTATCACTTGTGTCCTGTTTTGTGATTGAGCTTACTCCCTCAGGGACGGTATTAGAAGTCATTTTGGACAAGGTTTGGGTCAAACATCGGGAATATAAATCATCAATAACTTTTAAGTTGTTGAGTTTATAAATGTAAAAATTATATGAGTAGATTTGTCTTAAAAAATACTTTGATAAAAGTATACATATATCACATCTCTATAAATATTTTTATAGCAAGAAGAGGTCAAAGTTGAGTTTTGGAGACCGTGTCGTTGTCCTAAACGACTTCTAATACCATCAGGAGGGAGTATGTTTCTATATGAGCTGGATCTAGTTTATAAGCTGCACGAGGTTTTTTATATCTTTTTGTTCTAGAACTAAGGCGGTTTGGCACAACTTCATCGGTGAAATTTGTTTTTAGGGATTTTAGATTTACAAGCAGCTTTTATGGTGAAGCTGAGTTGTATTTATCACCCTATTTGGCAAAACAGCTTAATATGGTACACAAAAGAATCAAATGACCATATTGTCCTTCCTTTATGTTGTTTTTATCTTTTGATCTTCCTCACGGGTCTCTCTTTCTTCCTTCACCTCACGGCTCACTCTCTTTCTTCCTTGACCCAATGCCAAGCAACGGTAGCCATCAGGTCCGGTAGCCACACCCACGCCCCATCAATGGCCACAAGGCTGGCGGTCGGCGCTTGCACCCCCCAGCGGTGCACCTAGCTAGGCCATGGTCGCGCCCCATCGGTGATCGCGAGGCGGCAGCCCCACCTCGGCAGACCACCCAGCGGCACTACTACACAAAGCGACTTCTCTTCTCGAGCCTAAAAACACGGTTACTCCCGGTTGAAAATTGAGCGGGAATAAAGGGACCTTTATTCCCGGTTGGACTCTATAGCCAGGGGAATAAAACGCCACGCAGCCCGTAGGACCCAGCAGCGCCCGGGACCTCTACTCCCGGTTGGAGTCTCCAACCGGGAGTAAATGTAGACCTTTACTCCCGTTTTTAACCCAAACCGGGAATAGACATCTACTTCCGGGTAGAAACACCAACCGGGAGTAAATTGATGGAGGGATGTGAAAACCACGGCCAAAATTTCCATGGCCCGCCAAAATTTTTCGTGGCCCGCCAAATTTTACTCCCGGGCTGGTGTTATGAGCCGGGAGTGAAAGTCTTCTAGTCAGTTGGAATTGGGAGCCGGGAGTAAAGGTATGAGTATATTATCGGCTCCTTCTCCTTCCTCCGTCCGCTCCTGCCTCCACCCTAAAAAATAGTTTCTTGGATCTCCTTCCTCCATCCGCTCCTGCCTCCACCCCAAAAATAGTTTCTTGATCTCCTTCCCCGTCCACTCCTACATCCATGCGGGCGCCGGCCACTCCTCTCATGCGGCCCCTCCACACTGTTGGGACAAAGGGTTAGGGACGGTGCGTTGAGGGGACCAATTTGGGTGGACCACGGGATCGGCGGCGAGCAGCAGGGGAGGCGGGAAAGCAGCAAAGGCCCCTTCCTATGCTGGCGTGAAGGGTGCGGGGGGAGGTGCAGCGGCTCTCCATGGCTACCTCTGCGGGGGGCCCGTTGGAGCAAGAGGTTTCTTCATACTCTATTTCTTTTATTTTTGTTATACACTAATTTTGCCACTTCTTGAACTAACAAGTTCTTTCTTGTAGATCTACCGTCGTTGTTTTACGTTAGGCGAGCCGAGAGTGGAGTCCAGCCATAGCAATGATGATTTCTGAGCTCCTTTTTTTTGTTCCGTGTTTCTATTATGAAGATTAAAAATTGAATTGCCATTTGTGATTTGATTGGGAATAACGTGTAATCTGCCAATGTAAAGATGAGATGTATAGCTTGTGATGTTCATTTTTTTATTTGATTTGAAAAATATGTGTACCAGCTATGAATTTCAATCAAAGATAAATTGTGCCCGTAATAAGAATTGTGAAAATTATTGATTATAGCAAGCAGGCAGCAAGAATTGAAATGAAAAAAAAAAATGGTACATGCCGGCTGGAAAAGAAAAAAAAAAACAAAAAAAACAACCCTTTACTCCCGGTTGGAGACAACAACCGGGAGTAAAAGCTCATGGCCGACCACGTGCACGGCAGGAGCTTTACTCCCGGTTGGTACCCCCAACCGAATAAAGCTCCTATCTCTATTCGGTGCGAATACTTCTATTCCCCAACTCGTATTCCGGTTTTATAACCGGGAATAGAAGGGGTTCCTAGCCGGGAATAAAAGTCCATTCTGTAGTAGTGGCGGTTGCGCACGCATCTACAACTTCCATGGCAGCGGTTGTTGCTATCTAGCCTACTCCTTCCCCTAGAGCCAGACAGGCACACATAGTCTTTATAGCCTAGTGGGCCCTAGTTGTGTCAGATGAAGTTAGGATAAGCTACTTTTTTCCAACTTCAGTCCAACTCATCCCTTTGTAAGAGGAGAGAAAAAAATAGCTTCACACACTATATAATCATAAAATGATAGTAATAATGTTAATCCACTTGCAAAAGGATGCAAAGGGGGCAGGTGGACATTGCATGGCATCGTCGGTCCACATGGCCACGTCAGGCAATGTCAAGTAGGCGTTAGGGACACACCCTAGCTCCTGCCATGTCAATGATCAGTGGAAGCACCTCCTAGGAATATCTCCACCATAAACCTATGTCAGTTTGATCTGAGGGATGAAGTTGAGCTACCCTAGATCCATGGGCCCAATGTCACTCACTTGGAGGGCCACAGCCGACCTTCTTACCACCTTATCTGCATTAGTAACCAATTTTCCGACTTCACAACCACCATGGAGGAGCAATCAAGGCCGTAGGATGAACAGGCGGTGGGATGGATGGTCGTTTGTCACACCCTCCTACATCGGCCGGTGCCGACTTTCCTCCATCGACCTTCTCCACCCTCAACAAGTAACTCCATGCCTTCCTCGGGCTATAAAAGGCAAGGTGGAGCTTGGTAAAGATCATCCTGAAAGCGACATTCTCAGCATTCAAGCTTAGAGTAGCTCTGTAGCAAGCTCTATTTGTAGTATAGAAGTAATATCTAGCAAGTAGTGGGTGAAGAGTTGAGTCAGAGCTTCACCTCGGGAGTCCGGAAGAGTCTTTTGGAGTCTTCGGGTCTAGTATAGCTCCTTTGTAATCTTTTAGTATTTACTTTATTTGGCACTTTACTTGCTGTTACACATTGCGCCCAGCTTATAGACACAAAAAAACCACGTCATCATAAACAAACTTTAGCTCGCCATGAAACAGACACAAGTGACACAACATGCACGCATAGGCGTGGGCATAATGTCACACAGAGACATACTCTACGTGTAATAATAACATAAAAGATGAGATAGAGAACAACATAAATCACTGCAATTTTGCAACACTGTAGCAGCACACGTGTCTCCGGATCATCAACAATGAACGGTCCACCTACCTCTGTGTGCTGGTGGTGGAGGTAGTGTCGGCCTGCTTATTTATCTTTGTAGTAAGACTTGACGGAGAACACACAGTCTGGGCAATGTCGGTGCAGAGCAAGAAGACAGCGGCAAGGAGGGCGATCAACTTCCAGATGTTGGATAGCTGACTGGTCCTCAAGTTGGCCCGTGACTTACACATTAAGACGCGCCAGACCCAGGATTTGTTGACGCAGTACTTCTCCATTTCTCTGTGGATGTTGCACAACCTACTCCAAAATGGTGCATATGCCTTAGGCTAAGATGATACTGTTACCTTAGTCAAGTGTCGTGTTCCTACAAGCTATCGGAGATGTAGGAAGCCCAGAAAACCAATTTTGAATTCAAGCTTTTCGAGAGATGATTTGAACTGAAGCAACTACAATTGGTTGTCATCATAGCTTTGTATATTGCAGTGGTTCAATAGGAGTCATGAATATGCGAGCAAAGGTTACAGGTTTAAGGCGCGACAAAATAATACTTCGCAAGAAAGGAACTGCTTCAAAAAGCGAAGGTCCATTATCACAGGAGGCCAGAGGCTACAATAGTTTCATCTATATATATGTAGTTCAATAAATACCTTGTGCAATTCAAACATGAGCACTTACATGGTCTTTTGGTTAGTTTGCTCATGTAAAAACTCGAATAGAAATTGGTGCAGCCAAAGCGTGAACGTAAAGGGCACCGCTAGCTGCGAAGGTTCAAGGAGATGATGCCTTTGCCTTGAGGATTTTACCTTTCCTCGAGGGTTCTCATAGGATGAAGCTTTCACTCCCAAAGAGCTTGGCCGGACAAAGCTCCGATGAAAGCTGATGACGAAGGTCGGGGAAGGCGATGAATGTCGGGCTGGATGAGGTTTTCTAACGACAGAGATCCGCAAACGAAGGTCTTCCGACAATAGAGATGGAGGAGGTCTTCCGTCGATGGAGGTCCACGACGAAGGTATTCCGACAACGGAGATGGAGGAGGCTTTTTTGCGACAGAGATGGTTCCGGCGACAGAGATGGAGGAGGTTTTTCGACGATGGAGATGAAGGATGTTTTCCAGCGACAGAGATGGTCTTCCGATGGCGGAGATGGTCTTCCGGCGACAGAGATGGAGGGTTTTCCGACGAGAGAGATGGAGGAGGTTTTTCCGACAATGGAGACAGAGGAAGTTCTTCGATGACGGAGATGGTCTTCCGGCGATGGAGATGGAGGAGGTCTCCGTGGCGAAGGTTGGATTGGAGGAGGTCTCTGCGATGAAGGTCGGATTGGAGGAGGTCTCTGTAGCAAAGGAGAAGGTCTCTGAGAAGGAGAGGAGGTGATGAAGGTCTCCACGGCGTAGGAGAAGGTCTCCGCGACGAAGGTCAGATTGGAGGTCTCCTCGGGCGAAGGAGGTCTCCGCGATGAAGTAGGAGGTGACGGAGGTTTCCATGACGAAGTAGGAGTGAGGCAATTAGGGTTTGAGTGTGTGTATGTGAGGGGAGAGCCCCACCCTACCCCCACCCCCACCCACCCCCTCCTTCTCACGGCACACTCTATATATATAAGCAAGGTAAATTTACATGCCACCCCTCGGTTGGGGCTGGATTTATAACTCTCCCCACTAACTCTACTTGGGCCTCTTCTAGTGGCCTTGGCCCATATGAGAAAGCCAAATCCCAACACCGGTGAAGCTGAGCCATGCCAAATTGGTCTTAATTCTAGAACAAAAGATATAAGAAAACCACGAAAAGTTACAAACTAGATCTAGTTCATAAAAAAACATAAGCTCACAGAACAGGACACAAGTGATACACAACACTGCATGCATAAACACAATGTCATGCATAGACATACTCCACCACGTCTAGTATAAAACATGCATGAGGGAACAAGAAAGATCACTGCAATTTTGTAACACTGTAGCAACGTACATCTGCGCTCTGTCAATACTCAATAATGAACACCTAGCTGCGTTTTTGTCTTTCTAGCTCGTAGGACATGACAGAGTAAGCATAGGACTTGACGGAGAACACAGTCTGGACAATGTCGGTGCCGAGCAAGAAGACAGCGGCGAGGAGGGCGATCAACTTCCAGATGCTGGACAGATGGCTGGTCCTCAAGTTGGCCCACGACTTACAGATCAAGACGCGCCAGACCCAGGATTTGTTGACGCAGTACCTCTCCATTTCTCTGCGGATGTCGCACAGCCTGCTCCTGTCGATCTTGGCCACGTCCCCGGTCAGGCGGTTGAGCAGGCTCACCACCGCCTTGTCGCCTCCGGCGAGGTCGTGGTCCAGGATCCCTTTCTTGCGTAGCAGCTCCACGTCGTCCGTGGAGTCGACCAGGTCCCTCATGAACAGCACGAACGCCGTCACGTCGTTGCCGCCGGCGCCGGCGTGCAGCGCCTCCAACGCCATCAGGTTGCGGTACCTGCATTCGGTGGAGTCATCCAGGGTAACCCTAGGCATCTCCAGCGTGTTGCAGTTCATGTTCTTGAAGTCGATGTTGTCCAGGTAGTAGGGCTCCCTGCGCTTGAACCAGATGCCCGCCTCGTAGAGCTTCTGCGCCGAGCGCGGAGCAGCCTTATCAGACTCGTCGTCATCGTCGTCTTTCGGTGCTTCTGGAGCAGCGCTGTTTCTTGGAAGGCAACAGAGTATCATCTGCCCACATCGGTGACAGGGATCTGGTTTGTTCCGGTGAGCTCCCCCTCCGGAGAAGACTCCGGCGGTAGAGGTCGAGAGGATGCAGTCCGAGTCTTGAACCGACACTGGGATTAGGTTTAGATTTCGGGTAAAGGAACTGGAGCACCAGCTTGTTGATCGATGAGTCACTCTGTGTGGCAGCCCCAACCCAAAGTAGTTAGACGATCATTAGCTCAGAACATATTAATTTAACTCAACAAATTAATAAAGGCAGTTGATCCATATATGCATGAATATATGATGCATATGCATGCGTGCTTACCGGAGTTTGGCCAGTCTCAACGTCGACGATGGTACGAAGCAGGATCAGGGGCAGCTGGTTCTCGATCAAGAGCATGTCACGAAGGACGAAGAAACCATTGTTCACAACAGCATGTGGACCGAAGACGGGATCATTCGGCAAGTAATCACAGGTCTTCAAAGAAGGAATTCAGAATATTAGTGATTACAGTTGTATATATGCAACAAAAGATGTGTACACAAATTGAACGTGCATGTATGGTTAAATTTACACATTTCACAATATGTTTATCACTTCTCCTATATTTTTGTGTCTGAATTTTAAGATGATTTCAGGCAACACTCTGCTTGTAAGTTGTGACATCAACTAGTACAAGTTAAATTGTTACTTTAGTGATTTGTTATTTGTCTTTGTGTCATAGATGTTAATTTTTTGTCTTTGTCTACATATAGAAATGATTTTATATTATTTTGCAAAGGAAAAGATAACTAGGTAGATTGCTAAATGTCATAGTTGCCGATTTAAAACATCGCGAAAAGACGGCAATTACAGCAATGACAAAATAATCCATTCTCAAAGATGTTTCTAAGAATCATTAGTTTGAATCCACTGTACTACAAGCAAATGATGAGTATTTTCAAAATAATGGGCATTTAGTAAAAGTTACCTCATTTTCTAGCTGTTTTTTGTAATTCCGCATGAACTCCAGCAGGAAGCAGCCGTCGGCGATCATCATTTGCAGGAACTTGTCCCTATTCGTACCGCGCCACTCGCCTTCCAGCTCCCGCGTACGCATCCTCCAGGTCTACGGCGATCCTTTCCACGGCCGCGGCAAGGTCGCCCAGAGTCTTGCCGCCGCCGGCCCGCCGGAGCAGGTGCCGGACGGCCCTGAGCTTGTGCTCCTCCATGGGGCGCAACGCGTCATCATTGTGGTGGAAGGGGCCGAGGGCCACCATCTGTGGCTTGAAGACGACGTTGCCGCTGACGGTCTTGAAGTGTGGCGGCACGCGGAATATGCAGTGTTTCGGCCATTTCTGCACCGTCGCCGGCGGCTCGGTGCCGGCGACCTTATTCTCCATGTCTACCACCCACATATTTTGCATGCTTGAGTAATATAATGTACTCTCGAATAGTTCTATTTCAGTTGGCACTCTGCTGGTACAGTTACTCGATCAGGGCCTCAGGGCTTAGGTACAATATATATAGGCCATCAGGAGCACCACAGTACAGGGAGGTCATCAGGAGCCTCTCATCAAGTTGATAGAACACACGGCGGTGACAAAACAAGTCTCTAGACGTGATCTTTCGCTTACGGCACGCATCAGATACCGCCTGCGTGCCTGGGTTAAAGAGAAAGCTAGGCTATTAGGGCAGTGTAATTTTCATTAAGCCAAGCGAATTAAGTAAGCCCAAACTAAAAGCATCTGCTGTGAGAGATGGAGAGGGATGCTTAGTTATTATACCTCTTGTTGCCACTTTGCCAGCATTGCTAATCAGGTTAAGAAGGATGCAAAGTATCGAGCGGATAAGGTTGAAGCATGGCTAAAATCGCTAATGTGTGCTTTACAGATGTAGCCAGGTCGACGCACTAAACCGCCGGGCGTATAGGCTTCTCAAAAGGAGAGTACATCCATCACGCTTGCTCAGTTCAATACTATATATGCATGGATACTTGTTTATGTTGTTCCGGAACTAACTTGAGATCGATGTAGCTTGGTATATACTTCGTGTGTGATAAATGATAAGTGATTGACAAGATTTTGCTTGCTTGGTACGTACTTCCTCCATTCCTTTAAAAAAAAACGAACCGGCGAAGAGCTGCCCACTATATTAAAAATGAGGGTTTGCCAGACGACACTATACAAGGTCCTGACTAAAAGCACTAAAAATGAAAACACAAACGAAAGCGGAAACAAAATTGAAAAAAAAACTAAGAAAACAAAACTGAAACACACAGAGAAACTAAGAGGGCAGCAGGAGGGCCGCCAGGTGCTTTGCTCCCGCCGACCTCCACAAGGACGCCTCGTCTTTGATTCTCTGGAGCACTATGAAGTTTGGCGCTTCTGACCGTTTGAAAACTCACGCATTTCTCTCCTTTCAGACCTCCCAACAGACAAGAATAATCAAGGTACGCAACCCCCTCCTACTCCTGGACGGCGTGTTGGACATGCTTGCCACGAGCTATGAAGTGAGTCACTTTCGGGGGAGCCTGTGGATGAAGTCGCTCGTTCTGCGCCTAGGTTGCCATTGCCTCCCAAATGTGCTTGACGAATCTGCATTCCTTGAATAGATGTAATCCAGTTTCCGCGTGGGCCCTGCATAAGGTGCACGTTCCTTGATTGGGCCGATTCACGGGCCTGCAGCGTGTTCGCCGTCCGGTGTTTTGAATTGCCGGCCAGCTGAAGAATTTGCATTTTGGTGGTGCCCAGGGCTTCCAGATGAGGGTTTGGAAGTTACTGTTTGTTGCCCCGATGAACTGCGCATGGTATATGCCGATGAAGTTGAGTATTCCCCTGTTGCTCCAAATTTTCAAGTAATGGCGTCTGGTGTACCTGTGGTTAGCATGATCTGATTTGCGTGCCTCCAGAGGTCTGTGTACTCAGTGAAATGTGTGACAGCAAAGTTGCTATGCTGGAGGTCGATGTCACAGATCCAGGCGTGTCCTGTTAGGGCTTGCCGCAAGGTGTGGTTTTTCCTTTTTGACATGGCGAAGAGGTTTGGAGCGATGTCACAAGGCCGCCGCCCCTATAGCCACGCGCTTGTCCAGAAGCGTGCTTTGTTTCCATCCCCATTGTCAATGTAGTCGAGGCTATGAAGAGGAGCTTATCCATTTCATTTGCACGGCGTTTCATCATCGTTGGTGGCGTTAGCGCTCGGTGCCCACTGTCGCCATAACCACCTCAACCTCAAAGCTCTCACAAATCTTCGGATGTGTAGGATTCCCAGTCCTCCGGATGTTTTTGGCCTAGCTAATCTTGGCCAATTGACTTTGCATTTTCCGCCTATTAGCTCCTCTGCTCCCGCCCACAAGAATTTCCTCCTTTGCCGGTCAATCTCATCTAGTACCCCATTTGGGGCACAAAGGGAAGTGAGGAAGTAAACCGCTTGCGCCGTTAGCATTGCTTTCACCACTGTCAATGTAGTCGAGGTTGCGAAGAGGAGCTTATCCGTTCGTTGCACGGCGTTTCATCATCGTTGGTGGTGTTAGCGCTCGGTGCCCACTATCGCCATAACCACCCAACCTCAAAGCTCTCACAAATCTTCGGATGTGTAGGATTCCCAATCCTCCGGATTTTTTGGCCTAGCTGATCTTGGCCAATTGACTTTGCATTTTCCGCCTGTTAGCTCCTCTGCTCCCGCCCACAAGAATTTCCTCCTTTGCAAGTCAATCTCATCTAGTACCCCATTTGGGGCACGAAGGGAAGTGAGGAAGTAAACCGCTTGCGCTGTTAGCTTTGCTTTCACCAAGGTTAGCCGCCGGCTGATTGATTTGTCGTCCATTCCACAAGGTAATCTTGCTGATGGCCTTGTCCACTAAAAGCTGAAAGTCTACTCTCTTGAGGCTTACGCCGAAAAGCGGGAGACCTAGATATTTGGTTGGAAAGGTTGAGGCGCTTGTCGGCAACCCTTCCAATACTCGTTGAGATTAATTCCCTCACATCCGATGGGAATGATTCTGGACTTTTGGAAGTTGGTTTTCAGGCCTGAAGCATTTCCTCCCTTCCTAGTTATAAGACGTTTTAGTTTTTTTCTTATGTATATAGAAAAGCAACATCCGATAATTTGAAATAAAGAGAAGGGTTTAGAGATGCTTTTTTTTCTCTCTAGAATGGTTGGATCAAAACCATCACTAGAAATTCTTCAAGAGATGGATTGCCCTTAGAAATTAGTTATAGAGATGGACCGCCTTTAGAAATTAATTTTTCAAAGGCTACATATCAATGTTTCCATCTGCCTCTAGAAATTATTGATGCTATAAAACGTAAGGCTTGTCATTTCTACTTGAGGAGCTAGGGCGGGGAATCCGATAATATATTATGTGTTATGAAATATTAATGTGGATGTCCATAACCCCTATACCATCAAAGCTATAACCGTCTACTTCATTAATGGTGTAACTCTCCTAGCATCAATTCTTGTAACCCCATGTCATATGTATGGCTATATATAGGAGAGCATATGTATTGGAAATAAGATAAGTGAAAAGAGAACAACACATTCCTTCCTCTCTCTTTGTTCTTCACATTACTACATATATATTCTTGATAGTAAAACTAGTTATTATATAACACGTTATCAGCACGAATCGTCTCTCGAAGCTATCAAGAACTAGGTAAGGGACTTTACATTGATCATAACATTATTGTGGTAAGACATTATATTTTCTATTTGTTTCTATATTTTCTTGTTGCATGATTGTTTGAATTTTGCAATCTACATATTTTGTAGTTTACTATGTCGAATCTTGCCAAGCTTGATTTCACGGCTTTGGATATTTCGGGCAAGAATTACTTGTCTTGGGTGCTAGAAATTGAAAGTCACTTGAATGCCAATGGGCTTGGTGAGGCGATAAAAATAATAGTGCATCTAGCCAAGATAAAGCTAAAAGCTCGATTTTCATTCGCTGCCACCTCCATGAAGGTTTAAAGGTTGAATACCTTGTTGATAAGGATCCCTTGTTACGTGGAACAAACTAAAAGAAAGATTTGATCATCGAAAACGGTGATCCTCCCTAAAGCTCGTTATGAATGGATGCACCTAAGGTTGCAAGACTATAAAAGTGTTTACGAATACAATTCAGCCATGTTTAGAATCACATCACCGTTACTATTGTGCGGAGAAAAAGTAACAGATCAAGAGATGCTAGAGAAAACATTCTCTACATTCCATGCATCAAATATCTTTCGCCAGCCAGCAGCATCGCGTGAGAAAGGGTTCAATAAATATTCTCGAACTCATTTCCTGTTTTTGCTTGTGGCTGAACAAAACAATGAGCTCTTGTGAAGAATCATGAGACACATCCAAGTGGTTCACAACCACCCCCGTGAGGTCAATACGGTGAGATATGATAATCAAAATAGTGGGGGTGGGCGTGGGCGTGGTCGTGGTCACGGACGTGGACGCCGGGTCGTAGATATGGACGTGTTCGAGGTAGAGGAAATTATGGTGTTCAATTCAAGAACACAGGAAATTCCTATAAGAGGCAAGAAAGGGGAGATAAAGATAAAGGAGGAAACGATGAAACAAAAAATGCCCGCCATCGTTGCGGTGGAAGAACTCATTGGGCACGCATAAATCGTCGCACACCAAAATATCTTGTTGATCTCTATCAAGAATCACTTGAGAAGAAGAACAAAAAGATAGAGACAAACTTTGCAAGTGGCAAAGTGGCAATAATATTTTTGATGATAATATATTGATGACGACAGATAATGGAGGATATGACCAAAACACCACAACTCATCTTGACGTTTCGATTTCTTCACCCAAGAATAAATGGTCTTGTTGTTATCTCTTCTTCATGCATGAATAAATATGATGTAACAGTAGTATCTTTAAAGTATGTCTCATCTTATAAATGAATGAATAAATTTGTGTTATGCTTGCATTTATTTAGTATTCATTAAATTATTTCAATAGATAATAATGTTTATTGGTATGTTTTATTTTTGAAGCGAATGTTTGAACCATTGCCTCAAGAGCTTGCAAATGAAGAAAATATATGTATTATAGACAGTGGAACAACACATACTATCCTGTAGAGTAAAACACATTTTTCAACTCTTACATTGCAAGATGTTGTTGTTCATACTATATCGAGGAAGTGCTAAATTGATAGAGGGCTTAGGAAGAGCCACAATAATGTTACCTTATGGGACAAAGGTAGACATAAACAAAGCACTTTATTCCCCAAAGTCTCAAAGAAATTTGTTGAGCTTTAAAGATATACTCCAAAATGGCTATCATATAAAGACAATGTGTGAAGGTAATGTGGAGTACCTCAACATTACAAAAGATATCATCGGGGAAAAAGCATGTGTTAGAGAACTTACCAAAATTACGTTCGGTATGTACTATACAAGTCCGAAAGAGAATGAGTCATACATGGTGATGGAAAATAAGTTCACCAACCATAACAATTTTATTATTTGGCATGACCAGCTAGGCCATCGGATCAGTAATGATGCGAAAAATTATCAAAAGAGAAGATTCTTCAATCAAATGAATTCCCATGCATCGCATGCTCTCAAGGAAATTGATTGTTCGCCCATCACCGGCTAAAATTGGACATGAGTCCCTCGCTTTTCGAGCGCATACAAGGAGATATTTGTGGACCAATTAATCCACCAAGTGGACCATTCAGATATTTTATGGTTTTGATTGATGCATCAACTAGATGGTCACATGTCTCCTTACTATCAACCCAAGAAACATATAGCGTTTGCTTGGCCGGTTGGCTCAAATAATCAAGTTAAGAGCTCGGTTTCGAGATAATCCAATCAAAACTATACGCTTGGATAATGCCGGTGAATTTACATCAAATAGTTTCAATGAATATTGCATGTCGATTGGAATAAGTGTTGAACATCCGGTTGCACATGTTCATACACAAAATGGACTTGCAGAGTTATTTATTAAACGTCTCCAATTAATAGCAAGACCGTTACTTATGAAGTCAAAACTCCCAATGTGCGCATGGGGACATGCTATTTTGCATGCAGCGGCATTAATTCGCATCGGACCAACAAGTTATCATACTTCTTCCCTCTATAGTTGATTTTTGGCAAAGAGCCAGATATTTCTCATCTAAGAATTTTTGGATGTGCGGTGTATGTCCCAATTGCTCCACCAAAACGCACAAAGATGGGACCTCCGAGAAGGTTGGGAATATATATTGGATATGAATCCCCATCTATAATAAAGCATCTTGAACCGTCAACGGGGAGACATGTTTACAAAGAAGATTTGCTGATTGTCATTTTGATGAATCAAATTTCCCAACAATGAGGGGAGAAAATAAACAAATTTGAATAGCGAAATAAGATGGAATGAATTATCATTATCTTATTTTGATCCTCGTACAAAACAGTGTGAGCAAGAAGTTCAAAGGATAATTCATTTACAAAGTTTAGCAAATAATTTGCCGGATGCTTTCACAGACTTAAAAGAGTGACTAAGTCATATATTCCAAATTAATGCTCCCGAAAAAATTAATGTCCAAGTAGGACAACCATCTATTGCTAATGAGTCTAAGGGTACTATAAAACGTGGTAGGCCATTGGGTTCCAAAGATAAGAATCCTCGAAAAACGGAAGGGAGCAAAGAATCAAGATGGTCAAATTGAGGAAATAATAATTCATGAAAAATCTCCTCGAAGAAAAATGAAGACATGACTCAAGAGGAGACAAAGGTACCTAATTCTTTCGAAGATGAGATCTCATTAAACTATGTCATGTCGGGAAAAATTTGGAACCGTGATAAAGTCATCATCGATGATGCATTCGCATATAATCTAGCGCTAGAAGTTATGGATGAAAATGAGGATCAAGAACCTCACTCAATCAAGGAATGCAAAGAAAGAAAAGATTGGCCAAAATGGAATGATGCAATTCAAGCGAGAATTAAATTCTCTCACAACGAGAAGTTTTTGGGCCCTGTAACTCGTATACCAAATGATGTCAAACCCGTTGGTTATAAATGGGTATTTGTTAGAAAACAAAATGAGAAAGGAGAAATCACAATATATAAGGCATGATTGGTTGCCCAAGGATTCTCCCAAAGACCGGGAATTGATTATGAAGAAACATACTCTCCCGTGATGGATGCAACAACTTTTAGATATCTTATAAGTCCGCAATGAAAGAGAATCTTGAGTTGCGTCTTATGGATGTTGTTACAACATATTTATATGGGTCACTTGATAGTGATATATATATGGAAGTACCGAAAAGGATTTAAACCGCCGGGAGAAGCGGGTTCTCGAGAACAATATTCAATTAAGTTGAACAAATCTCTATATGGGTTGAAACAACTGGGAGAATGTGGTACAATCGTCTCAGTGAGTATTTAATAAAAAAGAAGGGTATAAGATTGACTCTATTTGTCCATGTATATTCATAAAAAGATCCGGATCTGAATTTGTGATCATAGCTGTATATGTTGATGATCTAAACTTAATTGGTACTCCTCATGGAATCACTAAGGCAAAAGATTGTTTGAAGAAAGAATTTGAAATGAAGGATCTGGGAAAAACAAAGTTTTGCCTTGGTTTGCAAATAGAACATTTTAAAGATGGAGTTCTTTTGCATCAAGCAACTTACACAGAGAAAATACTAAAGCAATTTTACATGGATGAAGCACATCCATTGAGTACTCCAATGGTTGTTAGATCCCTTGATGTCAATAAAGATCCGTTTCGACCTCCGGAATGTGATAGTGAAATTCTTGGTCCTGAGGTGCCATATCTAAGTGCTATAGGAGCACTAATGTATCTATCTACTCATACACGACCTGATATTTCGTTTGCTGTTAATTTATTAGCAAGATATAGCTCCTGTGCTACAAGAAGACATTGGAATGGGATAAAGCATATACTTCGTTATTTGCAAGGTACGAAGGACATCGGTCTATATTTTTCTAACAAATGCAAGGAGGGATTAGTTGGTTTTGCAGATGCAGGATATCTATCGATCCACACAATGGTCGTTCACAAACGGGATATGTATTTATGTGCGGTGGTGCATCTATTTCATGGCGTTCAATGAAACAAACTATAGCGGCAACTTCATCTAACCATGCAGAAATCTTGGCTATCCATGAAGCTAGCAAAGAATGTGTCTGGTTGAGAAATGTGACATATCATATTCTCTAGGTATCCAATTTACTTTTGGAAAAGGAAGTGCCAACGGTTATACATGAAGACAATGCAGCTTGCATAACTCAATTAAAGGATGGGTACATAAAAGGGGATAGAGTGAAACATATCTCGCCAAAGTTCTTCTTCACTCATGATCTTCAAAAGGATGGTATTATTACAGTCCAACGAATTCGTTCAAGTGAGAATCTAGCAGACTTGTTCACAAAGGCACTCCCTACTTCAGTATTCAAGAAATTGACGCATGGTATTGGATTACAACGGCTGAAAGACATCAAGTGATGTTGCCATCAGGGGAGTGAATATGTGTGTACTCTTTTTCCTTGGCCTTGGTTTTTTCCCACTGGGTTTTTTCCTTGGCAAGGTTTTTAACGAGGCATACAATTCACCTGTTAATGGACATCCAGGGGAGTGTTATGAAATATTAATGTGGATGTCCATAACCCCTATACCATCAAAGCTATAACCGTCTACTTCATTAATGGTGTAACTCTCCTAGCATCAATTCTTGTAACCCCATGTCATATGTATGGCTATATATAGGAGAGCATATGTATTGGAAATAATAAGATAAGTGAAAAGAGAACAGCACATTCCTTCCTCTCTCTTTGTTCTTCACATTACTACATATATATTCTTGATAGTAAAACTAGTTATTATATAACATTATGTACCTTTGTAACATATAATAGAGTCATGTCATAAATTATGATCATTGGATAATATATTTGGCTAATGTACAGAGTAAACGTAATGCCAGCATTACTGCCCATGTTTACTCAAAATTCGAGCAGTAAATGTGCATATATGAATTCCAGTTGAGCATTCTAGCTGCACATGCATCACGTGATCTTTTGCTTACGGCACGCATCATCAGATAAGGTCGTCTGCCTAGGTTACTTAATTAAATAAGATTCAACCTAAAAGCACGTGAAGTCAGAGATCGAGAGGATGCTTGCTTGCCACTTGTTGCTAGCTTTGGCCAATCAGACTGAAGGATGCAAAAGTTTCGAGTGGATATATGCTGCATTGCCTGACCTGATGCATAGATACGGCCGCTAATTCATGTGTGCTTTACAGATGTAGCCAGATCGGTGCACTACACCGGGGCGTCTAGGGTTATCAAAAGGAGAGTACATCCTTCATGATTGCTAAGTGTTATACTATATATAGACAAAGCTTGTCTATGTTGTTCAAGGGCTAACTTGAGATGTATAGTTTGGTATATACTTCATGTGATGAGCGATCTGTGAGTGTTTTGTGTACTTTGGTGCACCAGCACGCCCCGCACTTTTCCCACACGAGAAGCCGCTCGACGCGGATTTTCTGGTGTTCAAAAAAAATTGGCACTCCCAGATGAATGAACAAATTGAAAAAAAAATCACCCAAAATTCTTACCCAACTAATCTACTACAACTATATAGAAAACCTCCCACTTAGCAATTCTCTGAGCTGGGGTGAAGCTATGTCATCAGCGGGTCCCACAAGCCACTTCTGTCCACCTGCGTTCATGCAGCAATGGCTACTCCACTTCATCTTCTGCCACCACCAACACCATTAGACCAACATGCCATCGGAAAGACTGAAAGGTCTGAAAACTCAATCATCGTTATTGGTTAGTGTGTCCATATTGCTCTTCACCACCTGCACGATTGATGCATGACAAACTGCCGGCGCCAAGCAACCGAGCCTGACTCTAATATTTATATAGCATCCCCGGCCAAGCTTTCTCAGTGGGTTTAGACCGTGGTATAATCTGAGTGCCTGGAAGATCCTGTACAATCTGAGTGCCTGGAAGATCCTGTACGATCCCAGAGTGCCACTGGATTGGTTTAGACCGTGGCTTGGGCCTGGTCATCCATCGGCTAATTAACAGCAACGTGCATGTGCAGGTCTCCTAGTATAGTGGGAACTACTTAGGAACCATTTGGTTTTAAACGGTTTCAAACCGATTTGAGGAACAGGGTGTGGTGTGATTTGGTTTTAAATTAGCACTTAGTTTGGTTCAGTTTGGATCAAAGAGTAATAATGGTGGAGTGGGGTGGACTGGGCACGTGAACATTAGGCACTTGGTCTGGTGCGGTTTTGGGCTGGTTCCCATTCCCAGGTTGAGATCCGCATGCGGCATGCAACGGAATCGGCGCGCGTGAAAAGAGGAAGGAGCGGACCCGAGTCGGAACTCGGAAGACAGAACCCGGTGCCGAGAAGGAAAAGGGCCCAAGCGTCTAGTCGAGGGATAATATATTGCGACCCCTGGTCCTCTGTACCAACACAGAACGTAGCCGCCGTCGATCCCCAAAGTTGCGAGGAACAAGGACGTCGGTAGCTCCATCGGCGTCACCAAGGCTGCTGGGCTGGCGAACAAGAAGGCAGCCGGGACAAGCATGGTGAACTCGACATCCTTCGGGACCAAGCCTGCGGTGGGGAGCAAGACGGCGTCTGGGAGAGAGCCAAAGGAGCAGCGCAAGGCCGAGCCGACCGTGTCATTGATCACCAAGGAGAGGGTGCCCCAGTCCTTCATCGACAGGATCAAGGCACGTCCCTCGCGCAAGCTGCCTCCTCTCTCCCAAGCAGAAACCGAGCTCTACAAGGAGTTCTTCCCCGAGGAACCCGAGGCCATTGCACTGGAGCTGGAAAACATCACCCGCATCGACTACTTGGTTGATCTGGAGCAGGACTGCCTGGAGCAGTACGAGAAGAAGGGGTACGCAGAGGTGGGCGTCGACTTCACCAACGGAATGAAGCAGATCTTCATCCTTCCACGGCAATAGGTGGCCGGGAATCGTGTCGGTGGAGCAATGGGTGTCAAGGGACGTCGATCTTTAGTACTGTGTCGTTGTCTTAATTTGTTTCTATCTGGTCCGCTATCAGTATGATAATGTTATATGTGATGAGTTATAAGTATGTGACTGTTTTGTCCCTGACCAGCTATAAGGCAAAATGTTGAAATGTGATACTGAATGTCACCATCGATCCAACATGCATGAGCAATTTAAATGACAGTTTTGTGATTTCTCATGCATATGTTTCAAACATGTAGCTGCTAGTATTTTAGCATCTATTAGCTCCAGCATATATATTTATTAGTTTCAGTAGTTGCTCACTTCACAACTATATAGGTTAGGTTGTTGGTTCATGAAATTTCCCTCACCGCATTACTTTCATTTTGAACTGTTCATTTTCTGGCTTTAGCCTTTGGCTGTATGGATGCTCACTTCACTACTCACTAGTATCTAAAACGTTGATGGCTGACTCTTTAAATCTAATGGCTCCTGTTAATCTGCAATGGGCCCATAGTAAAATCTTACGCGTAAGATCTTATGCCTGTGTGTGTGTTTTTCCTTTCACCGGACGACACACGTACGTACCCACGCTGGTTCTTCTCATAGGCGGTTTCTTCCTCTACGGCATCGCACCCAGTTCCATCACACCATGTCTGTCACCGCGTTGAGCGACGCGGCCAGTGATTGCCAGGGCAGTAGGAGAGAAGGTAGCTAGGGTGGGAGAATGCGGAGGGTCTGTACAACATAATTAGAGCCTGTTTGGTTCACATGCGACTAGATACTAGAGACTAGAGACTAATTTTTAGTCTCATTTAGTCTCTAAATTACTAAAAATATGGATTAGGAACTAATTTTTAGTCTCATTTAGTCGGGGTGTGCTAGCTGCTGCCGACCAGGCCAGGCCCACCTAACAGCCCACCTAAGGGCCCGCGACGATGCCTCCTTCTTCCCTTGTTTCCCACGGCTTTCTTCTTCCTTTGTGTTGTGTCCGACGCCACGGGCGCCCGGCGGCCGCCTTCTTCCCACCCCCCTCTTCTTCTCCCCCTCCGACGAACCCTAAGCCTAGCTTCAAGCTCCGAGCTCCAAATCCGCCACACGGTGCCCCACCCGACCTTGCCCAACCGCCCCTACCACGGCCAATCGCACCTAAGCCGCCCGGCGACCTTGCCGACCGTCGGGCCCGCCTACCTCCCCCGGCCGACCATTCTAGCCCCCACCGAAAAGCTACTTGGGTGGAGGTGGTGTCGCGATGGGGCGCGGGGAGACGGCGACGTCGTCTTCGTCGCCCGCCGCGGGGGGAGGAGGCAGCGGCGGGCCACGTTGGGCTAGGTGGGCCAGCCTTCCACGGGGTGGTCGGCACACAAGATCACTCCATTTAGTCCCTATTTCAATAGATTCTTGAGAGTGTCAACAAGTCATGTTTGGTTCATGGGACTAGGAACTAAATGAGACTAAAAAATTAGTCCTAGTCTCTCTAAAAAGTCTATTGAAATAGGGACTAATTGAGACTAAAAATTACCCCTCCATCCCAAATTGTAAGTCATTTGACTTTTTTGACATTAAGTTTAACCACTGCGTCTTGTTCAAAAAAATTTGTGTAAAATATCACTTCTTTTGCCGTGGCTTTTTTATTAATAAAAGTTTTAAAGAATGACTTAAATTTGACTATATTTACGCAAATTTTTTTAAATAAGACGAATGGTCAAACTTGAAGTCAAAAAAGTCAAACGACTTACAATTTAGGATGGAAGGAGTAGTCTTAGTCCTTATGTTTAGTTATTTAGGGACTAAAAAATTAGTCCCTAGTCTCATGGAAACCAAAAACAGTCCCTTAGTCATATCATAAAACTAATATCATGGAATAATATTATATATTTGATTATGTACACTTGTTCAAAGTTTCAGCTACATGATAGAAATTTGATTAAATGCCAAGCATTACTGCCATGTTTTAACTCAAAATTCGAGCAGTAACACTGCATATGAATGTTTTGTACATCGCCTGCCCTAACCACCAAGAATGGTATGTACAATTCATCTCCCCCATCTCGACTTCATAGCTCACCAGCACAATGGATTTCACAACATGTGACATCATGTATCCATGTTTCCATTAAAAACATTGGATCTCGAATTCCAACTTTGGAATGACTACCAGGCCCATGTGGCTCCACAATTCAACTCCATGCAGTCAGCTGAACAATGGTGTGACTACCTAGCTTGCTATACAAAGAAGACTCCAAGTTGGAAACCAGATGTTCGGAACAAGCAAACAGCTTCTTCCCTGGCCGAACAATAGATGGAACCACACGATCAACATGTAGCACATGCCAGCAAAGACGGAAATCAGTTCCAATTCCACAAGGACCCATCTCTAAAGTCAGACTCCAAGCTACTGTCAGGACTGGGGATCCTCGAGTCAGCAAAAGTGTTAAGACTCGTGACATATCCATATCATGAAGGACTGGGGATTGGAACATTCCGGTGGCTTTCTGCAAAATCTCTAATTACGCGTTTAAGAGTTCTACCACCCTTCCCTTGCATGTAACCTTGATGGCTTCTTATATTATCACCAGTCCTGCTGTAAAGATAGTCTGAGCCTGCATCCTGAAGCACCTTGAGCCACAATGGAACTATCATTGCAGCTTCCCCTTGCTTTAGATACTCGGAAGGCAAAGATTTCACCTAATCAAACACGTCAGCCAACATTAAGCAATAGCTGTGAATCTATTGAGCACATGACTAAACACACTATCTGCATCTATGGATTCAGACTTGGCATCAGATTGTCACGTAACCAAATGAAGGAAAAATAGTTCAACATGTTTTTTATCAAACATCCATGTTTCAAGTTAAATTAGAGAATAACAGAATTAATTATGCCAGATAGTTACCAAGAAAATGATCCTCAAAGAAGTGCTAATTCAATCACACGTGATAACACATAATGCTTGTGAAATTTAAATGGCGGAATTAGATTACCTCAGGTTAATAGTTGCAAACTCAAGTTAGTTAGAATTTTTTTAACTTAAAAAAATAGAAAGAACACATTGGCTGGGACTGGAACAATCACAATGAAAGCTGTCGTGAAAAAAGAATACCGTTGATTGTAGCCACCCAAAAAGAGAATTCCAACTAAGAACAGCCTTCCATGCTGTTCCCTCACAGAAACTGCACAATGCTGCCAGTTGTTGCAATATTGTTGCAGATTTATGGACCTGTTTAAAGAAAATGTGAAAACTCCACAACATTTGATCCAAGTAGAACAAATAAATCAACATAAGCACTTTGTATAACAGCAGAAACAGTATCATCACCAGTATGCTAAGAACTTAAACAGACTCACCCAAGCATACTCCCACCGTTCCAAATTATAAGTTGTCCTGGGTTTTCTAGATACATGGATTTTTTGCTACACATCTAGATGTACATTATGTGTAGATACATAGTAAAAATTATGTATCTAGAAAAGCCAGAGTGACTTATAAAGTAATAATTTGGATCGGAGTAGTTGCTTATGCCAGATGAAAAGTTTGAAAACCAGCTAAAGCTTATTAAGGTTTACACTCACAAGTACAATGTTCAAGCTAGTTTAGATGTCTCACATAATAAATTGAGTGACCAAAAATATATATATGCGAACAAATACAGACAAGTACAACAAAATTGTTCTTCAAATTGCACCCACCCTTGACAAGGCGGATACACCAAGTAGAGCATATAGCACGTTAGATAATAGACCTTCACCACAGCGTGCCAAGATTTGGATTAGGGCCACACCAGGTGACCCGTTAGGGATGCACTCAGGAGATTCTAGCACAGCAGCAAGTACAGCCTCAAGAAAACCTGCAGATGGATTGTAACTTGGAATTATTAAGTTGTAAATGATTGAGTACAACCACAGGAATTTAAGTTATAATAGCTTGAGCTGAATTGCTGATGCATGACAATGACAGTGGGCAGGTTATAACAAAAACGTGGTGTCCATATGCCAGCTGTCTCCAATTTGAAGCATAAATGATCAGAGTACAGAGATTTTAAACAGAGTCCCAAAACAAAGAAACACTAACTAGAAAAATCCTGAAACTTGACCACACACTTGCTCTAATGCTATAGCCTATAATATCAACTTGAAAGACCTTTAATAAGCATGTTAAACAGTCATAGTTCTAAAGAGAAATCGCCAAGCCTAATAAAGTGATGCAAAGGTTTTACCATACCAACTGCTTTTTGTTAGCTGAAAATGCATCCATGCATTTGAAGTAAAAAATGAACTTCAATCTATACTGCTTTCATTTCTTAATGATGTTTTATTTTTAATGGAAACTAAGGAAATGATTCACTTCCAAATGGTGTTATAGTGTTATACAATCTCCAGAAGGAACGAAACTAAATCTTCCCAAACTGCACCTATGTTAACTAGTTGATGATTGTGCAAGACGAGAAGGGTCAATCTGTTGGCTCACTGAAGATGGCCAGCTTCAAAGACAAATGAATTTAATCACATAGAAAGAGAGAAAAAAGTAATGGAGGGATTCAGAAGAACAGTGTAAGTATTTATTTCAGGTATCATCCAGCTTACCAAGAAAAGAAAAGAGTCATAGATGTAAAGCAAAGCAGGCCAAATTTGCTGACTTTAGTTTTCACTCCAAACAACACACAAAAAAATCTTATCGTCACATTGTTTTTTAAGTGCATTTCTTAAATGAAACCGTGGCGACGCACAGGCACTATACTAGTCACAGAATGAGGGAATGCAAAAACATGCAATTAAAGCCAGAGCACAATACATAAAAAGCAAAGAAAATAGCACTCACATGACATATATGACATTGCTGCAAGCGCAGCTCCTCGGTGCATGGCTGTAGAGCATATAGCTGCCTTTTGAAATGATAACTCAAGCAGAGAACTAGATGCTACAATAGTTTCCTGATTATTTATGCAACCAACAAAGTGAAGTAGTGTTAAAATGGCAATACATATCATGCCAAGATACTGAGCTAAAATATATTACAAATATTGAAACAAGAGAAAAATAAGAACCTTTGGACAGCAGCGAATAAACGTAGATGTAAAGTAGGTATATGCTTCAACTAGGTCAGGTTCTTGATCACAGGTATAAGAAGAATTCAGAGCTGATATTGAAGATGCAGAGCTAAGTGTTTCAAAAGTCCTAACAAATAAAGCCCCATACTGTTCTTTGTGGCCAAACTCCTCAATAACATTGGCAGCTGAAATTTCAAGGTCAAGTAGAGTCAACAAATTTACTGAAATAAGATGCCATGCTAGTAATTTAGTTATAATTATTAGTATGACATATAGAAATCTTCCATGGACATGCTAGTTCAAAAGCATATCAAAAGTACATAGCTACTGCTAGGCACTAAGGCAGGTAAGTTTTCCTAGAGGCTCTAACTTGAAAGATATGGATCGAGTTTGTTAGAACATGGGTCTGTGGGCAGGCCACATGGGCCTGGCGTCCAAGCCCATGTGGCTGGACTGCCTTAGGATTAGATGGTTGATTAGGCAAGGATCACCGTTGATTGGGTGTTTCTATAAACCCTATATCCTTGCCTATATATGTACCCCTGTACTCTTTGCCATCTAATACAATTGATCCTGACATATTGCTCTCAGAGTTGAATAAAACATAAGCTCATACATATTTCTTTAAAGGTTAAGAGAACAACAATAGCCAAACTCTTATTTACATTATGATCAACTATTAACCCTTGCTATGACAGGGTGCAGAGAAGAATCTTTTTTAATTGAATTTTGGAAGCAAAAAAATAATGTTGTGCATAAAAGAATAGCTCCTTGCCTGTCCTCAAGAAGCAGTCATGCCTTTGAAACAGCAAGAAATTTGCAGACAAGCACTCCATAACTTTAGGTAACAAAATATGAAAATGGTATCCTGTAGAAAACAAATGCATAAGAAAATTAACTTATTAACAATTATGCGACTTGAATTTTCTCATTCTAAAAATCCATGTAACTTACCGCAAGAATGTATAGCAGAAGAAAGAGAACGACATACAGCTGCAGATAAATTCACATTCTCCATATGAGATGATTGGAAAAGCTTTTCAAGAAGTGGCCAATATATTCCAAGAAGAACTATAATTATATCATCATCAACCAGACCAGATGTGACTGATGTAACCAAATGACGAAACAAAGCACTCATCCTGTAGAAAGGTATAAATCACTTGTATTATAGATAATATCAAACTCCCAGCTTCTTAACAAATAATTGAATAGCCAAAAAGTAAAAATAGGACAGTGATATGCTGTCTTGTGCAAAAAGAAGGAACAGACTAGTTGTAAGATTCTGCATGTCAACGAGCAATAGAAGTCCAATCGATTGCTCATACATCACCCAGTACTACTGCAGCATAACTTGAAGGAAAAGGAACATCAAACTAGAGCATGAAACAATACAAAAACTATACCTATAAAGACCACGGACAGCAAGATCCAACGATTGTGTATAAGCAGCTGGATTTTGCCTTAGCGATTGATCTCTGTCTATGTCAATCTGGAAATGGAAAGTACAAAATTTGATGATTACGCATTCACTAACAGTTCACATGTGGATTTTGTAAGAATGGCTACACTAGGGAAAGAGACCATACAATCTTTTCCACCGTGGAGTAACTGGAACAAAGTAACCTGGCCAGTGAACTTTTCTTCAACTCTTTTTCACTAACACAACTTAAAGCATGTGTGATTGCACTAATTATCTCTTCCTCATCCTCTAGCTGCAGGTTCCCTTTATTCATGCCCTGTAAGAACACTGTTTTTTAAATATTACATTGCATATAATGCCTAAACAAAAAGATCTATCAAGGTATACCTTTAAAGTGTGTATAAATGGGATTTAATTAACTTATGACCTGTAATGCTAAAACACTCAGTGAGCATACATGAGTCTATGACAACAGTAGCCAAAAAAGAAACTGATGCAAATAGTTTGTCCAATTAGCAAGCATACGAAAACTGAAACGAACTTCCTTTCTAGATGGACAAGCTTCATGATATTTATTTAGTTATAATGATACCACATGATCATTCATGTAAGCAATGTCGTATCCACTGTATAAATTAAAACCTAAAGACCCACAAAAGCTTCTGTTGACAACCAAAGTAACAAATGTCCAAGCTAGCTCCAAGCATCAGCTTGTTGAATATAGAAGAGCGCTTTATCCCTATAATCACCCCTCAGAGAATAAGAGGAAGGAGACGTGCTAGTAAAATCAATGAAAATATTTTCAGCAATCTTCTCAGTACTAAGTTGATATGTCAAGTATAATCTGATATGGGTAAAATGATGTATCCAATATATTGTATCTTTAGTTATGACCAGTATCATTTAGAATATCGTGGTAGAATGAATTTGGCAAAGTAGAAGCCGTATTGTTACCTCACTAATCCAGAAAAGAATCTCAAGGTTCTGAGGTTCATGGACGAATGTAGGAGCATCCTCACAAAGTTTGCGCAAGGCTAAGGAGCAAGCATTTGATGATATAGATTTTGAAATTCCTGACGCCAAAAAAATAGGCTGAACATAATGATGAAAAACAAAATTAACAGTCATAATGAATATACAGAATCCTTAACCTTCACAAGCACTCAAAGTACTTACAGTAAGGGCTTAATGTTACTTTGAGAAGACGATAGCCACTTTGAATATGAACCAATGACATCACCAAACGATTTATATACCTTGACATTTACAGAAAATACAGAAAAAGAAATTAGCATTAGCTTCATAAACTATGATAAAGAAAAAATCAGAGTGTATATATATAATAAAAAAGTGAAAACATATGGAACAAGTCCTACCAAAAAACAAACTTCCATTTAGTTCAACGGGTGTTCTGCTGCACAAAATGTTCACAAAATGCATTATGATTGAAAAATCGAGAGCTTTCATCTTGTAAAATCGTGTCAGCAACCTGAAATTCAACAATTTATCAGCATATAGATCAAACACACTCTTCCTGGCATGGTTGTGTCCAAACACACAGTGATATGCACATATCTAGGTAACTAAAAATGTGTGCTAGTGTGTGTGTGTGGTGGGGGGTGGGGGTGAAGAACTTATAACATGAATCAAAAGATAGGGAATTGTCTCTTGATTGGTTCCAAACGCAATTATAGGTGTTATTTTATCAAGATTCAAGACTTATGACCCATTTCAATCAATTTGGCATGCCCCCATTAAATCCTCTGAATGCAACAAGTTGTTCCAGCAAGTATATTGCACATAAGTGATTCTAAGATGTGATTCTCTACTCTCTAGGAACTGAGAAAAGTAGTTTCTACTGATTCACTTCCTGCATCGAATCACTTCTTACATAGGATCCTAGAGTCATAGACAATCACTTTCAGCCACAGAATCACTAATCACTTCCCACAAATCAGAAGTTGCAGGAGGAGCTCTACCATATAGGTTTCTTTTTAGAGATAGACATAATATCATACGGGTTTCTTTTAGCGATGGACATAATTCGAAGGATGTAAAGATCTGGAAGGATGTAGTCATAAAATATAGTGAAAAAGCAGGTAAAGAGCAATACAATCAATATGGTCCATGAGGATCAAGTTATTTAAATCTTATCACAACAATTTGAATCTTTTACCAAGTGGTACAATACACTTACCATGCTGAGTGCATACATTCTAACTTCTACGTCCTTCCAAGGAATTGTTTGGCTTGAGAAATCGCAACCACCAGAAAAGAGCTGCATATAAATTAAAATACAGGTAGAACACAAAGTTTTTGGTACCACAACCTTACTCAAAATAGTGAAATACAGAATAAAAATGTCAGAACTATCTGTCAAAATGGAAGCTTTAAAAAGATATCAATATCGAAGATAAGCAGCTCTCCAGCATGTTCAATAAAACTAATCTCAATTATCAATAAAATAACAGAGGCTGTACTTCATGCCCATGAGGCCACGACACAGAACAAAATCAAACATAAATTAAATACATAATTGACATGAAGATGTCAGTTTCTTGAGAGAATCGCAAGATTCAGAACAACTAATCTTTAGCAACTTAGTCTCTCTTCATTCTTGACCATATAAATTATGCATCTTTTCCTTATTAACTTACGTTGGCTAAGTTACTTATTCCTAAAATCTATTGGGAAAGGACTGCCCCACTTTCCATAAACAATGAGGATTTCTTGGATCCATAAACAAATTTTACTTAGTGTTTCTACACCATACTAATGCAAATAAGAGTTCTAAGTAACAGAAGATAAAGAAGCATGTTTCACCATTTGTTAAACCATAAATATGTCATAATTGTGTAAATAGGGATGGATCATAAGCAACCATTCAGCAAATGATATGTACCTTGTTTATATATGCAGGGGCACCTAGAAGCAAACAAATGTCAACAAGGAGCTCCTCTAAATTCATCCTGAACTGGGTTAGCCCCTCAGGTATACAAGGTGCTCCATCAGAATCAGTGTCGATCTATGAATGGGCAGAATGACAAGACATAAGAAGACAAGAGGATTTACAAGAGCTCTGTTCTACAATTAGGTATACAAAAAGGGACAATGAAAAATAGCTAGTTTTTCCCCCTTTTTGATGAACAATTGCGAGTTTAGTTAAAAGGAAATACAATACATAAAGTATGATTACAAACCAAAGGCTGAATTCGTAAGATAATCAGCTTCACTTGATCACTTTATTATGACAAATAAGATATATAACTTTATAGAGAGTCAAGCCATACACATATAATGATCCTACATAAGGGTAGAACAGACAAACCTGAGCACGAAATAAAAGAGCATCCAGCAGTGAAGAAAACACAGGCACAAACAACTCTTGTATCACATTTCTTTTGGCTGTCTTCACATCAATACCAAGAATAAAATTTGCCAAACTGCACCTGCAGAGTTTCTCACAGAAAGTAAATAATTATACCCCAAACATGCACATTAATACCATAAGAACTAAAGTTCACTTCAGGAGAATAGAAATATGGAAAATGTTCCAATTTACACACTTAAATATTGTAGCATAAGTGCCTTATCAACAATGGGCATATAGTAATTATTATACAGGTGCTAACAACAATGGAACTGCATTGAGTGAAATATCACAATATGAGTCCTTGAACAGATGAACACAGCTGGAATTCCAGGAGTAGGGTGTGTTCTAACTTCAAAGGTCAGCCACAGCGTAAAAAATACACCTTCCAAGCAAGTTTGTCAGGATACGCTAGTTGAAGAGCAATTCCTTGTGCGGTTGTGCCACACATAGGCCTACTAGATCCCTACAATCAAGTCGGAGATGCTAACCAGTCACCAACCCACCCCATCCTAAATTAGTGCTAGTGCACACAGACAAAACACTGATGACACCTCAATACAAACCAAGAAAAGAGCGCGTAATTTGCTCCCAAAGTACATGGACTAATTGTTACATGATATGGCGAAAGAGCTTTTCATACATGGAAATGAAAGGTGAAAGGTAAGCATCATTACCAAAATTGCAAGGTTGACTCTGCAATTTCCCAATCTTCACTGGTAAAAGCTACACATCTGCAGTTGGGGTAGAGCACTTCAGATAATGTGGTAAAAATAAACTGCAATATAAAATTATCTGGAAACCTTGAAAGTTAACACTAAAACTCAAGAAAAAGTACCACATAAACAATGCAATAAATTGACCTCAAAAGTCCATCGGTGAGAGCAAGTGCTTGGCTACTCCCTTCTGCAACCAAATCAGGTGCCTAAGAAAGTTGAACAGCTATCAGGTCATGTTCAACAGATTCAAACCCATGACAAAAGAAAAAACAATTTTTGAAAATGTGTTAAAGGCTATGTTCGGCTAGGCGCTAGGCGGAATCTAGGCGGTGACCTAGAGCCTAGAGCCTAGTCGGGAGTAAGCGGAGCCTAGGCGCTCCTAGGCGGTGCCATCTACATACATATACCTTGCCATATACATCATATATACCTCTAAAACAAAAGAAAAACAGGGTACTAGTGGGCCTCTAGTCTAAAAGGAAGCCCATCAAAGCAGCCCAACTATTCAACAGCCCACCTCCCACCTTATCCTCTCCCCCGATGCCTTCCCTCCCCTCGTTCGCCCCTGCCGCTCACCCCTGCATCGCCGCCACCTCCTCTACCCCCGCCATTCAGGCCTCTACCGCAGCCACGGGTCTCCGTCCCCTGCCTCCTCCTCCGCCGCCGCACACCCAGCCTCATGCTCCCATCGTCGCTGCGGGTCTCCCATTGTTGCTCAACCTCCGCGCCGCCGCACACCCAGCCTCATGCTCCCATCATCGCTGCGGGTCTCCCATTGTTGTTCAACCTCCGCACCGCCCCCATGCGTCCCTGCCATGGCGGATCTGGCCGCCTTTCATCAACAACAGCTGGGCAGGCGCCTAGGTACCCGCCTACCCCCCTAGGCGAGGCGGAGGGCCGTCGCCCCTGGGCGCCGCCTAGCCGAACACAATAAAGGGTAATACACTATTTCATATTAGAAGGCCTCTTAAGACTTTCTGCCCTTCTGATGATTGTTACATATAACTAAGGACTATCTCATTGCATTGGTATGTCATTTTCTCAACTACCTCGAAACGGCTAATTCTTAGTTATTAGTCCATTTCAATTAACTCAACTATATGAAAAGTCAAAAGCTCATTCCAACACAACATTAATATGTTTTCTGATTTTGCTAATAAAATAGAAATGTATGGTAACTAGACTTATAGAAAAGTATATATAATGAAACAAATCTTACCGCCTGGCCAACTTCACACATCAAACAGGCAAGACCAGCAATGATCTTCTCACTTCTGCTGGCTAAAGCTGGTAGTAGAAGAACTTCCCTTATATAAGGTGTCTTATTGAGAAAGTCCTTAGGTAATTCCTGCCACCAGATAGCAGCACACATCAAGCCACTTCCAGTGAATTATAAGTTAAAATTTGTTTTTAGTTGTTAGGATGCCCAAAAAATCCAGGGGACAAGTTATTGAGGATTCTTTTATGGTACCAACCATTGTGGGGGTAAGAAACTAAAGGAATGTGGTGGCTTCAGTAAAAAAATAAATGCCCTTAAGCTGAAAGTGTTCTTGTGGTTAGCCTTTAATGAGAAATTGCAAACGGAGTTCACTCTGAAAAAGAGGAAAGGAAACAAAAACCACATCTTCTGTGGGGTCCCTGAAACAGTCAACCATGTGTTTTTCCAATTTATTTTAAGCCTTTATAGCTTTATATGGTGCTGTTTAAGAAAAACACTAAGGAGGGATAGAATCCCAGTTTGCATGAGGGATTTGCGTGATTCCGTGGCTATCTCTCGGCACGGAGAACTATGGTCATAAACTACTATTTGCTATTGTTGTGTGGTCCATTTGGACTACCAGAAACCAAATGAATATTGATCATGTCTTTCCAAAAATGTGAACTGAAGTCCTTTACAGAATTTGGCTTTTTGTGCAAAAATGGCAGTGTTCCAAAATGCTTTATTGATCGTACACCTAGGCACACTTAAGCACGAATCGGAGCCCTGGTGTGGTGTTTAGGCCCTGGGCGCTGAATTAAACTTTTGGCATGGTTAGGTAGCCAGGAGCGAGCAGCGCCGGCAGACAGATGAAGGTGAGAGGGAATGCATGGGTGGGAGCGCAGAGAAAAGAGTGCCCGGGAGGGCGGGTGCAAAGGCTGGAGCACGAAAACAGGGTGTGGCGACTAGGATTACACGAAGGAATTCATTGCCCCTCACAGCAGCAGAGAAGGAGCACTGAGCTCGAGCTCCTCATCATGTGATCCTCGCCACCCCCCATGCCTCTTGTATCTCTGCCAGTGCAGTCCCACCAGCCACCCAACACGCATGGAGGAAGGGTAGCAATGAGATAAGAAGAGACCAATAGAGACGACAGGCGGCGGCGGCTTTGTTGTATTGTACAGTGCTAGGAATCATCATGAGGTGCATAAGTTGGATGGGCCAGAAATGACAACCCATACCATGCAGTTTGTGAGGGGAGAGGCAAATGGGCCTTTTGAATGTATAATGGCCTAATGGGCTGTTACAGAAGGTGGTGTTACAGCCAGATCCTGAGGCTGTTCATAAATGGCGCTTTGAGGCCTCGGGTAAGTTCTCCACCAAATCAGCTTATGAGGCCTTCTTCAATGCGTCCACTTATTTTGCACCAAGTAACCTGATTTGGGAAACCTGGGCTCCAAGGAAATGCAAGTTTTTCCTATGGCTAGTGGCCTACAACCATAGCTAGACAGCGAACAGGCAGGCACGCCGTCACCTTCCCCATCCGGATCACTGCCCACTTTGTGACCAGGAAGATGAGACGATTAACCATCTACTCTCGGCATGTGTCTTTGCTCAGCAGTTTTGGCATCAGTTATGGAGATTTTTTGGGACTCCGGACGTGACAACCCAAACGGACAGTAACAATTTCTTCTTATGGGACTCCGGACGTGACAGCCCAAACGGATAGTAACAATTTCTTCTTATGGTGGCAGCAAGCAAATGATCGAATGGGCAATGGTGTGCGGGATGGTTTTAACACCTTGGTCGTTTTAGGGGCATGGACCCTTTGGAAAGCAAGCAATGATGTTGTGTTCAATGGGATCACCCCTAGAGTGGACAGAACCTTACTACTGGCGCAGAAGGAATCTGAACTCTGGATGCTTGCAGGTGCGAAAGGGCTTGGTGCCATGGTCGCCACTACGCCCCCTGTCCAGTAGTTGGGAGTTGGTCCAGCTGGTCGTAACATATCTTTCTTTGGTGCAAATGTACAAGTATAGCCTGATGATCATGGGCATGTGGTGTAGGTGTGTGTGCGTGCATGTGCACTGTGTATGGTTATTCGCCTAACTCTTCCTCTCTTAATGCAATGATATGCAGTCCTGCATAGTCGAGGAAAAAAAAAAAGAATGTATCATGGGCTCATCATAATTGCATGTGAATAGCTCAAGTATTCTTTTGTTATTAACTTATTATTATGGTGATGAACAATGTATAAAGTTTAAGTGTGTTCAATGTTTAAGCATTCTGTGCACTAGGTGGTGACCTAATGCCTGCCTGGCGCCTAGCATTCATTGCAAGTTTGCAACCTTGACAAATGGTGTGAGCTACTGAAGGAGAATGATCCCCGATGTCTGGAAACTTATTCAAGCCAAGTTAAGTCGTTCACGTAGTATGAATAAACAAGTTGTGACAGGGTGCCTACGCTGGAGGATCTTCTTTGAGGCAAGCTGCAGCTGTAATGCTATGCTGTCTCTTAGATTTTGCGGGCTTTGTCGTTTAATCTTTTTGTTAGGCTTGTTTGAGCTCTTGCCTGAGCTGGATCCCCAGCAGACCTAGATGTTCTTATATGCTTTCTATAAAAGCGGGGAATCCCTTTTTGGGAATAAAAAACAATAATTGCACACTCAACAACAAGATGACTCCTGAACTGTGGGGACTCAATACACAGTGGAATAAGGGGGAAATGCTTACTTAAAAACTGGACCGGTAGGGGAAGAACCGCGCCTACAGCATTGCACTTAGAAGAAGAACCAAACAACCGGCCTAGAAACCCACCCCCCACCACCACCACCACCACCCACCCCGGCCCCTGCCCAAAGGGCCAAACTAACTTGGGCCGGCAACACCGTAACACAGGCTGGCGCTAGCACCGTAGCTGCCGGGCGCGCACCGCAGCCGAAGACAGCGAGGAGGATTTTATTGGTGCGAAACTGGGGTTCGAACCCTGGCCAGTGGGCAAGACCACGACAAGCCACACCACCTGAACTATCGCTCAGTCCACAAAAATTAATGCCTACTTAATATCATAGCACTGTAGTTCCTCATCCCACCAACCATATAAGAAAAATTGCATTAGCTAATGCATGTGAAAGAAATAGAACTTCAATAAATTTGGCATATCCACCATCAGGAAATTTATCAATTTGTGAGAGAGAAAATAAAAATATGTATGCAGATGAAAATTGGGATGAAAACCACTCAAAAGGCTGCAAATATTTGTTCTTGATGTGACTAGTGAGGATAGAATTGTGTGCTCGATGTAGTGCTGAAGGAAATTATGAATGCCTGGGTTTGACCAAGAAAATGATGAATGAGCTCCGTATTTGGTTCTCACTGCAGTTTCCCTATCATGTCAGTAAATGTTTTATGTGCATTTGAGCTAGACCAGTTTATTTTTAACTCAACTTAGTAACCTGAACCTGTGACTGGAAGATGATACAGAACAAGACCATCACTGCAACTCTTCCTGGTATTAATCAGCAAATAAAACTAACTATCTAGCTGTTCTCTGAACATTGCAAAATGTAGGTTAAACGAAGTAGTGATTATGAATTAGTAAAATTAATTGATTCAAGGGTTAAAAGTTAAAACCATGGTTAGCTACCAAAATACAATTCAAGTAGTAATTAATAGTTGTCTGTGTTACCATCTGTATATCCTGTGGTGACGCCAATGGGTCTTGGTCGCCAGTTGGCTGAACCCTTTGTGTTCAATTCAGTTAGGCAGTTCTTTAGTTCGGAGGTGTTTGCGCTTTGGATTGTCAGAATTTTTTAATTTCGTTGCTTTTAAGTAATGAAACTCGGTTCATCCATGGTGAAAAAAAGTAGTAATTAACGGTCAATAGCACAATCAAACAGTAGACGTCACTAGACAAGTTAACTGGACCAATGCAGGCTTGCAGTAAGGAACAAAGTAGCAAGGCTCAGAAGAACATATCTTACTTGGTGCTGGCCAACAAGCTCAGTCATAACCTCTATTGCTACCTCAAACGAGAAGGACACCTTGATCAGCCACACAGCAACAAAACAACGTGAGCACGTGACGTGAATGCACAACTAATTCCTCCAAGTACACTTTTCAGCCCTTATAAGTAATCGGAGGCTGCAATGTTCGCACCTGCAGCGAGTTGAAGGCAAAAGTGAGAAGTGGGTGCGTGGCAAGCGTGGCTGCCGGCGTCTCCGAGAAGCACCCCACCCGTACCTACGGCATTGTCGTTTTTGTCAGCGAGCAGCTAGAGCAGGAAGCAGGCGAGCGCAGAGTGAAGCGAAGTGCAGGGGGCGTACTTACGTACCCAGCTCAGTAGGCACCGGAGGACTCTGCGGTTGCGCTCGTGGGGGCGACCCCGTCGTCATGGGTGGGTGCCTTCTCGGATTGCCCGTGGAGGAACTCGAGCACGGCGGGCGCGTGCGCGAGCAGCTCGCGCGTGAACCGGCACCGCGCGGCGGAGTCGACCCCCGTGTCGCCGGCCTGGTCCTGCGCAGCCTCCTCGGGGAGCACGGTGAGCAGCTCCAGCACGGCGGGGGGGCGGCAGGTGCGGCATCCTCGCGAAGAGGCCGTCGACGCCGCCCTCGGCGCGGAGCGCGAGCGCGGCGAGCGCGAGGCAGATCTGCGTGAGCAGCTGGCGCGGGGCCGGGGCGGCGCAGAACCGGCGCGCGGCCAGGAGCAGCGCGTCGAGGAGCTGCGGCGCCAGGCCGAGCGCGGAGGGGCCGGGGACTGGATCTTCCGGCGGAGCATCTGCGCGGCGAAGAAGAGGAGGTCGGCGGGCGGGGGCGGGTCCGGGGCGGCCAAGAGGGAGGTGGCGACCGCCCACGCCTGCGGTGACCGCTGCAGCGCGAGGAGCCACTGGTTGGCGGCGAGGCGCGCCGAGGGGTGCGGGTCGTGGTTCAGCGCGTGCACGGCCGCGGCCAGCCGCGTCTGCAGCTCCGACGCCTCCGCGGCGTCCATCGCGGCGCGGCGACGGCGGGACGGGTGGCGGGTGGATTCGGGTGCGGCTCCCCGGGGAGAGGCAGGGGAGGGGACGGAGGGGATTGGGCCGAGTGGCACGGACGAGTGGGGGGATCCGGGATTTTTTTTTCCTCCCTTTTTTATTCTTTTTCTATTCGAGAATTTGCCACACACCACAAACTCAACGACTTAAAAGCTTATTAATGATTTATATTCTCAATGTTTTTTGTTTGCAAAAACGATTTCTAATACCAGCCCAGAGTATGAGTTTGAGCAAAACTACCGTTGAACATTCTATATGGTCCTATTGTTATTAGGTTATGTAGTGTCGTTACAAATGGTTGCATAGATACTTGACCGGTCAAGCACTTTGATTGGCACCCACACGACTTGAGTTGATTTCACATGAGATGAATTTTAGTGCTGGAGGTGAAAAAACACTCGCCTACCTCACGTCCCCCAAAGCAAATGTTTTTAGACACGGACCTACTCACGGTTTTACAGTCCTCTGTGTGTGGACACGATATGGTGTTTGTAGGTTTTCTCGATCTACGTAAGAGGTCCCTAGCTTAAGCCAAAAATCTCGGCCCCACCATGAGTTGAGTTTTTTTATAAGAAAATATGTCCACCAATTCCAAAGGAATTCATTATAATTATCCCAATTTTTTTAAAAAAATATATATATGTCACATTGTACGCTAAAGAGCATTGTTCCTCCCTTTAAAATATGTCATGTTATACATCAGGGAGGACTTAGACCTAGTTGTAAGCGTATATGACATACAAGTATTTTTCTTTACAGACAATGTGGATTTGATTGTTCTCATCTCCCTACCACCCTCTCATCACATTTTCTCTAGCTCGTCTTGGCAAACCATATCGCTAAGCTACAATGACTCGGGTGGTGACAACCCAGAGAGAGTTAGAGACTTGCACCCCATGGGCCAGCGAAAGCCTCATGTTTGGTTTGGTAATTGAGACAACTAGTGTACTAACATTTTGCTAAGTGGTTGATTAAGCTAGGTGAAGCTCACACCAAGATGATGAGCAAGGATAGGAGTTGGATAAAGGGTGGTGAATCTAAATGGAGCAAGCTTATACTTGGAGAAGATAAGGAGGTACAAACAAAACCCGACAAAAAATTTATATGTTAGGTTTTTTCGCCGTCCGAGACTCACTAGAGTGTGTGGTTCGATTTAGGATAGATAGTTGTACTACTAATAGGGGAATTCCAAAGTTTAAATGGTTATCAAAGTGCCACTAGGTGTGAGCTAACCTTTCATATCATTAGACCTAGTGACGTGGTGACATGCAAGTGTAAAAATATTTTCGAAAAGCTAAGTCGGTGCATAGGTCAAATATGTTCATGTTGGAACATAATGGAATTGATAAATTTGATACGTTTACAACGTTTGTGACTTAGTGTTGTTTCTTAGCACTCACCGAATTTATAGTGTGCCACAGGTGTAGGTTCACCAAAGTATGCACTACAATTGGAGGATGCATGGTACACTTAGCCGAGGCTAGAGTTTGTCACCGAATTTTATCCAGTGATTGCAAAAGTATGCACCGGAACAATAGTGTGCACTGGTTGCTAAGTGGAGTTTTTCAAAAGACTCACCGAAAGTCACTAGGTAGTGGAAAATCGGTTTTTGGACCTCTCTAAAAACATTGGATTATCCTAATGTAGTCTGTTGTTTGGTTCAGGAGAATGCACCCTACTAGTTGTTGGGATTTCCAATGGTTAGTTTGGCTTGTGTTAGAGTCCGGGGCATCATCGGATTAATCCAGTATGATGCAGTTATATATGAAACACCAAAGAAAGAGTTAGGGGATCTAGATTCCAAATTAAATCTAAGTCGCCATTTCATGTACCGCTTGTTCTGGTGGTGCTCGTCCAATGGGCGTCAAACTTTTGTGGTGCCAACGAAGATAACCCACTAAGAGGGTTTTCAACAGGTAGTTTTGGAGGGCTTATATATAAACATGTTGGTTGGCTTTTGGTGAGCTCTCTTAGTATTCTAAGCATTCCAACACTTGAGTGAGCCTCTAAGAACACCTCTGACTCATCTCCTGATCCTAAGTGAGATTGGGAGAGATCTAATACATTGGCTTCGTTGATCTACATCTAGTGGCACTAGTTCATCATTTGAGCTATGGTCTTCTTGTTACTCTTGTTGGTTGTCACCACCTAGATGGCTTCGAGTAGCGGTGATCATTGAGGGGAGCATTGATGATTGTTCTTATCCACCTGTAAATCATTGATTTGTAAGAGGTTTTGATGCCACCTTACATAGTTGTAAAGGGATACTTTAATAGTGTGCTCATGGCTAGTTGGAGTGTGCTCCTTGTTGATTGATTCTTTGGCCATCTTGCTCTAGTGTCTGTGAATTTGTAAACATTTTTTTTACAGTGCATTCCAACCATCTAGATCCTATTTGTCGACAAGATGGAGGATGGAGAGGGCAGATATTTCTCTTCAATTTGAGCACCGACACAAGTATACTGCCTTTAGATCTGTTCCTTTATTCTTGCTAGAGACAAAAGCCAAAGGTTTCGAGACAATAGGCTCTTTGGGTTACAAAGCTTACACGAAGGGCTTTAGGATGTGGAGATAAGTTAGTTGTCCTTTGATTTTATGATGACAACGAGGTGGGAATATGGTCTGCAAGCTGGTGTACCACTTCTTGGTTCTTTGTTAAAAGAATGTGCGGAGATGACATGTTTATTCATGAGTTTCCATTGTGGATACAGCAGAAAAAACTGCTTCATTATGATGCACTAGAACCTCTACCCCATGATTTCTTCTAATTTTGTCCGGACATTCCACCTATTGATGGGAATCATGATAAGGATCTCATGAGTAATGCTACCCAGCCTACTACTCATCCATTTGCAGAACGGAACCTGATATTGCTTTAGAGCCTGGACTTGAGCATGGTAAGGAGTCCGATAAATTCAACAATGACAAATAGTATGTTGGTGTGGATGATGAGGGGGCACACATGCTAGTACAACTCACGGTCCTAATAACACACGATTGCCTGACAATGCACAACTTTCTTCTAATGTTGATGAAAGTGTTGATGATGATGACTTGTACCAAAGAAAAGTGTTGAGGAGTCACGATGGGCATGGTTCAACCTTGACCGAACCGTGTCGATCCATCGATCCATTTAGCATAAACAGGTGCAGTGGTTAATCCATTTTATGTCACCATCTCGCCCGTGGCCCCCTTGGTCGACCCAAACCCAACAAACCTATGATCGCCCCGCCCCCGATGTAAACCACGCAGCCCAGGCGGCGCCGGGCCGCCTCTTGCCTCTTCCGTGGCTGACCCCCGAGGCTGACCCCGACCACGCCCCCGCCAGGGAACCCATCCCCGCCCCCACAAGGAAAGCCACCCGGCCGGCTCCACGGTCCGTCGATCAGCCTGGGCGAAGCGCGACCGCATCGCGGCTAGACACTCTCCCAAGCCGGCGCGGCGGGTGCCGAATCGCGGGCGCTGTGTCGCCGCCCCCGCTTCTCCGCCTCCTCCTCCGCGCGGTGCCCACTCTCCTACAAATAGGTGAGCCTGCGGCCGCCCAAGATATCGAACGAGACTGGCGGATTAGCAGCACCTCGTGTCCTTCCGTGCCTACTTTGCCGCGGCGGCGATTGAGATCGAGAAGTCGCTTCTCCTTCCTCCTCCCCCCGCATCGTGGATGTCATGGAGTCAAGGGAGCCCAGACGCATCGCCGCGCACCATGCGATGCCGGCGATGCCGCTGCCCCGTCGTCGACGAACAGGGGTGGATCGAACCTCTCGAACCTTTGGTTCTTAGGTATCCGCCCCGTGACCCAATGTCATTATTTGGACTAGTTAAGGGGCCCATTTGGATTGTATTCATGGTCCGGTTCGATGAACCGAACCGCCTGACCGAACCACGCCCACCTTGATTGAGGAGGTGTTCCTCTTGAAGCGAGGCTAGATATGTAGATCATTTAAAGATCAATGTCATTCATGATTCAGAAAAGCCCAAGATTATGAAGGGAGAGTTATTTGGTACCTAAACATTGTAGCATTTAGTAGAGGAGTAAAGCATTATGCTATGAATAGAGCTTTTGAGCTTTTGCTACTAATTTCAAAATAAACAAGACACACAAGATTCATTGCTTCTAGTCTAGGATCTATGATGGCTTAGACAAGAGAGCTAGAGCTAAAGTAACTTATCTCGAGACGTGATGTGACGTCATCCACCAGCATAATTCGCGTCATTCCGTTTCGGATAGGGAGGGAGCGAGAGGCGCCGGCGCCACCACACAAAACTATCTTTAAACTATCTCCGCCGCGGCTCCCTTCCATGGTATACCATGCTGCCGGCGGCTGCCACCGCTGCAGCGCCAGACACCTCGTGCTCCACCTTCCCCTCCTCCTGCCGCGCTGCCCCTGCTGTCGCTTCGCGTCACAGCTTCGTTGTCGCGACGAGAGCCACCGGCGGCTCGGGCCTCCCTCTCTCCGGTGTCACGGTCGCCTGCATCGTCCCTGCCGCTCTCGCGGTCGCTGCCACGCCTGGTGGAACAATAATGAGCGAGCGCGCCGGGGCTCCGGCGCCAGCCGCGGCCGCCATTGCCGGTACGTACGTACGTATGTCTTGGACTTGGAGTAGTGATGACTGTTGACTGAGCCGCTGAGTGGTGACCAACGATGCAGGGCCGTCGCATCGGCGCCGGACCACATGGACGAGCAGCCGGCGAGGGGGAGGTACCACCCGTTCGAGGAGATCGCTGAGGCGGTGCAGCTGGACGACGGCGAGCCGGCCCACCTCACCGACGCCGAGTCGGCCCGAACAATCGTCGAGGTCAGTCACTTTGACTGTTGACCAACCCTGCTTGGTGCTTGCCAAGTTGCCACTTGCCATAGTTGCCACTCATCATACTACTTCACAAATAAATGCTAAGAGAATCATGAACTGCAGGTGAACAACAAGGCGACGGTGATGATCTCCACGCTCGTCGGCGACGGCGTGCAGGAGCGGATCATCCTGCCTGAGTTCCCCTACCTCACCGACGAGAACGGAGGTTACCTCCTGGCTGATGCAGATGCAATGCAGCTACAGGCTCTCGTAAGACATTCTTTTTTCCAATTCCTGATGAAGCTGATGTGTGGCAATCAATCTTCTCAGATATCTACTTCGAGGTCGACAACGAGGACACGCTGCTGGAGAGCGTCATGGGGGAGGACAAGATTGCGGTGATGCCTCTGTTCTTCCCACTCCCATTTCCTCCCTTGTTTCATCCACCTTATGAATTTGTCAGTGGCTAACACTGACACACATGGCCTTGCTCGTGTTGTTGATTCATGTGTGCAGCACGTTATCATCGGATTGGATAACACACAGGTCTTCGCCGACTTGGATCTCGTATCGGCCTCCTCCACAGAGTTTGCGCAAGGAGACGATGATGGCGATGAGGACGATGACGGCTCCGATGACGATGACGATGAGGAGAGTGACTTTGACGATGACTTCAACGACGTGGTTAGGATGAACCCTCAAGCTGCTGCTGATTTCAGTTGTCTAGACTCCAGAGAGAGGTTGTTGATTTACCTAGATGTATGTAAAACATGCAGGAGGGTGTGTTTTCGGTTGATGAGGACGACGAGGATGATGATGAGGACGAAGACGATGATGACGATCTACCAAGCTGGTCCAACCTTGAGACCGTGAATTCCTGCCATCCATTGTACTTTGCAAGGATGATTGTAGAGGTACACGATTGAGGTTTATGATATGTCAGGTTTTACATTAGCATGTTTTGTCAGCAACTGTACTCTTAATTAAATCCATTCCCAGACTGCAGCCAAGAATAACATAGATTGGTTGGACCGGCCACCAGCAAGCCTTGTTGTGGAGGGCCAGCTGAGACCTGCCTTTGCAGAGGAGAGCACCATGGTTGCCAAGCATATATCAAGTATAGCTGCTGTGACTGAATGATAAGATCAACCTTGTATTCAGCAGATGTCTGCATTTTATTATGAGAACATGCGATTCTTACGTGTTTCTGAATTCGTGGCAGGTGATGCGCCAAAGGAAGATAAAAAGGAGAGTGGTGCCACCTTTTTCAAGGTCGATGTCCTCAGCATTGAGTTGATCACTGCATATGGAACTGAGGCATGCTTCTTTCATTCTGACATTTCTGAATTTTCCATGGCTTCTCTGCAATTCTAACTTCACAATGTGAATTGTTATCAAACTGTAGTGCTGGTATAATCATGGAACTGAGGCATGCTTCTTTCATTCTGACATGTCTGAATTTTCCATGGCTTTTCTGCAATTCTAACTTCACAATGTGAATTATTACCAAACTGTAGTGCTGGTATAATTATGTATTTGCTGACCATAGTTTGAAGTGTCAACATGTAGCCCAAGGTAAAGATTGAAGAATACCAAAAGGCCAAGCCGGACATCATCGCACATTCTGCACCAAATGTAATATCACGCCTGAGAGCTGGTGGAGACAAGATCACACAGGCTCTGAAATCTCTCTGCTGGAGATGCAAGGCCATTCAAGTAGAGGTACAGTTTCTTGGAATTGATTGCAAGAACCGTTCCAGGATTTCAACACTGCCCAGTTATGTTTTTGCAGGAAGCGGCGGTGATCGGAGTGGATTGCCTTGGATTTGACTTGAGAGTGTGTTCAGGAACTCAAGTGCAGACGTTGAGATTTGCTTTCCCCACAAAGGTCTGGTGCTTCTTCTCTATCTGTTTTTAATGAAAATACTGATCCACTTACACCAGCTTCGACGATGAGACATCGATGCTTATACAAGTGGATTTAAGGGGATTCTGAATCTTTTGAACCGCAGGCGACTTCTGAGTTCGCTGCAGAGAAGCAAATACATGAGCTACTGTTTCCTAGGAATACACATCAAGAAGGGCAATCACCACAAGCACAACAGAACTCATGATGCAATTCGTTGTAATAATTTTGTTCATTTGATAGGAAATCAGTTTAGCAAATAAACTCTTGGCCACGTCCAAGGAAGTTATAGTATAACTGTCGTGCTTGGCACTATGATTTCCAAACTTTGGAGTATTGGGGCAGCGTCACAAGTAAAACGAGAGCGAGAGTAAAACAACTGATTCCATAGTTGCAGGCGCTGAGGCCCCGCGCCTGTTCTGGGACAAATCAGCTCTCCAAAGTTAAAAGGGCAGAAGAGGAACAAGGATCATTTTCAAAATTGAAGCTCACCTAGATCGTTTTTGGAACACCAAAATGGTATGTGAAAGATTAATAGCATGAATACACTCAAACAAGTGATTACTCAGAACACGCTACCTCAAAAACACATGTTAAATTGAACACTATAGCATGCATGGACATGTTTGGTAAAAACACAAACGCTAGCATGAATCAGTAACACGCCTCGTTTTACAATTCAAGCAACACAGCAAGTGCCCCATTTATGCCTTGTTTGGATGTTAGTTTAATTTTCACCATACAATCCACGTCAACACATGTGGATTGATGCAAATCTAACTACATCCAAACATGGCCTTAGCAACAAAGTGAAAACATGCTAGTGTAAGTCAGAACTCAGTACAGGTGCTGCAAGCAGAAACTCCCTGGAACAAAAATCTCAAGTTGCACTTGTCATTGTCACTGCACCAACTAAAAGAACTGAAACTGCCCGGATGCATTTGCTCAACGATCCTCAGAGGAGCATATCCTTCATGAACTTGATAGCTGCACTTCGGTAAGTGTTTCATGCTCGCCACAGGAGCAAGGTGCTACCAACGTGTCAAAGGCAGAGCAATCTCATTTGATCGAGCCATATGCATGCACACATATAAAGCATTTCTGAAACTAGAATCTTGAACTTTCAGCAAGGTTGTGAACTCATAGGGCACCATACAGCGGGCTACTCAACCTGACCACCTGCTGCATCTTCAGAAGAGGTTACAAAGTCCGTTATCAGCTCTGAAATTTCCTCAAAGGCATCAACCTGCTCAAAACAAGACAAATAACAATACCATCATCTCAGTTTGGTGCCTACTGCCTAGTTATAATACTGGAGAGGGATGCAAATACTAAATGAAAATGCAGTCGTGCCTAAGAACTAAGATGAGGTGTCAATGTAACAGCAAGGAGCACATCTAAAGGAAAAATAGAAGTAGAATAGAACATGGACAGTCAATTTAGTGAAGGCCTGAAGGGAATAAATTGGCTTAGTTAACTGCCTTGACCCCCGAAATTTTGTAATGAGAATCGCAACTGCCAGTCTGCCACCTATTCTTCGAATGATTGGCATCTTTTGCAATTTATCACATGTAAAAGAACCACTTAGAGAAATTTCACTGAAAAATTCATAACAAGCTGGAAAACGTTGTGGAGTGCCCAATGTTGATCACCTCCAAAAATTTAGGAAATTTATTTGCAGTATAGCATTTGGTTCAAGCTCAATTCAAACTAAGCCCACTCCATGGATCATATGATGAAATTGACAAGCAAGTTTAAATCACCACACTGACCTGAGGCCATCGGCCGCCGGAATGGTAGACGAACTTGGCGTCAGGCAACGCAGCCGCCACTTTCTTCCCCTCATCGATCCACATATCTGACCAAGAACCCGACCATAGCACGAGCATCGGCAGCCTCCTCACCTCCTCCGAAGAAGAACCCCTCCACTCCCCAAGCTGAAAGCTGTGGTTCATCGCCTTCCACGCCTCAACGACCCCTCCGCCTTCCCCTCCCCCGCATCGCGGCCCGGTACGCCTCTGCCTCCTCGGCGCCAATCCCGCGGGCGCAGCACAGCCGCAGGAGGCCGCGGAACAGCGCCGGCACCCCGCAGCACCAGCCTCCCCAGCACGGGCACGTCGAAGACGGCGGCCGGGAACGCCGGCAGGGACGAGGCGGCGTCGACCAGCGTGACGCTCCGGACGGCACCCGGGTGTGCCGACGCGAACGCGGCCCCGGCCGCGAGCGCCGAGTCGTGGAGCACGAGGTGGACGGGTCCCACGCCAAGCGCCTCCGCAGCGCGCGCGACGGCTGCGGCCGCCTCGTCGGGCGCGTGCGGCGACGACCTCCGCGCCGCCGCCGGCGTGGCGGCGGGTGGCGCGTCCTCCTGGTACGGGACCTCGCCGGTCTCCACGAGGTGCTCGAAGGCGTGGAAGATGCCGCGGTCCATGATCTCCCGGAACGCGCTGGTCCGGGCGGGCGCGGGGGTCGCGGGCAAAGCCGGGGAGAGGCCCTGTCCGGGAGGTCGAGCGCCGTGGCGTGGACGCCGCGGGAGGAGAGCGACGAGAGGACGCGGCGGAAGGACAAGGCGACCCGCGGCGAGGCCCGGGAGGACGAGGACGCGGTGCGCGGCGGCGGCGGCGGGGCGGGAGGTGACGGCGAAGAGGCCCGGGGCGGGGTCGAGCTTGAGGACGCGGCCTGCGGCGAGGTGTCCGCGGAGGAGAGGCGGGAGAGGCGCGGGAGAGGAGGGAGGCAGGATGTGGGGAGGAGGAGCGCGAGGACGGAGACGGCGGCGGCGAGGTAGAACCAGAAGGGGAGCGCCGAGGCGAGGGAGAGGGGCCGGGGCTGCGGCGGCGGAGGAGGAGGAGGGGAGGCGCGCCTTCGTCGGGCGCCGCGTCGGTGACGGCGGTGGGATCTGCCGCGGGCATTGCTGGATCGGTTTGCTCGCTCGCCGGCGGAGAGAGTGGAGTGGGCACTGGCAAGTGTGGAAAGCTTTCTACGCTGCGGCTCTGCTTTTTCTCCGATCGAAAATTCTCATCATTCCTGCGCGTGCTGACTGCTGAGGTTGCGGGCCCCAGTGGCCAGTGCCCGTTAGGACACGTAATCCGAGTTGGAGTGGGACCCACCTGCAGTGAGAACAGTGAGAACTGGGCATTGGAAATTTGGAGAAAAATGAATTGCAGTTTAGGAAATGAATTAGTCAGGAGAAAAAATCAACTGAGAATAACCATCCTTCCTTTAGTTCCAATCCAAAGTATAATATTTTAATTTCAAACTATAAGACTTTTTTACTTCTTTTATACACACATATCTTTTCGCTATGCACTTAAATGGCAAAATGTTCAATTGCAAAACCGCATCTTTGGTGTAATTGAAAAAACTCTCGGCAAAATCATAATTAGGAGTTTGTCTTTTTTAATGAAACTATGCACATCAATAGTGCATCTATCAATGTGCATTGTTATAAAATTTGGGATTCAAGCTTATTTTGTAAACAATAATATGAAAACAACAAACTTTACTTGCATATGCACCGGAGAACAAATTCTAGGAAATTTGTCATTTAGTGCATATGCAAGTGAAATTTGTTATTTTCTTATTATTCTTTTAGAGAACGAATTTGAATCTCAAATTTTATGACAATGCACATCTATTGGTGTGCGTAGCTTTTTTTTTTTTGAAAACTCCCAAGTATAGTTTTAATGGGGTTTCGTGGATTGCAGCGTAAGACGTGGTTTACACTGAATAGTTTGTCCACTTAAATACATTGTGTCTAGATACAAAGTTGAAACAATATATGAGTCAAAATGTTTTATAATTTGAAATAGAGGGAGCATGTAGGAGTATTTCAAAAAATGTAGTACAAACCCAAATCATGCTGAACCGAGTTTGTGCTACAATGCCATGCAGGTACAAAAGGACGATGTGCAGATAAACTACTAGATCCGGTAGAAAAAAAAAAAAGCTTCATCTGCTCTTAGTTTATTTCGAAGAGATAAAAACAATTGGTTTTGCTATGACGTATGGAGGAGCTGGATCTCCACCAAACGAGCACTTCCAGAGTTCGCTTATAATTTTTTCGGAGAGTGCAATGCAAATCATGAAATCTTTCAAATTTCAAGGCGAAAAGTACTGGCAGTCGACTATCCTATGCCCCTATGGACCAACCAGATTCATTGGTATTCCCAGATAGCATCAACGGAACAGCAAAGGAGCAGACGAAACCACATTCACCAAGAGACGGGCAATTACAAAGCAGATCAGGAGCATTGAACACATCGCAATTTGTCTGCCAATGGAAGATATAGGCTGTTTCATACAGAGATACACGGTTACAGAAAACTAAAACACTAATTCCGTTAGGTGAATCCAACGCTACTTCATCCCAATTCATCGAACGCTACTTCATCCCAAAAGCAAATGACAGCTTAGGCCGCGATTTGTTCTTGCCCAGCAGCTTCATCTGGTTTTGCCTCTGCTGCTCTTCCTCCATTTTTTTTTTCGCTTCATGGCCTCCTCTCTTTCTTTCTGAAGCCTCTCCAACTCCTGATACCGCTCTAGCTCTTTCTGCTGCTGTTCCATCGCTTCTTTCATCACTGCCTCTTCGGCTTTCTTTCGTTCTTCTTCAAGTTTTTCTCTAGCTCCTCCCGCTCCTTTTTTTTTTCGCGTTCCTGCAGGCACAAAACCCCAGTGAATAAATAATCTTGGTTGGTTCATTGAATCATGCTCTAAGAGCCCTATCCAGTATGATGATCAAAATAAGAATTTTCCAGGTTCCACTTATTGATCATAGCAAAGTGTCAAAATGTCTACATTTTTCCCCATATTTGCAGATGACAGATAACAGAGAGAAAAACAGAAGCTTACCACTTTCAGCTTGGCTTCATTTAAAGCTGCCTCCTTTTCTTTCTCAATCTGGATTGCTACATCCTCATGTATCCTTTTTTCGCCCTTCCTCAATTCGACGTTGTATTTCATGCTTAATTTCATCACAATTCAGACTGTCCTCAACCTTCTTCCTAATAGCTTGCTCAACTCTTTTGCTGTCTCCTCCTCTAATAGTCTGAGTTCAACTTCCTTTTGGTGCCTGCAGTTTATATAGCAAGTTAACTAAATGTACTACCTAAGGCAAGGCGTGACCAAAGCCATTTTTTAATTCAAACTCTTCATCAAGGCCATAAAAGCAGCAAAAAGCAAAGCACATGTTTTAAAATCTAAACACTATCTATGATCTACTATGCCTTTCATCAGCATAGTTTTGACTACAAGCTAATGCATTTCAGGCATACCTCTAGTGTGTTCCAGATCCAAAAACGAATTATCAAAACTGATCAAGAGTAGATAAAGGATCACCAATTGCATCATCAAATATAACAAGTGGAACTATAGCAGTAGCTTCCTTCAGAAAAGCCTGTAGAGAAGAATGTCAAGTAATTTGCGGCAGGTTTAGAACTAATCATGAAGCATTTCAATATTCCAACTAAACCATATTCTTGCAAGCCACTTACTACACACCCAACCAAAATCGATGTTCAAGCTTCAATGCAATTATAGAATAAACTACCCACTACTAATTAGTGGAACTGCAGATGCAGGAACGATTTGTCGACAATTTATCCTGACAGGTTATCTCATACCACATGGCATGACTCAAAAAGGATCAGTTCTCAAGTACACAGGAGAACTGCAAACAGAAACAAACTAAAAATCACTTTATTACATATTTTGAGCACAAAAAAAGTGAATCTCAATGACATCATGGTATATAATTGAAATTCAGCCCTTTTGATTTCCTTATCTTCTAAAGATATCATTACAGCGCAGAGGTCAAACTAACTCAGACATCCTCAATCTATCATACTACTGCCTAGCTAATATGACAGCGCCCCTTACAGAGAAATCCAACACACAGCAATTGAAGCAAAAAAAAAAAGGGCATTAACTAAATCTACTAAAAACCTTTTAGTCCTGAAACACAACTGAAGACATAACATCTGTGCCAAAATAGTTAGTCTACATGGAATAATAAAAAAAAACAGAACAGTTGCAATCATAATATATATTGCAATAAACAAATATGACATAGTTCTGGCTGTATGCCCACACCAGTCAGACCATCCTGACTATGCTCATTGTTAAGGAAGCCGAGCTATCTCAGTTGGTAGAGAATGCAGATGTGTGCCCAGCCCAGACCACCTAGGTTCAAGTCCCTGTCAGGGTGCCTATTTTCTTCTTATATCTTATAATAACAAAAAAACGACACCTAGTTCCTCCTAGGTTTGTCTATCTTTTTAACAATCCTGGCAATAGCTTATCTCTCTGCTCAAACAAATAGTCAATACAAACCATGCATCAATTTTCTGTAACTTTGTATTGAGATGAGGAAAAAAACTTCCGATGCCACATCCTCAAGTACCATTCATGATTCTTTTTGGGAAAAAGAATAAATTTTAATGGTTTCTGGGATGATGTGCACAATGGTTGATACAAACTGCTGTAAAATTTATGAAATAGTACTGGTAATATTTTACATGTAACCTTCTTTTGTTTCTTTCATCAAATCAAATTCTACTGAGGCAGCTCACTGTTAAATGATGAGTTAAAAACTAATTTCCTGCAAGAATATAAGTCTTATGAATTGCAACTTCTGGAACAAATGTTACATCACAGATATTAGTTCAACAAACTATAATGCAAGTACAAAACAAACTACGGGAATACCTTTGAAAAGCGTTCAAGGTAGGCAGTAAAAATGGCATTACATTTCTTAGTAGATACCACATGGAAAATAAAAAACCAACTTGCTCTGAAACAATTTAAATTTGTAGACATAAAACTACAAAGAATTTTGTTAAATCCCAGACATTTTTTTATATGAATGTCATGTTGCACTGTGTTAATCATAGATGATTTTTTTGGGGTTAGCTATACCTAAAGCTGCAATTTCAAGTAATACAGAAGCTCCTACTGAATTTAAACTTGCACCTTAAGCCACAATCATCTGATATATAACCTAAGCGATTCACACCCAGCAGTCACATTCACAAGTTGTATTTATGTTTGTAGTAGTACTTGCAAAATACAAAAATAATATTACACATATGTACTCTGGAAAACAGATGGACAACGGATTGTAAAATAGAGCTAACCTTTTGATACATTCCGGTGCAAACAGCAACTAAACTAGTACAATTTCATGGTTAGCATCACAGAAGAGTTACGGGAAGAGTGCAACAGTAAATAGTTGGGTCTGTAGAAGAAATAATGCAGACTGCATAGCAAAGCAGATACTTCCCACCTTTTCTTTTCTTCTTCTAGTCTTTGTGTATCAATAGCATTCTTATCCTCTGCCAACCCAAGGTGGGAACTTTGAGACGCAGCGACTGGAGAGCTAGTGACACTCGGACTTCTCTTTCTTCTGTAACGCTTTTGTAATGGAGATGGACTCTTGCGCCTCCTAGGAGACGGAGAACGGCTCTTGCGCCTTCTAGGGGAAGGCGAAGGGCTCCTCCTTCTGCAGTACAAAGATGAGCACTGTAAGGATAAAATAAGGAGCATCACAGCAATAGACAAGGAATTACCATTATGTCCTGAAGCCCTAAAACATGGGCAAAAGCAGTTACCTCAGAAAATGTTACAATAACCTTTGGTGGAGCATTCCACAGCATATACAGCACAGAGTAAAATCTTTGTAGATTCCATGCGTTTTACGAAAGCAACTCTTGTTAGTCTGTACAGGCAAGTAATGCAAAACATGCGCATAACTACATCTAAGATTCATCTGCTGCTGATATATTCCATGCTGCATCCACTATATTCCTTTCAGAAGCATTCTTATTTGAACTCTGTAATGCAAAAGAATCCGAAGCATATTTTGCCCTTGGAAACTAGAAATGTTGATAGTTCTGAAGAATTGTGAATTTTGCACGGTTTCGTAAATCATAATTACTTCCAATAAGACATAGCACAATATCCTACTACCACACTAGCTAGCTCTAACAGTGGAGCCACACCAATAAACAGTTGAAGAACAGCATATGCCCCATTTCCCTCAATCAATTAATCTATAGTACAAAATCTCAATGAAGGCGCTCAGCATCGCCTCAATTTTTTTACAGTATATACAAACCCAAAAAATAAAATAAAACGAAAACGAAGACTCTGCCAGATTTCTGTGAGGTGTGACGGGAGATGTGGTCACCTATACGAGGGGCGATAGGGGGACCTGCTACGGACGGGGCTGGGGCTTCGGTCCCTGCGCCCCCTCCGCCCGCGGAACCGCGCGGGCGACGGCGACCGCCGGCGCCGGCGCGGCGGCGGAGACCGTGATCGCGACAGGTCGCGCGGCATCGCGCGCGACGTAATCTACAAAGCCTCCGCGGAGCCCCGACCGCCCGGATCTGGCCGGAACCGGACGATCGGACGGAGAGGAGCGGTGTCTGGCTTGCTTGCTGGCTGGAAAGCGGGAGGACGGACGGAGGCCAGGTCAGGTGGAGTCGCCGCCGCCGCCGCGGAGCAGATGCAGAACGGCAGATGAGGTGGGGGAGAAGGCTTCGCTGCTCGGGGAATATATCGAGTGGCAACTTGTTGTAATTATTCGCCAAGGGTAGGCCCAGATTTGTAAACTAGGTGAGCGCTTGGGAGAGGAAAAAAAAAAGCAACCGGGCCGGGCCACCAATCCCAGCGCGATGTGTGTTGACCGCCCGGCCCGGTCCGGCTCAGCCCAGACCCATGTGAGTTGCCCGGCCCGGCCCAACGTGACCGCCAGTCTCGTCAAGATCACCCGGTACCCGCAGCGGCAACTGAAAACGGCATCGGTAGCAGACGGAGCGGAGCACGAGGAGCGACGGGGGCAGCAGCGGGAGCGACGCGCAACACCGGCACCTCTCATGGGCGCCGACGACGCCGCCGCCGGCGTGGCGGCGGGGAGAGGGAGGCGGAGATCGAGAAGGCCATGCGCGCCCGCGTCGCGGACTTCAAGAAGCAGGCCGAGTGAGCACACTCTCTCTGCCCCCTTCCCTCCAACTCCTCGGGCTGGTGCGGTGTGGCCGTCCTGCCCCTCGTCTAGGGTTTTGCGCGCTCTGAAGTTCAGGTCTGTGGCTGCGGCTGCTGCAGGCGCCTGGAATTGGGGGCGCTTCTTGGGGTGCTGTTGCTTGTTGCGGAGGGTCGTGCACTGCGGGAGGGTTTTGGCCTAGTGGGGGCGGGGTCGGGGTCGGGGTCGGGTTTCTACTTTTGCTGTCCTGGTAGGAGATGAAGGCAAGCGGCGATGATGAGTCCTGAACCATGGTCTTCAGAGTGGGTTGTGCAGGTCTCTCAGCCGCAGCTGGCAGCTCCTAGGGTTTTAGAGGTTAGGGGAAATGGAAATTTGGGATGTCAACTGTCAAGACAAGAGGCAACTGAATCTACCAAGAAACACTTAGACGGCAGAGATCTCGTCTTACCGGATTGGTTTGTGATCTGATGGCAGGCAGATGGTGGGTCGGTTTTTTTGGTGGCGCGAAGCCGTTTTCCGTTTTTGTTGGTACTCTTCCAATTCATTGTCGCCTGTATTTGTCGTTTCGGCGATTTAACTTGTTTACTGCCCCTTTTAAGCTGTGCTTATGTATAAGGCCTTGCCTGTTTACCGTATAATCGTTACCAATTTTTCAAAAAGCACTAGGCTCTAGGTAGGCGGTAAGGCTCCACCTAGTTCCTTAGGTCTCTCCTAGGCAGTTATGCAAGATTAATGCCATGTGTCACACGTTCATGAATTCCGTGACCATAGTTTATCTTTCTATCTACAATTAGTCAAACTTTCATACACTGGTGAAGTCTTCAATTGCTTTAAGCAGAACAATGCCTAGGCACTAGCACCTATGTGCTGCCTTCTATAACAGAGGCGTTGTTTTGGTGTAGTACCTTGGCATTTGGCTCTTGATGAGTGCTTGGCCTGTTTGCCATGTTGTATCCTAAGTGAAACTGTGCTGCTCATATGTGAATCTGTGCAAGAATAAGTGGAGGCTGACATCATATTCTTCTTTCTTTGCAACTAGCGCATTGTCAATGTTTCACTGTGAGGATTAATTGAAATTTTTATATGATCTTTGAACAATTTGTAAGTATTTATATAAAAAAATAGTGTCAACGTCATATATGGAAACATGCCTTTCATGAAAGGTGTCTTTTTCACGGTATATGTAGTTTTTTTAAAAAAAAATTTGATTGCTCTAACCAAAGTAAATTATAAAAAGGTGCCATAAAAACATGACTTTTTGTAAAAAGGCCGAATGAGTCTTTTCAAGTTTTCATAACAGGATGTCCAGTTGTTATGTGATCTGATCTGATGGTTAATATGTTTGGGTTGATCCAATGGTTATAGTTTTAGAGGTGACATGGCTTTTAATGTTGATTTTGTACTGGACATGAATTTCAGTGTAGAGAGAGGAATGGCTTTGAACCTTTTCAGCTTTAGCAAGATGAATGCTATATTTACATGAGATTTCTTTTTCAGCTCCTTGACCCTTGAAGGCGTTAGGAGAGCGCTGGAAAAGGACCTGGGTTTGGAGATATATTCACTTGATGCACATAAAAAGTTCATAAAGCAATGTGTAGACAAGGTACATTCAGTGGTTTATGGAGCTATCGTTTTAAAAGTGTTGCAATGATTCTTGTACACATACAACGTTTCATACTCTTTAGTTGGGTTTCCTCTTTTTAAAAAAGGGGAGAAACTAGAATTGTGCACTATGCATACTGGTTAGTTCTACAGATTTATCAAATTCTGTTGCTAGCAAGATGAAAAACATTCATTCTTTTGGGAAAAGAAACAAAGTTGAAACTATGCTGAGAAAATTTGTTGGGGCTTGTACACAAATTTTCAAGTTTTCAGTTTTTAGTATAGCTTCTGCATGGAGCCAGATGAATTTAGAGGTAGATAATATAGTTTACTATCCCTGTCTTTGACATTGTTTGTCCTAAGTCCTAAATAATCATGAGCAATCTTGAAGTCTTTTTGGTTATTTATTATCCTACCGCAGTACTGCTAACAAAAAAAAAAAAATGCAAAATATATTAAACCCGTCTATTTTCCTTTTAATAAATATGCAACAGACCATTATCTACGAATATGCATAGGATGCTGCTCACTGCTCAGACATTATGTTCTGCACAGCAAATTCAAAAGTAAGGGGAAGGTGATGGATAGTGGTTATATTTATTAAACATCTAATGCTATTTTATTATCTTAAATGTCATATTCTTGTACATTACATTTAAAATCAGTACTCAGGAGCTTTGAAAATTCATGATGTTGTTTTATCTAAGCTAGGACTAAGATTCTCTTGATATATTTATATTTGAAGCAGTGACAGTTTTGCTTGTATAGATAATTTGTTCACTTGGTTTCTAATCTGGAAATCATTACATCTTAATATCTGATATTATGTGCTTCCCAGCTGGAACATATTACCTTGTATTTTGGTAGATCCAGTCAATCTTTTTTCTTAATTGCTTTCTGTGTTAGCTAACTTATGCTCACTCTTTCTTTCTGGGCCAAGTATTATACCAGGTTTTTGATGAATCTGATGATGAAAATGCAAATGATAATGCATCAGATGATCCTGAAAGTAAAGATGATCATTTATCCAAAGAAGGGACAGATATTGCTAAACCAATGCCTGTTTCAAAAAAATGTCCTCCAATGCTGATGTCGTAACATCTAGCAAGGCAGGAAAGGATCCTGAAGGAGAAAAGGATCAAACATCCAGCAGTGATATTAGTGAAGACATGATAAAAGAAGCCATTGAAAAAAGAGCGTCTTATTTTAGAAAGAACTCTGGGTATGTTTCCTCAACTTCTCGTTGCATGTATAATTATCTCAATTTCATGCTTTAGATTGCTTACGTCAATGGACAATGGTTGCCATGTGTTGGTTTATTGAACTTCTCAACCTTTGCACATTAATATATATATGAGACATGGGGACAAGAAATGGCATTAACAGATACACCATCAAAAGTACTTTCATTATGCTATATTTGCTCTAGTACTATGGACAAATTAATGATCAACTTTGCATCTCAGAGGCAATGAGAAGTAGAAAACTGCCAAAATTTAGTGGTCAGAGTATTAATTGCATATCCTGCTTAATATATGGTGTTATTAAGATGCATTTTGGGTTTATGTTGTTTTGTTCTAGGAATATTGTTTTCCTAGAACATATTTACTTATTCCGTGTTATGTTTTACTCATTTTGGTGTACACTGCATTCTGGACTACAAAAATACTGCTGCTGAAACAGACAAGAGCATATTATGATGTTTTTAGGCATATACATTGCTCCTTTTGATACTCAATGTCTTTTTACCTACCTTTTGTGCATTTCGCTATTCAGCGTGTATTCACAAAATGAAACAAATGCAGTACTCTTACTTTACAAGGAGTTCGACGTACTTTGGAAGAAGATCTCAAGCTTCAGAAGAAAGCTTTGGATGCCTATAAGAACTTCATTACTACAGAATTGGACAAGGTCAGTTTAATACATGCATGAGTAACATGCACTATTTATTTAAATGCATACGCTTTAACCTCTTTTTGCATGATTAATTTGTTAATGGGTTCTGATGCTTTTCTTTTTATCTTTGTAGCAGATTTTGCAAGAACCTGCAAATGGGACAAAGGAAAAAAGTAAAAAGGGATCTTCCAAGGATAGTGACCAAACAACAAGTAAAGGTTCTAAAAGAGTTCGTGAAAAATCAGATAGATCTGAATTAAATGATAGCAAGAGTGAGATGGAAGACAGTGACGAGGATCCAAGACCAAGAAAGAAAAGGGCAGAAAAGGCTAAAGTCGTCAAAAAGCAGAAAATAGTTACAAATGAGAAGAAACTGTCAACCCCAAAGGCTAAAAAAGGTTGCAAAACAAGATTCGGATAGAGGTACTAAAAGAAAAGGGTGGCAACTCAGCAGAAGAGGATAATTCTCATTCATCCTCTGAAGAAGATAACAAGGTTTTCAGATTGAGCTCTCAGTATACACTTAATTCCTTGTATGCCTTACTCATATATCCTGATGTTTTGGTGTGCAGAGAAACCGGCAACAGACTCCAGCTTATGGGAAACATGTAGAGAATCTGAAATCGATAATCAAGTCCTGTGGAATGATGTACTACCTCAACTTGATTAGTTGATTTACCATATGCAATTATGAATTTGTAGAATGATAACTTGACTAATATATGTTTCCTTTATTTCAGTATTCCACCTAATGTGTATCGGAGAGTCAAGCAAGCTCCTGAGAACAAACGTGAGGCCTGTTTGATAAAGGAGTTGCAGGATATACTTGAAAAGGAAGGATTGTCAAAAAACCCTTCTGAAAAAAGGTGTGTTTTTCTTGTTGACTCTAGTAAAGACTATTTTTCGAAGAACCTCCGGAAAAGGCAGGGAGCTCCTGTAATTCACTTAAAAAAGAAAGAACTGACCCGGTTTATAAGGTAAACTAGGCCCAAAACCCATACAACTGCACGGTTAATTAAGGAAAAACCAGCAAAAATTTAAACAAAACTGCCAACGTGACTCACCTGAAACAACACGACGGAGCCCATCATTTGTCATCGTTGCCAAGCTTCATCACAATAGCATCCAAGCAGCTCTGACTTCACACAGTGGACCTGAGCCAAAGGTACCAAGTCACCACCAGGGCACATGAGTAGCCACCAACACACCTAGCTGCACGAAACAGCGTGTTATCATTGCCAACCACCTCGGCGCCAAAACCATTCTAGTAAGGATTATCTAGGGAAAGCCCCTCCCCCCTCCCCTTTCTGCCTAAGAGTATGATTTACTGATAGAACTAACCTTTATCTTGCTCTCAGACTTTTGATAGTACAGTGTAAGGTGCTGAAACTAAGCGTGTTGGACTGATATATCTCTTTCTCTAACATTCTTTATTAATGGTACGGGCAGAAATTAAAGCAGTGAAGAAGAGAAAAGAAAGAGCAAAGGAACTTGAGGGCATAGACATGAGTAATATTATTACTAGTTCACGTCGGAGAAGTACATCAAGTTTCATACCCCTGCCGCCGCCACCTAAAGTGGATAGTGATGATGAAGAAGATGATGAAGATGCAGAAGACGATGAAGTTGATGAGGAGAATTTAGAAGGTGGAGATGAAGACAATGATGAAGTTGATGAGGAGAATGTAAAAGGTGGAGATGAAGACAATGATGAAATTGATGAGAAGAATGTAAAAGGCGGAGATGAAGACAATGATAAAGTTGATGAGAAGAATGTAAAAGGTGGAGATGAAGACAACGATAAAATTGATGAGGAGAATGTAAAAGGCGGAGATGAAGACAATAATGACACTGCCGAAGCTGGTGATGGTTCTGCTGATGGTATGATATTCAGTTGTCTGTTCCTTGATTTGCTTTCAACAGCTTACAATTTCTTTAACGTTGATATCAGTGCTGTTTTAAGATATCCTGTAGGTTTTCTTCAAAATTACTATAATGCGTTCAGTTCAGCCCCAGGTACCATTAGGACCCTTGGACTGAGCCAGTTGAACACACCAAACTTTTGCCAGTAGACAGATTTTCTGTGCTCCACACTAGCACTTGGCCTGGTTTGACATATAACCCTGATATATTAATCTCATTAAGGAAAACATGATATGGCTAATGCAATATGCACTGGGCATGCCTCCTTTGCCTTTCTTCCATACAGATGAAATACTTGAAACTGAGCCTTGCACTGCATACATGGTGGATGTGTGCTCCGAAAACAAGAACTTAATCCCTTTAGTAGATGGTACTGTGAAAAATCCTGAAAGGCTGTTTCCTTGAGGCACTTTACAAAAAAATCTGGTAGCTTTTGGATGAGTCAATTTTTGGAATGGTGGAATTTGAAAGAACCACATATTAGCTTTTATCACAAATAAATTTAGAACGCAACAGAATTTATGTGAGTTTGATGTATATAGGTCTATTTGGTTAAGGATTTCGTCTGTATGTTCTGACAGTGGCCAGGAGGTTAAGAATTTACATCCTAATGTTCAATTGGTTGTCATGGATTCATAGTATATATTTTCAGCATATGGTTTTGTAGCTTGTGTGCCACAATGCCTCTAGACGGTTTGCAACTATCTGTTACATTTTTACATGAAAACTTTACTCAATAGGACTGCACTGTCCAAGTGGACTCGATGCAATCTTTTCTAATCAACGATTTTTTTTCCCTTCATATCTGTCATCATATGGTTCAGTACTCAATACTCATCGATTGCATTTCCTGCTGATCACTTCGGTGGGCCAGCCATCTGGCATGTGAAGTAATATAGTCTTTGTATGCCCTTTCCTGAATGCTAACTAACCCTTCTGCTCACCCTTCTGTTCACTTGCAGTTGCAGCTGCTGAAAAGGAGACCGATTGATTCCGGCCCTGATAAGGCAGAATCAGTTCTGACCATATAGGGAACAGCTTCATGTTGACTTCTGCAAGTCAGCCTCGTTCGTGGATGTCTGGATGTAGTCAGTTGCTCAGGGGTTGTCTCCTGATGTTTATTCATGTGTGCGTAATGGGAACACATTTGTTGGCTTCAGCTTTGGTGAAACATGAGGAACATATTGTTCTTGTAGTTATGTACAATGTCACATTCGTGCTCTTAGCACCTTGTTCGCGATCGTGTAGATTGCAAGAGTCACAGAACATATAAGTTAGTAGTAATCAAGTACTGATTGGTTCGTTAGTTTCATATATAATATTAACTTTTGTAGACGAAAGATTGGAATTCCTTTGCGCTTCGTGCTTTTGCCTTGTTTTATTTAGGTAGTGTTTACTGTTTAGTTCCGTGGAATCTGGGGCTTTTGAAGTTCTGATGCCATTGTACCGTTGTGGCGTTGAAAAGTTGCCCCGACGGAGCCTCCGCGAAACCTGACATGAAGCTTTGATTTCATTTCAAGTTTTGGATAAATCTCTGTATAACGTATGCCAGCTTGGCACCATGTCGGCTGGTAATCTTTTCAAACGTGGTCATATCTTTTGGTGTTTTCAATTTAAAATACTCTGTTTTGTTGACAAAAATGTCATCTTATATCAACATTTGTATGGCAAAATATATTTATTGTAAAAACGTGGTTCATTATTTAATTGAATGATACTACACATTGCAAATATTAATTATATATATATATTTGGTTAGAGTTAAGATTGACTCCTTTTATGCTAAGAATGATATTCCTTCTTTAATCCTGTTTTAGATTCTATGGTTTAAAATTTAGTCTCTAAACTTTAGTCAGACCACTTAGAGCATCTTCAAGAGCTTTTGGCAAAAATGATTTGGCAAATTCCCCAATTGCCAAATGTGAAATGCAAATGCCAAGTCTAAAAAATGTCTTCCTTCAATAGTTTTAGCAATTTGGGCTTTGCAAATTGAAAAGTGGGGCCAGGGAGAGCGGTAGTTGATTTTCGTCGGATTACGTTCGCAAATCGCCATGCCTATAGACAAGCATCTGATCGGATGATTATTTTTTTATGAAAATCCGATCGGATGATTTTTTTTTTGTGAAAATTCGATCAGATGAATTGAACAAGCGATTCTGATACAACGATGACTCGCTTGCTGATGCTAGTAGATACGCAGCTAGCTAGCTAGGCGACCGGAGGTGCGGGCGTCCACCATGGGTACCCGCCGCTACGCGTAGATCACCGCACCGCACTCCGCCCCGCCTCTACCTTCACCGCCGACGGCATGCAAGAGCAACAGCAACGCGGGGAAATGTCGAAGCTCCCAAGTTTGGCAAAAATACCAAAGGAGGACTTGATTTTGCCAAACTCACTAAAATGCCAAAGGGGGTTTGCAAAACTGTTGGAGCATTGTTTTCTACTAGCTTTTTTGCAAAAAAAATGCAAATGCCAAACCCATTTGCAATACTGTTGAAAATGCTCTTAGAGCACTCCATCGCTCCAACGTATATTATAGGCTCAACGTATATTATAGGCTCGTAGCCCCAACGTCTACATCGTCAACAAATGTCCAGATAGACTTAGCTTAGCACCAACGGCTTGCTTTGACAAAATGCTGGAGCTACCGCTGCAGTAAGCGTTGGGGTGGAAAAGTGAATGCTTGTGATGCAAATAATGGACTGAGTCATCCTTTTGTAGCTTTTTACAGTGTGCTATCACCGTTTGGGATGGATGGACTGACTGCTCATGAATTCCTCATCTATCTGAACTTCAAGTTTTAGTTGAGGCAACCATGGATGTATATCTGCGTTGATTAAAACCCTATAAGATTTAAACATGCAATCTAAAGTGTTTAAAAGTTTAGAAACTCTAACAAAATAAACTTTTAGTTCATTAGACTGCATAAGTAGGTCACTGGTCAAGGGGCTCACATCACAATGGCAAAGGCCATTGGTTAGGTCTCCACCCATGGTTTCAAATCACGGGTGTGACACATTATCCCTGGATTTATTTCAGAATTTTCCGACGCTATACATTAAGTGTTAGGTGACGTCCCCGTCGACAGCGAGGTGCCTGTGGTGACTTTGTGAACTTCAAGATTTGTCGACTCAATCCTTCAAAGGTGTTCATAAGGGTAGGTTTGCGTATGTGTGTTCATAGGGGTGAGTGAGCATGCGTGTTGAAAGTCGTGTTGTCTTGTGTAATCTTTAAAAAAAAAAGAGTAAGTCAGCTAAACTTTAAACTATAGAATCTCAAGATGTCTTTTGGAAGGAAGGGAATCTCATGTCCTTATGAAAATAGAGGGGAGTCAATAGGTCCTCTTATTTGGAGGGAGTATGAGCATATCCTCTGTCCCGTAGAAAGTGTTGTTTTGGAATAAATGATATCATTATTTTTATTCAATATTTTTGTATAAATATTATTTATTTTATAATAACTTATTTTATCATTAGAGGTACTTTAATTATTATTTATTTATTTTATGATTTGCAAAAAAAATAAATAAAATAAATGGTCAACACAATTTACTTTAAAAAGTTAAAAATATCACTTTTTCTTTTTAGCACCCTTTGATGGGACGGACCGAGTAGAGTCTTGGCTTTCTTTCTTGTTTTGTTTGTTGTGATAGGATAACACAGCCAGGGCCGAGAAAAGCCCATGTACAGCCCGGCCCAGCTCAGCCCCCGTTGCGTGACGTGACGCTGACCAGGCGCCTCGCGCGCGGATGACGCCGTCACGTCGCGGTGGTGCGCTGCTCCTCCCTCCTGCGTGCGTTCGACTTCAACTTGGTGGTGGGAAGAAGAAGAGGACAAAGCCGACGACGCCAAACCAGAAAAGAAAGAGGACCCAAGCAAGCCTCTTCATCACCAAAAAAAAAAAAAAAAAAAGCAAAAAAAAGAGTAGACTACGACAGCGAGCGCGTCCGTCGCGCCGGCGAGGAGGGAGGCGGAGGCGAAGATGAGGAAGAAGCTCGGCACCCGGTTCCCCGCGGTACGTCTGCTGCTCCCCGCTCACCCGTAGTCCTGCTCGTACCGTCTCTTCCCTCTGATCCGCCGCCCGCGCGCGCGTGATCTGATCTGATCTGATCTGATCCGGGTCGCGCCCGCCCGACGCGCGCGGCGCAGATCCTCGCTCTCGCGGGCGGGATCCGGTGCGCGCCGTTGACCCGCGGTTCTCGCTGTTTCGTTTTGGCGGCCGGGGGATTTCTTTCTCTGGGGTCTGCGGGAGGGGTGGAAGGCCAGGCACCGTGGGGCGGGGCTCAGAAGTCAGATCGGCTCCTGTGTTCTCGCGCGCCGCGGGGAAGTAATTCGTTTTTTCTTCATCTTTTTCGTCAAATTTTTCGGGGTCTGTCTCGGATTCTTCTCAGTGCTCAACGAAGGACGGGCGTCGAGAATCTCTAATCCGGCGGCTTCTGCGCTCGTCTTGTTTTGAGCGGATGGAGAGATTTGTGGGCGCTAGCAGCTGACTAGATCATTGCTGTTGACCTTTTTTTTTTTAAAAAAATGATAACTAGCTGTTGACGTTGGGTGAGTGTTAGTAGATGTGAACGGGATAGCCTGATGTGATTGATCTCTAGGCGCTGCTGGTTAGGTATCATCAATGGAATCGCTTGGCTTGGCGTCTAGTTGTAAGGGATGAGCTAGATCCTGCTGTCTGTCCGTGGTTTGGTTGCAAGATCTCCAGATCATGTGACCATGTATTGTGGGGTCCCATGTATGTATATTGCTGGGGTTAGATACTCAACATGTGATCTGGTGTAGGACTACTTTAGCAGTGGAATTCGTGTGCAGGCAGCCTCAGTAACTTCCATTGCTATGTGGTTTAAATGTGTTTGGTGAGGGAACTATTGTTGAGCACGGTCTAGTCTGATGCTGCAGTACTGTTGGCTCAGGTGCCCTGCCACCATGCTTGATTATTCCAAGGTCTCCTGAACATGCCAGCATTTCTTTCTTGAGATCAATTATAAGTAACTGCTTCCAAGCGCCCGAAAGCGCAGGGCTGTTTGTGGATCTCAGCATTTATTGTTGTGTGCCTTCAGGTCGGTTTTGAATCTTCAAAGCCTCTTGTTGTTCTGTTGTCATGGAACCAACGTGAGTTGGAAGTTCCAAGCTACGCACACCTGTATGGTTTGCACTGCAGGTGCACATTTTGCTGTATTTAGCTGAAAAGATAATTTCGGGATTCTAGCATTTGCTCTATTTTTCATGAAATAGCTTCTTTGATGTCGGTACTGATTACCCAAAGTTTTGGGTTTTTTTTTGTCTTTGGTTCCTGTACTTGTGTTGGGATAATCTTTCCTAGATGTTCCTTTTTTTTTTTCAAATATATAAGTTGTAATGGCATGAAGTTGTCTTTTAACTATGTTCTCTATTATAATAGGCTCGAATCAAAAAGATTATGCAAGCAGATGAGGATGTTGGAAAGATTGCACAAGCGGTGCCTGTCTTAGTCTGTAAGTTCCGCAAGAATCATTGTGCTTTTTGTATGCATTATGTACATATCTGTGTTTTCCGCAATTATCTAGTATTTCTACTTGAATAAAACAAGCAAAAAGGGATGATCTTTGTCACATCGTTTGACTTCCATTCAGCTGGTTGACTGGCTAATGTCTCTCTTTGCAAACTGGTTTGCTGGTTTCAAGTCCACAATAATGACAAAAAGAGAGATTAACCTTAGAAGTTTGTTTGGTCGATTTTCAGTTTTTTTCTTTGTGGGCATCATTACTTTCATTCAGGGTTCTCTATATCCTGCTACTACTTGTAACCATGATGAAGCATAAATAAATGGAATGTCTGACATTTTGAGTTTCCATTTGCATGCAGCGAGGGCTCTTGAATTGTTTTTACAAGATTTAATTGACCGGACTTATGAAATTACTCTTCAAAGTGGAGCAAAGACACTGAATTCCTTCCACCTGTGAGTTCAATATCACCTGACGTTTTTTAATATAAAATAATAAATGGATCTCTTTGATGAATTTCAGCTACTAGCCTAATTAAATACACTGTAAATCATTATGTATTGACTTTATTTAGCATGTCTAGTGAGGGTAATCTGGATGCTTTTAATTTGCAAATGCTATGTTTCAATATTTGAACTTTGGTGTACAATATCAGCTGTGATGTTTATATGTCATTATTTTTCGACATGAATTTTGTTAAAAGTTTTTTTTTTGGGGGTGACTGAAGGGCCCTCCCTGCCCCAAATAGGATCTTATCTAGAATTCATCTTGTTTGTGTTGCTTATGACGTCAAGATAAATTGTCCAGAAACAGGATTCATAAGCCTCATATAACTACTGCATATTCCATTGCACTGCATATGGCTTTTGGTTGTAGATTCCTTGGTACAAGGTTTACTAGTTATAAAAGGTTAGATGTTATCTAAGTTAACATTCATAATATCTGTAGGTGGGATTCAGAATTGGTCGATCCCTGACTATGGCCAGCTAATTTGTACTATATAAGTAAATAAGGCACTTGAGCTAGACTCATCGAATGTTTTTGCATCACCTCTGGAGGAAGTGATGAACAGATTGCTTTCGGCAGAAGTCTGAACGTCATAATAATCTTCTGGGCATGTTTGGTTCGATGCCTGCCAGACAGCTCAATGGCCAGGCAGTGATCTCTGTCCTAGACGCCCGAAATTGGAAGCCTAGGAGCGCTGCCTGAGCCAGGCAGCTTCGCCAGGAGCCAACCGAATACCCCTAAGATCTTGAACTTAAATATGGAAGCAGGTTGGTTTTGGTAACCAATTTGGAAGTTGGTATTTTTGTTTCCACTGTAAGCGACTGTAGTGTGGTTTCTGGAATTTGAACTGAACATTTCAAAATAAGAGATTTGTAGAGGTTATATATCCTCGAAACTGAAACTGGGATAGTTATCCCATCCTGCTCATTTAGATCTAGCATATGAGCTTGTCTAATTTATTTGAGTTAAGTTTCATATTTAAATTGAGTTGTTGTATTGAGGTTAATTTTGATGGACCAATTTTTTTCTTGTTAAAATGCTAGCTGATAGTTTCAATGCATGTCTTAGTATTGTTTGCATGGAGTATCAATTTTGAGCCATTAATATTAACATCATATATCTATCTTCTGATATCTGGTGTTCAGGAAGCAATGTGTGAAGAGGTACAGTTCTTTTGATTTCCTAACTGAAGTTGTCAACAAGGTACCAGATCTTGGTGGCGCTGATTCCTGTGGAGATGAAAGAGGATTACCTAGAAGAAGGTCAGTTCAGTTGTTGTAAATAGCATTTTATGATTCAATTTTATCAAGTACCTAACAGTGTTTGAAATTCACTTTTCAGAAAGTCAAATGGCAGTGACCCAGAGAATGATGAATCAAGATCTAGTAAAATGGTGCGTCAATCAGCCATGAGAGCTCACCTGATTCATAAGTTATATAAATGGATATTTGATAATAGAATCTCTGTTTTTTCAGGCTGTACGAAATGCAAACATCAGCCCCAGAGGACGTGGGAGGGGTCGAGGCAGAGGGCGAGGTCGGCCACCAACCAAGAGAAAGGAAGTTGGTTATGTACAATTTGAAGACGAGAGCAGCATGTTTGCTGAACAAAGTGAACCCTTACCAGGAGAGGAATCAGTTCCAGAAATCAACAATGGCAGTGAGATCATGCCTCAAAACATTCAACCTCCGGTAGAGCCTCCACCAACAGCCCCTGCACAAGCTACTAGTTCTAAGGTGGAAGAAGCGAACACTGATCATCAGTCAGATTGGCCTATGCCAGATGCCATTGGAAACATTGGTGTCGGCCCATCTGGTTTTGGACATCTTACAGTGCAGGTTGATGAAGATGAGGACTACGACAATGAGGATTAGTCAGGGCCATCCTCTCATTGTCTGCACTAACAGGGGTTACAGGACTGTTCTGGTGTTGTAAAATGTAAATATAGTTTGAAATAGTTGCTGCAGCTTAGCTGTGATTGTTGTTATGAGGTTATGTAGTTGTCCTGTGTAACTTTTGGTTTTCAAATAATTTCTTGGTAGTTGCTTTTTATTTACATGACTGTCCAAGGGTTTTGTCATATTTAAGACAGTATTTGAGCAGGGATTGATTGACTATTTTAAGTATTTTTGTCTTATTAATCCAAGTATCTGAGCAGTCATTATCGATTCTCTCGGGCTGTATCACAGATTCACAATGACTGATCCTGCAGTCAGCTGCTAGTATAATATAGTGTGAACTTTATTGCTTTCTTACAGGTCAGGTCGTGCTGCTGTTCAATACGGAGTACCTTTGGTTTGAAAATTGCTACAAATAAATTCTGTACAGCAAATGCAGCACAAATTCCATGGAAATTGCACAAATGATTCGGTCCGCTATTTCAAAGTAATCAGTTTAGTACAATAATATCTATATTGTGGACAAAACTTTTACATCATTCACATTAATTTCAAAGTACCTTAGTACAATGATATCTGTATTGTGGACAAAACTTCTACATCATTCACATTAATCACAATCTCAATTCAATGGAGTTGAAGGTTACAACTTCCAAACGATTGTCAAGCCAACAATATGGTTCAGGGATTTCATTTGAGGTCGCATTCTTCATGGACTACTTGGAATTTTCAGTATGGGGACAAAAAATAACTAATTAGCATTCAGCTTCTCCCCAAGGATTTTATTCAACAAAACTGGGTTGGCCTTGCCCTTCGATGCTTTCATCACCTAGAATCAATTAAAAACAATTATGATCACTGATAAGACATCGTAGTTGCAGGGACAAACAGTGTTGGTGTTCAATTGACAAACCTGGCCAGCAAAGAATCCTTGTAGTTTAGTTTTTCCAGCACGGTACTGCTCAAGTTGCTTTGGATTATCTGCAATTACTTTATCTACCATTGCCTCGATTGCTGCTGGATCTGCTATCTGTCATTCCAAGTAATTTTAAAGCATGGTACATCCTAACCAGAAGTTTAAATAATGAAATACTGATGAAATCAAAGAGAGCATTGTCAATAGTCCCAATTTTTTAGCATCTGTGTTAATAGGAATACCAAAAGAAAAAAACAGCCATTGGCGACGCTGAAGGGCACTAAGTGTATTAGTGGAACACTTCACACTGGTAACAGGGGTCACAATGTCTTAGATGCTTGAACTACTATGGTTCCAAATAGTAACAAATGTGAGCACAGTTACCTGAACCAAATCTTTCTCTTCTATCACAGCCTTAACTGTTCCGCCTTTGGCAATGAGCTCGGCCAGTATCTGTAAGGACAGATTTAGAGAGGCATTATCATATCATCAATCAAGGTGCAAAGCCTAGAAATGGCAGACCCTTTAGACTGCCAACATAGAGCCAAAAAACAGTAACAAGGGGAACACCCAGTTTAGCAATGATACCTCCTTGCCGATCTTCCCACTTATAGTTCCATTCTTAATGGATGCTATCAGTTCAGAAAGCTCTAGAGGTGTTAATTTAATTTCATCAATGGACACTTTTTCATCTTTGAGATAAGCAGCAATGTCACCCATGATCCAGTTGGCAGCCAGCTTTGCATCAGCACCATGCTCAAGAGTAGAATCAAAGAAATGACCAATCTGGGAAGATACAGATCCATCAGATTACTTAAGTTATTATGAACATTAAGAGAATGATTGCTTTGTCTAGCAAAAAATAATTCCTATGTACTACAAGAAGGTCCCCCTGGCAAATATGTGAACCTCTACCAAGCCTGATGAAATGGAATTTTACAATTGTATAGCCAGTTAAAGATCAGACCATGAATGAGGAACTTTTAAATAATTTGTGGACACATGCATGTGAACCTACACCAACACAGATGGAATCTTACATTATCATCATTAGCAAGGAACAGAACATCTTGCATGCTGAGTCCCATATTCTCATAACGCCTACGCTTTGCTTCTGGAAGCTCCGGCATTGACATGCTGATTTCATTAATATAGTCACTAGTGAGAACTACTTCAGGAAGATCGGGTTCTGGAAAATATCTATAGTCGGCAAGTCCCTCCTTTTTTTTCTCATTGTAAAAGTTTTCTGATGTAGATAGAGAAAATAATTAGTACTTCGTAGTAAAAAGCAAGCACAAAAAAAGGGTTAGAGTTGGGGACAACAACCTGAGAAGATTCATCCCACAGGCGGGTTTCTTGTACAATTTGATCAGCTTGGCCTTCTTTGTGGAGCAGAATTTGCCGGGTAATCTCATAATCGATTGCCCTATTTATCGCAGAAAATGAGTTCATATTCTTTATTTCCACCTGAAGGAATTGAAATAAGAGTGTGACACCATTTCTAGAAAATAGTGTGGATAAGCAAGTTAACATGATTTAGATTATTTTCCTTAAATAACGGGGCATAAATAACTAAGCAGGCAAGAACCAACGAACTGCAATTATGCATGGTTCTGAGTATAACTAGCAATTTAGGCACATGGATTTCACTGAACAGCTACATAAGAGACTGCAATTATGTATACTATGTTAAATATAATAAGCATACAACAAGATCTTTCTCCCAACCACCAAATGGATTGAAAAGGCATCATTTAAAGCATGGTAAAATTTGAAGGACAATTTAGCCCACACTGAGAACAAAAAGTTATTTATTTGTCCTGCATTAAGTTGGTTCATCAATGAATCATCAAATCATAACACTGAGAGTAAAAGCTGAACAAACCGTTATCAGAAGTTTAAAGATATGAGAATCACCTTTGTACCAAATTCTGATTGTCCAACTGGCCGAACAGAAACATTAACATCACAACGAAGGGAACCTTCTTGCATATTGCCATTACTCACTCCCAGGTACCCTAACGATCCTTTGCAGCTCTGCACCATACTCAGCAGCCTCAATCCCTGTTCTCATGTCTGGCTCTGAGACAATTTCAAGCAAAGGAACGCCAGCCCTGTTTAGGTCAACCTAGCGAGCCAAAGTAGCAACCACTGATCAATAACTGAAGTTGCTGTACTTTAAGTGATGAGACGCTGTGTAATTCTTTTCATTCCCTCGATTTTCCCTGTCAATATTAGAGCAGTGCTTATGGTTTTATTATGGCGTTCCACATATCATACTTACACAAAAAATAATTTCTTGTGTTAGCCTATCACATGCATTTATAGCCAGAGGATTCAATGCATTTATAGCCTATCACATATCAAACTTGGCTTTCTTCACAGAGCAAGCTTTTGCTGTTGGTTGCACATTAGATTGCCCCAAAATTCATGTCTTTTCATGTCCTACAAATCTCCAAACCTTACACAGCAAAGCTAGAATTCCCCTGGCCTAAGATCCAAATGCCCCTTAAGGTCCCTGATTCAATCTTTAATGTTTTTTTTCTATGATTCTATTCACTAATCTACAAGTTTTCTAATGCACTGTGGTAAATGTCAAAACGGATTTTATGATTCCAAAGCTGCTATGCCAGGCAGATATGACAAGCTGATCACAATATCACGAAATCTTACAGTAGTACATTTCTAACAGAAATGAAGCAACTATTAGTACTCAGAGACAAGTAAGACCTGAGAGGAACTGCTGGATTCAGAATGAAGAAGCTTGCCCGCATCTTCTTCCATGTGAACCCTTGTGATCCCAAACTTCCTATGCCCACCACCAAACTCCACCGGAAGGTCCAAATCGACATAGCCCTTCTTGGCAATGGGGATATCAAACTGCGAAATCTGGTACCCCTTGGGGAGGTCCGGGTAGAAATACTGCTTGCGATCGAACTTGGACGTCATGGAGATCTCGCAGTTGAGCGCGAGCCCCAGCCTGACGGCGCACTCGACCACCTTCTCGTTGAGAACCGGCAGCGTCCCCGGGTGGCCCATGCAGGTGGGGCAGACGGTGCTGTTGGGCTGCGCACCGTAGCTATAGGGGCAGGAGCAGAACGCCTTGGTGGCCGTCGAGAGCTGGACGTGGGTCTCGATCCCGATGATGGCCTCGAAGCCCTGCGTCTTCTGCTCCGCCGCCTCCTTGGTCGCCAGCTGAATTGACCTGGCCCTCGCCGCCGCCGCCGCTTTGGGCTCGGTGGTGGCCTGCGCCGCACTCTCCGCCCGAGACGTGAAGCGGGACAGCCGAGGCCGTATAACGGTGAAGAAGAGGCCGGGGTTTGGTCTCGACGAGATAGGCGTCCTCATCCCTCGGAGGAGGGTTAGAGCCATCGTCGTCGGCAAATGTTCTCGCCGCGCACAGATTACAATCGCCGGTGGAGAATGGGGAGTGGTCGGCAGGCGAGCAGCAAGGATGGAGAAGCGGCGGGCGTGGGCGAGGACGAGGGGCGCAGCGGCGGAGGGCGTGGGCGAGGACGAGGGGGGCGCAGCGGCGGAGGGCGTGGCGGCGCTGCTGCTGCCTGGTGGCGAGTGGCGGACGGGAGGGAAGCTGGGAAGGAAGGAGATTGGGTGCGGGCGGCGGAGCGGCTGAGAGTGAGTTGGGCTGTGATGCTGTGGGTGGGCCTGGCCCATTCAGATTGGGGCGTATTTGATAGGAAAAAGTCTACTTTCCTCCCCAACTTTCACCAAAAGTCGATTTTTCCTCCCTCAACTCCAAAAGGACATATCACCTCCCCGAACTTTTCAAACCGGTCATTTTACCTCCCTGGAGCGGTTTTGTGAGCGGATTTTCTACAGTACCAGCGGTTTTGTATTTTCTTTTTTTTTTTAAAAATCAGAAATTTGAATCTTTGAAAAATCATAATAAATTATAGAAAAATCATAAAATAGAAAATCCAATTTTGTTGGACTCCACATGAATAGATCTACACAGTGAACATATAATAATGTATACTTTAGTACAAAGTTTTTTTGCAGTACGAAATTCAATTGCACTAAGAAATTCAATTGCAAAGTATGAATTTCGCATTGCAAAAACATTGTACTAAAGTATACAAGATTATATGTTCCTTTGTATAGATCTATTCATGTGGAATCCAACAAAATTGGATTTTCTATTTTATGATTTTTTTCTATAATTTATTATGATTTTTCAAAGACCGGCCGAATTTTTTTTAAAAAAAAAAGAAAATACAAAAACCGCCGCATCTGTAGCAAAAAACCTGGTTACTGTAGCAAATCCGCCCACAAAACCGCTCTAGGGAGGTAAAATGACCGGTTTGAAAAGTTCGGGGAGGTGATATGTCCGGTTTTGGAGTTGAGGGAGGAGGAAAATCGGACTTTTGGTGAAAGTTGGGGAGGGAAAGTAGACTTTTTCCTATTTGATATGCCGCCCCGTTGGCCGGGTCTGCGTGAACTCTCTTGTATCTAGCCCACTCCCGAGCCCGGCCCTCGCGATGCAAAAACAGCCTGCCCCAACCTTTGCTTCTCTCGGGGATGGTGAAACAAACTTTTTTTGTCACACAACGACCCAAACTCTTAGTTTGGCTCTTATAGAATTTTTTTTTTTCTTTGAAACAACGTATTGTTCGCGCTTCATGTCGGCGGCCCGCTAAGCCCCCGGGAGGCTCCCCCGATGCCCAACAACGGCTCAAACAAGGAACCCTAATGGCCAAGCGATGTCAACCATTGATCTAAGATGGATGGTCGAGATTTGGCCGACCGAAAAAACGAACTCGTATAAAAGCGGACCAAGCCCTAAAGGCCACCCACACACCCAAAGAACCACTGGTATCCAAGGAGAGAGCGCTCCATGGCCATGGCGGCTCCCACGACATGGCAATGGCTTTGGTGGCGGTCGCCCTAGACACCCATTCCCCACTGCAAACCCAGGAGCGGCCGACGTTAGTGGTGAGGTGGTGTCCATCGTAGCGGCATCCTTTTACCCAAGGGATTCGTCTTCGTTCCCCCGTCTTGGATCTGCTACGATGCGACGCCGCTCCGTCTACCGCCGGATTTCATGGAGGCGGTGATCTTCTTCCTTCGTTTTCTTTCGGTCTGGTGCTGTTCCTGGAGTTTCTACTACCTGGATCTGCATCCTCTCCATCGAGATCTGCTTTCTCTTCACCGCCTAGTCGGCTCTTCCTAGATTGCTCTGACGACGACCCCGAGGTGAAATCGATCCCTAATCCCCTTTTTCGTTATGCTTAATTGTTAGGTTTACCTCTCCCATTCAAAGCTTGCTCACTCGCTCTACACTCTTGCTCTTGCTAGTTCACTCTCTCCTTGCATCGTCGTAGTCACCACTGGGTCCCGAGAGGGGTGGGCGTCGGAGAAGCTCATTGCCCCTCCTCAAGTTCTTGTAGGTGAGATGTTGTGGATCGTAACAGAAGACATGACATGAAATTCTTTCTATTTACCCTCCTTATAGGGAAAATAATTTTTTTTGTACAGATCCAACCATTTTTTTTGCCTTTTCATGTGGTGATTATGACTGGACCTGATGTGCAATGCTTCCATTAACATAGCGGGAAATTTTTTTAAGCCCCTAAATCCATTTAGGTAGGCACTACCCGCAGTGTTGAAGGGCGCATCAAATCATAGGGGGTGAATTTAAAAGGCAAGTGATCATGACTGTCCAGCTCTGTTTCCATCGTTCTTTGTGTGATTGAATAGAGGGCGTCAGCCAGTTGGTGCATGAGCGCTTGAGTGGGCTCTAAACCTTGGCTCTCACTCTACGCTAGGTTTTCTATGGTCTAGGAATTTTGAGAAAAATTTTTTGGGCCATTAAGATTTATCTAGGCTTAAGGGGTGGGCTCTGCCCCTAAGGACCACTTGTCATTCTCTCTCCTCTTCCTCACTCTACCTACTAGGCAATGCTGGGCAGATCCCGTCGACTACCTCCATGGGCACGGGTGTAGGGTCGAGATGGGACTAGAGGGGGGTGAATAGTCATTTTTAAAACTAATTGTGATGGCTAACCGAATACAATGCGAAATTAAAACTATTCGCTTAGCCAAGACTTCACCCCTCTAACTATGACTCTAAATCACCTCACAAAAGATCCTACACAAGATAGATGAGGTGACAAGCCTAGCTTGAGCTCCTAACCAATTCTATTGCAAGGTCACACAAACCTATGCACTAGTACTTCAACCAATGGTGAGCTCCTACACAATTCTAATGAGCAAAAGCACAAAGCCAATCCTAAGCTCACTAGATGCACTAGGGACAAGGCGACACACGCCTAACCCAAAGGCTCAAATTACTTAGCTACACAAACTAAGCAAACCAACTAAAAAAGCTACACAAGCTAGTAATTGCAAGAGCTACTCCACAAGCACAAGCACAAGGTATATATGAATGTAAATACAAAGCTTGTGATTTGGAGAATGCAAACCACCAAGAAGAGTAGACAAGTTGACACCGGTGATTTTTTACCGAGGTATCGGGAAGCTTGCCAACTTCCCCCTATTCCTCGTTGTGTCGACCAACACCTTGGGTGGTTCCTTCGGTGTTTCACCTAGACGGTTCTTCGGTGTGATCTGCAAATCACTTGCCCCTCAAGGCACGCCCCGCAAGGCACCGCAAGACATCACTCTCAAGTGAGCCCCTCAAGGCACCGCGATTGAACCCACACTCACAAGTGAGGTAACTCAATGACACGCTCTAGTAGTGTCGCTCTTCGCAATCCCCGCGAGGTGAGCACGAACCTCTCACAAATCCTCCTTCGGAGCACCGCACAATCTCCCTTACGTGCTTCAACGGAGTCTCTTGCCACCAAGCCGTCTAGGAGGTGGCAACCTCCAAGAGAAACAAGCACAACGGCTTGCAACATAATCACCTAGTGCCACACGATGCAATCTCTCAAAGCAATCGTACTAGAATCGCTCACTCACTCAATTGGATGAACATTATCAAGTTAGAGTGAGTGGAAGGGCTCTCCAAGCACCACTATACCAGCCACTAAGGCTCAAGTGTGCTAACCAACCTCCCAAGGCCGGCCAAACAAGTATATATAGGCTCCCCATCGAAATAGAGCCGTTGGGGACGAATTCTCACTTTTCTGTATAGCGCCGGACGTGCCAGGCACCGTACAAAACAGCCCCGAGCAAACTAGCCATTGGCACGCTTTTCTACAGCACCAGACGCGCCAAGCGTAGTCGCTGGATGCACCAGGCGCAGCCTCGGACGTGGTCCAAAGAGGGTGTAAACCAACCGACCCGCCGGACGCAAAATAACAAGCGCCGGACGCGTCTGGCGCTCCAGCGTCCGGCGCTGTTGTTAGCACGACCAACGTCCGATCAAACGACCATAACTCTTCCATCCGAACTCCATTTTTGATGATCTTGGACTCTATGGAAAGCTAACTCAGAGGGCTACACAACCCACATGGTTACTTGATCCAAAGCTCAATGGATAAAAGCATTAATCCACTCCAAAGTCAGTCCTAGTGTCCGAGAAACACCGAAACAAGTTCTTTCTTTTCCAAGTTGATCAACATCAACTTCAACACCTTCTCCTTTGCAAATGTGCCACCACCACTACGTGTACATCACCATGTGCAAGTGTGTTAGCATTTTCACAATCATTTTCAAAGGATTTTCTCTTGCTCTCACCAAGCCACTCGATCCTAACACATTGCAAAGTTAGATCGCATTGGTGGCACTAGATGACCGATATGCAAACAAGTTTGCCCCTCTTGATAGTACGACCATCTTTCCTAAACCCGGTCATAAACTTCTCTAAGCACCAATGACCAGCGAAATGAAATGCCCTATAGGTTATACCTTTGCCTTGCGCATTTCCATTCCGCTCCATCTCCAAGTGCCGATGCAACACATGCACCAACACAATCAAGAATGATATGATCCACTTCATATCATCACATGACCTTCTTGGTCCATCGATCTTGACCTCACTTTCTCTTCACCATTGCGTCGGTCCGTCGGCGCTAAGTCTTGCCCAAGCTTCACCGCCTCGCGGTCCATCGCTTCACTGCCTCGACTTGCCCTTCACACTTGCAACCGGCCCATCAAGCCAAGCCTTGTCTTGATCTTCACCACCTTGGTCACATGACTCCATGTCATGTCTCATATGCAATAAAAATCCTTCATTGCGTCATCACATGTGAACTAATCTCCTATGTATTATCTCAATCACACACATTATTAGTTCACCTAATGTTGTCACTCAATTACCAAAAACCACTAGGGACCTTTCAACGGGAAGCTTCGTGGGTGATTAGTAAGCACGAGGAGGGTACTGATATCTCCTCGTCTGATCAGTGGCCTAGGGAGCCCCGACGGCCATGACAAGTCGAGCTACACGTGGGAGGGATTAGGTGTCAATGTGTTCCATAACGAGGAAGAGGGCACCGATGAGGAGCTAGCTAGTGTGCGTGTTGGGGAGCGAAAAGCCCCCGCACTTTGTAGGCCCCGGCTCGTGGGGAGGTCGGCCATCAAGACTGTGAGAATATGATGATGAGGTGGTGGCCATCAGGCAACAAAGGAAGCCCAACGCATAAAGAAATGGAGGGGACGACAGATTCGTTGTGAGCGTGGGGAAGAAAATGATGCAACAACAGGATGGGATCTTGAAGTTGAGCCCCCCCGGAATGGGTGTCGGAGGGAGGATGTAGGCACCAACTCAAATTTGGGTGCCCTAGTAGGAGCCTGGCTCGAGCACAATTTTTTTGCCTAGGCATCCATACCTAGCTATGGTGGTGGATCAAGTAGGGACCTTACTAGAGATGCTCTTAGCTAACTAATTATTAAAAAGTCCATTTGGATCAAAATACTAATGAGTTACTAAGGTTGATACCTATTAGGATCCCCAAACCTACTTTTGGATGTAATAAGTTGGGAGGTGCTAAGTTAGCTGCCAAGACAGTTGGGAGATGTAGTGGTAGTGTTTCTGTGGTCCACCATGCTCTCTTGAAGGTTCTTTTCACCGATATTATATGTGGAGTTGCCACTTTTGATGATCCAATAGTTGATTCAAAGGTATTCAAATCTAGCCGGTCAAAAAAAGGGACACTAATACTCTAACAATAGAAATAAAGATTAATAAACTAACCGCTAATAACATTACTTGGCCAAAGTGTTTGCTAGAAGATATTAGAAGTTAGTTAAACAATCTTTAATTATTTCTCTTGTCGAGTATCGCTGTGTCCTTTTTCTTCACCATATAGATTTAGTTCCTTTAAATCAATTCTTGGATTCACAAAAATTTAAACTCTCTAGATAATTGTGAAAAGAACTTTGAATAGGGAAGGTGCTCTAGATACTGTGAAAAGAACTTTGAATAGGGAAGGTGGACCCTTAGGCATGACTAAACCACTACATCTCCCAAGTGTCCAGGAACCTTAGCATCTTCCTATGTTGTAGTAGTTTAAATTGGAATAGATAGATGTGATTTCATCATTAGCATTAGACACAATTCACCATTCGAATATGACATGGAAACACTAGCATAGGTGAATTCATCTGTGGAGTGTGATTCCAATAGTGTTGGATGTCATTTTGATTCGCATGAATTGGCCATGGGTTACTAAGAAATTTGAGTCCCTCAATTTTATACACTTTTTTTTTTTGGCATAATCCAAAACTGAATTACTTCAATTTTGCTATAGTTAATTATGTAAGTTAAAATGAAACCTGCATATCATGCTGCAGCCCTATCAATGTTTTGAAATGTTTGAGGTTCACCAACTAAAAATTTTTGGGTTAACAAGGGATGCAAATTGAATCATTTTCCAAGATTTGGGAACTGCAAGTGCTCTAGTTGAAGCAATAACACATGCCCTACTTTGCAAGTTGATATTACTATTACTACAAACGTGCCTGTGCTCCCACACCCTTTGTAATGGGGAACATATTCCCATTTGCGTAGACACAGTAGCATCTCCTTATGGTCATTGCTTGATTCGTGTCCTCCATGCTCAGGCCTGTATATTGTTACATCGTTTCGTCATTGTGTTGACTTTTAGAAGACATATCTACGTGGTGTCAAAGTGTTAAGGTTCTTCCTTGGTTGATATGTCTTTGTATTTGGTACAGAGAAATTGCTATTGACAATAATATAAACATTTTTGCAGGGAGAAGGGATTCCCTCTTGTGGATTCTTCTCTGTTAATGGCTAACCTTTCATCCGATCATGTTATTACTGCACACGCTGTTGTTATCTTGTGCATTAGCATTCCTTCTTGAAACGGTGACAAATTAAGCAAGCATAAGTTGTACTGAATTTTTGGTTGGTGTAGTTTACAAATGGCTTACTGTCCAGTTATTTTTGGCGTTCAGAGCACAAGATGCAATCAAGGATTTAGCAAGAGCAGCTCTTTGCTTTTACAACCACATGGTAAGTAAGATAAGAAACGATACTTCTATATTTTACTTCTTATAATCTTTGGTTTAATTTGGATTTCGTGACCATATAAATAAGTTGATGATTTCATGGCTTCAATATTTGGTTAATTTGTGATATACGTTTTGAGATTCAAATTTAGTCTGAATTTTATCTGATGGGTGTAATTTTATTTGAAAATAATGAAATAGTAGATGATTTGGGCTCTAGAATTGTCACTTCTCTCCATGTGGAATGAAGAAAATTAATACCACACAATATAGCTACTTAATGAAATCATAGCAGCATCCAGTCTTAAGTTGCCATGATTATGGATGTGATGATGGTGATACAGGACCATCAGTCCAGTGGTGGGGAGAATTAGTCTGTATAGGTAACAATGGAGAGAATTCGTCTGTATAGGTAACATATTTTGTGCTCGTGGAATTTCCATTAGTTACCGCCGGTCTATCTCAAAGTGATAAGGTGATCTCTCTGTGTGGAGATGTTTCTCTGGTGATTAAGAATCACTTTGCGGAGTCATTTGGCTACCTGGCTAGATTCTTGGAAACTAGAATTAGAATTAGGGGAACCAGGGTCTGGCAGTTTCTTTTTGCACTAGTAGAAAACATCTTCTTGTCGCCAACCCATTTTACACTACAACCGAGCAAGGACCAAGAGACTGGGACTAGAGGCGCATTAGTCCCGGTTAGCCTTTCCAACCTGGACAAGAGTCCCCTGAGCAGCGCCAGGTGTAGTTGGGGGAGGACTTTTAGTCCCGATTGGATCAATAAACCGGGACTAAAAGGTTAAATTTAGTCCTGGTGGATGGATCTAATCAGGGGGGCTGGTTAGATCCTTCAACTGGACTAAACATTTAGGGTTTGTTCCAGGTCAGAGGCTCGAACTGGGACTATTTTTTTAAGTTTACTCTAACAACGGGTGGAACGCTCTAACTGGGACTATTTTTTTTAAAAAAATTACTCTAGCAATGGCCTTTTGTAGAAAGGACCTCGACACTTTTAATGTATCCAACCCCATCCTAAGTGTAATAGGCTAATACGTTTTTTCAGCACAGGGGTTTTATTAGATTCAAAATTCCTTTCCACTTATTTACTGATTTGTCATCCGATTCAAATGCTTATATATTTTGCATTTAAAATCCGATTCGATCCATTCTAGTTGCGTTAGATTCATATTTAACTTTCCTACAATCTCATGCTACTGTTATCACTATTCTTAAGTGCTAAAATTCGAGGTTATATTTAATTAATTTTCAAGATTTTGTGGTTCATTGACTTTCCAGTTTCAGTATTGGCTTCAAACTTTTTCTCCAGCTTCGGATATGCCTTGTGTGAAAGATCACAGTTTGAGATTTTTCTATATTGGTTTAATAGTTTTATCGGTTTAATTGAATTATCTCGCGACTTCACCTCGTAATTATACGTTGAACTGGGTCCACCAACGAAAAAAGATCCGAACGGTGCCAAAATTTTACACAATGTCTCTTGTGCCCTAGGAGACAAAACTTTGTGGATGTCAATGCAAAATTCTTGTGTTTTCTATACGTAATTCACCATATTTTGTCTCACGCGACACTTAGAAAAAATACAAGAATACAAATAATGATCGGAAAAACCTAAGATCTTTTTGCTAGTACAAAAATGAGAATTGGTTCCAACCATTTCTCCATGAAAATCTGAAACATCTCGTACTATTAGGTAGTGATTCTCGTGAGAAACCGGAAATATTTCCGGTGCCACACACTTTGATGTTCATCATTAAGTCTCACTAACACCACGTATGCACGATTTTGGAGATAATTGCTATAATGGGACTCCAATCGTGTGGCTTCGCTTAAAATCGGGCGGCGGCGATCCTGTTCGCGTGGGAAAGGTCGGGAGATGAATGGATGGATCGGGGAACCCGATCACATGCCTTAGCAGAAGGGTAATACTGATCATTAGAAGAAAAGACATGTATTTGAGATGTATTTTGGAATTAAAATGATTAAAATGTCATGTATTCGAATAGGCAACGTTTCGGGTGTCATTATAGCGAAGCAAATGTTTGAAGTCCTATTTTAGCGAAGCCACACGATTGGAGTCCCATTATAGCAATTGTCCGAGGATTTTGTTCTATTTCAATTTGCGGTCCTCACACTCACTCACCCAATGACCATGCTTGTCGCAAAGGTAGCATTTCCCCATTTCTCTATTCTTTTTCTTCTCAAAAGTGGTTGTTGCATTTTGGACAAGCCTTGCTTTTTTTCTTCTTCTTGTGGATGGGGGAAGTTTGAGGATTTTTTTTTCTTTTGCACCACATGCCGGCGATTGGGGATGGAAGTTGACACCAACAATGGTGGTGAGTGAGAACCACACTGAATCCACCTTGTCCTAGGAAGGAAGCCGTTGTTGCCACTATGTGATTTGGGTGGGAGGAGACTGAAAAAGGGAGAAATGAGAGATAGCTAGAGTTAGTGGTATTTATTTATCTAAGGTTTCACATGACACAAATTTGAGGTTTTGGTGGATCATTTTACAATTGTGGGTGGTACACACTCATTGCTTTTAATTGGATCTGCATCCTCTATGTTGAGATCTACTTACTCTTCTTTGCCTAGTCCGCTTTTTTCCCCATGTTGCACATCTAGCTTGCCCCAACGATGATCCCAAGGTGAAATTGATCCATATTCCCCTATTTCGTGATGCGAGATGATCCTAAGCGATGTGGTTACCTCTCCCATTCATAGCCCACTCACTTGCTCGCTCTCTAGCTCTTGTCAACACACTCACTCCTTGTGTCATCACGGGGAAAAAATTAAACATAAAGAGAGCATTACGATCGAGCTCAAGACTTTGTTAGTAAAATAATATATAATGCACTTATATTAAACAAATGAAATAATCCTTTTTGATAAGAAACTGTCAGTTCAGACCTTAATAGAAAAATGGTTGAAGCAATGCATTGTTCGCGCTTCATGTGGGTGGCCCGCTAAGGCCTAGGACTCCCAAACAATGGCCCAAACAGGGGAACCCTAATGGCCAAGCAATGTGAACCATTGATCTAAGATGGATGGCTAAGATTTGGCGACTAAAAAGCGAACTTGTATAAAAGCTAGCCAAACCCTAAAGGCCACCTAGGCACCCGGCAGCCCACCGGCATCTAGGGAGAGACAACGTCGCGGCCATGGTGGGTCCCACGACATGGTGATGGCTTTGGTGGTGGCTCGAATGCTCGTTCCCCACTTTGCAATCCCGTGAGCGACCGGCGTTAGTGGTGAGGTGTCGTCCGTCGTAGCGGCAACCTTTACCGGAGGGCCTTGTCTTGGCCCCCCGCCTCGGATAGATGCCTTTCGGCGTGGCGCCGCTCTATCTACCGCCAGACTCTGCATATGCCGTTGTCTTCTTCCTTTATTTTCTTTCAGTCCAGTGGTGTTCCTAGAGTTGCTACTACCTGGTCTGCAACCTCTCCATCGAGATATGCTTTCTCTTCATCGCCTTGTCGGCTTCTTCCCCATGCTGCACATCGCTTAAACCATTAACATATAGTACACTCTTTCCTTACCATTGTCCAATCGGCCTTTCAAACTTATTGGCCACCCAAATATCTGCCAACATTGGGTAAGCAAACCATCAAAACTAGGTCGTGTACTAACTTTTCCGCCATGAAACAATTGCACTAAATAATCCATCTACAAAATATAAAGCAACACAACAACACCAACTGTATATTTCCAAATTAAATTGTGTGTCTCCTACGCTAACATATCACAACCTTCATAGTGATGAAAACAAAACCAATACACAAACCTATCCAAATTCTTCATCTATCAACTACCTAGGTTCATGCAACATGTAGTTTACACAGAATCTTCAGGCAAAGTATATCCAAAAAGTAATGTACGCATCTAATACTAACAACGAATACAAATACACATTCACAATATCTCAGGTTTTGTAACCCTAGTCAGGGAGCTAATGAGGCACCAAATCAAGAAAGCAAGGGGAAAAGTTGTACCTAGCGTGTAGGAGGGTGGCCGAAGTAGGGTGACCCACTAGGCACCGATGGAGGAGGTGGCGATGGCTAGCTCTAGTATTTGGATGAACTATTTGTACCCTAGGACTATTTGGATGAACTACATGTAAATTTAGGACATAGTTCATCAAAACCTTAATTTGTAGAGGAATTAACCTTTCTACATGTAGAAGGCAAATGAACATCGTAAGACAGTTGGTGCGTGAGTGCCTGAGTGGGCTCTTAGCCTTGTGCTCTCACTCTACTCTAGGTGTTCGGCGGTCTAGGAAATGTCAGCGATGTGGAGATGGAAGTTGTCACATTTTACAGTTGTGGGTGGTACACACACTCATTGCTTTACATGGATCTACAGCCTCTTTGACATGATCTACTTCCTCTTCACCGCCTAGTCTATTTATATCACATGTTGCACATCTAGCTTGCTCTGACGATGACCCCAAAGGTGAAATTGATCCCTAATTCCCTATTTCATGATGCAGATGATCCTAACCGATAGGGTTACCTCTCCCATTCATAGCCCACTCACTTGCTTCGCTCTCTTGCTCATGTCAGCTCGCTCACTCCATGTGTCATCACAGTTCCTGCTAAAAAATTAAACATAAGAGAGCATTACGAGCTTAAAACTTTATAATTAAAATACTATATCATGCACTTATATTAAACAAATGAAATAATTTTTTTTTGTAAAATAATAAACTCTCAGTTCGGACCTTAATAGGAAAATGGCCAAAATAATGCATTATTCGCGCTTCATGTGGGTGGCCTGCTAAGGCCTAGGATGCTCCCCAAACAGGGAACCCTAATGGCCACGCAATGTGAACCATTGATCTAAGATGGATGGTCGAGATTTGGCCGCCTAAAGACGAACTTGTATAAAAGCTAGCCAAGCCCTAGAGGCCACCCGGGCACCCAACGAGCCCACTCGACATCTAGGGAGACAGAGAGAGGCGCCACGGCCATGATAGGTCCCATGACATGGTGATGGCACGAACGCCTGTTCCCCACTACAATCCCCGTGAGCAACCCGACATTAGTGGTGAGGTGCCGCCTGTCGTAGTGGCAACCTTTATAGTAGCAACCTTTACTAGAGGGATTTATCTTCGTTCCCCTGCCTCAGATAGATCTGTTATGACGCGACGTTGCTCTGTCTATCACCGGACTCCATAGAGGCGGTGGTCTTCTTCCTTATTTTTTTTGGTCCGGTGGTGTTCCTAGAATTGCTACTACATGTATCTACAACCTCTCCATTGAGATCTGCTTTCACTGCATAACCTTGTTGGCTTCTTCCCTATGCTTCCCATCTAGCTTAAACCATTAACACATAGTGCGCTCTTTCCTACCCATTGTCCAATAGGCCTTTCAAACTTATTGGCCACCCAAATATCTCCTGACATTGGGTAAGCAAAGCATCAAAACTAGGTGGTGTACTAACTTTGCCACCATGAAACAATCACACTAAATGATCCATCTACAAAATATAAAGCATCACACCAACAGCAACTACATATTTCCAAATTAAATTATGTGTCTCCTACACTAACATATCACAACCTTCATAGTGATGACAACAAAGGCAACATACAAACCTATCCAAATCCTTCATCTATAACCTACCTAGGTTCATGCAACACGTAGTTTACACCGAATCCGCGGGCGAGTATATACAAAATGTAATATATGCTACTAATACTAACAATGAACACAAAAACACATTCATAATATATCAAATTTGGTAACCCTAGTCATGGAGCAAATGAGACACCAAATCAAGAAAGCAGGGGGGGGGAGTTGTACGGCATGTAAGAGGATGGCGAACCAAGGTGACTCACTAGGCTGCCGTTGGGGAGGGGTGGCGGTGGTTGGCTCCGGCGTGTGGATGCGGGGGTGGTAGCGGTGGCGACCATGTCTCCCAAGCGCTCATGGGACACAAAAAGGAAGTGGGGGGGAGAAAATAAAGTGGACTGGTCCCTGTGAAACCCCTATATCCGCAAGTCCCCCCGGGCTGCCACGGCATGACAAGTGTCGCTGGCGTGACATGGTGGGCCTCGTCGAATGCCACACCAACTCAAAGCCAGCTAGCCGCCACCACTTGTGGTGCCCCCTTATTGTGCCCGGTGTGTGTATTTCTACATATCACACTACACTAACTGATTAGGCATTAACATAAATGTGTACTACAATTTATATATACCGCATGAGAAAAGTATGGGTGGCTACTTTCGGCTTTGTCCGCTACTTTTTGTTACTACATGTAAATGGTAGATTGAGTGTGTGGTAAAATTGGAAACATAAGAAAAAGTGGTAAACTTGTACTTTGGGACTATATTTGGATGAACTACATGTAATATAGAAGATAGTTCATGCAAAACCTTAATTTTTAGAGGAATTAACCTTACTACATGTAAAAGGCAAATGAACATCGTCGGCCCGGTTGGTGCGTGAGTGCCTGAGTGGGCTCTTAGTCTTGTGCTCTTACTCTACTCTTGGTGTTCAGCGGTCCGGAAATGTTAGCGATGTGAAGATGGAAGGTGTCACATTTTACAATTGTGGGTGGTACACACACTCATTGCTTTTGACCTGGATCGACATCCTCTCTGTCGAGATCTACTTCCTCTTCACCGCCTAGTTTGCTTCCCCCGGTTGCACATCTAGCTTGCTCGACGATGACCCCAATGTGAAATTGATCCCTAATCCCCTATTTCATGATGCAAATGATCCTAACCGATAGGGTTACCTCTCCCATTCATAGTCCGCTCACTCGCTCTCCCCTTATCTCATCGCAGCCACCGCTGAAAAATTAAACATAAGAGAGCATTACGAGCTTAAAACTTTGTAAATAAAATATTGTATAATGCACTTATATTAAACAAATGAAATAATCCTTTTTTGCAAAATAAGAAACTCTCAGTTCGAACCTTAATAGGAAAACGGCTGAAACAATGCATTGTTCGCGCTTCATGTGGGTAGCCTGCTAAGAGCAACTCTAATAGTTTGGCAAATGAGTTTGACATTCTTGTTTTTGCCAAAAGTTCTAAAATGACGCTCAATAGTTTGGCAAATGGGTTTGGCATTTTAGTGAGTTTGGCAAAACCAGGCCCCCATTTGGCATTTTAGTGAGCGTTGGGAGCTTTGGAAAACGCATTTGGGTCTCCACGCAGTAGTTTCCCTCGCGGCGCGATCCATCTTTCACCCGAGCGCCTTCTCCACAAACCGCTGCCGCCGAGTACATATGCAGGTATATTTGTTTGAGCATCGAGACAACGTCACGAGCTGCGGCCCGATGCCCTGGCATGACATGTCCGTGCAGGAGCAAGAGTTTCTAGAGAAGGCGCACAAGGAGCCGGAGAAAGTGAACAAGTTCTACGCGGGCGCAAGAGGCGGACATGCTGGTGTCGTGGCGATGCGCCATCGGTAGCTCCGCGATCCCGCCGACGCCAAGCGCATCCTCGCCGACCACCACGCGGTAGCGCCACGGTCGCGGGTTCCACGGCGACGGCCTCGTCGCCGCCGTCCGTGAATGGGTCCAACGGCGGCCGCCACCTACTCTCTTCCTCTTCCGTGGTGGCCTCGCTGTAGTCCTTGTCCAGGTAGGTGAGGTAGACCGACCAAAATGGCAGCCACGCCACGTATGCACCGCACGCCGTCACATGAACCACACCGTGGACCGACGCCGCCTTTACATGCTCGCCAAGATCACATCAAGATGCATGACTGGCCGACAGATCTGTTCTCCCGCACGGAGCGTGGAGCTGCAGCAGCAGCGCGTGTGGTGGAGGGCGCGGGCGGTGGTGGAAGAGGTGATGGCGGCGCTGGAGCGCAACGGGCGTCGGCTTCGTGGGCGGCGGGCTGGGCAGGGCCAAGAAGGACGGCAACGGAAGCAGCTCATGGGCCGTGCCGCGGCTTTTGCAGCTGTCGGCAACCGCGGCGCATCGACATCCCACCCACCAAAGCACCGCCGGGCGGCGCCAAGATCCTGGGAGGAGCTCGTCAACATGCTCCGCGAAGGACAGCGCCAACCCCTATGCCGCCTTCGCCCCACCGCAAGAAGGTCCAACACGCCGAGAAGAACATCCATGACGCCTTCCTCGCGCTCTACCGGTAGTTGAAGTGTGGGCCACAAATTGGTTTTGGCAAGTGAAATTTGCCAAACTATTGGAGATGACCATTTATTTAACTTGGCAAAAATTTTGGAGACTTGGTGCGACAAGGTGGGCCACGTCGAACGCTACAGCAACTCAGGTCAGCGGTCTCCACCACCATGGTGCCCCTTATCACGCTAGTTCATGTATTTTTGCATATCACGCAACACTAACTAATTAGGCATGAGAAAAGTACGGGTGACTGCTTTCCATCTTTGTCCGCTACTTTTTTGTTACTACATGTAAATGGTAGATTGAGTGTGTGGTAAAATTGGAAACATAAGCAAAAGTGGTAAACTTGTACTTTGTACGCTGGTACTATTTGGATGAACTACATGTAAATATAGAAGATGGTTCATGCAAAACCTTAATTTGTAGAGGAGTTAACCTTATTACATGTAAAAGGCAAATGAACATCGTCATCCAGTTGGTGTGTGAGTGCCTGAGTGGGCTCTTAGCCTTGTGCTCTCACTCTACTCTAGGTATTCACCGGTCCACGAAATGTAGCGATGTGGAGGTGGAAGCTGTCACCACCAATGGGGGGTGAGTGCGAAGAATAAGCCTTGTCCTAGGAAGGAAGCGGCCGCTATGTGATCGGGCTGGGAGAAGACTAAAAAGGGAGAAACCAGAGATAGCAAGGTTTAGGGGTATTTAATTTGTGTGAGATATCGTTATATGGCACACACCTAAGGTTTTGGTATGTCTTTTTCGCAATTGTGGGTCGTACTCGCTATGGTTGGGTTATGTCTTTTTATTTATAATTAACTGTGGGTGCAATGGGGCGTACACGTACAATTTTTTGGTCGATCTTTTTATATTTGTGGGTGGCACACATTTATGGTTTTGGTATGTCTTTTTATAATTGTGGGTGACATGGATTTTTATAGTATCTTATTCAACATTAAAAAGACCATAAGTTATCATGCAGTAGGTTGAATTAGGAACACTGAACGTGCAAATAAAATTGAGATACAAAGAACATTTTTTTGAGGTGTGTGGGGGGGGGGACAAGACAAAAGGTTCTAGAGATCCAAGGACCTATGAGAAAAGTCCATGCCCAAGATTAAAGGGTTGTCTCTTATAGTGTATACCAAACACTATATGAAAGTTTCTTTAATAAAATGATGGATGTGAAACCACATGTAACTGTCTCCACTTTCCCAACATGCTGTGACTTCAATAACATATCAATCAAATCAACTCTGAACAGTAATTATTTTCAGTGTTTTCTGACTTGAATAAAATATAGGCCACCCAGTTAAAGATGGAAAGAAATCCTACCGGAACCAACAAAATACCTCCGTTTGTACCATTTCCAAATCAAACAAAAGAAAGACACCACTCAGGATCCAGCAGATGGCAAATAGAACAGCGGAGATAATCTCTAACAAAGTGCATACCTTGGGCGCGCGAGCACCCTTCGCACCTGAAACTTTGCGCTCTCTGTTCCACGAGCATGCATGTACGCAGCACGAAGAAAAGTCTGAAACCAACGGGTTCATCATGCTACAATCCTGAGAGAGACTGATAGATCCTGTGACTAGGAAATTTGTAGAGAGCTAGCGGACGAGCAGAAAGGATCCATGGGATAGAATACATGAGAGCAACCAGGACAACCATGAGTAGATAACATTCAGCTGAGATATGGCCTGGCATCAAGACACGCAGTATGAAAGGTCACTCAACCTTAGGTACTGTGAGGTGTTTATCTTTCTCCACTTATTCTCTACTGGAGCTGAAAGGCAGTGCATTACCCTTGTAGCACAGTTGTTCAAAAGCAGCGTCATTTTCTGTGTGATATGGTTGTACGAAGCGCTGAAATAAACTTTTTTTGTTCAATATGCTTGTCACCATTATCGTTATCGAGGCTCGAGACCACCCATGGCAGGTGAACGAACATTTGGGTTGTCTTGCACCAACAGGAGCCCCATGTGTGGATATATCATAGACTTTCCACAAGTGACGAGCCCTCAACAATCAATGGATCAACCAAGTTCTAGCATGACACCAAAGCTATAAACATCTGAAATGATGCCTTCCAATGCATATTCTGGTGGCATGTAACCACTTTTGGAAGACGAGCACACATCACAAATTTAACTAATTACTTCAAGAACAATGGTGTGTTGCTTCAAAATTACTTAATATATGAAATCACTCACAAAGTTCCAATGACCCGATTGGTACTTGATTGTTGTTCGTCAACAAGTCTTGGCCAGACCAAACTCAGATATTTTGGGGCTCATTTCAACACATTGCCCGCTTTGAGATCTCTATGAATTACTGTCAATCTTGAATCTTGGTGGAGATATAGAAGGCCTCTAGCTACACCTTTGATTATCATGAATCTTGTGGGCCAGTCAAGCAGTGATTTTCTTGTAGCATCTGTCAAGGGTAGAATCAAATGAAGTTCTTAATGAGTGCTTCATGTTTGTTTCATCAAAAGTTGAGCTTTTGCAAGAAGTGAACAGGACGTAATGAACAGGCAGGCAACCAAACTTTTGTTAGCAAGGTATTCGTAAATCAATAGTTTTTCATCTACATGAATACTGAAACCTAGAAGTTTAACTAAGTTTTTGTGCCGCACCTTGGCATTCAGAGCTACTTCATTTTTGAACTCCACTGCCCCTTGGCCAGAACCTTTGCAAAGCCTTTTCACAGCGATTTCCTTATCTCCCAATATTCCCTGAACATATGAAAGGTTATTGATTGTTAGAAATTACATTACTTTCCAACCACCAAAAGTTAGCAGCAAAATCCTTGCTTACCTTGTAAACAGTATCAAACCCTCCTTGTCCAAGTATGGTGGAATCAGAGAAATTATCTGTTGCAGTGGCAATTTCTCTGAAGCTATATAATGGCAATTCTCCACTTTCACCAGCAACTTATTAGCAGTGCTCATATCATATCTCCTAGCATCAATCTATTCCAGATCTCTGTACATTGTTTGAAAAGGACACAGGGAATTTGATACAGTTTCTCCAGTTTGCAAGAACTAGAGAAGGCAAATAAAAAGGGAAGAAAATATCTCTCTTGTCTACCTCTAAACCAGTAGTTGCAAAAAAAAAACCTATGCATATGAATACAAGGAAACTTGTCACGACTGGCAGTGCAATTTCTAGGGTCATGGAGAATCAACAAATTCTTTACATTCCACAGACTATATGTCAAGTATTTCTCATGCAACAGCTCCTTTAGTTTAATGCTTCACAAATATAGATCTGTCTTCCCTTTACCAGGAAGAGTTCAAAAACCTATCTAGGAAGATAAACATACAATTAATAGCAATAAATCATACAGCTTGATTTATCGACCTGAATATAGAGGGTCTCCCCTCCTTGGTTATACCTCTCCATGTCAATCATCTTCCCAGGACCCAGTCCATATCAAGCACTTTCTGTCATCGCCATTGATTCCTTTGGTACTCATGTTGGCATGAGCATGTGCCACGCATGAGCAGTTGCTCCAGCATTTAGCTGCACACTCATCAAAGCTTTTGTTCCGGAGGAAGATGAATGATCAGGGACCTTCATGTGTGGCAAAGTCAAGAAACCATGTCCATGTACCACATCTCAGCGCCGTCTTCTGGCGACATCCCTGTGAAAATCTGCCACTGACCCAGCCTTCATCGTCATTTGGCTCAAAACCATCAAGGCACTTGCATGTTGGGGCAGTTCCAATGTTGTCACAGTAACCATAAGGACCACAGTAACCATAGTAGCTTGTCGATACTGATATGCTATTGTCCCAGCTTAGAATATTTACCTTGCCTGAGTAATTTATCTCTGTTCTAACAACGAATATAAATACACATTCACAATATCTCAGGTTTTGTAACCCTAGTTTTGGAGCTAATGAGACACCAAATCAAAAAAGCAAGGGGAAAAGTTGTACCAAGCGTGCAGGAGGGTGGTCGAAGCAGGGTGACCCACTAGCAACCGATGGGGGAGGTGGCAGTGGCCGGCTCCAATATGTGGATGTGGGGTGGCGGTGGCGGCACCCTGTTCTCCCAAACGCCGTGGGATACGAAAGGAAGGGAAGAGAGAAAAAAATAAAGTGCGTTGGGCCCATGAAACCCTATGTCCCGTAGTCACCCCCAGGCCGCCTGGTGCGGCAAGTGTCGCAGGTGCGACAAGGTGGGCCTCGTCGAACACCACACCAACTCGGGTCAGTAGTCGCCACCACCGTGGTGCCCCTCATTGCGCCAGATTGAGTGTGTGGTAAAATTGGAAACATAAGTAAACTTGTACTTTGTACCCTAGGACTATTTGGATGAACTACATGTAAATATAGGAGATAGTTCATGCAAAACCCTAATTTGTAGAGGAATTAACCTTTCTATATGTAAAAGGCAAATGAACATCATCAGCCAGTTGGTGTGTGAGTGCCTGAGTGGGCTCTTATCCTTGTGCTCTCACTCTACTCTAGGTGTTCGACGGTTTAGGAAATGTCATCCATGTGGAGATGGAAGCTATCACATTTTACAATTGTGGGTGGTACACTCACTCTTTGCTTTTACATGGATCTGCATCCTATCCGACGTGATCTACTTCCTCTTCACCGCCTAGTCTATTTCTATCCCGTGTTGCACATCAAGCTTGCCCCAACGATGATCCCAAGGTGAAATTGATCCATATACCCCTATTTCGTGATGCAGATGATCCTAACCGATAGGGTTACCTCTCCCATTAATAGCCCACTCACTTGCTCCGCTCTCTTGCTCATGTCAGCTCGCTCACTCCTTGTGTCGTCGCAGTCCCTACTAAAAAATAAACATAAGAGAGCATTACGAGCTTAAAACTTTATAATTAAAATACTATATAATGCACTTATATTAAACAAATGAAATAATCTTTTTTTTGTAAAATAAGAAACTCTTAGTTCGAACCTTAATAGGAAAACGACCGAAACAATGCATTATTCGCGCTTCATGTGAGCGGCCTGCTAAGGCCCAGGAGGCTCCCGAACAATGGCCCAAGCGAGGAACCCTAATGGCCAAGCAATGTGAACCATTGATCTAAGATGGATGGCTGAGATTTGTCTAGCTAAAAACAAACTTGTATAAAAGCTAGCCAAGCCCTAGAGGCTACCCAGGCACCCAACAACCACTGGCATCTAGGGAGAGAGAGAGAGCGTCATGGCCATGATGGGTCCCACGACATGATGGCCCAAAACACCTGTTCCCCACTACAATCCCGTGAGCGACCGACATTAGTGGTGAGGTGTCACCCGTCGTAGTGGCAACATTTATCTTCATTCCCCGCCTCGGATAGATTTGTTACGACGGCGACGCTGCCCGTCTACCGGACTCCATGGAGGCGGTGGTCTTCTTCCTTCATTTTCTTTGGTCCGGTGGTGTTCCTAGAATTGCTACTACCGTATCCGCAACCTCTCCATCGAGATCTGCTTTCACTTCATCGCCTTGTCGACTACGCCCTTTGGTGCCCATCTAGCTTAAACCATTAACACATAGTGCGCTCTTTCCTACCCATTGTCCAATCGGCCTTTCAAACTTATTGGCCACCCAAATATCTCCTGACATTGGGTAAGCAAAGCATCAAAGTTAGGTGGTGTACTAACTTTGCCACCATGAAACAATCGCACTAAATGATCCATCTACAAAATATAAAGCAACACATCAACATCAATTGCATATTTCCAAATTAAATTATGTGTCTCCTACACTAACATATCACAATCTTCATAGTGATGACAACAAAGGCAACACACAAAACTATTTGAATCCTTCATCTATCAACTACCCAGGTTCATGCAACATGTAGTTTACACCGAATCCACGGGCAGAGTATATCCAAAATGTAATATACACATCTAATACTAACAACGAACGCAAAGACACATTCAAAATATATTAAATTTTGTAACCCTAGTCATGGAGCTAATGAGACACCAAATCAAGAAAGCAAGGGGGAGGAGTTGTACTGGTGTGTAGGAGCACGGTGACCCACTAGCCATCGATGGGGGCGGTGGCTGGCTCCAGCGTGCGGATGCGGGGTGGTGGTGGCGATACCCTGGTCTCCCAAGCGCTCGTGGGATACAGAAGGAAGTGGGAGGGGGGAGAGAAAATAAAGTGGGCTGGTCTTGTGAAACCCTATGTCCCCCAAGTCGCCCAGATGCCTTTGGCGCAACAAGTGTTGCCGGTGTGACAAGGTGAGCCTCGTCGAACGCCACACCAACTCGGGGCGATCGCCACCACCGGTGGTGCCCCTTATTGTGTCGGTGTGTGTATTTCTACATATCACACTACACTAACTGATTAGGCATTAACCTTGATGTGTACTACAATTTATATATACCCGCATGAGAAAAGTATTAGTGATCGCTTTCCAGCTTTGTCCGCTACTTTTTGTTACTACATGTAAATGGTAGATTGAATGTGTGGTAAAAATTGGAAACATAAGCAAAAGTGGTAAACTTGTACTTTGTACTCTGGGACTATTTGGATGAACTACATGTAATATAGAAGCTAGTTCATGCAAAACCTTAATTTGTAGAGGAATTAACCTTACTACATATAAACAAATGGTGGAGCCGTAAATTATGTATAAGGGGGCCGGTCCAATAGTTCCAACCATATAAGAGCTGAGTTTAGCTTATTTGTTTGGATTTTTGCATTGGGCAAGGCTCTTATTTTTGAATTTATCAAGTATTTGAAGATTTAACTATACACGTTGTTGTCCGGTGGTAGATGATTGTGTTCCTAGACAGAGGAGCAAGAAATTATTCATAAAGACCCACCCAAAGATAAAAGAGATTTGCTATATTTCGGTGCCTAAAATATAACCTATATTCAGGCAACAACTAGCAACCACTAGATTGACATCGATTGCCAAACAATCTATTGATAGAAAACGTAGATTTCAAGCTTCTTTGGATACAACGTCGCCTGAAGCAAAAACAGATTTCAGACGCTTGCTCTATAGAAAAGTAAAGAAAAAAATGTGAATTCGATGCGATTTGGTTGTTGTGAAATCATAAAAAAACATATGAAAAAAGCATTTGATTATATATTTCTAAAATAGATAATTAAATTATATGTCATATAAAAAAATGTTGTAACGTTGGGGGGGGCATGGCCCCCAGCCCCGGCTCCGCCGGTGCATGTAAAAGGCAAATGAACATCGTCCGGCCCAGTTGGGGTGTGAGTGCCACGAGTGGGCTCTTAGCCTTGTGCTCTCACTCTCAGTTCGAGCCTTAATAGGACAACAACTGAAACAATGCATTGTTCGCACTTCATGTGGGCAGCCTGCTAAGGCCCATGACGCTCCCCCCCCTCCACAATAATTGCCATAACAGGTAACCCTAATGGCCAAGCAATGTACACCATTGATCTAAGATGGATGGCTAAGATTTGGCTATAGCTAAAAACGAACTTGTATAAAAGCGTGTGGATGTAGGCGGGCAGCGGCGGCGGCACCATGGTCTCCCAAGCGCTCAAAAGGAAGGGGGAGAGAGAAAATAAAGTGGGTTGGGCCCGTGAAACCCTATGTACCCTAGTCGGCCCAGGCCACCTAGCGCGATAGGTGTCGCCGGTGCGACAAGGTGGGCCTTATCGAACGCTACACCAACTCAGGTCAGCCATCGCCACCACCGTGGTGTCCCTTATCGCGCTAGTTCATGTACTTTTGCATATCACGCAACACTAACTGATTAGGCATGAGAAAAGTACGGGTGACTGCTTTCCATCTTTGTCCGCTACTTTTTTGTTACTACATGTAAATGGTAGATTGAGTGTGTGGTAAAATTGGAAACATAAGCAAAAGTGGTAAACTTGTACTTTGTACTCTGGGACTATTTGGATGAACTACGTGTAAATATAGAAGATAGTTCATGCAAAACCTCAATTTGTAGAGGAGTTAACCTTACTACATGTAAAAGGCAAATGGACACCGTCAGCCAGCTGGTGCGTGAGTGCCTGAGTGGCCTCAGCCTTGTGCTCTCACTCTACTCTAGGTGTTCACCGGTCCACGAAATGTAAGCGATGTGGAGGTGGAAGCTGTCACCACCAATGGGGGTGAGTGAGAAGAATGAGCCTTGTCCTAGGAAGGAAGCTGCCGCTATGTGATCGAGCTGGTAGAAGAGTAAAAAAGGGAGAAACCATAGATAGCAAGTTTTAGGGGTATTTAATTTGTGTGAGATATCGTTATATGGCACACATTGGTAGGTCTTTTGAAATTGTTGGTCGTACTCGCTTATGGTTGGGTTATGTATTTTTATTTATAATTAATTGTGGGTGCTATGGGGCATACAAGTACAATTTTGCTCGGTCTTTTTACATTTGTGGGTGGCACATTTATGGTTTTGGTATGTCTTTTTATAATTGTGGGTGACATGAAATTTTTATAGTATCTTATTCAACATTAAAAAGACCATAAGTTATCATGCAGTAGGTTGAATTAGGAATACTGAACGTGCAAATAAAATTGAGATACAAAGAACATTTTTTTTTTTGGGGGGGGGGTGTTGTGGGTGTGGGGTGGGTTGGGGTAGGTGGGGGGGGTGGACAACACAAAAGGTTCTAGAGATCCAAGGACCTACGAGAAAAGTCCATGCCCAAGATTAAAGTGTTGTCTCTGATACTGTATACGAAACACTATATGAAAGTTTTTTAATAAAATGATGGATGTGAAACCACATGTAACTATGTCTCCACTTTCCCAATATGCTGTGACTTCAATAATATATAAATCAAATCAACTCTGAATAGTAATTATTTTCAGTGTTTTCTGACTTGAATAAAAACATAGGCCACCCAGTTAAAGATGGAAAGAAATCCTACCGGAACCAACAAAATACCTCCGCTTATGAACTTTTTCAAAGATGGTAGAATTCCATCCAGTTGAATCAAGTGTCATGGTCTAAGAACTTTGTGCTGCCATGCATCATCATTCTCAACCATGGAAATAAAAATAGTGAAGAAAGAATTTCGAGAGCCAAATGGATAGGCCTTGCAACTGTATTAAGATTTTCACCTCAAACCATTATGTCATAACAACATGTACCTGCAATGTCTCTTCTGCTGCCATGTCATCTATTAGAAACATATCCCTTGTAATTCTAGAGGAGCATGGCACACACTTTTCCTGTAAGTTGATCTTGGCAGTATCGATTCCCACATTATGCGTATTTTTTCCAAAATAAACACGACCTGAGTTGAACCCGTAGATCACTAGAGTAAATAATGATGATCAATAACTCAAATGTCCATTTAGATGAAAAAATAAATTCTCAACAGCTGAAATTGATTGCTGATGGAGATTTGGCACAGCATGAAGGCAATTTTATTTCATTGGAGATCAAGGGAAGATTGAAGCAAAATGTTCTTTTCGTCAGATGATTTGCAAGAGTGCTCGTGAAACTCCCTCAAGATTGACTTCTCAAGCTAGCTTGTAGCATTTCCAAATCAAACAAAAAGAAAGACACATCACTCAAGATCCAGCAGATGGCAAATAGAACAGCGGAGACAATCAAGCAACGCCTCTAACAAAGTGCATACCCTGGCCAAACCAAAGCATCCACGGAATCCCAAGCGTGCACTCTTCATCGTTGGGTGGGACACACACACACACACATGAGCACCCTTCGCACCTGAAACATTGCGCTCTCTGTTCCAGGAGCATGCATGTACGCAACACGAAGGAAAGTCTGAAACCAACGGGTTCATCATGCTACAATCCTGAGAGTTGAGACATGCCATGTTAACAGGTCGAATTCGGGAAACTGATAGATCCTATGACTAAGAAATTTGTAGAGAGCTAGCGGACGAGCAGAAAGAATACATGAGAGCAACCAGAACAACATGAGTAGATAACATTCAGCTGAGATATGGCCTGGCATCAAGACAAGCAGTATAAAGGTCACTCAACCTTAGGTACTGTGAGCTGAAAGGCAATGCATTACCTTGTAGCACAGCTGTTCAAAAGCAGCGTCATTTTCTGTTCGATATGGTTGTACGAAGCGCTGAAATGTGAGGAAGTTAAACTTCTTTTTGTTCAATATGCTTGTCACTGTTATCGAGGCTCGAGACCACCCATGGCAGGTGAACGAGCATTTGGGTTGTCTTGCACATGTAGATACATCATAGACTTTCGTCAAGCGACGAGGCCTCAACAGTCAATGGATCAACCAAGTTCTAGCATGACACCAAATCTATAAACATCAGAAATGATGCCTTCCAATGCATCCTGGTGGCATGTAACCACATCACAAATTTAACAAATTACATGGAGAACAATGGTGCGTTGCTTCAAAATTACTTAATATATGAAATCACTCACAAAGTTCCAATGACCCAATTGGTACTTGATTGTTGTTCATCAACACCGAAAGTCTGTCCAGACTAAACTCAGATATTTTGGGGCTCATTTCAGCATCCAACAACACATTGTCTGCTTTGAGATCTCTATGAATTACTGTCGATCTTGAATCTTGGTGGAGATATAGAGGCCTCTAGCTACACCTTTGATTTTATCATGAATCTTGTGGGCCAGTCAAGCAGTGATTTTCTTGTAGCATCTGTCAAGGGTAGAATCAAATGAAGTTCTTAATCAGTGCTTCATGTTTCTTTCATCAAAAGTTGAGCTTTTGCAAGAAGTGAACAGGACGTAATGAACAGGCAGGCAACCAAACTTTTGTTAGCAAGGTAGTTTTTCATCTACGTGAATACTGAAACCTAGAAGTTTAACTAAGTTTTTATGCTGCACCTCGGCAATCAGATTGCTTCATTTTTGAACTCCACTGCCCCTTGGCCATAACCTTTGCAAAGCCTTTTCAGTGATTTCCTTATCTCCCAATATTCCCTGAATAATGAATTTTTCTTGAATGTTAGAAATTACATTACTTTCCAACCACCGAAATCTAGCAGCAAAATCCTTGCTTACCTTGTAAACAGTATCAAATATGGTGGAATCCGAGAAATTATCTGTTGCAGTGGCAATTTCTCTGAAGCTATATAATGGCAATTCTCCACTTTCACCAGCAACTTCATTAGTAGTGCTCATACCATATCTCCTAGCATCAGTCTATTCCAGATCTCTGTACTTCCTTGTTTGAAAGGGACACAGGGAATTTGATACAGTTTCTCCAGTTTGCAAGAACTAGAGAAGGAAAATTAAAATTGAAGAAAATATCTCTCGTCTACCTCTAAACCAGTAGTTGCAATGAATACAAGGAAACTTGTCACGGCTGGCAGTGAAATTTCTAGGATTTGGTCTTTTGTCATGTCACCTGCAAAAACTAATTCATGGAGCAAATTCTTTCCATTCCACAGACTATATGTCAAGTATTTCTCATGCAACAGCTCCTTTAGTTTAATGCTTCACAAATATAGATCCCTCTTCACTTTACCATGAAGAGTTCAAAAACCTATCTAGGAAGATAAACATACAATTAATAGCAATAAATCATACAGCTTGATTTATTGACCCGAATATAGAGGGTCTCCCCTCCTTGGTTATACCTCTCCATGTCAATCACCTTCCCAGTCCATATCAAGCACCTTGTGTCATCGCCATTGATTCCTTTGGTGCTCATGTTGGCATAAGCATATGCCACGCATGAGCAGTTGCTCCAGCATTCAGCTGCACACTTATCAAAGCTTTTGTTCCGGAGGAAGATGAATGATCAGGGACCTTCATGTGTGGCAAGGGCAAGAAACCATGTCCACCACATCTTAGCACCGTCTTCTGGCATCCCTGTGAAAATCTGCCACTGACCCAGCCTTCATCATCATTTGAAACCATCAAGGCACTTGCATGTTGGGGCAGTTCCAATGTTGTCACAGTAACTATAAGGACCACAGTAACCATATAAGCTTGTCCAAACTGATATGTTACTGTCCCAGCTTAGAATATTTACCATGCCTGAGTAATTTATCTCTGTTCTAATCAGCAAAGACAAGCTGGCAATCAGCATGCCAAAGGACATGTATACCTCATCATTGGCACCATGGTGTATTGCCATGTAAATGATAGAAAGGTTGCCCAAGAAGGAAATAGCAAGTCCACACTGGGCTTCGACGGTCCGGTCTTGTGTCATTCTAGATGAACTGCTGCAAAATGTTGTTGGGGTCTGCACCATAGGAGAAGACCCCAGGGGATGGGTCCTGCATGCCGTTCCACGAAATGAGGTGTTGTATAGGATGCATCTTGTGGCTGATCCTGAGTTTCATCCAAGGCAGAAGAGTATCAGATGGATGGGTTAGCGTTGCCCAAGGACGAAGTTTCTGGTGTTTTCTAGTGTGGTTTCTGCAGAGACGGTGGTGGCAGTGAAGAACTGATGGCAATGTGCTGTTGTTTGAACTCCAAAGGACACGGCCATTGGCATCAGACAGGACAAGGTTTGTGCTACTGTGCAAGGCAAGCATTGCAGACGAAAGATCAGTGATTGGTGCAGCACGGTTGGCAACCCACACAACGGTGCACTGCAGGATATTGCTGTACCATATGCCAACGTAATAGTGTTTTTTTGGTGGATTCGGATGGGGAGAAGCTCAGGGCAAAGGTGCCATCATCGGACACCGCGAGAGTGTTACCTGGGCAGAGCGGCTTGCTGGGGAAAAGGTTGTTGTGGGATGCGCATAGATGCATCGTTGAATGAACATGAAAGAAACAAAAGGATGGCATAGATGGAAACAGGATGCATAGGCATTCTCAGCGCCCTAGGCAGTAAGCAGTTAGGGACCATGGAAAATGATCATGAAATCATGGAAGAGGGAGTATTATAGGAATCTGTGGATGAGGATGCTTGGAGAATTGGACTAAAAGGAGCAAAAGAGTTGTTGAGTTGTCCCAAAATTAGCAGCCTCACAAGGTACCAGTGTTTTTGCTGGAGACCTACAAACCATGCTGCATTAATTTTATTTTTATTCATTTACTGGTCCTCTAGATTCTAAGCTATTGATTAAAAAGAACATTCAGAACACATGTTCCATAATAACAGAAAGAATAGACAATGCCCACACCTTGTAGAGGCCAATTGGAATTTATGTTATGGAAGTTGTGAAATATTCGAAAGACTACTTTATGTCTCTAAATTTTGTTCCTGGTGGTAATCTAGAAATTTATATTAGGCATCCAAATATGAAATATCCCTTCTCTAAACTTCAGAGCGAGAAGTTCCTATCAGAAATACTAATCCTCCTAATAATTAATAAACTCAGGCTTCCAAATCTACTATACATTTGCATCTTGTGAGTGAAAGCAAATGGGTATATGCATACAGAAGCATTATGGTATATGATAGTACAGCTAAACTAATAATATTGAATGAAAATGTAAAGTGACCAAGGGTTACATGAACGAAGCAATACGAAGAGAACTAAAGCATTGAAACTAAAGGAAAGCAACCACAGCTGACAGAAGCCTCCAGCATGGACTCACTCAAGCCTTTTTTTGGCAAAGATTTCTGTTTAGGATGAGCCGATGCAGAACTTCGTGTTCATTACCTGGCACATACCTACTGTGGCCGAGATGCCCAGACAATTAAGTCATCATGATATGAAACTAACTACCCGAATCAGTTCCGCCACAAATCCTGAGCTCATGACAGGACATCATCATGATTTCCTACGTTGCCCCCTGTTTCTAGCAATTAAGTCATCGTGATATGAAACTAACTACCCGAATAATTCCACAACTCCTGAGCTGATGACACGACATCACCATGATGACCTACGTTGCTCCTTGTTTCAAGCTTTCAATGCGCGTATTCCCAGACAATTAAGTCATCATGATATGAAACTAACTAACTACCCGAATCAATTCCACCACAAACCTTGAGCTTATGACAGTACATCATCATGGTGACCCACGTTGCCCCTTGTTTCAAGCTTTCAATAAGCGTACAGTTAGTAATCTGAATACAGAAGTTTTCTTAGCAGAATTTAGTGTAGAGAATATGTCCTTCCAGTCCACAGGCATTGGTTCAATGACTAGTGTAGTTAAGACTTAAGAGTTGGGCACTTCGAATCATAAATGTCATTGGCCTTAACTTGTGACATTCAATTTGGGACAAAAAAGTGCATAACCTATTAACCTTGTTAAGTCTAGATAAATGAAATTAGTATGTACAGAAGAAACGTACCAGTTCCTACAGTTCATCAGAAATGATGACTCGTGAGAGATGAGGAGGCAAAACCTCAATGCCGCGATGTGCTCTAGCGTTCCTGCAGCTTCACCTGCAGAGAACCTCAGTGAGGGTGAGTCGTGGGAGCATCCAACCAAAACACCCTGTCTTCCATAGGATTTAATCAAGCAGGATCGATACATCCTTTTTTCCTTTTAGTTGTGTATAAAAGGAAAAATTGAAGCCAATCAAGCACTCATCATGTACACAAACAGCCTGCTGAGATACCAGGCAATGAATTTCTTAGTAGCGTGCAAAATAATACATAAACCACCCAATAAATGAAGGAATGCTATATACTGGCATGTAACTCTGATGCACCACAAAATGCCTCGAGTTCGTCCCTTATTCTGTTTGATTTACATTACATTCCCCTCTCAGGGGGTGCTATCACTCTGTTATGTATTTCTCTTCACAGACGCAGGTCCAATATCAGAGCTTCTTTGTGCTGTTTATGTGCATAGAATTTGATCATTAGTCCAAGTCTACAAGACGCTGATCTGGTGCAGCGCCAGTCAGCCCTCGTAGTACTCGTAAATTGCACCAGTATGATTGAAGCCACATGATACATGGGTGGCTCTTGCATTCTTGCCAAAGGGAACCATCATAGGTTCGAAATAGTCTACGTCGTTTCCATGTCCCTGCAAGCAGCAAGGCAGTTTGACCATATGACTAGCGTCCTGTGGGGATTATGCATTTATGCCATCAAGTAGAAACAGTTGTGGCAGAAAGCAACTCACCAACTGTCCACGGAAGAATGCCCTTCTTCGAAAAAGTTCCATTGGCGCCTCCCCAACCCCATGTGTAAATGTCATTACCTGGATGTTATAAGGTGCTCAGAGCACAGAGCGATAAAATATAGCTGAAAATTTCTTTTGACACCTAAAATTACCCAATACATAACACAAGGCAATCTTGTCATCATTCATTTTAAAAAGCTAGACCAAAAAAAAAAAAAACATCTGAAGATTCAAAAGTGTATGGAGCCCTAATTGAGACAGCTGTTGTCAAGACTAAAAAAAGGAATTTCTGTTTACTAGCATTTGCTACTAATTAGAACCAACATATTAGTGAAAAATAAACATAATTATGATACCTGAAATTACAGCTGTGTGCTTCCAACCACAAGATACCTACAGAGGGCAAAAGGTCAAGGACTCCATGTCCAGCATACATCAATGCAGGAACTTTAAGTGGTGCAATATATAAACAAAATGAAATAGGTGACCAGAAGCACAAACCTTAGATACAGGAAGTTTAAATAGAGAGCTTTTCAAAATTTCTGGAGAGCGAACCATATCCGTACCTCTGATTAGAGATAATCATGTAAGAATACAACTTCAACATTGAATGCACATTGATATATGTAGGATACAAGATGATGTAGGAAAGTTTTTTGAGAAAGTCATGATGAAATACCCCAGACCAAGGCAGCCATTTTCATTTGAACCCCAAGAATACAAATCACCGCTATCTGTCAAAACATCAGCGTATACATTTCAAAATTGTATGACAAGTTAACAGTTGAAAATTTTGATAATTTCGCGTTAATAAGATACAAAACAAGACTGCATCAAACACCAATACCTGTTACAACACAAGTATGGTAACCTCCACAAGCAACTTCTTCTGAAAATGCTATCTCTTCAACAATATTTGGTTTGAATGCTTCATTTGATCTTCCAAATCCCTAAAAGGTTTTGTTAAATCCAAAGAAATGAAGGAAGATAAAAGTATTTTGGTAAGGAAAGTGAAAAAATAAATGCCAAAGTAGCCTGATTGGATACCACCTTCTCAGTCTTCTGCCCAAATATGAACAAAGTACCTTTTTCTGCAATTTTGACATAGGAAATCATAAGATGGGTAATTGTGATTGTATAATTTGAATATTGCTTTTCTTATGCTTACCATCAATGCAAGCTGAGTGCAACATTCCTGCAGCTATCTTTTTAATCTAGCCAATGCATATACAGATAGAGAGAGAAGACAGTCAGTACATGACAATAAGAGGTTGTTTTCTGATTAAGAAGCATGTTAAGTTTCAAGTCAAAATACCTTGATACCATCAAAGTCTTTGATCAATCTTGGGGTATATTCACTGCACAAGTGAAGACATAGTTACCGATTTATTATCTTTCAAACAATTTAACACCATAAAGTACAAACATATCCAAAATCGTCAGACCTATTTTACCATAAGATAACCGACAGAAGCCTTCCAAGTTGTGAACTTCTATATCTATATGTCATCAGCATTTTACTGAAAACTCACACTACAATACTACATAATCTAGCAACCTTGTTCAGTTTAAGGAAAACACAAAAAAATACCAATATAAGCCACACCAATTCATTCGCCACAAGCTTTAGCTGCTTAAGATACTTAGAAGGCATGTTCCTGTCAAAATCATGCACACATAGCTCTCTTTGTGTACTTAGGCATGCAAGCTTGCAGTAGAAAATTTTTCATCTCTTATGGTCAAGGATTTTCTTATATCTTCTAAATAGATGACAATGAATTATTCCATGGCAGTGCATACACAATTAAGTTTCAGCATAAGTTTTTTTACAGAATAAGTTTTTACAAAAATATATTATCATACCTTGAGGTCAGAGAAAATCCCAGGATGCTAGATTGACGGCCATGTCCGAGCCTGCCGGAACCAGCAGCTCCCCAACTCAAGACTTCACCTTCCTCTGGAGAAGTAAATGATAGGTGAGATTCAGACTCTTGATGGCACAAATATTTAAATACAACTGCTATAAAGCACCAATTTCTTAGTCACCTGTAACAGCAATTGAATGCTCTGATCCCAGAGCAACCATTTTTACTCTGAAGTCAGCCAAACAATCAACCTTTGTTGGCGTAGAAACTACTTTACCCGCCCCTAAAGCAAGTTAAAAGAAAAACTCCATCTCAGAAATAAAACTGCCAAAAGGTTAATTGATGGAAAATTTTCCCTAGCACAATCTACCATAGTCCCTAGCAAAATCTTTAAGAGACACATGATTATGCTGCATGAAAAAATAATGGGATATAAAGGCATGTATGGCGAGTTGAAACAGTGGTCAAGTAATACCTAAGAGCTATGAAGCCGCATATTAGGATTCCCTAACCTTGTACAGAGATTTTTTATTTTTGCGAGATCAAGCACTATCAGTGTCAATAAGTTGCTGTTCATAGTGTGACTAGTGTCATAGTATAGATATCAGAACATTCAATTATGGATATGCCATGAATAGGTGGCATTAAGGAAGCAAAGAATGGAGATATACTATTACCTTTACCAAGGCCAAGCTGGCCACCTGAGTTTCTGCCCCAAACAAAGAGCTTACCATCCGCTGTTCAAGAAAGTCAGAACACAATTTCAGTGGAGATTTGTAATACAAATATTAAAATGCACATATGTGCAGCAAAAAATAATTTGGTGAAAAATAGAAGAGATGGTAATCACACTTCTTTTCTGTTATACTTATCTAAATATCAGTAAAACATTATTGTGGTGTAATGTGTTGTATGCTGCAGTGCATATGAAAGCTCAATTAGCAAATGAGCAATAGCATATTTCAATTAAGGTGTGATCACACTTAGGCCTAGGGAGATTGCACAAATCCATATGGCCTTTTTTGTTTGAAAGTGCAACATACCCTATATGCATTTTGGTTTTATGAAATCCATTCTCAATATCTAGTAGAGTAATTGGGACCATAATAAGAATATAACGAACATATTACAGCAGCATGCACACATGTAGCTTCCCATGCGATGAATGGCAATATGCTTGAAATCATGAACACTCAGTGCTAGATCAATACTCAAACACTCAGCATAGAAGATGGCACCCTCCCTTCCATGTGCTATTATCAGTTAATATATTTTAACTTACTATGGTGAATAAAACCAGGCACCTAACAGAATCTAATTATTTTCTATTACCAGTGACTGCACAAGAATGATAGTTGCCAGCTGAAACTTCTACAACTCTCTCGTGAAATCCAGAAACTTCAACAGGCTCCTACATGAAAAGGAAAAAAAAATAAAGTATACATTGTAGACAAAGAAAGGGCACAGTATGTGGAATAATCAGATTCATAGCTTATAAAGAAAACATTAAATTCATTCAAAGCACAGATAGGAAAACAAAAAACTAATAGAAATTATACAGAAATAAAGTGTCAATAAATGTTGTGAATGACCAGTAATACATGCTTTGTTTCTTAAGCCTGATGTATCTAGCAACTGAGGTAAATGACTAAACCTGATTCTGAAAGTGCCAGTAAAATAATATCATCTACTTCCAAGGGTATCCATGCCCTCAAGGTAATACAAGATGTACTTTTTTTTTAACTGAAATGCATGATAAGTCATGGTAAATTGGTTATTGTTGCATGAAATAGGACTATAGGAGAGAAGATTGATCCCATTTGTCTCCCAGTTAAATGTCAATGCATGCAGCTTTCACTTACTTAGCCAGGTTTGTTCCCCCTCAGCTAGGATCCATGTCAAAGTTCTGCTAATAGACAATGTGGAAGCAAACATGTGAAATATAAGATGGGCAATACCAGCATATGTGTAACAGAGGACCCTATCCCGAGCTGCCCAAAGTCGTTCAGCCCTGTAGCAAACACTCGGCCACTCTCTGCATAAAAACAGAAAGGGAAGCCCAATTCAAACAGAAGTAAAAAAAAAAAAAAAAGAGGCTGATTGTTCACTTGCTTATGCTAATTTATTGGTCGGAAGAGCAGGGCAATGTGACATTGTGTATTAGCATAACTAGGATCACTGTCACTCCAACCCAGAGCATATGGTCAAAATCTAGCTCATTACACATCTAGCAATGTTACTATTGTACAGGTAAAAATAAAATAAAATCCAGCTGCGTGAACCAAGCAAGACAATGACTAAATTCGAGCATGATCTCTGATCTCGCATAGTTGTATTACTGGGAGGAGGAAGGAAAGCGGGGGCATACGGGTCAGAAAGAGGGTGTGCGCGCCGCCGCAGGCGAGGGAGGCGGGCGGGTCGGCGGCGCGGGCGAGGAAGAAGGGGCAGACCGTGGGGCTCCACCGCGACTCCAGCGCGCCCAGCCCCAGCCGCCCGTAGTCCCCGTCCCCCACAGCGCCGCCACCCGCTGCTGCTGCCGCGGCGTTTGGAGGACGCTGCGTCCGACGAGAGCCACCGCAGCGGCGAAAACCGCCTCGTCGCTCGCCACATCGCGCTCGGGCCGGAGCGGAGAGAGGGAGGTGGAGCTCGCGGCGACGGCGAGCCCACGTCGGCGACAGAGGACCCGAGACAGTTCGCTGGCAGGCGCGTTTCTAGAGAGAGAGAGAGACGGAATGAAGTGGGCCCAAGGTGGGGTGATGGGCTCATGGGCTATAGTGGGCCGTAACAGTTAGGATGGAAGCGGTTTGGTGAATATTGGGCTTACAATACTTTTGGTTGGTTCGGTCTTGCCCATGAGCCCATTCATGGATGAGGTGGAAGCTGTAGATTCCATGAATCTAATTCTCTGATTTTGTGGTACACCTTATTAAAAAATATTTCCTATATCTTGCTTGATTCCTAATGAGTTTTGAAAAATTTTATTCCTTGTAATTAAACCTATGATTTATTACGAAACCCATGTTTGATGATTCCATATATGTGAAATCACTTTGGGACCCGGCTATCAAATTGAAATGAAACTACGTCTCCTTGTCATATTGACCACAGATCACAAAGCCACACTCTAGACACACACAAACATTCACACACACTAACTCGCTTGTGCTATGAAAGACTAGGACGATTGATTTTGAGAACGATAAATTTACCATTTGTGTCTAGGGTGGTTGCCACGCATGCTATCTAACACCAAACACCAAAGAAATAGCCATATTGCGAGATATACATGCGGTGTTAAACCTAGAGATTGATACCAATAGGTAGGGCTTTTTATAGGAATAGAATTTGTTGCCAAGTATTGCTTGGTTCTTGACCTAGGGAGACATTTGGGCTGTCTTAACCTATACAACTAAACACCAATTAGAATTCATTTCATATGATTTTTGTTGCTTCTCAGCAATTTATTCGATAATAACATAACCTAGTCAAATCAGAACCATTCCATTTCGTTATGTTTTTTTCATCAGTGCCAAATCCAATTCATCCAAAAATCCGAAAAACAAATGGATCCTAAAAAGTTAAAAAGAATGTGGGTCAAGTTTAGCTTTGGGTATACTAGTTTTATCTGTATGGTAAGTTACAGAAATTGTGTACCCACATGTATTTTTTGATCCACACCATATAGCATATATGTAGATATGGTGATGTGCGGGAAAGGGCATGGAACCTGATGGTTATAAGAGTCTCGATATGACCCTAGGTCTTGGGTTTTACTCCATGTGGGACCGAAAATTTTAAGATTTATCCGCGCTTGTGGGCAGCTTCGTCAATTTTGAGGATTTGTAGCTCAATTTTGACCTTTTAATAGGCTCACATCTATAAATCTATTGTAGGAGACAGTGCAATTTTTTACATTCTCCGTAGGCAATATTAATTTTGACTACCGCGAAAAACAAAACGTTTGCCACCGAAGATCTGTAAGACATGTGAATATTTTGGCCGTCTCTATTAGTGATTATTGACAGTGTCTCGTAAAATTATTTATGTACAGAGAAATTAAAATGTCTTATAATTTAGAACGGACAAAGCAAAATCACACATTCAAATGTAATAAAGAAAATCACCCTTGATGAGTAATCAACGATGATGAATGAATGAAACATGATAGCATTTATGCGTTATTGAACCAATTCCTGCCGATCAGGTCAGTGAATTCCATGGACCTTTATATATGCTAGGAAGCCAGCGATGACGACGTACGGCCACAGAAGCACGAGGGTGGTGCCCACGGAGAGAACCGCAACTCGCAGGCATACTGCGGTACCCCCACGCCTGTTAAGAAGCACCCACCGGTCCTTGATTATCAGCGACGTGAACCAAGCGATGTCAGCCACCAGGAAACTTGTAAACACCCATGTGAGAATAGCAGCTGCGCGAGCAACCGGAGCCAGCACCGCGTAAGTGCCGAATGCAAACGCAGCAGCGAGGCTCCGGGCGGAACTGTTGAGGAAGAAGACGGATATGACGAAGGCCCTCTGGCGGATGGTGAGGAAAGCAACGGCGGTCACTCCTGAGAACATGACGCTGAGGGTGGCCACGGCGGAGCAGAAAGCCGCTAGGTTGTTGGCCACGACGAATGCCTCGAAGGAGTACACCTTGGCGAGCTCCGGTGTACCTGCTGGCTGTTTATTATCACCCGTACTGTATCCTCCAGGAAATTGGAAGGCTACAGCGAATGAAATCGTTATGATGAGCACTGAAGCGATGCCGATGGTCGTTGTCGAATCTTTGATTTTCTGTGCCTCCTCCACTTCATTTGGTTCTGGGAATTCGTCCTCCTCCCCGCGTGGGCGGAAACCTGGTCTACCACCGGCAGCCCTTAGCAGAGTGAGTATCCTAACTTCTGGGTCCTGAAAAGAAAACAGGGGAAGAAGGTTCATTCACACCGCCATCCTGTACAATAAGTTATCTGCAATCCACTTACAAATACTGTAGTTGATTTTTTAAAAACATATTATACTAAATCTTAATATTGTTAACGAGATATATGCAAACGTTCTTTTGAACGGACGTTTCAACGTGAACTGTCTTGGATTTGAACTTGGCAGGGCTATAGGACAAGGTGTAGGTTCCAGCGTATCCACATTTTAGTTGTAATTGTTTATTTATAATCATAACCGTAATGCGAGCTGTTGTCGGGTGGGCTTCGTAACCGCGTGTTGCCGTTCCCTCGTTTATTGTATTAAAAAAACACTCGCTTAATGAAAGACGCACTTGTTTAGGTGGGCGTGGTCTAAAAAAAAAGTATGATATATTTTTTAAAAATACTAAATCTTAACAGACGAAGTGTCATGTGTATAGACAACTGAGATAGATACTCACTTCGTCTTAAACAAATCAACTTCTAGTAGATCATGAATAATTTTAAAATGAATCTTTTAAAATTGAGATAGATAGATCATTAATAATTTTAAGGTATATATATTTTAGGTTTGACTGAATTTATTTGAAGGGTGACAATATTGATGACACCAAATTAGTATCGTTAGATACATTATAAGATATATTTTTATGGTGCTTATTTGGTGTCACAAATATTGATGTCCTTTTATATAAATTCGGTTAAGGGTGTGTTTAGAGCACAAACGTTTGGACAAAGTTTGACAGTTGTGGTCAAAATTTGGCATTGTAGCAAACTGAAAAAGATTGTAGCACGTTTCGTTTGTTTGTGGTAAATATTATCCTATCATGGGGTAACTAGGCTCAAAAAGAATCGCCTCGTAATATACATCTAAACTGTGTAATTAGTTTATTTTTTACCTACATTTCATACCCGGACATACATCTTTTGGTGTATTTATTGTTTCGATGTGATAGGATGTGATGTGAGCGCAAGAAATTTTAGGGAGAAAATTGGAGCTATAAACACACCCTAAACATACCCCTCCGTCCCAAATTAAGTGTCGTTTTTTGGGTGTTCATGTCGCAAGTTTGAGTCAGTTTATAGAAAATACTCACAAGATTTGTATCTCCAAATAAATTTGTTAGAAAACTAGACTTAAAAATCTTTTCGATGATATACTAATTACTTAACATAAATGTTTATATATTTAATATATAATTACCGGCAATTATTTCTCGGGAAGTGAGAACGACAGATATTTTTGAGACGGAGGGAGTACACAACAATTCAATTAAAAATCTAAATATTAATTTATTTAGGGACGGAGAGGATATATAGATAATAATACACATTAGGTTCTAGATTAGCGACGTACCAATACAAATAAAAGCCCTGGAGGTGTCGTCATCCTTGCAAGATCCAGTGCTGTTTTCCCTTCGTTGTTTTGTAGATTTAGCTGAACTTCTCTGTACTGAATGAAAGGACGCATAGTCGAGTAGCACTGAGATTTGGCAGCATAGTGTAGTGCGGTGTTGCCTTGGTTGTCCTGAATATTCATGATGTATGAAAACCTCTTCACATCACACGCGTCCATAGGGTTTCCTCGCAAAAAGAAACAATAATCCACCTAACAAGACCTTGGCAGCCTTTGAGGGCCGCAACATGGAGGAAGGTCTTTCCCTCGGCGTCTTGTAGTTGGGCGCAATCGGGGCACTTGTTCAGCAATACGCTAACAAGTGCACGGTTGTTTCTCAAGGTTGCCACATGTATTGGAAAGGATCCCCTTGGAATCTGACTGATATGCTGATGATTCATAGGCATCTAATAGAAGCTTGGCGGCCCTTCCGCTGGTCCTGGTTGATGATTCGTAAGCATCTAAATCTAATCTCCTCTCCGTTTCAAATTGTAGTTCACTTTGGCTTTTCTAGATCCATTTGTTTTGCTATGTATATCTAGACATAGTGTATAACTAGGTGCATAACAAAATCAATGTATCTATAAAATCTAAAGTGAACTACAATTTGAAACGGAGGGAGTAGAAGCTTGCCTGCCATTCTTCCGCTAGTCCTAGTTTGCCAGGATGCTGCACAATGCAGTGGCGTGCTTCCGCTTGATCGGTCTCCTTGTTTAATAAGGCCCTGGTTCCACTCTAGTAGCTTCTTTGTCATCCCTACAGTTACAAAAAAAAAAATTCCATAGAAAAAAATAATAAGAAAAATAAACTAAACTGAAACAAACGCTTCACAGAGTGTGTTCTTGAAAGACTCTAAAAGATGATCTAATGCTAATAATAATAACATTCATGAAGCATAACTCGATAAAGAGATACGGTCGTCATTCCAAGTCCAGTAATGTCCTTGTCATATCCTTATGTTTACAATAAGAACAGCCAGGTAATTAAGCAATAAACTAATTAATAAGGATATTTAAACAAACAAATGCGTAAACGAAATATGCCAAAAGAAAACAAGGACATCGTAGTATCTAATTTTATTATATACTTGCTCTATTTCAAAAGGAATGCAGTAGCACACTTTCTGAGAAATGCCAAAGATGATGATATTATAAACTTTGTTAAATTTAGAAGTAATAAAAATTAAATGTTTTGCCCGTATATGAGTTAAATACATATACTAGACAAAAGATATATACTTACATTCGCTCATTACAACAGCAACGTGCATGGCGTTTTGCCCGTCTGGTCCAGAGTAAGATAGCTGGCTGTCCTTTTCGTACAGTTGCTCTGCAATGTCATCGCGCTCCAGCAAGATGGCCAGATACAACGGCGAGACGCCGTTGCGCGGGAAACGCGCCAGCTCGGCGTCCTTGGACATCAGTACTCTCACCATTTCCTTGTCGCCCCAGCGGATGGCGTCATGTAGGACTGTCTCCCCTCGCTTGTTCTCCTTCCTCAGCACCACCTGCAGCACTGATGGGCCGCCGCCGCCGCCTTGCTCCTGCCGTCTCGCCATCGCCAGCAGGTCGATAAGATGGAGGACCATCTTGGTGTTCCCAGCTCTAACGGCGCAGTGCAGGGGCGTGTCGCCCCTCGCGTTGCGCGCGCCCAGGAGGTGCTTGGCCTTGTTGCAGAAGCTCTTCATCAGGGGCTCTTCGCCATCGCCGCCATCGGACGACGACGACGCGACAACGTGGAGGACCGAGTCGGACCCGTAGTGCACGTCGGCCTCCTCAATGTCGACGTCGATGTCGATACCGTTGCGCATGCTCATGAGGTCATCTAGCTTCCTCCAGTCACCGCGCTTCGCGGCCAGTAGCAGCCCGGGGGCAGGGGCACCGCCATCGAATTGGCCATTGCTAGCATTGATCACACGATGGCGCCTAGTCTCAATTTTTGGCACTCGCAGCTTTTCTTTGTCTACTCTTTGATGGGCACATATACAGTTGTCAGGAGCTGGCTGCCTGTGAAATGTATATACTTCACTTTCACTAAAGCTCACTACAAAAGTGTCCTGAATTCACCTTAGCTTGTCACATTCTTGTCTCTCCAAGAGAGATGGATTCTTTTGCCTCCGGAAACACGCCACGAAGGCACGTTGTCCAGATGTAAAAAAGAGGCGCTACTACTATATGTAAAGGACACGCAGAGGCGAGAATCATATTCCAGTGTTCCTAGAAGAGAATTCTACTTGAGGAGTGTCGCCATGATTCGCATGCCCTAATCCCTTCTTCTCCTCTTTTTTCTCGGCTACACTTTTTGGGTTGCTGCTGCAACTGTTTCTTTTGCACCGCCACCTTTTTGTGCTAAATGGATCCTATGGGCCATTAAGTTGTCTTTATTTTGGTGTTTACATTATGACCATTTCGACTAATGATGTTTGCTAGAAGTTACGGTTCAAATGGATGCTAGGTAGACTTGGACTTCGGCAAAGTAGTAATCTAGATGATCCACACCTCAAACAAGACAATAGAAGACATGTTGAAGACATACAATACTTGCAAGAAGTACAAGACACGAGATGGAACCAAGCCGGACACAAAGACATGAAGAAACGAACGAAGTCCGGTGAATGTTTGTCTGCATGCACCGAATTGATTTGGTGTGGATTCCCAAAGGCCAAAGGCACTGGACTATGTGGTGTCAAAGGCTTTCTACCCAAGGTTGACCCACAGGTAACAATGCCACTGGGTAGGCTGATGGGTTATCCGCACCCATATCTGTTAATTATTCATCTGCAATTACCTAGAGGATAATTATCCATTGAGTGTGGATTATTCAATGGGTAAGAGACTATCAAAGCAACAAACTAGTAAAACAAATCAAAAGTAAAGGTAGAGCACTAGCAAAAGCAAAAGCAAAGAACTAGCAAAGCAAAAAAAAAGAAAAAAAAAAACTAGCAATCCATTTAGAGCAGCTGGCATAACGGGTATACCCTCCCCATATAACACGGGTATAAGTTTGGATATGGGCATTGGAAATCCAGCGGCATCGTTAGCTCCCTCTCGCGAATTGGTGGCGCGGGCTGCTGCACGGCCGGTGGTTCCTCCCCGCGTGAGCTGCGCCGAAGTCTGCCTGCGGTGGCTGCACCAGCCGGTGCCTGTGCCAATGAAGGGGCTCCTCAGCCTTCTACTCCGTTCCTCCCTCCACCATGGCTGAAGGTGAAGGTGGCGGTGCTTGCTGGGAACATATCCGTACCTCTGGTTAGAGATACAGGAAGTTTAAATAGCGAGCTTTTCAAAAATTTTGGACAGCGAACCATATGCGTACCTCTGGTTAGAGATAACCATGTAAGAATACAACTTCGGCATTGGATGCACACCGATATAGGTAGGATACAAGATGAGGTACGAAAGTTCTTGAAAAAGTCATAGATGAAATAACCCAGACCAGGCAGCCATTTTCATTTGAACTACTAGAATACACATCACCGCTATCTGTCAAAACATCAGTGATATTTCGAAATTTTAGGACAACAGCTAAATTTTTTTGATAATTCCCCATTAACAAGATACAAAACAAAGACTGCAAACACCAATACCTGTTACAACACAAGTATGGTAACCTCCACAAGCAACTTCTTCTGAAAATGGTATCTCTTCAACAATATTTGGTCTCAATGCTTCGTTTGATCTTCCAAATCCGTAAAATGGTTTGTTAAATCTAACAAAATGAAGGGAGATAAGAAAATCATTTTGGTAAGGGAAGTCAAAAATTAAATGCTAAGGTGGCCTGATTGGATACCACCTTCTCAGTCTTCAGCCCAAATATGCAAATTACTTTTTTTCTGCAATTTTGACACAGGGAAATCATAAGATGGGTAACTATAACACCCGCCCCAATTTGGATGTGGCCCAAGTAGTGGACCATGAGTCTTTGAGTGCACATGTTTAGTACCTCACCTTGCTAGTTTAGCAAGGGTGGAGCCAACTTATAAGCCTTTGCCTTCCGCCCATATTACCTTGGGTTAACCCTTTTACACTAAGCGAGGGGACGAAAAGTGTGTTGGGTGCTATGTGTACGCGTGCACGCCCTCGGAAGGCTGTGCGTGTGGCAAAGGCGCGGCTTTGGAGGGGCGGGTGTCACGGTGGTATCAAAGCCGACCTTCCGTGGCCACGGCGCTTCGGGTACCCCCGGGCGCCAAGGCGGGCCAGATGTTGCGGACATGGGGTTCATTGCTCGTGTAGGCTCTGCGGAGTGCACGGCGTGCGGGGCCGATGTTGCGGACATGGGGTTCATTGCTCGTGTAGGCTCCGCAGAGTGCACGGCATGGCACACGTAATGCGGCACCGGCGCGCGGTTGCGTGTGCCAAGAGGGAGGTCCTGTTAAGTTGGCGCCGACGACGCCGAGTCCTTTGAGAGGGGGTTTAACCTTTTTACACGAAGCGGGGACGCGGTGCAGCTTTAGAGGGGGGTGTCACAGTAACCGTGATTTGCACAATTTGAATATTGCTTTTTCTGTATGCTTACTATCAATGCAAGCTGAGTGCAACATTCCTGCAGCTATCTATTTAATGTAGTCAATGCATATCAAATAGAAATAGAAGACAGTCGCTGCATGACAATAAGAGAATCGTTTTCTGATTAAGAGGCATGTTGAGTTTCAAGTCAAAAATACCTTGATAGCATCAAAACTTTTTATCAATCTTGGAGTATATTCACTGTAGAAGTGAAGATATAGTTACCGATTTATTATGTTTCAAACAATTTAACACCATAAAGCACAAAAATATCCAGAATTGTCAGACCTATTTTTTTTCTCGAATACATTGTCAGACCTATTTTATCATAAAATATCCAACAGAAGCTTATCTATATGTCATCAGCCATTTTACTCAAAACTCGCACTACAATACTACATAATCTAGCAGCCTTGTTCAGTTTAAGGAAAGCACAAATAATACCCATATATGCGATATACAACTGCTATAAAGCACCAATTTCTTAGTCACCTGTAACAGCAATTGAATGCTCTCATCCCAGAGCAAACATTTTTATTCTGAAGTCGGTCAAACAATTTATTGGGGTAGAAACTATTTTACCTGCCCCTAAAGCAAGTAAAAGAAAAACTCCATCTCAGAAATAAAACTGCCAAAAGGATAACTGATGGAAAATTTTCCGTAGCACAATCTACCACAGTCCCTAGTAAAATCTTAAGAGCAACATGATTATGCTGCATGAAAAATAATGTAATGGCATGTATGGCGAGTTGAAACATTGTATTAGAGATATACATAGATATATTAGATATGTATAGCCTGACTTGTTGTGTTGTACTCCAACTCTAGTTGTACTTACTTGTACTCCAAGTCATCCGGCTATTTATAGGCTATATATATGAAAGGCCACCCCTTTTTAGGGTGTGCGGTGCATTGCCCCTAATATTAGTTTCTACATGGTATCCGCCGCTCTTTCCTAAACCTGTCCGGGTTTCCCTCTCCTTCTTCCGCTGCCTTCTCTCCACCGCCCCGTCCGGATCACGCCGCATCCGGTCGCCACCGCACCATTGCCATGGCCACGGATGCATCCACCTCTTCGCAACCTCCGGCCTCTCGGGCTGGCACCATGCCGGCCACAGGGGGATGCTTTAGCCCCTCGTCCTCACCTACGCCAACGTCAACGTGAAACTCGCAGACGTCCCGATTGTCCTCAATCCGACGCTGCCCAACTTCACCAAGTTGTATGCGTTCTTCACCGCCATGCGGCAAGTTCGATGTGTTAGGGCACATCGACGGCTCCATCCCGCGGTCCCGCCACGACCCACTTGTCGACGCGTGGTCCTAGCCCGACGCTTGTGTCCGGGAGATGGATATATGGTCGTGTCTATGATGGCGTCCTCGACCGCCATGGAGCGGAGCGGGGCGGCGCCGACGACCTCTACGTCGCCATCACAAATCATTGCCTGTTCCAGGCCAACCGGGCTACCAGCGGTGGTTCTAGGACAGACTTCCACACCATGGTCCGTGGAGACCTCTCCATCGACGCCTATGCCCGGAAGATGAAGCGCATCGCCGACGCTCGCGTGACGTCGGTCAAGCCGATCTCCGAGCCTCGCCTTGTGCTTAACTTGCCAGCGGCCTTAACCCGCGATTTGCAACCTCGCCGAACATCATCACCACTCGGTGTTCTTCCGTCATTCGCCTCGACAACACAACCTGCTCGCGGCTCAAGGAGATCCGCCTCACCTCCGACTCAAGGCGCTCCGTTTGTGGACTCCTCGGTGCTCAAAGACTGCTCCCGCAGATTCGCCCTCCCGCCGTTCCCGGCCGCCCCCAACAACTCCAACCGCGGTGGCGGTGGTGGCAAGGGCAAGGGGAAAGGAAAGGGGAAGGGCAATGGCGGTGGTGTCCGGCTTCCGGCGACCATCGGCACCTTTCCAAAGACGGCACCGGCGCCCGTCCCCGGTGTTCCTCCTCCCGGCCCGTGGTTCAAGATGAACCCATGGGCCGGTATGCCTCCGATAGGCCGGTGCAGCCCGGCAGACCGCGTGGAGGCCTCGCTTGCGCCCCCGCCACATGCACTTACCGGCGTTCGCACCTCCGTCCATGCCCGCCTACTGGGATCGGGTGCCCCTCATCGCCTCCTTGAATCAGATGCGGCTCGGGGCAGCGGCCGGGTGGGAACCCTTGGGTCCTCGACACCGGCGCCACATCCCACATGTTTGCCAACGACGGTATACTTCTCTCCTGTCTTCCTCATTCGTCGTCCTTCATCACATTCGGCAATGGGTCTTCTATTCCTCGTTTCTAGTTGTGGCACATCCATTATTCCTATACGATCATCTTTTTACCCTCAACAATGTTCTTATCGCTCCACATCTTGTTCGTAACTTATTATCGGTTCGTCAATTTACTCGCGACAATAATTGTTCTCTTGAGTTCGATGCTTATGGCTTTTCGTTAAGAATGCAGGGCCAGGGACCACGATTCTACGTTGCAATAGTGGCGGGGACCTCTACACACTTCCATCATCGAGTCCTCCGCCAGAACCGCCTATCATGTTGCCACCGCCTCTTCATCCCTATGGCACCCTCGCCTCGGTCATCCCGCACCGGCCGCCATAGCTCACCTTAATTAGATTTCAGCCATTTCATGTAATAAAGTAGACCGTGTTGTCTGCCATGCCTGTCAACTTGGCAAACATGCACGTTTACCTTTTCATAGTTCTTCATCTCGGTCATCGGCACCTTTTGAACTAATTCATTGCGATGTATGGACATCACCGGTCCTTAGCGTGTCCGGGTTTTAAATATTATCTTGTGATTGTGGATGATTACGGCCATTATTGCCGGTCTTTTCCATTGCGGCATAAATCCGGCGTGCACACACACCTTGTTAATTTTGTTTCCTATGCTAACACCTAGTTCAGCCTGCCCTTATACGTCAGCCCAGAACGGCAAGGCCGAGCGGATGCTACACACCTTGAACAATGTTGTTCATGACGCTCCTACTCCATGCCGCTATGGCACCACAATATTGGGCGGAGGCTCGTCTACCGCCGTTTATCTTCTTAATCGGCACCCGCCCTCGAATCCATTAATAACGGTATTCCGTTTCATCTTCTTTTTCACAAGATGCCCGATTATTCTTCGCTTCGATTTTTGGTTGTCTTTGTTATCCCAACCTTAGTGCCATGACACCCCATAAACTTGCTCCTCGCTCATCGGCCCTCGTGTTCATCGGTTATCCTTCCTCCCAAAAGGGTTACCGGTGTCTCGATCTCTCCACCCGCAAAGTGATCATATCCCGACATGTGGTTTTTGATGAGACTCACTTTCCGTTTGTGATTCCGCAAAGTTGCCCTCGAAATCCCTTGATTTTTTACGTTACATGAACGTCTCCCCCCGCCCCGCCGGTTGCCCGGCCGCCCCGGCTGTCCGGCCTACTCCCGGGCGGTTGGCACGTTGACACGATGGAGGAGGACCCGACCATCTTATGGCGTGGTCCCCTACTCCCGGGCTCGTGCTTCCACGCCTCTTGGCGGTGCCCGCCGGTGTCGGTGATGCAAAGACCCCTTGGTGCTCCACTCCGACGCCCCGAGCCGCCGCCGGGTCTTCTACCTCGACCCGTCATTCCCGCCGGCATCTCTGATTGTCCGTCCGCGGCCTCCGTTCACTACGGTCGGCGTCCACGGCCGGGCGCCGCCGTGCCGGCGCCGCCGCCGCCTCCGGTGCCTCCTGGTCTTTGCTCCTCGCCAGCGCCCCGGGAGCCTCCAAATGCTCCTTAGGCCCCCGCCGCCGGATGCTACTTCAAGCCCGTCCGACCACCCGGCAATAGATCGGACATCTTCCTCCTCCCGTACAGCCCACGGGTTTCTCCGCCACCACGGCCTCGCCCCTTCCCGGTAACTATCGCGGCGCCCTTGGCGATCCTAATTGGCGGGATGGTGGATGAATACAAGGCTCTCATTGATAATGGCACTTGGCGTCTTGTTCCTCGCCCACCCAATGCTAATGTGGTCTCTGGAAAGTGGATTTTCAAGCACAAGCACCATTCCGATGGTTCCCTTGCTTGCCACAAAGCTCGATGGGTTGTCCGTGGATTCTCTCGGAGATATGGCATCGACTATGATGAAACTTTCGACCCAGTTGTTAAACCCGCCACGATTCGAAGTTGTTCTCGGGCCTTGCGGCTTCTCGAGCATGGCCTATTCATCAATTGATGTCAAGAATGCTTTCCTCCATGGTCATCTCAATGAGACGGGTCTATTGTCAAGAACCTCCGTGTTTTGTTGATCCAAATAAGCACCTAATCATAATCCGCCTCCTCCGTAAATCTCTATGGCCTCAAGCAAGCACCTCGAAAGCGTGGCACCGGTGGTTTGCCACCTTTCTTCTGACTTTGGGTTTTGTTGTTGTGGTGTCGACTTTTCACTCTTTGTCTACAAGAATGGCCCCGATATTGCTTACTTATTGCTATATGTTGATGATATTGTCGACCGCTTCATCGCCGGCCTCTTCTTTGTCGCGATTATCGAGCCGCCTCGCACTCGAGTTTGCTATGACAGATTTGGGCGAGCTTCATCATTTTCTTGGGATTTTCGTCACTTTCGGTCCGCCTGGTCTCTTTTCGCCTCGGGCCGGACCGGTATGTCGCCGACCTTCTCGCGGCGTGGCCGGCATGTCTAAGTGCCACTCTCTGACCACCCGGTTGATGCCCGTATGAAGCTCTCTCGCCAGCGATGGTGCCGTTGCAAATCCGACACATTATCGCTAGTCTTCGTCGGTGCTCTCAAGACTAGACCCCGACTCGTCCGGACCTTGCTTATGCAAAGGCAAAGAAGTTTGTTACGTTTATGCATGATCCGCGGGAGCCCTCATCTCGCCTTGCTCAAACGGATTCTTCGATATGTCAAGGGTACATTGTTCCGCTGGCCTTCACCTCAAGATTTGTCCGGTCCAGCGGCCTCCGCCTACTCGGATGTCGACCGGGCTAAATTTGTCCCGACTCTCGGCTGTTCGACAGTAGGTATTGTGTCTATCTAGGCGACAATTTGGTGTCTTGGTCCTCCAAACGGCAGACCACCGTCTCTCGCTCCAGAGGCCCGAGGCGGAATACCGAAGTTGTTGCCCATCTTTGTTCGAAAGTGTTCTGGGCTTCGACAATTGCTCCGGGAGCTTCAGACTCCACTATCTTCGGGCGACGATTGTTTATCGTGACAATGTCGTAGAGTTTACATGTTCAAAGATCGACGTCTGGCACATTGAAATTGACATCCATTTTGTTCGCGACAAGGTTGCCTTGGGGAGGTCCGAGTTCTCCATGTCCCTTCGACACACCGGTTCGCATGGATATCATGACCAAAGGCTTACCCGTACAGCTTTTTACTGATTTTAGGTCCGTCTTTGCGTCCTAGATTCTCCCGCTAACACTCGGGCGGGTATTAGAGATATACATAGATATATTAGATATGTGTAGCCTGACTTGTTGTGTTGTACTCCAACTCTAGTTGTACTTACTTGTACTCCAAGCCATCCGGCTATATATATATATATATATATATATATGAAAGGCCACCCCTTTTAGGGTGTGCGGTGCATTGCCCCTAATATTAGTTTCTACACATTGGTCAAGTACCTAAGAGCTATGAAGCTATCTATTACGATTTTCTAACCTCGTACAGAGATTTTTTTTTTTTTTTTTTTGGGGGTGGGTGGGAATCAAGCACTCATCAGTGTAGATAAGTTTCTGTTGATAGTGTCAAGTATATAGATAGTAGAACATTCAATTATGGATATGACATAAATAGGTGGCATTTTAAGGAAGTAAAGAATGGCGATGACACTATTACCTTTACCAAGGCCAAGATGGCCACCTGAGTTTCTGCCCCCAAACCAAGAGCTTACCATCCGCTGTTCAAGAAAGTCAAATCACAAAATTTTAGTGGAGATTGGTAATACAATTATTATAATGCACATATGTGCAGCACAGATCGAAATAGAAGAGATAGACAGATGGTAACACACTTCTTTTCTGTTATACTTATTCAGATGTCAGTAAAACATTCTTGTGGTGTAATGTGTTGTATGATGCAGTGCAGCATTCAGTGACAATAACCTAAAAAGTCAATACATATTACAGAGCATAGGACAGTTCAATTAGCAAATCAGCAATACACATTTCAATTATGGTGCGATCGCACTTAGGCCTAGGGAGAGTGCACGAATCCATATGCCCCCTTTTTGTTTGAAAGCGCAACCTACCCAATATGTATTTTGGTTTATCAAATCCATTATCAGTATCTAGTAGAGTAACTGGGACCATAATATAAATCTTATAATAGATGTATTACAGCACCATACACACATGTAGCTTCCGACGCGATAAATGGAAATATCCTTGAAATCATGAACACTCAGCTAGATAAATATTCAAACAACCAGAAAGGCCAAAAAAAAATGTTTATTTCTTCATCCCATACTTTTTTGTGTGTATGTCATGGATTTCAGATCCATGGGTAGGTTGGGGCGAGGTTTTACCCCTCGCCCGATATTTCTAGGGTAGCAACCCTAGGCGCTTGAGATTCATTGGGAGAGAGAGATTAGATTCATACTTGTATTGCTTAATTCTAGATTGATACATCTCTTATTATATAAAGAGGTCTTACTTGGCCCCTAATGGACTAAGGCCCAATAGGCCCTTGACTCTTCTAACATTGCGCCCTATGTCGCCCCCATGACATCTCTCCCCTCTTCGAAGCAGCGCGCCCATGAGCTTCCGTAGACCTACCTGACATGACTTAAGGTTAAGCCGTTTACATCTAGGCTTACCATTATTGTTTAAGACGAAAATATGAAATAAATTTGGAACTAAAATATAAATTTGGATTGCAGCTATGTCCTCCTGTCCTCCTGGATCCCAAGGAAAGAGCTGAACTGCGGACTTCATGTTGGATGAAAGGTGAAGGAAGTACCAACGTGTTTCTAATGTTGATCTCGCCCAAACACCAAGGCAGGTGCCAGAATGAAGGAGACGACTATCTTTGGCCTTGTAGGGGGGCTGCATACCAAGATCTCGACTTGAGGTGCATAACTTACTGACGAGACCGGTGGTTGAACGCGCAGGCTGCAAGTTGGTGCAGCGATGAGCTAATCAGCACGCTGGATCTTCCGCACCATCCGGCGGGCAAGGAAACCTCGCCCCTACAGCGCGCACGGCCGTCGCTTCTTCCGTTGATGGGCACATGATGGCCCCGAGAAAACAGCGATCCACTTCTCCCCGTGGAGAGATGTACCGGCCAGGCGTGCCATGAGTCCACGTGCCGCCGCCTCGTAGGCGACAGCTGCTAGGCGTTTCACGTTCCTCCGCCTTGAGCAATGCCTTTAGGCGATCTAGCTGGATGGACAAATCAAAGAAAGATGCATGAAGTGGCGTTGGCGCCAGGGACACCCGATGCAAAGAAAGTTGAAGCGTGGAGGCGATCCGAATTGTAGGTGGGGAGCTCGATGAAGCGGCGCCACGCTGGGGTGCCCTCATCCGCCAGACTTCGAGGAACCACAAGCGAGCGCCATCTTCCAAATTACGGGAAGACATCCACACCTTTTTCTTCCTCCATGATGCGCTCCCGATGGAAGTACGATTCGCAATGGTTGATGAAGATGGGGTCGAATTTACCGGTCATAACGTGGAAGATCCATCTTTTGAATCGTGGTGGCCGATCAACGCGGTGGTCCCGTGAGCCCCGATCTGTTCTTCGGACGCCGAAGGCCACGGACAGACCTCGAATAGCGTCGGCATTGGCCTTCACGGGCTGGAGATCCTTCATGGCGGCGCGAGGGTCTCCATCGAGGCTTTGAGATCGCCCCCATCGTGTTGGTGTAGGAGGAGGCGGACGGGCGGGGCCGGTGGGCGTGGTGGCGGCCGGTGGTGCGGCTGTTGGTGTTGGTGGTTGGTGGTGCGGCCGGGTGATGGTGGGGATGCGGTGCGGGTGGGCGAGGATAACCGTGAGCCGGTACTGGATGTCATGGACCTCGGATCCATGGGTAGGTTGGGGCGAGGTTTTACCCCTCAGCGCCCGATATTTCTAGGGTAGCAGCCCTAGGCGCTTAAGATTCAATGGGAGAGAGAGATTAGATTCATATTGTATTGCTTAATCCTAGATTGATACATCTCCTCTCATTATATAGAGAGGTCTTACTTTGCCCCTAAGGAAGCAACTAACTAACCCTAATGGACTAAGGCCCAATAGGCTCTTGACTCTTCTAACAGCCCCCAATGGCAACCGCGCCCTACGGCGCCCCATGACAAATGTAGGCCCCAAGTAAACAAGAAGCAAGGAAGCACTAACTTCTGCACCCAAGAAGCTTGAACTATCAGCTGCTCCATTAAAAATATATATTAACATAGAAGATGCCACCCTCCCTTCCGTCTGCTATTATCACCTAATCAAATCATCTTATATGGTGAATAAAACCAGGCACCTAACAGAATACAATTATTTTCTATTACCGGTAACTGCACAAGAATGATGGTTGCCAGCTGAAACTTCTACAACTCTCCTGTGAAATCCAGAAACTTCAACAGGCTCCTACATGAAAAGGAAAAAAAAAAAATAAATTATATAGACAAAGGAAGGACACATTATGTGGAAATAATCAGATTCATAGGGTTCATAGCTTGTAGAAGAAAACACATCAAATCCATTCAAAGCATAGATAGGAAAACCAAAGCTAATTGAAGCTATACAGAAATAAAGTGTTAACAAATATTGTGAATGACCAACCTGCTTTGCTTCTTAAGCCTGATGTATCTAGCAACTGATGTAAATGACTAAATCTGACTCTGAAAAGTGCTAGTAAAATAATATCATCTACTTCCAAGGGTATCTGTGCGCTCAAGGTAATACAAGATATACTTTTTTAACTGAAATGCATTATAAGTCATGGTAAATTGGTGACCGTTGCATGAAATAGGAGAGACGATTGATCCCGTTTATCACCCAGTTAAATGTCATGCATACACTTTTCAGTTACTTAGCCAAGGTTTTTCTTCCCTCGGCTAGGAGGATCCATGCCAAAGTTCTGTTAATAGACAATGTGGAAGCAAACTTATGAAATATAAGATGAGCAAGAAGCGGTACCAGCGTATTTGTGTTCCTATCCCCCGAGCTGCCCAAAGTCGTTGAGCCCTGTAGCAAACACTCGCCCACTCTCTGCACAAAAACAGAAAGGAAAGCCTCTGCCGCATTACAACACCACAATTCAAACAGAAAAAAAAAAAAAAAAAGGCTGATTGTTCACTTCCTTTTGCTAATTTATTGGCCGGAAGTGCAGGGAAATGTGACATTGTGTATTAGCATAACTAGGATCACTGTCACTCCAACTCAGAGCATATGGACAAAATCTAGCTCATTACATATCTAGCAATGTTATTACTTATTAGTATGGTAGGTAAAAATAAAATCATCTAATTGCGTGAACCAAGCAAGGCAATGACTAAGCTCTAGCATGATATCTGATCTCGTATAGTCGTATTGCTAGATGGGTAGAAGATAAAATGGTGGGGGAGAAGGAGAGCGGGGGCATACGGGTCAGGAAGAGGGTGTGCGCGCCGCCGCAGGCGAGGGAGGCGGGCGGGTCGGCGGCGCGGGCGAGGAAGAAGGGGCAGATCGTGGGGCTCCACCGCGACTCCAGCGCGCCCAGCCCCAGCCGCCCGTAGTCCCCGCCCCCCACAGCGCCGCCACCCGCTGCTGCTGCCGCGGCGCCTTGGAGGACGCTGCGTCCGACGAGAGCCACCGCAGCAGCGGCGGCGGCGGACACCGCCTCGTCGCTCGCCACATCGCGCTCGGGCCGGAGCGGAGAGAGAGAGGAAGGTGCTTCAAGGTGGAGCTCGCGGCGACGGCGAGCCCACGTCGGCGACAGAGGACACAAGACAGCGTTCGCTTCGCTGGCAGGCGTTTCCAGAGAGCAAACGGAGCGGGCCCAGGTGTGATGGACTGATGGGCTACAGTGGGGCCGTAAGCGTCGGGATGGAAAGATTCCCGCGGTTCGGTGTTGCCCATGAGCCCATCCATGGATGAGGTGGCAGCTGTAGATTCCAAGAATCTGGTGCTCTGATTATGTGGGAGTACACCTTATTCAAATTTCTTATTTCCTATATCTTGATTCGTAATGAGTTTTGAACCATTTTATATTCCTTCTATTTATTACACAACCCATGTTTTGATGGTTCTATATATGTGAGATCCACTTGTGTAATTGTCCATCATATATTTTTCTACAATCATTAATAATCGATAGATCGACGATCTTGCTTAAATGAGACTTTTGGACATGCTAACAATTGAAATCAAAATACATTTCCTTGTCGTATTTGTCACACACACAAAGCCACACACACACACACACACACACACACACACACACACACACACTACCTCGCTCGTGCTATGAAAGACTGATTTTGAGAACAACAAACTTTATCATTGGTGTCTCGTGTGGTTGCCACGCATGCTGTCTAACACCAAAGAAAATATCCATATTGCGAGAGATACATGAGAGGTTAAACCTAGAGTTTGATACCGATAGGTAGGACTTAGGAATACATAGCTGCTAAGTATTGCTTGGATCTCGACCTAGGGAGACATTTGGGTTTTCTTCTTAAACTATACAACTAAACACCAATTGGAATTTATTTCATATATGATTTTTTTTTTTTTTGCTACATCAATTTATTTGATAATCGCACAACATAGTCAAATTAGTAACATACCATTTCGTTATGTTTTTTCAACGGAGCCCAATCCAATTCTCCAAAAACCAAATGGAGCCTAAAAAAATTAAAAGAATGGGGGTCTAGTTTAATTTTGGGTATTAGTTTTATGTAAATCATAGAAATTGTGTCCTCACATGTATTCCTCTAATCCGTACCATATAGCATAAGTAGATACATATGTTGATAATGGGAAAGGGCTTGTAGCCTAATGGTTACAAGAGCCTCGAAATTTGTACATTCAATGCTAGGAGGTGTTCCCTTTGACAACGAGCCGATTGTGGTGAGTTCCTCAATTTCGAGGATTTGTCGCCTCAATCTTTGGATACTCATAGGGTTGGGACACCTATCTAATGAAGATAACCCTGTGCATTCTATGATCGAGGTTAAGAAGTCATCACTATTAAAGGCAACCCTTTGCATTCTACGACTAAGGGCAATAAAGAAGTGTAGAGGATCATATCCATCAATTATTGCAACATTGATCTTCTTTTTAATTTTGAACTTTGTGGAGGAGAACGATTTGACATCTAAACACCCACATTCTCCAGACCTTAAGCCACTAATGAGTTTAAAAGGTCATGCCTTTTAATTTCGAACTTTGTGGTGGGGAGCCTCTTTTCCTCTTCGTTGGTCATGATGAGCGACGGCGCACGCAAGTGCGACTTTGGTGTTTTCACGATGACCGTTTGTCTAAGTGATGCGTGTCACTTGAGTGGCTATTGTGGAGGAGTTTGTGGAGGATCGGATCTTTGTTGTACAACAATGCTTGTTTTACTTGTTTCAGTTATTTGTTGCGCTGTTATCGTTTTGTTGTATTGTTGTTTCGTTGTACTACTTAGGATTCTTCTTTTCAAGTATAATCAACGACTCTCCTGCCTGATTCGTCTAGCAAAACGATGGTTAGCAGAATCTAGAAGCAAAAATAAGCAAAACTTTTGGTGAGAATTCGATCATATACAAGAGAAAAAAAAAAAAACAGATTTTGGTCCCATTAGTGTTAACTGTTGAGGGTTACTATGCACGATGCGTCCTCAAAATATTTAACTGTGCTCTCAACGCCGCCGACACTGGCATCCGCCCTTCCCAGATAAAAGAATGTGGCAGAACCAACAGTTTTCGCCGATCCCCAGCCGCGTCGCGCGCCGAGAGCGACGCCAACGCCAACGCCGAGCACCTCACGTGGCGTGATCCTCGACTACCGGGATCGCGCGGCCTCCCGCTTTCTTCGCGCGCACTCCTCGAACCTCGATCTCCTCACTCGTGAATCCCGGTCCACACTCCCACGCCACACTCCTCTAGTCGATCAAGTCCCATGGCCGCGCCGGACGCCGCCGCTTCGGCGGCGAGCAAGAAGGGCGTGGCGGCGTTACCAGCTCGGCCAAGCCGCTTTCGCGACGTGGTCGTGTTCGCGACCGGCGTGGCCGCGGCCGTGCTGGCGTTCCTGGGCCCGGCGGCGTCCATCCTCGCGCCCGACCGCGCCGGCGGCCTCGTCGCCTTCCCCGTCCCGGGCCCCGCCGACGGGCCGCGCACGTTCTACGACGACCCGGACCTCTCGTACGCGCTCGGCCGGCGCGTCACCGACTGGGACGCGAAGCGCGCGCAGTGGCTGCGCTCGCGCGGGCTCCGGAGCGACGGCCCGGAGCGCGTGGTGATGGTGACCGGGTCGCAGCCGGAGCCGTGCAGGGCGCCCGGCGGCGACCACCTGCTGCTGCGGTTCCTCAAGAACAAGGTGGACTACTGCCGGCTCCACGGGATCGAGCTGGTGTACAACACGGCGGTGCTGGAGCCGTCGTCCATGGTGGCGTTCTGGGCCAAGATCCCCATCGTGCGCGCCGCCATGCTGGCGCACCCGGAGGCGGAGTGGGTGTGGTGGGTGGACGCCGACGCCGTCTTCACCGACATGGACTTCTCGCTGCCGCTGGCACGGTACCGCCGCCACAACCTCGTCCTCTACGGCTGGCCCGAGGAGGTGTACAAGAAGCGGTCGTGGGTAGGGCTCAACGCCGGCGTGTTCCTCATCCGGAACTGCCAGTGGTCGCTCGACTTCATGGACGAGTGGGCCGCCATGGGTCCCGCGTCGCCGGAGTACGCACGGTGGGGGAAGACGCTCAGGGACACGCTCAGCAAGAAGTCCGACGACCAGTCCGACGACCAGTCGGCGCTCGCGTACCTGCTCCTCATGAACCGGGACCGCTGGGGCGAGAAGGTCTACCTGGGGACCGACTATTACTTCCAGGGCTACTTCGCCGAGATCGTCGGCAAGCTCAACGGCGTCGCGGCGAGGTACCTGGTGGCGGAGCGGAAGGGCGACCCGGCGCTCCGGCGAAGGCACGCGGAGCGTGAGCACCTGCGGTACGCGGCGGCGAGGAACCGCCGCCGTGAGGAAATTCGTCCCGGGCCCCGACGGCGGCGGGCAGTCCGGGTGGCGCCGGCCCTTCGTCACGCACTTCACCGGGTGCAACCCGTGCGGCGGCAAGCGGAACCCGATCTACTCGAGGGAGATCTGCGAGGGCGGGATGCGCCGCGCGCTCGCGTTCGCCGACGACCAGGTGCTCCGCGCGTACGGGTTCCGCCACGCCGCGCCGCTCAACGACAGCGTGCGCGTGCTGCCGTTCGACTACCCGCCGCGCGCGGGCGGCGCAACCATTGACGACGGCGGCGAGCGGCGAGCGGCGAGATGCATGGACGGAGCAGCGGATTTCTACGCGAAGGCCTTAGTTGTATCACGCGCTTTTCAACCTGTTTGCATCGTTGATAAAATGATACTTATATAAACCTCTTTTAGTTCGATCAACGAAAGCTAATTTAAACAAAACAATACTAGAATAGTGTGTGTTTTCATCAACCTCGATCGCTCCGGCCAGCATCCGTTTTTCTGTCTGTTTCCATTCGCACTTGCATTGCGCTCTCTTCGTTTTTTTCTCATCATTGAGAGAAAAAGGCACGGTAGTAGAGTGTAAGACCTTCCACGGCCACGCATGCAACAATGCCGTAGTACGTCCATTATGATTTCAGGGCTATAGCACAAACTTTTGGTACGACGCGAAGCATGGCATGACATGAAATATTTTAGACCGTGTCAGCAAAACAAGAAGAGGCAGTAAGACGCTCTTTGTACACTGCAGCGATAGTGGTGCCTGTGCTAGATAGCCAAATAGTGGTGCCTGTGCTAGGAAATCTGGAAGCAGCACACCTCTACATCGCTGCCCACTGCCCACTCTACACTCTGCCTACACCTTCCCTTTAGCCTTTAGGGCGTTCGTAATGGTAATAACTAGTGCTAGCTACGTAGTCAGCTGACGTGGAGGTGAGAGACAACAACAAAGAATATTTTATATTATTAGAACATGCTCCTCTCACATGTTCTTGGGCCATGAAATAGTCTAGCTATTTTATTTTATTTTTTTTATCTCAAACTGGCTCTCATGGCCTTTCATTAACAGAAGTCAGCTCGGCGACATCGCGAGCTACCAAAATGTTTACATGCTCCGGGAAGGGATCGCTCCACACAAAGGATTGACCCGATCCCAACTCAACGCTAACTTAGCAATCTTGTGCGCAGACGAGTTACAAGAACGGTGAATCTTTCTAATCTTATTACAAGTGAATTGATCATGAAGAAGATCACGAATATTACGAAAGAGCACTCCGCAAGGCGCCAAATCACTGTCATGTGTTGTTATAGCTTCTTTCAGCTGGCTGCAATCCGTCTCTAGCTCAATGCGAGATATTCCCGCTTGTTCCGCCTCTTCCAGTGCAAACAGGCAGGCCACCGTTTCAGCCGTGAGTGTGTCACGCACCGGGCCAATTCTAGCGGCACCTGCAAGCACTGACTTCGCCAAGATGATTGCGGATAATGAAGCCACATGAACCTGTACCCTCATCCTTCATGAAGCCACCATCAACGTTGATCTTCAGATAGTGAGGTTCAGGTGTTTCCCATTTTAGCCTAGGAACAGTCAACCGGCAAAGCACATGTACCTCTTCCGTAGTATCCCATTGCACTACTAGAATCAACGAGTTTCCCTAGGGTTAATAATCCTAGGAAAAGGAAAAACCGTAGGGAAAAGGTTCCCCTAGGGTATTTCGTAGGGAAAGCCCCCTGGGAGGAATTCGACGGGGAAAGGCGGGCTTTCCCACGGTTTTGGTTGGGACCCTAAGGAAACATTCTTTCCGCAGGGGGTTGTATCCCCTAAGGAAACTTCCTCAGGACAACTACCATCAATTTCCTTAGGAATCTTTCCCTAGAAATTTAAACTCTAGGGAAAGAATATCTTTTGCACAGATTTATATTTGAATTCAAATATAGATTTATATTTGAATTCAAATTCACACATGAACACATAATTAAACACTCATTTCATTCAATCCATAACCACAAATCCATACATTTAGAGTTATAATTATCATAATACAACCATCATCCATCCGTTTGGTGCCCACCACGGGTACTTGAAACAAAATGCAACAAGCAATAACTACAACTCATGGTTTGACAACAATCAAAAGAAGAGATGGCCACAAAATACACCACTTGCAGTCTCGTTCACTCCAGCACTTGTCCCATTCAGATGGCCACGAAATACTCCACATACTTATTGTTTGTTCTCCAACAGATGAGCTGAAGGTACTAACCTGTGAGATTAAGCAAGTTAGAAAAATGTTGAATTAATTGATACAAGCCGTGTAAACATACACACAGTAACATGACAAATTGGACTAACAGGTATAGATCAAGTGGATATTTATTGGCAACATGTTGTATATATTGTATCCAAATTACCAAGTCAGTCTCAATATCGCATTAGCATTTTAACCGGCACTCCTAACTTGAAGTTATAAGCGTGGCACTCCTAACTACCCAGCAGCTGCATGTTCGGTGTTTTGTGAAGCTTTCGAGAAAAAAGTGTAATGTTTTGTGAGAGAGGACAACAGCGACACACAACTGCAGCAAACTCTGAAACTATCAGCCGAACATGTTCATGCAGCTGCAGCATAGAGCATCTACAATAAGGAAGGAAATAATGAAGGCAGCATCAAAGCATAAGTCATACATGATCCCTTGGGAAAATAAAAATAATGCTGCCATCTGCACAAAATTAATATGTAGGAAATAGGAATATTTGCCTTCCATTATCTTCAAAGTGATCTCTACATGGACTACAACATTTGCAGTGATACTGTGAGAGTAATCTGAATGGAGTTACTGTTGCCCTTTTTAATTGTAACATGCTCCGAGCATGAATAAAATGACATTGAACAACTAAACAAACATAAAAATGGAGTTACTTTTACCTTTCTTTTTAACTGTAACATGCTCGGCATCTGCCAACGCCAGGTGCCTTTGCAATTTGTTAACCTGTACAGGTCAAGACTAGAGTATTACACAATCACATCTGGGAATATCTGCTTTTTGTTCTTTTGAACTTGCAAAAAAAAAATATTCTCCTGTCATAGAAGCTATTACTGATTTTAGATACTGAATTTCATATGAGGACCACTCTCATCAGCATTTTACAATGAAGCACTGGATATGCCAACGGCCAATATCAGCCAGTTTCCATTCAAAAAGAACAGAGCCTATCACAATTCACAACTCGAAGCAAAATGTCCATTCTTACAACTGAAAACAGGAAGCTACAGAATTCAGAAGCCAAAGAAAACACACTACTCACTTCCTGCTCTAGCTGCGACATGTACCGCTGCACGATGCACCTTCGTGCCCCTTCCCTCTTGGCACTACCAATGCTGTATCATCCTACAAGCTGAGCGCTATACCTACCTGTTAATCTGTCAACTAATGGGACATGAATTAAGCTTACTCACATAGACTGAACAACAGGAATAAGTAATGGAACTGCAGTACTTAAACTGTAGAATTACATACCTATTAATTGTCAACTAATGGGACATGAATTGGATCATAAAATCCCGTGGCTGGGATCCTTAAAACTGTGCAGATATGACATAGCAAAACAAACAATTCTTGTTCAACTCATTTTGCAATAATGTTCTGCTCACAATATTATGTAACAAAAAATTCGATGTCTAAAGATCAAAAGTTTAACAGAGTGAGATCAAAGTACTTACTGATCCGGAGTCCCAACAAAGAATTGTGTGGGGTGGGAGATCTGTCCAGCGAGCGCGGAGGGAGATCTGTGCGGCGCGGAGGTCAGAGGGGATATGTGCGGCAGTGTACTCCACGAGGCAGCGCGCGGAGGAAACGACGACGTGTGGCTCGCGGAGGGGAGCGGTGGCGGCGACCTGTACCGGCGGTGTGCTCCCGCGCGGCATGGAGATCGGAGGGAGCCGGGGCGGCAAGGGGGAAGCGGAGGGGAGCGGCCAGAGGCGAGCACGGAGGGGCTGCGGCGTCCTGCATCCCGCGGTGCTCGGGCGGCGGCGGCGTGGTCCGCGTGGGCGTGGCACAGAGGTCGGAGGGAATTTCGCATGCGGCGGCCTGGGTGGGGTGCGAAGTGAAGGGCGGCGGCGGCTGAAAGAAATTTTCACGGAGAGAACGAGGATAGGGTTTGGGTTCAGCAAAAAAAAAAACTCCCTATGAAAGTAGGAATACTCGTAGGAAAGAAGACACCTGCCCTTGTTCCTTGGATCCCTCCCGACGAAAACTAGAATTTCCTAGGGAAAGACCGGTTTCCCTTGGTTCTGCCATATAGCCTCAGGGAAACGTATCTTTACCTAGGATACTTAAAAACCGTAGGAAAAAAAAATTAATACCCTAGGAAAATTGATGGATTCCATGGATTTGACTACATATACCACCTCTAGGCATGATGGAGCTCTTTCCCCAGCATTGGCCTTGTTTGTTACCTCCCACCATTTACACAGGAGACAGCATATCCTAAGACATTGATCGTTTTTCATCCCAAAATTTCCTTGACAAACTCCTTTGACGTTGGAGCAGACAGTAACAAGAAACGAGCCTCCTCCAAGGACAGCTCTCTCCAGCACTGTCGTACCATCTTGCATTTCAGGAAGCAATGCCCACCATCCTCATCAAAACGCCAACAAACCGGGCATCTAGTATCCAGGTCAATGTGACGCCGTTTAATATTCAGCTTAAAGGCCAAGCTGTTGTGTGCAATACGCCAGATGAAATGCTTGATTTTTGGCGGGCAATTCAGGTGCCAAATCCGCTTCCACATCATATCTTTACAGGTGCCTGGACTCGACGCCGATGATTCTCCCCTCTGCATTGGCCTTGCTTGCTCTGTATTTTCCACAAGAACATGATATGCAGATTTCACTGAGAATTTTCCTTTTGGATCAAAATGCCAGGCAATAGTGTCCTCATTATGTGGACGTATTGGTATAGCTAATATGTTTGTAGCATCTTCTTCCCAAAATAAGTCAGTGACCAGCTCATGGTCCCAAGTACCCGTAACTGGATTAATAAGTTCAGCAACTCTGGTAAGCAAGGTGGCCCCTCTTGGTGTTCTCGGACGTCTTGTGACACCTGCTGGGATCCACGGATCATCCCAAATCCGAATTTGAGTACCATCACCGACCCCCCAGATGATACCGTTCTTCATCGCTTGCAGTCCTCGTAGTAAACTTCTCCAAGAGTAGGATATTCCGGTCCCTCTCTAGCTTCCATCAAGTCACCATCAGCACAATATTTGGCTTTTAGCAGCCGTGCACATAACGAGTCCGGAAACCGAACCAGCCGCCGTGCGGGCTTGCCTTGCCAAGCATAGCCAAATTGAAGAGGTGAAGATCTCGATAGCCTAAACCCCCTTTTTCCTTTGTACTTGCGAGGGTGCGCCATGAGACCCAATGCAGCTTCCTCTCTTTATCTTGTTGAGCCCACCAATACCGACAAATCATCCTGCTAATCTCATCACATAGATTCTTTGTAAGGTCAAAACAAGACATGGCAAAGGTGGGGATCGCCTGAGCAACAGCTTTGATCAAAGTGTCCTTGCCCGCACTGGACAACAACTTCTCTTTCCAGCCTTGAATACGTCTCCATACCCTATCCTTCAAATAGGTGAACATTTTTGCCTTCGATCTCCCCATGTAGACCGGCAGGCCAAGGTACTTCACACTCTTAGCTTCTTGTGAAATTCCCAACGCCAAAAGAAAAGCATTTTTCTCCTCTTCAACACAATTTTTACTGAACAAGATAGAAGACTTGTCCTTGTTTTATAGTCTGCCCCGAGCAATCCTCATAAAGTTGCAGCACACTTTGTAGATGATTTGCATTCTCTTGGTTTACTTTCATGAGAAGCAGTGAATCATCTGCAAACAATAGATGAGTGATACTTGGGGCACCAGCACATATGGACACTCCTTGCAACTTCCCTTCACCCTCTGCGGCATTCAGTAAAGATGAAAAGCCTTTAGCACAAATCAAAAACAAATATGGGGAGAGGGGGTCCCCTTGTCTCAATCCACGTGATGGGATAATTTCCTCTGTCAACTCACCATTAACCTTGATCTTGTAGGACACGGTAGTGACACATTTCATGATCAGCTGCACCCAGCGCTCATCAAAGCCAATTTTCAGCAACATCTTTGTTAGGAAATCCCATTCGACCCTGTCATAAGCTTTGCTCATGTCAAGCTTTAAGGCCGCGTAGCTTTCTGAACCACTCCTCTTATTCTGCAGATAGTGAGTTAGCTCATAAGCAATCAAAATGTTATCAGTGATCAGCCTGCCGGGGACAAAAGCACTTTGGTTCTCCGAAATAATTTCAGGCAGGACTAATTTTAGTCTATTTGCATGTAGCTAGTGACTACGTCTTTCTCTCTCCTACTTTTTCCTTACCACGTCCACATCTAGATAGCCAAATAGCTAACCATTGCGGACGACCCTTTTTGGTAGAGAAATGTTTAGTGCAAACTATCTCTTCGATGGGTATTGTTTAAAAACAGAGTAGTTTTTAAAAAAAAAAAAAAACAACGATGCAATGCACAATGCACATACTCCCTACGACAAGACGTACGTGTATCACACGCTAGGCACACACGTCCAAATATAATGGCATATATGGCAACACGTAATCACACTTACACATGCAAATCTCGTAGCAAGTGCAAAATCAAGTGTCTAAAGTTGTAAGATAAAAAAAAAGATTTAGCATTTCTGTCAGACCACACGTGCATGCATGCATCTATCAAATCTAGACAAAAGACTTTTTATATCTAAAACTTTTTTTCTACACTGTCCATGGGTTCACCGAAATTATATTATCATTAAAATGAGTAAAACTACAAGTTGTAGGTAAGAATGAAACAAAAATACCACACTGCACTGAGCGCGGCGAACACATATAAAATCTTTAAATTAGTTTTAGACATCGCTCATGCATGCTGTGGATAGCCTAGCTAAGACGGTCTCCGCTAGTGCAAATAGCCGAGGAAGACCCAACCATTTCCTGTGTAGCCGCCCTCCTCGGATCGGCCGTCGGCGACACGTGCTCCCGATTCGACGTCAGCGTGCGAGTCTTCCGCTTCGGCTCTTCCTCCGAGACCATCGCATGAGATCGATTTGATGGCACGAACCCTTCTGAAAAAAAAAAAAAAAAAAAAAAAAAAAAAAAACCTTGTCTGATCTCGCGTGTCTTGCCTAATCCACCGGCTAATTAATAAAATCTCACGGTGTTAATCAAGATAGCACTGCAATCAAAGAATAATATATAGGCAATACTTAATTACAGGCGCAAAACCTGCAATACGTGTACTTGTTTATATCCATGGATAAGTTAGAAAAAAAAACATTTCGGAGTCAATGGGACAAAAAAGAGGTGCGCTCTTGGCAACTCTGCAACAAAAACGTGTGGTGCCCGTGCGCATTTTGCGTGCACGAGGTGCTGGCAAACATAGGGTAATCTGTACGTTGTCTTCAGCAGGGGGTGGGGGTTGGATTTTCGAGCTACTAGCTAGCATTACTCCCTTCCGTCTTCGAAAAAATATTAATTTTTAGAGCTTGTGTAAGCTTGCTTGGCTTCACTTTTTACTGTATTCTCAACTTCGCTAGTCGCAACAAGCAACAACTCTACAAATTAAAATATACTCAAAATGAGGTAGAGTTAAGGGCCGGCTAACTCTAGATGTTTCGCGGAGCACCTAAATGGGTACTTTAGAAACTTTTTTTTTAGCTGCTCCATGTTAGAGTTGGCGGAGCAGTCCTAAACATGCTCTTAGGTGTTGTTTGGTTCCAAAGTGATGTCAATGCTTGAATGGTAAGGCAAATGAGACTAGATCATAGTGCAAATAGTTTCAGGGAATAGAAAATGCTAGTTGCTTGTTAATTTGATTGTGGCAATGGTTTCTGCTACTACCCCTATGAGAAGAAAAAAGGTGAACTCAAAGCCCTAAATGAAGAAGGGAGAGATGAAACACAGATAGAGTGAGACGGTGGGTGGGGGCGAGGAAGAAGATACGCTAAACGGAAACCATGGGTTCAAGAGCTATATAGCAATGTGAGAGATGCGCGAGGCATCCCAACGAGCACACTGAAGAACAATGCATGAATTTCTAGAGATGGTTGGTTTTTCTCACAACTGGCGAGAGAATGGCCACCGAGGGGAATGGTGTGCATGTTCCATATAGGCTGGTATAAGTTTCGCACCCATTACAAATAGGCCCAACCAAACAGTAAATAATGGAATCAGATCACACTATTAACTGATAAGGTCCAACAACCTCAACCAAAAGTTATCCTAATTTAGTTTTTTTGTTAAGTTTAATCGATTCTAGCTATATAAAAGAATACTAGCATCTACAATAAAAAGAAGGTACTATAAAAAAAAAATGTCTCATTTTGTATCTAACTATACTAATTTTGTGAAATTGATTCTAATCCTGGCATAAAAAGGTAGAAATCCCTGTCAAACATGGTAGAAGATCTATCAAGCTATTCCATTGGCATCACTAAAACGAGAGGTGCATTTGCAAGCTCTAAATACAAAGTACCTGCCCCTGCCTGGAATGAGCGAGGGACCGGATAGTCGGTGATTTCACCAATCTTGAGAATTTACCGTTGGACTTTGTGTTAAATATAAAGGAGCATCTCTTGTCGGCAGAGATGAGAGAGATGATGAAAAAATGCAAAAATAATATGCCTGTTTCGCGGATCGGTGGTTCACCCCGCTCTTCCCGGCCTCACGTGATCGCTCCAACTCCCAAGCCCAGCAGGGCCCAGGGCCCAGCAATCTTTGCTCTTTAATTTCCCCGCACGGGACTGCAAACAAGTCTGCAGCTAGTCCGCACACCTGGCGGCCTGGCGCGGCCACCGCACCACCGGCGACGAGCCGATCGAGGCGACCTAGCCCCGCCCCGCGCGACCGCCGAACGGTAGGTATCACGGAATGGCCGGCGCGTCGTCGGATCAGGTCGCTTCGCTCCGCGTCTCCGCTTCGGTGTCGTCGGCGGGGAGTGGCAAGCACCACGGCGGCGCAGGCCCGCCGCAGGGGCAGGCGGCGACGCGACGCCGCGCGCGCGACGCGCTGGTGTTCTCGGCCGGCGTCGCGGCGGCCCTGCTGGCGCTCGTTGGCACCTCGTCCCTCCTCGACCCCGGCGGGCGCGTCGGCCTGGTCAGCCTGCCCGTGCCCGTCCCCGGCCCGAAGGACGGGCCGCGCACGTTCTACGACGACCCGGAGCTCTCCTACGCCGTCGCTGCTCCGGGCCAGCGGCGCCTCACCGGGTGGGACGCCAAGCGCGCGGAGTGGCTGCGCTCCCGCGGGCTCGTGCGCCGGAACGCGCCGGAGCGCGTGGTGATGGTGTCGGGGTCGCCGCCGGAGCCGTGCCGCGGCGACAAGGGCGACCACCTGACGCTGCGGTTCCTCAAGAACAAGCTCGACTACTGCCGCCTCCACGGGATCGAGCTGCTCTACAACCTCGAGTTCCTTCACCCGGCCATGACGAGCTTCTGGGCCAAGATCCCCGTCGTGCGCGCCGCCATGCTGGCGCACCCGGAGGCGGGTGGGTGTGGTGGGTGGACTCGGACGCCGTGTTCACCGACATGGACTTCTCGCTCCCGCTCGCCAAGTACGCCGGCCGCAACCTCGTGGTGTACGGCTGGCCACACAGGTTCTTCGTGAGGAAGTCGTGGCTCGGGCTCAACGCCGGCGTGTTCCTAATCCGGAACTGCCAGTGGTCGATGGACTTCTTAGACGAGTGGGCAAGCATGGGTCCGGCGTACCCGGAGGAGCACGCGCGGTGGGGAAGGTGATCAGGGACGCGCTCAGTGACCGGGACTCCGACGTGGCGTGCGACCAGTCGGCGCTCGTGTACCTGCTGCTCAACGGATGGAGAGGCTGGGGAAGAAGACGTTCATCGAGACGGAGTACTTCTTCCAGGGCTACTGGAAGGACGTCGTGGACCGCCTCGACGGCGTCGCCGCGCGGTACGAGGCCGTGGAGCGGGCGGGGACGGGGCTCCGAAGGAGGCACGCGGAGCGGGAGCACCTGCGGTACGCGGCGGCGAGGAACGCGGCCGTGAGCGGCAGCGGCGGCGTCCGGGACCCGCCGCCGGCGGGGGTGGAGGGGTGGCGGCGCCCGCTCATCACGCACTTCGTGGGATGCGCGCCCTGCAGCGGCTGGCGGAACCCGGTGTACTCGAGGGAGAGCTGCGACGACGGGATGCGCCGCGCGCTCGGGTTCGCCGACGACCAGGTGCTCCGCGCGTACGGGTTCCGGCACGCCGCCCCGCTCAACGACAGCGTGCGCGCGCTGCCGTTCGACTACCCTGTTGGCAACGATTGATCACAAATTCACAATGCGCAACACAAAGCAGCGGCGAGTTTTTTTTTTTTTTTTTTTTTTTTTTTGGCGATGCATATATACAAGGGGTATGTAATCTCAAAAAAAAAAAAAAAAAAAGGAACTGGGTTGGGCCTAGTTGGGCCTCTTTGAATAAGGGGGACTGCTATTTAGTTGGCATTTTTTTACGGTAATGCTCCTGGTGGAGCGTCCTACCGGCTTCGGACAGTTTCGTGGCCTGCGTGCACACATGCTCTGCACCCGCCTCTCAAAAAAAATCCTGCTCTGCTCCCTCTCGAGAAATATCTTCCCACCTCTCACTCTCTCCCACCACGCACGACTCCTCTCCATCCTGTCATAGTTTGATCTCAACCTGTCGAGCAACTTCCGGCATCCATCGGCAGCATCTCGTCGCTGCAGCCTACAGAAGCTCCTTGTCACAGACTACACGTCTCTATAGTCTTAGGCTGCGTTTGGATGTCCGCATTGAAGCGTGGAATTAAGAATTGGAATTGGCGGCCATCAATGCCAGCGTTTGGATGCCAACGGAATTGGAGAGTGGAATTGGAGTCGAATACGTGCGGCATTGGGTTTCACCGGGCGCTCCTCCTCACGATTCAGAGCCCGCAGCCTCGGTATTGCGCGGCATTCACACCGCAGGGTCACCTCGTCTCTCGTCCGCACCTCCTCGAAGAAAAAACTTCCCGCCTCTCAAGATCCGCGAACTCAGCGGTGGCGGCTTCGGTTGTGGCGGGCGGAGGAACGGCCGCGGCGGGCGGCGGCGGCTCAGGGCGTGTCCGGGCAGAGGAACGGCATGTGGTGGCGGCAGTTCGAGGCGTGGGCGGGCGGAGGGCGGACTGCGCGGCGGCGGCTCGCGTTGTGGCCGGGCGGAGGAACAACCCCTGCGGCGGCGGCTCCGGGGCGTGATCGGGCGGAGGAGGAACGGCCTGCGGCGGCGGCGGCTCGAGCGTGGCGGGCGGAGGTACAGCTGCCGCCGGGCGGCGGCCTCGCGCCGGCTGGAGGCCACCATGCACATGCGGCTGCTACGCCTCTTCTTCCCGAGGCCTTTCTTACGAATTCTACCTAGCAATTCTATCTACATCCAAACAATAGCTTTGATATTGAACCAATTTCAATACTTCGGCTGAATTGGCATTGAACCGAATTCAATACCAAGGTCTTCAATGTCGACATCCAAACGGAGCCTTAGTGTATTTGAGAGTTTACGTTTTCATAGCACTAGGCCTGTAAGACGGCATGTGGGCTGCTTGATGTGTATCGGGCCGAGGCCCAAAGACTCATACAAGTACAACTTTCTCCTTCTAACCGCTAGCTCTGCTGTGCTCCTCCTCCCGAGATGGCGATTGCCGGGTTCGACCGCCGCACGTGTACGCTGGCCATCTCTTTCGGTGATTAGTCTCGTGATATTTGGTATCGGTCGCCGGTCCAATCCTCCACCTCCATCCTTCCTGTTTCACTCCAATTTCACCGCAAACCATCCAAATTTGGTGCAGTTCAAATCAATCTGTATCGATCCCCAACTCCATCCACCAATTCCACTACCTACCTTCCGATCACGGCCGAGCACGGAAGCTCCCTCCCCGCGAATAGTTTTTGAGATGGAGGATGTAGCTAATATTGTTTACAGAATAAGTTAAAATCAGCCACAGATACCACCTTAGGTAATTGTAATCATGTGTTCCATGCAAGGTAAATTTGCTCCAATATTGTCAATGTGATTATTGTGTGGATCCTCTGAAGAAGTACCAAGATCGCTTTAATTCTCCGAGTGCAAGCCATATATGTAACGTGCTACAAGGCCTCTAAGAGCAACTCCAACAGTTTTGCAATTTTAGTTTGACATTTGCCCTTGTTTGTTAACTCCCAAATCCAAATAGCAAGTCAAAAAAAGGGCTCGCTCCAAGTGTTTGACAATTTTGACTTGGCAAATGAAAAAAAAGTGGGCCAAGCCCTGGTGTTGGGTTATCGCGGTTTCTTTCCGCCACACTTTTATACCGAGGACCCTACACTTTTCACTAATCAATCGAATCGTATCTTAAAATTTTCCTCTCTAGCAAACTTACATCGGGGAATCCCGAGAGAAATGAAATTGAATTTTTCGCCCTTCCACATCTTCTCCTACAACAAGGCCGTGGTTGGATTTGTAGTTGGCGCGCCGGCAGCTAAGGAGGAGCACGCGTGGGAGGGTGGTAGCGCCGCATCTGCGGTCTTTGGGGTAGGAGACGGTGATGGGTTTCCCATTTGTGTCCTTTGTCGCGATTAACGGAGAAGGGCGGCGACCGCCATCAATCCTCCGTGTCGGAGTGGTCGATCGTCCTCGCAAGGCCAAGAAGAACGGGAGCGGGAGGAGGTCGCGCACCATGAAGGTTTCGCCGCCCCGCGGCGTTGCTTTTCGCAAGACCGAGGGGGGGATTGCAAAGCGAGATATGACTTGGCAGATTTGGGAGTCTAGGGAGGAAATTGCCAAGTTTTTCCAAAAGTGCAAACTCGTTTGCACAACTGTTGGAGTCCTCTTTTATCGGTTTTTGGCAAATTTTATGAATGCAAACCCTGTTTGCAAACCTGTTGGTGTTAGTCTAACAAAATAAAGTGTAGTCCTAGCCAATAGTTTCTGCAATCTTTTATTTCAAAAAAAGGTAAAGCAATACTTTAGGTAACAGGTGTACTCTCCATCGTCCCAAACGAGTGTACATTTCACTTGTCAATTTCATTTATCAAGGAATCAAATTTTGCTAAATTTGTGTAGTAGTAAATTTTCACTAAATATATATAAAAATCACTAATATTATTAGTTCGGTTGTGGAATATGTTTTTATAATACCATTATTTGGAGATACAAAATATCCATCTTATCATTTATATATTTAGTTAAACCTTAAAAAAAAAAAAAAAGTTGACTCCTCGATATGGATTAATTATATGCACCTATTTTGAGATGGAGGAGAAATGGAGTAGTGAAGGTGATGGAAATAAAAGAGTAGTCCACTTGGAGAGGGACAGATACAATCTTTGATCGAAACAATATTGATATTATCATCTATATACTTTTAAAAAGGTAGGTGATAATTGTCTATGCAGTTTACACAATATCCTGCAGAGATATGCAGAGAGGGACAAAAACATTATTGATATCATACTATTTCAGCAGTTCACACAATACTGCAGAGAAGTGCAGAGTGGTAAAGGTGATAGAAACAAAAGAGGTCACTCTCAGAGAGGGACCGAGAGATGTGATAATCACTCATCAGCGGAGCAGGTATGTAGCTAGGTAGTTGTTGCCGGCAGCGGATTGAGGCGCGGTGTGGGGATGAGGACGAGAGGATGCTTCCGGGGGCGACGAGCCCCGCTGCCTCCTCCATGTCCAGCGGCGGCGCCGTGGACTGGCCCTGCGGGATGGGCACCGCCCAGTTGAAGCACTGCACCAGCGCGGCGACGAAGGTCGGCACGGACTGCATGGCCATGCTCGCGCCGGGGCAGGCGCGGCGGCCGCTCCCGAACGGCAGCAGCTGCATGTGCTGCCCCTTGGGGTCGACGCCGGCGCCGGCGCCCCGGGCATGAACCGCTCCGGCCGGAACTCGAGCGGGTCCTCCCACGAGCCCGCGTCACGGCCGATGGAGAAGATGTTGAAGAAGACGGTGGTCTTGGGCGGGATGACGTAGCCGCGGACGTGCACCGGCTCGATGGTCTCCCGCAGCGCGAACACGGCGGGCGGCTGCAGCCGCAGCGTCTCCTTCAGGACGGCCTGCAGGTAGGGCAGGTGCGCGACGTCGTGCTCCCCGACCAGGCGCGACGCGCCCACCACGGCGTCCAGCTCCGCGCGCACCGTGGCCAGGCAGGCCGGGTGGTTGATGAGGTACGCCAGCATCCACTCCCACCGCGGTGGCCGTGGTGTCGGAGGCGGCGGTGATGAGGTCGATCACCAACGCCTTGATGTTCTCCCTGGTCAGCCGGACCTCCGCCGTCTCGTCCGCCGCCGCGTCCATGATGATGTCCAGCAGGTCGTCCTTCTCCCCTGCTCCCGCCGCCCCTGACGACGCTTCTCCTCCTTGGCCGTGATCATGATCTCCAGCAGCGCGTCGAACTTGTCCCGCACCTCGCGCATCCTCCGCGTGAGCCCCTGCAGGTCCCATCCCCGGCAGAGCCCCACGTAGTCCTCGAGGTTGAATTCCCCGGCGAGCTCGGTGACGTGCTTGGCGCAGTCCCGGGTGGCCTCCGTGATGTGGCCCGGCAGCTCGCTCGCCACCATGCGAATGATGGCGTTGTTAGACAAGCCGATGAGGTGGCGGCTCATGTCGATGGGCTCCCCACGGGCCGCCGCCTGGCGCGCAGCACCCAGCACGGCCGCCAGCTCGGCCTCCCGCACGGGGCGGAGCTGGTCAACGGTGCGCTTGCCCAGCAGCTCGGACATGCAGAGGCGCTTCATGAAGCGCCAGTGCGCGCCGTAGGGCGCGAAGGAGAAGCCGGCGTTCTCGTAGGCCATGTGGCGCACGACGGCCGTCTGCGGCCGCTCAACGAAGCTGGCCTCGTGCTTGAGGAGGTCCCGGGCGGCGTCCGCGGTGGCGACGACCACGTTGTGCGTGGAGGGGCCGAGGCGGAGGTACACGAGGGGCCGTAGCGCGCCGAGATGCCGTCCAGGACCCTGTGTGACGGGGCGCCGGTCATGAGGTGGTGCAGGTGGCCGATGAGCGGGAGTGCCATCGGGCTCGGGGCAGTCTGCTGCTGTTGCGGCTAGTCCACCACCATCCGGTGACGATGAGGACGACGAGCAGGACGCCGGCGGGCAGCAGGGCGCCGCCGCCGCTCACTGCTGCTGATGCTTCCATTAATTTCTGGTTCGGTCTTTGCCTGGGTACTATGGACGTATGATGCCTACCTGCCGTGTTTAGATTTATAGCAATGGAAGAACATTCAAATTGGACTTGAGGAACGCAGGCCACCAACCCCATCCATGGCACCTACTACTACAAGCTCTCTTGTCTCTTATTGCCATCCCAATCACACGAGCCGAGTTCTAATATTGGATTGAGGAAAGTCACATGATGATGACATCCTCTTTAAAGAAATTGTTAAATCAAGAAGGTATTTGGCAGGAATTTTGGGGAACAAATACATAAAAATAAGACGATAGTGAGTTGCTCCAAAAGAACAATTGATTATTATTTTTGGAAAGGCTCGATGAATGTTAAAGACACCTTTACGAGTTATGGTTCTTTTAAGGTTAAAAAGATGGTTCGCAAACCCAGTTCAGGGTAGACACGTGGTTGGGTAACCAACCACTTCAGGACAAATATCCCGTGTTGTTCAATATTGTGAGAAGGAAACAAGATATTGTGGCAAAAGTATTTAGCTCAATCCTGCTTAACATTTCTTTTCGTATAAACTTAATGGGGAACAACTTAAGGGACTGACATAGAATCATAGCCTCCTTACATGACATGAACTTATCTGGACGGGGATGCTTTTGTATGGTCTTTACATTCATCGAGATGCTTTCCTATCAAATCTATGTACACTACTTAGTTAACAATGGGGTTAGAGTGTCACAGGAAATATGGTAAACAAGAATCCCTACAAGAACAAAAACATTCTTGTGGTGCTTAAAAAAGGTGTGATTTTAACTAAAGACATTCTTGCTCGATTTAAATTGAAATGGTGATAGGGGGTGCAACTGATCTTTGCAGGACAATAAGTAAAGACGTCAGCTTTGCATTTCTTTGGCTCCAAAGGATGGCTAGCAAATAGGTTTATTGGTCATGCTTAGTCAAAACTTTTCGTGTTTCTTTTCTGTCATTGGCCGTTAGATGGAGTTCTCTACAACTACTGTGCTGGCCTACGGGCCTGAACTATTTAATAATTGGCTCGATTCTACCTATTGGTAGATGAGTCCGTATAGAAAATCTCCTTTCTCTAAAAAAACATGTTGATGACATCAGCGTTTATACTAAATTTTTGAAAATTGAAAATGTATAATTGTTAAACTAAGTATCTAATTTTCTTGCAATAAATTCTTGAAAACAAGGTCTCATATGGATATATTTAGATAAACTTTTATTAATGAACATTTATCTTATGAACATAGAACATTTTCTTTCATTCAGAGATTCAAGAATAATTAACGTTCCATCTTCGTACTAAAAGTATTCTAGTTATAGGTTCACTGGTATTATAATATGCAACTGATGATGTTTTCCAAATGTTTTCTAAGCTAATATGTCAATATCCTCTACTCGCTCTTTTAGTAATATATCCAGTGTTACATTTTTTTTGTCCTCCAGTTTTCTTCAAATTCCACCATCTTAGGTATTGGATGCACCCATGCCACGTATCCAAAGAGTAGCTTGATTGGGAAAAGGAGCTTTGTTTTTCAAATCATAAGTTCCATGTTTGCTATCCTTCCAGAAGAACACGTGGCATTTAGAATCTGGGCTCTAAAGGTCGATTCATACTCACTAAAGATACGTACCCAAAGTGATTGCAATGACGATGCTTGTTTGACATGTCGAACACTTTTGACATTGTCTAACATGGAGGTTGGTAGACTCAAATACTTGATATTAATAAGTCAATGGAATTTTATGAGTGTTTTATGCACATTAAATATGGTGTCACATGAGCATATTGTATGAAATTGCATGAAACGACGAGGATAGAGAAGGGAAACATTTTCATCCCCATGAAACGTGTCGGGGTGTTTCCAATACATTGGAAAGAGCGTGAAACTCCCATTCAGAGAGAGAGAGCTGACGAGTTTCATAAGGCGAAATCGGTCGAAGTCTGCCGACGGGGGCTCAGCCACGCTTGGGGGCGCCACTGGCCGCGAGCGACGCCCTACGCGAAGAATGCCGCCGCTGTCTTGCGCGAGCTTTGCCGACACGTACGCACTCCGCCAACGCGTGCTCGACCACAAACTCCCCAGCGCGGGCGAGGTTTGGCTGTGTGCTCTGCCGCGCGCAGGTCGCTCGCGAGCGCCGCCCCGGGCGCCGCCACGTCGTGAGTGTGAGCGCAAACGCCACCGCGGGCTCAGCTGCTGCGAGCGAGCTCCCCTGCCTCCCTGGCCGCGCGTGGGCTCTGCTTTCATGCCTGTGCGCCCGAGCTCCCTACCGCGCGCTGTCTGATTTCGTGCCTGATTCCATCGGTACAAGCTAGTGCAGCAGTTCGTTCTTTATTTATTTTGGAGCGGATGCAACAGCAGGCGTGAGCTCGGCGACGAACGGGCTCTGTGGTTGGCGTCATGAGAGAGAGAGAGGAAGAGATGGCAGATAGAGAACCAGTGGGACCCATGAAAGGCTAAATTAACTCTATGAAACTGCGATGCAACTATACAATGAGACAGACCCGTTTCATGTTAACTTCCGCGTCGTGTTGGAAACTAAGAGGCGAAACCCTCCATTGAGACTGGCCTTAGAGCATACCCAACAGTTGAGTCAGTTCTTATATGAGCCATGTCATTGCTAGCTCATCATGTGAACCCCACAAGCAAATAAATTTTTTTTACATCTTCTCTCCTTCCTCTCTTAGTTTTTATGAGGAGGCTCACAGACTATCTCGTTTTCTGAGCTAGATAGGTGTTGAGATAAGAGATAGTCTCTTCTCTTTTCCCTCTTCTCTCTTCCCCACCTAGAAAAATGATGACATGGATTGCTATGAGTTGCCTGAGGCGGCACTGTTGGAGACGCACTTAAACTTGTCCTTAAGTGAGGAAGAATCTAAATTCGGTGGGCGATGACGACGAGCCAGGCTCAAACAAAGACAGCCCGCCTAAGTCTCCTTGGAGGACGGAGGATAAGCAGTGATATGGTGTGGTAGTTTTACTGCACTATTAACAAGGGGCATTTGTCTGTAGGACACTGAAAGTGGTGTCAGTGTGGTCGTGGACACCCGTCTTTTGCCATGTTTGCCAGAGCACATTGCCGTTTGCTGCAATTTGTCTCATGGACACTTAGGAGAGAGAAAACTTGTAAAATGACATCCGGTGCCCCTGAGCAAACAACACCCATCTCCCTTATCTCTCCCTGATAGGCAGGACCCAGCGTCAGGAACAGGGCTCCTCTGCTGGCCACGGCGCCAGCCAGCCTTCACCGGCGAAAACTCACCGGCGGCAAGTTCCCCACCCACGGACCTAGCCCAATCCGACCCCCTTGACCTCCCACATCCTCCGGTGCCCCAATCCCTCCACCTAGTGCACCTAGGCACCCTAGGGCGACCGCGCGGTGGCGGCGGCGCGGCATACGGTGGCAACGGCCACCGAGAGACTCTTGCGGCGACGGCGAGATGAGTAGCAAGGTCACGAGCCAGAGCGGCGCCCTCCTCTACCTCGTCGACCTGCGGGCCGCTTCGATTTGAGCCAAGGCAAGGGCCGGTCGGCGGTTTTTTCCGCCGCCATCACCGGCTTCGAAATGAGCCCAACCATGGTCTGGCGGGCGGTGCTAATTGGTCGCGTGGTGGCAGGGCGGGGGCACGTGGAAGTGGCTAGCGCGGTGCGGGGACGCGAGCCGCGGCTCGCCGGGCGCGCCGCTAGAACGCGACACTGGCGTCGGCGGCCTGCCGGGGTGCCGGCCGTTGGGTCGAGGCTGCCGGGGAAGGGCTCGTCGGCGGGGCGGATGAAGGCCCCGGATGCGCAGCGGCGGCAGCAGCGCCGCCGAGTAGATTTGGCCACCGGTTGGGCCTGTGCTCGCTCCTAGAGTCCATGGAATGAGGAAGAAGAAGGAGCCAAGGGTATCAGCATCTTGCATCACGAGGAAGAAGAGAGGGGTGGGCCCAAGGTGTGGCTCAGGGGCATCAGCCGTCATTTTGCAATGTTTCTCTCTCTTCGGTGTGCATGGGCTAAAATACACCGATCGACAATGTCTTACAGCAAATATGAAGAAAGGCGATGTCCGCCAAACAAACTGGCACCACTTTACATGTCCTAGAGCTAATTTTCCCTATTAACAATGGTCAATGGAGGTTTGATTTAGTGAACCATCAGTATAAAAATTTTACACTGGCGGCCGATTTAATTTACCATCGTTTGAAAATCTTGACCATTGCTCTCACCTACCACTGAACCACCTCTGATGTTTATGTTCAGTCTAAAAAAAAACAACCACCTCTGCTTTACCTACCGCGGCGCTTAAACTGCCTATAAAAGGCTAGAGCTAAGCAACGCTTAAAGAAGCTTATAAGGCCACTCCCAATGCTAAACTCTATTATGGTTATCATGGCTTCAAGACCCCACCACTAGAAACTATTTATCCGAATGCAAGTTTTTACAAGTAGTTTGTGTAAAGATATGAATTTAATGACCACTTGTATGCAACACAAATAAACAAGGATCACACTACAAGAATTCTGTTAATCCATGATTGAAAAATTTCTGTCACGAATCCAGTGTGCGCGTGATTAAATAGTTTAGAGATAGTGTCTCGTCTGTGGGTTGTATTACACTGTCTGTATACATATTTGTACAATATATTCGAGGCCCGGAGAGACAAACCCTGTTTGTGGGTTGTACATGCCCTAAGCGGGTGTTTGATTCTTGAAACTAGGGACTACACATGACCATTAGTCCCGTTAACCCTATTGAGAGACTAGTGGAGTAGGTACTAATAGTCTCTCTTTTAATCCCATATTTGGTAATTTAGGGACTAACTAAATGAGACTAAAATTTAATCTCTAGCCCTAGTCTCGTGGGAACCGGTGATCGTCCTTCGTTATCACGGAGGGTCATAGTCATTTTGCATGAAGGAGTAGCTTTTCTCCGTTGACCGGAGGCAAACAACACCAGTAAGTGTCACGCTCACGTTTGTGCTGACTGCTGAACATCAGTTGTGACAAACATCACCATTCTTAATGCACTGTATTTGAAAATGAACCACCGCATGACAGTTGAGTCGCACACTTGTAGAAGACAACATATTCAGTTGCAAACCTCATGTAGGTAGCAACGTTGATACAGGACAGAACTTAAAGACAATATTCAGCTAGTAGGTAGCAACGTGTTGATACATCATTTCAGTTGAAAATAAAACATAGTAATATTCAGATGAAAAGACATAGACGTCGTTCCACCACAAGTCATTTCAGCTGACTCCTGTGCCCACAACAACTCCATTATATTCACACCTTTGTAGGCTGAAAATGACATAGATGTTCCGTAAGTCAATAAACAAGAAATATAGTAGTAAACAAAAAAATCTTTGACTGTTGACAGTTCAGCAGATTTGCAAATTAAAACACAAATATCTACATATGGCAACTATGCACAATTATATATAATTTTTTCTACCTAATCAGTTTGATTTCCCAAACTTTTATTTGCTGGAATTAATTAAAACAGCACTGATCACAGGAATTAAAATAGCACTGACCTAAGGAAATAATTCCATAAATCACTTGCACGATCACATTGTTCCTTGGAAGATTTTCTGAACGAACGGACGTGTTGCTATCAGATTTTGTTTCTCCTGAGCGCGCGTACATGGCGACTCCGTCTATGGGATGCGGGTAATTGGCATGCAGCCAGGGTGGTTGTTGCAGCCGTAGCCGCCACTGATAATTTTGTTTATGACGATCTCGCCGTACTTTATGTATTTTACCGAGCAAAGTCGTCATTGGCTACGGATTGGTGAGTTGTTACTGGTGAATGATGCTCGGTTCGTCTGGCTGCCGAAAACCAAGTCAGATCCGGATAGTACACCTACTGGATCGGTGCAAGCTTCCTACTCTTCTTCCATATATATAGCACATAGTACATAGAAACGAGTACCCATGTCAATAATTTGTCAATCCTTGACGTGACTCTTTTATTATTAGTTGCTTACTATCAGGGGACCGGTGTTAACATCGCTCTCGGAAAAGAAAATTATTTCTTGTTGTCTTTTATATACTTTAATACTTAGTCAAGGGAGTAGGTGATATTGTTTCTGCAGTTTACACAATACTGCCGAGAAATGCAGACTCGTGAAAGTGATCGAAATAAAAGTGTAGTCCACCTAGAGAGGGACAGAGACAGTCTTTGATCGAAACAATATTTTTGATATTATCTTTTATATACTTTAATACCACTAGTAACGAAATGATTTTGCGAGCACTTGTAAAATCTTTTCGTGACGGGCACTTTTTTGTCCGTCACGGAAAATACCCCGCCACGTCCAGCTTTTATTTTACGTGGCGGGCGTTTTTCCACCCACGGATAATTGATTTTGCGTGGCGGGGCAACTTAACACGCCCGCCCACGCAAAATAAACTATTTTGCGTGGCGGGCGTTAAGGTGCCCGCCACGCAAAATAAATTTTCGTGGCGGGCAGTTTTAACTGAGCCCGCCACGCACAATGGTCGGGCCCAATAAGCCCGAGGCAAGCCCAAAACCGGTTTCGGTATAAATAAGAGAAGCTAGGGTTTTTGACTTCATTCTTTCCCTCTCCTAGCCGCAGCGCCGCTCAATCTTCCTCCCGTCTCTCTCGCATGCGCGCACTTCCTCCTCCATTCCGCATGCGCAGATACCCTCCTCCATTCCCTCCCATCCACTCCTCTCTCGGCTCCCTCTCTCTCCTCCCTCACGCACTCACGCATCGCGCGGCATCCCCGCCTCTCTTCACTCGATCTCTCCCGTGGAGGCCTGGTGGTGGCGGAGATGCTTGGGAGGCGGCACATGCGCTCCTCATGGTGGCGGCCATGGCGAGGGCCCAGACGGCGGGCGGGCGATCGTGCGGATCCGCCGGGACTCCCGGGCGGCGGCGGCGCGCGGATCCAGCAAGGAGGAGGCGGCGGTGTGGCGCGGATCGGCGACGCTGGCTGTACCATGGCGGCGGCGCCCCTCGTTCTCCACGAATCAGCGACATCGACATCCTTCTTCGTGGATCCGCGGCGCGCCCTCATCCTCCACGGATCCGCCGCTCGCGCCCTCTTCCTCCACGGATCCGCCTCGGGGCCCGCGGATCCGGCGGTTCGGTGGTGGATCGGCGGCGGCGGCGCGTCCCTCCGGTGGCAGTGCATGGATCCATCGAGGGGTGGCCGGCCGCGGTTCGAGCCTACCGGATCCGACGATGGATCGACGAGATTCGTGGTGGTGGTGGCGCACGGCGGTGCCCCGGCCGGCGGCGGCGGATCTAGGTCCGGGCTCACCGGTGGGCTCGGATGGGCTCATTTGGTGGGCTCATGGGTTTTTTTTTTTTTTATTTCTTAACCGTGACGGGGCGTTCCACGCGCCCGCCATGGTTAATCTATTAGCCGCGGACGGGCGGTGGAGGCCGCCACGCAAATTTCTTGCATTAACCGTGACCTATGGTTGGTGACGGGCGCCCTCGCCCGCCACGCGGAAATCTCAGCGCCCGTTGTCGAAAAACGTTTCAGTACTAGTGTACTTATCAAGGGAGTAGGTGATATTGTTTGTGCGGTTTACACAATACCGCCGTGAAATGCCGCAGAGTGGCCAACCCCCGCACCGCCTCCCGCGCAAAGTCGCCGCCGCCGCGCCCATGGCTTCGTCAAAGAGAGGGAGAGAGTTGGCAAAGGCGGGGGCGTAGAGTGGGGAAGGCGGTTCGCGGCCGAGGGAGTGGGTAGGGAGGGGTGAGGTGCTGAAAACTAAGTGCTCTTTTTATAGTTGGTTACGCGGCGTCTGGGCATATACGCTAGTCCGGGCCGCATACGGGCCTCGACATTTTAGCTCAATTTGCGGTCTTTTTATAAAAACCGTCCTTTGTTAATAAAGGTTATTTTTACAGAACCGTCATTGTTAATTGATTGTGCGTATTGTATCGGTTTTTATAACCGTTACGGTTAAAAAAAACTCTCACGGTTAATCGAGACATTTTACCGTGATCTTTTTTAACGGTTAATAATTTCTAAAATTTATGCAAAAGAAACCGTGTACTCCCTCAGTATCACTATGAGAAGACGTTTAGGACAGCGACACGATCTCCAAAACATAACTTTGAGTTCTCTTTTCTATAAACATATTCATTGGAAAGTTATATATGTATATTTTTATGAAAGTATTTTTTAAGACAAATCTATTGAATGATTTTCACATTTTCAAACTCAACGACTTAAAAGTTATTTATGATTTATGTTCCCAATGTTTGACCCACATCTTTTTCCAAAACGTCATCTAGTAGTGATATGGAGGGAGTATGTCCATCTCCATCTTGTGGCCATCAGGATGGACGGGACCGAGGATGAGGAGCAGGACACCGATTGGACCGAGGGCGCTACCGCCATGAGACACTGGCGATGCTTCCATTAAATTCTGGTATGGTCTTTGGCTGGGACACGTATGTAGCATGCCTAGCTAGTTACGCCGTGTTTAGATTTATAGCAATGGAGCATACATATTGCCATACTAAGAGCATCTCAGTGATTACTACCTAAAATAGACTACTTAAAACTTCATTTAGGTACCTGCCAACTTTTATACTACCTAAATTTTGCTCTCAACTCCGGCTGTACTACCTAAAGCTGCCTACCTATTTTCTTCCTCCAAGTCAATGACATGTGGGTCCTACATGTCATCATGTTCCTCTTCTCTCCTTTACATATGAACACCGAACATAACAGGATCCGGATTGGAGGGGCGACAATGGACACGTTGTGACGAGGAGGGGAGGGGAGAGGCGGGCTCGCCGCTGGGGAGAGGAGGAGTGGCCTTGGCCTCGCTAGAGCATGATCCGGAGCCGCGCCGCGAGATCCTCCCGTGTGGTGGCCAAGGGATGTCGTCGCGCCCTTGCCCATGTTGGGGCCAAGGAGGCCGCCATGCCCTTCCTCACGTCAAGGCGGGGTGGCCGCCGCGCCCTTCCTTGTGTCGAGGCCGGGGAGGCCGCGCCCCTGGCTACTATGCCCCTAGCCGCTGGTGGAAGAAGGGCGGCCATCGGGGTGCATAGGCCACCGGGAGAGGGCCACACCGGCCACGCAAGTGACGGATCGGGAGGATTCCCACCTCCATATGTGGTGGATCAGGGCCGGAGAGGGTCCCCTCGGCGCTGTTTGGCTCGTCGGACATACGGAAGGAGGATTCGTGGTGCGTGCTGGCGGAGGATTCGCCTGCTGTGTGAGCGGATAGGGGAGAGAGAGGCTGCAGGAGAGATAAAAAATAGCTGCACAAGTATATTGGCCCAACAAGAATAGGTAAAGAAGGGGATTTATGCCTTGTTTAGTTCCCTCCGGAAGTTAGAAATTTTGCAACTTCAACACTGTAGCACGTTTCATTTGTTTGTGGTAAATATTATCCAATCATGGATTAACTAGCCTCAAAAGATTCGTCTCGTGATTTACAACAAAATTGTGTAATTAGTTATTTTTTTACCTACATTTATTGCTCCATTTATGCGTCCAAAAATTGATGTGATGGAGAGAGTATAAAAACTTGGAAGTTTGTAGGGAACTAAACAAGGCCTTAGGTAGCCAACAGATTTAAGTTGTTGAATAGGTAGTTTGTTGGAGGTGTATTTTTGCCCCAACTAGGATAGATAGTCTCCTTTAGGTAGCCTGCTGGAGATGCTCTAAGTTCTGTGCTTAGAGCAGACCCTAGCAGAGGAACGAGGCCACCCACCTACTACTGCTGGGCTCTCTTGTCTCCGACTACCATCCCAAACTGTTGCTCGTATGCTTCTGGTATGGAGTATATAAACGAAAAGTAACTATGAGCTTTTTCTCAATCACACAAAAGATTCATGCATATTTATATTAAAAAAAGAGAGTTTTTTTTTTTTACATCAAAGATGTGTTATAGAAATGCAATGAACTTGCCCCGCCCTGCTGCTTTGATAGCCTGCTACTACTCGTTGTAATAAACTCCTTAGATGCTTAGCACCAATGGACACCTACAAGTGGGCTTGAAGTTTGATGGTCGTTGTAAGCGCTTCAACCTTGGTGTTCGCTCCTCTGAAGCAACGTGTGTTTCTCTCCTTCCAAGTCTCCCAGACAATAAGAGCGAACAAAGGAGTCTGAACCCCTCCTGAGCTCGCTCCTTTGAAGCAACGTGCATTTCTCTCCTTTCAAGTCTCTCGCTCCTTTTTGGATGTAGTAGATCTTTAGTACATTTATCTTCATGTACTAAAGTTTTTTATTCTTAGTTTTTGTAATAAGTTTGGTTGTGTGTGGTCACTTGAGATGCTTTATCTTTGTGTGCGCATCAGTAGAGGCGGAATGTTATTTCCTTTATTAAAAAAAATGTCTCTCGCTCCTCTGAAGCAGCGCGCGTTCTCTTCTTCCAATTCCCCGAGGCAATGAGAGCGAACAAGGAGTCTGAACCCCTCCTTTGCTCGCCAGTCCATTGCGATCTCCAGCTCAGCCACCATTCAGAATAGAAATGGTTTTATCTTTTCGGGTGTAACGGTTTTCGTATTAGAGGGACCTACATGGAATACAATCAAACGGGTTAGGTGTTGAAAAGGAGGCTTCGAACGGGTTAGGTGGTGTTGAGAAGGAGGCTCTATAGGCTGGTCAGCGAGGTGTAACATCGGTAAGAGTAGTTTTGCAAAAAAGAAGAAAAAAAAGACGCACGTGCCAGCATCCTACCATACGACCATCCTACCATTAATTTCTGGTCTCCTCTTTATCTGGGTATATGGTCGTATGGTACCGTATTTAGATTTACAGCAATGGAGCATACATATTGCCATACCAACTCCAAGAGAATCGACATGTCGAAGACCTTTGACCTCGTCCAACACTGAAGCTTTGGATGACACATGCACCGATGTATTGCTCACCATGATGGGAGCAAAACGTAAATGTGTACTCTGACCTAACTCTGGCAAAGGTTGATCATCCCACATCTAGCACATCGCACGTAACTGTCAAGCAGACGACAGCCATAGCTTACCAATGAGCGCGCATGGAGAGCCCCTGGGCCGGGATGCAGAAATCACACACGATCACAAGGAAACGGCAAACGGGAAAAGTAGACAGAAGCAGACGAGAGCGAAGGAGAGGACAAAAGGGGACCCTGTCTTGGGGCTTCAGGGCACGACCAGTGCACGACCAACGCTGGCTGTAGCTCGGTGCTGCCCCATCCCAATTTGTACATCCACCGATGCAAGGCAACAACCAGGGATGGGATGAGAAGTACCCAACGCTAGCAGCAGGGGTAGAAAATCTTTTGGCTGGGCACACGCGCCTCCACCACCTCTCAAACTCTGAAAAAGTGGGCCAGTTTACGCTCCTGTGTTCTTTGCTCCATTTCGCACGCAACGCATGCTTGCCGTGCTACCTCGTGCTTTTCTCTGACGAAGCCTTCGCAGCCTCTACAAGAGACTACGCCATGCTGCGAAGTCACAAGCAGGCATGATCTAGACCTCGTGTGAATATGTGGAAGGTGGGGGGCAAGACGCCCGTAGCGTTGGGGGTGGCCTCAGGTCATGGAGGCGGTGTTTGGGCTGCAGCTCATTCAACGGCATCGAGGCTCGGCCGGTGGCAACGGGCGGGCGATCTTTGTTGCACGGGTCAGCGGTGACACGGTGTGCGATTGTCACTGGGGAGGGATTGTGGGTGCACGGGAACACCCTCACCTTCCAGAGTAACCAGCGAATTCGATTAAGGGGCCGGACAGATATGATCGTATATTTTAGTGTGATAAAAATTTACATATATAATTATATATTTCAATATCTTACGCATAGGATTTACACTATTATTATCCAAAATTATAATATTTCAATGAAAATAGGTGAAATTAATATTTTCTTATATAAATTCAAATATTTATATAATATTTTAATAAATCTACGGTGCTTGGGGGGGGGTGGGGGTGGGGCATGGCCCCTACTGGCCTCTGGTTCCGTCACTGCCCACCTTCCAAATTCACCGAGACGGTGGGGGCGTTGAATGATTAGGTCGGGTTTGGGGATTGTGGTGGCAACGGCAGGCGATCGTGGAGATCGGCGGTGTACGGCTGACGTACTCGAGGAGGAGGGCAGACACCTTTAGGAGGCGTGAGGGCAATGGTTGGTTAGGGCAAATTGTCCCTCCTGTGGCTGCGTCGTCCCTCCTGCGACTCCAATTTACTTCCAATTCTTCCATTGCTTCCTGACGTGATGCAATATGTTCAGTTATTTCGATAAATACTGGAACCAAACCGTAACAACCAATACCGAATTTACTATACTGATTTTTTTAAGAAATCGATCGGTTCCTCTAGAACCGAATTTACATGGCTACCGACTAACCAAACCGATCGGTTCAATATTACTGAACGCCCAGGGCCTAGGTGACTGTTCCATCGTCCAAACTTGACACAAATGGATGGATGAATCCAGAAAAAAAAAAAAAGTATCGGAAAAGCGCCTGCCACCAGCAGCACTTGATTCGTGCAAGTCGGCAAGCCGCGAGCGAGCCTCGAACATTCTCTTCGCCCGGCTCCGCTGCGCCGTCCTTTCTCAGGCGTCACTGACCAGCGGGCCCCACGGGCTCAGCCCCTCTCCTCTCCTCCCCGAGTTCGCTTCCGGTGACAAGCGAGTGACCGATCTACTCCCTCCGACCCACCACCCACCGCACCACGCCAGCCGCGAGCGAGATCTCCGCGCCTCCCATGGATCTCCGCCGCCTCGCGGTGCTCGCCGCGGCCGCGCTCATCGCCGCCGGGTGGTGGGCCCGCGGCGCGGAGGCGTCGATCCACACCTACGACCGGGAGCCCTTCCGCGAGGTGGGCAACGCCTTCCTCCTCTCCGGGGGCAGCGAGGGCATCCTCGCCGACGGGGCAGACCTCGCCGCCCCCTCATCCTCTTTCATCAAGTGAGCAACTAACTCTCTCTGTCGATCTCACTCACGCCCACCTCCCCCTCGCTCCTGGCTCCCTCCCTTGTTGTCTTCGGATGGCTGGCTGGAGAACAACGCAGTGATTGGCCCTAGTTTCTAGAAGCTGGTTTGATGCTAGAGCTAAGGAAACGGTGGAGTTAGAGCGCGCACAGGGGAATGGGAACTGCTTGCTGGACCTGCCGCTGCTCTGCTTGCTTGCTTGGTGCCACATTTGGTGGAAAGGTTCTGCTCCTGGGTGGGTAATGATCAGTGTGTGATTCCTTGTGAAATGAATGTGCAAGGGTTGCTCGCGATGCTTTGGAAATTCGGGCTCGTGCTGAGGACCTGGATGCAGATGTGTTTGTGCTGTGCTTACCCTGTTTTGGTTTCAGTGGTGACTGGTGCTGCTCACATTCGTCTTACTTATTAGAGTGGGGATCAGCTGTTTGGTTGTGTTAAACCAGCTCATTTTGGTTGCTGCCTTTTTTCTACTTTGTGTTCAACATGTACTTACCTATAGTAAAGGGTAGTGCTCACCACATTGAACAAGAGCAATCTTTAATGTCATTGATATTTTTTCCTTTTTTTTTGGTTGCATTAGCCACTGATTTGCAGAATCTCATCCCATTTGTGTTCAGTTATCCTTTCATCAAACACAAATAAGCTAAAATTTGTACAATTGACTTAACTAATTGGCTATTTTTGTAATACTTAAACCATGTGGTGTGGTGCTGAATTATACATACTACGTGCGCTGTCTTACTCTCTCAGGTTTGTGAATGTTACATTTTGGAGAACCCCAGAAGCTGCCGACTCACACGCAAAAATGGCACATAGTACAGGCTTGGTACAGGCTATCCTATTTGAGGCTGCGGACAGGGATAACATTGGGGGATCTGCCTATGGCGGACAGAGATCCATATGTTGTACCCCGGACCTTGCAAAACTAGAGGGCTGCAAGCAAGGGGAAGTAATCAGGAGGCCGTCCTCTGATGATCCAGATTGGCCCTATGTGCTAGACACACACTTCAGCGCTAATCACCTTTCAGTCAAGTTAGAAGATGAGCCAGTGCGCATTACAAAGACAGGCATGTACAACTTGTTCTTCATATCTTGTGATCCAAAACTGAGAGGCCTAACTATGAGTGGGAAGACTATCTGGAAGAATCCTGGTGGGTATCTACCTGGACGAATGGCGCCTTTGATGAAATTCTATGTTCTCATGTCGCTGGCATATCTGTTGGTAATGATTGTTTGGTTTAGCCAATACATAAGGTTCTGGAGGGATATATTGCCAATCCAGAATTGGATCACTCTCGTCATTGCACTTGGCCTGTTTGAGATGACACTATGGTACTTTGAATACTTGAACTTCAACAGCAGTGGTGTGCGGCCAGTTGGAATCACAACTTGGGTGGTCACTGTTGGAGCTATCAGAAAAACAATTTCACGTCTACTCATCCTTTCTATCTCAATGGGTTACGGTGTTGTTCGTCCGACTTTGGGAGGTCTCACTTCCAAGGTATTGCTACTCGGGCTTACATATTTCCTGGCATCTGAGTTGCTGGACATTGCAGAAAATGTTGGAACAATTAATGATATATCAGGCAAAGCAAGGCTTTTCCTGGTCCTTCCTGATGCATTTTTGGATGCTTTTCTCATACTCTGGATTTTCACGTCTCTTTCCCGCGCTAGAGAAGCTACAGGTAAGCAAATTTAGTGTAGTTTAACAAATAAAGCATTTCTAGTTGTTCTTTCTTTATGTAAAGTCATACAATCTAGACTCTGTAGATTTCCACAAATGTTAGTATTTACAAATGTAATGCAGTAGCTCTTTGTTATTTCAGAAAATGTAGCTAATTTAGATATGCCAAAGTGACTAGTATGCTAGAAATTCTTAATACTTATATTAAGCATGAAGTGCATGAGTTCATGTGTTCAGGAAGTGTAGGACAGGTTCTTGAGCAGATAGAAGTTGTTAGGAAGTCTGTTAAACCTGGATGAATAGTTTTGTCTTTAAGTTGCTTCTTAAACTTGCTACTTTTCTCGTTCATCAGGCAAGGAGGAGTTCCGTAAAATTGGATATATACAGAAAGTTTACAAATGCATTGGCTGTTTCTGTGATAGCTTCAGTTGCGTGGATTGGTTATGAGGTATGTAAATTTCTCCAAATAAATCCATAGTGAACATTATGTCTATACAGCCATGTTTTTCGAAAAAAAAAAAGCATTATGTCTATACAGGAACATTTTGGTGCATTTCTTCTAACAACATGAGATTATCTTGCTGAACTTTGGTCCATTAAAATGCTACAAGATTAATGAAGATCCAAGTTTTATAACATCCTGAAGTTGTGCCATGCAAATATGAGAACAGTTGTTAACTGATGGACCTGGGATCTTTTTCGATCTATTTCACTGAACTCCAAGTACTTTCTCAAAGAAATGCTTCTGCCATTTGAAGGAGAAGAAAATATCAGGCAGCAACATGTCACTGTTACACCTTTAGCAGATTTCTTTAGGTTCAAGTTCTTAATACCAACTTCCGTAAACGATTGTGGTTCAAACAAGTTTCTGCTGTCCACAGTATTGCAGATTTGCAATGGCTGGTCTTGTGCCACACTGGATCAAACTACTTACGAGAAAGTATGATTTGGCTAAATTAGGCGTTGAATAGAATTGTGGTATATCAACATGTGTTTCTATGATTAGAATAGTCAATTTTGCTCTCACCTTATTTTCCTGTGTGTTCAAGAAAACAATCCTATCTTATTTGTTTCATTGAAATGTGCTTTAGCTGAGGAGCCAATTCATAAGATCTATTGACCCACACTAATAGCTAAGACCCTCTTTTTTAAGTGAGCTTTCTCTCAAAGTAATATGCTAATTGCTACCAAAACCAATGGCATCAAAGTAACTGATGAATTGTATGCAGTTTTTATCACTACCAACGGCATGAAACTTATTGATGAGTGGCATGAAACCTATTGATGAGTGGCATACAGTTTTTATCCAATGCATGTGTCAGTATTGTTCATAGGCTGTTGGATTGCTTGAAGTTATTCAGAATCATGAGCATGTATTATCAAACAATTCTCTGCATATGCATAAATCTCTGCAGTTTCCATACAAGGAGATGACATAGTTTCCTCATTGGTTGATAATATTTAAACTGGCTAAATTTATTTGAAAATTCTTTTTCTGAGAATCTTAAGTTTTGAATCTCTGCAGTTTCCAATTTATAAGATTTGAATCACCTATTTGTTACTGTTGCCTCATTTTGCAGGTTTATTTCAAAGCAACAGACCCCTTCAGTGAGAGGTGGCAGAGCGCCTGGATCATAACTGCCTTCTGGGATGTTCTTGCGTTTGTGTTGCTTCTTGTGATTTGTTATCTGTGGGCACCATCGCAAAGCTCGCAAAGGTAATTATCTTCCATTTTAATTTCTAAATGCAATGCATAATCTAGTGGTTGCTGGTTGCCTTTTGCCTTACCACCACCGGCAGCTGTTCTATGTATGAACTGCTCTGTGATCCATATGCTTTTTTTTTTTTCAGATATGCATATTCAGGTGAAGCTGCTGACGATGATGATGAGGAATCTCAATCTCTGACGAAAGGAGATGGTGAAGTAGGGATGGTAAAGATGGACAAGGACAGAAGTGCTGGTGTTAGTGGTGCTTTCAGCTTAGAAGATGAGGCTGAGGAGGACAAGCGGGAATAGCGTTTTCTTGTTCCTGATGCCCAGTCCCAGAAACAATTGATATTTTGGAGCATTAGTTAATGTTTCAAGAATACTTCTTTTCCTGTCTAATTTTTGGCGGTCCAATCTCCAATGCCCCATCTGTTCCAAAGTCATATATGGTGGTTGTAGAAGTGCTTTGGTGGTCCAGTCTCCAATCCCCTTCTGTTCTAAAGTTGCGTAAGGTTGTTGTAGGGAATCTCCAATGCCTTCTGTTCCAAAGTTACATGAGGTTGTTGTAGAAGTGAGCAATTTTTATCCGTTCCCGTGAGGCATATGGTTCGGGTTTGATGTAGACCTCAGATAGGCCAAGGTGTTGCAAATTATTTATAACAATGTACATAACTGTTTTGTTTGCCTGTTCTACATTTTCTGATGCATAATCACATCCTGCACGAAATTGTAGACCGAAGAATTGACAGATTCACTTCCAGGACTGGAAGCTCACATCCAATCTGAGAATCAAACACTGACTACTACTTGATCAATTCAAAAGGAAAACTCACTATCAATCTATGTTTACACGAAGTTTAGCATGTAAAAGTCCTTCAAAAGTGTCTGGCACAAACATTATTCCCCTGTTTTAAGCTCAGGTCAGACATCATCTATAATCATATACATTTGATCATGCTGATCATCTTACTTCCAACCTGTTCTGCAGTATTGTCACAGCTATGAAAATGCAGTGGCATCACCATTTCATGTGCTCCTTCTGCACACACTCAAATCCCACACAGCACAATGCCATCTTCGACATTGAGGGTGCTATATTTACAAAATTTTACAAGTGCAAACTCCCATAAACTCAGCTTTGGATACCAAAATTAGTTTTGAGCAAACAGAACTTTATTCAATCAGCCACGAGGGATTGACCATTCTTGGTGATAAGGTCAGCAGAATTCTGCTCGGCCCATACAGCTGCGTCCAGGTACCCAAGCTCGTATAATTTGTCTAGAGTTTCATCTTCAGCAGGTTCCAGAGCCCAGTTAAACAGCTGCAATAGAACAAAGTAAAACAGTCAGCAATAGACCATAGAATTGAAGTATATACGAGTTGAAAAACATCGAGTCACCTGTCTTGGACTAGCCCTGTTCTCTGGATTGCAATCTGGACTAATCCCAATATCTTGCAATCCCAAACGGCTGGCTGGAAAAGCACATATTCGGACCTACAATGGTAGGCAGATAAGTAATGAGCACCACACAACAAACAGATAGTATGTGGTACATATCATGTATTCATGTGTCATTGAATGAAACTATGTGGCACCACTGGTGCAATATGTTCGTTTTCTACTATGCTTTTGATAGCTTTAATCTACATTAAGATTAAGCATTAGCAATGCAGAAACCAAAAGGTACATACTGTTTCTGCAGTAGAAGTGGGAGGCATAAACAATGTAAGGCCCCATCAATGCAGAGCCTATTACGGAAGAAAGTAGCCGGCCTGGGTGCTAAGTACCTGAAATGAGAAGAAAGCTTGCTATTTAACTCTTCTAATAAAAAGATAACTACAGATACATAAACGGATAGGAAAGAACATAGCTGATCTTACCCAGGAATAAACGAGGATGTAATGACTGCATTAATGACATCTTCTTTGGAGTCAAATTGGTCGACCAGCAAGCCCCTAGGCCTCCAGGATAGCTGAGTAATAGCAACTGTATGAGAAGAATATAAGTTCTCCCAAAATGGCAATAGCGAGTTACTTCTCATCAAGAACAAAATACCAGAAGATGCACATATCTAATATGGAGAGGCGGTGCTTGTAAAAAAAAAAATATATATTAAGCTTACCACGAATTCTTCCATTGCACCTAATGTGAAGATCATCTGGGAGAAACTCGTCAAGGACATCCTTGAGTACAGCCTACACAAGCAAACAGAAATACTGGGTTAAAACCAAATAAAATTCAATCTGCTCACCAAAGTTCAAAATAACGGGATATAGCCTCTGCTTAGATTGCTATAGCATATGGGGATGAAAAACGCTAGGATAGTCACCGTTTATCACTAAACTATTGTTTCCACTAATAGCATCGATTAGCACACTAAATCAGCTAAATGAGGGATAATTTAGCGCCATAGAGCATAACACTCGGCCTGAAATCATCATGAACCGTGGGCCTTCTCAGAACATCTGCGTGTGTCGGCCCAAGATGACTATAACGACTGTGCCATCCTATCCTGTCCCCCATTCCTCTCAACTCTCCCCAGAAAGAGCCAAGACAGCTGTAGCTGCAGATTTGCCAGGCCAATAGCGGCTACAGCGCTGTCGAAATGGCTTTCCTGGAGGGCAAGGTCGCGGCAGAGCTAGTGAGTGCTCTCCGCTCGGCATGCAGCTTACCCAGTGCTTTCTGCTTTGCTTTTCTACTGCTTGGAGCTCTGCATGTTTGGCTGTGCGTGAGCGATTGATGGAGCAGCCTAAGTCATTTTTTGACTGCATGCTATTGCAAGGATATTGAAAGACCTCTACAAGTAATCGATTCCTCCACCATTTGGGACTTCCAATTCCAGTCTGCAGATTATGATTTATTGGTTTGTGCTGGTATTTTGCAAAACCGCTAAATGAGGTTAGTGGACGCTATAATTTTGCAAAACCGCTCAACGAGGTTAGCAGAGGAAAATAAAATAGCCTTTTACCGCTTCTGCGAAACCTGCCTCTAAAAGGCATAGCCGGCTAACACAGGAATGCTTAGTAACTGGATACCAAATGTCATCTGCAACATAACCTAGAGATATTTATTCCAAGTAAAAAGGGAACACATACCCCAAGGCGAAACGCTGTGCCTTTAGTCCGGCAGTTGTCAGCTAGAACTTTGGTCACCTGCAGAGCATCTTGCATTGTGTTCCCAGACGCGATCACTGCACAGATTATGGCACCAGCTGATGAGCCAGCTAACGGAGTTTTCTCCTAATATAAGTTCCGGAAAAAAAGCAAAAACATTATAAGGAGGGCTGCACAACACAAACAGTAAGAGATGCATAATGTATCACACAAAATTCGTGAACCACATGGACACATGAGCTCACTCCCATGCATAACTGTAACAAGCATAGCTATATAGATGCTACGACATCCAAACTAGCTCGAGACCAAGAGGTCCCAAGAGACAAAGAAGCTACTACTACCTAAGAAATTTACGCCAGATTCAATTCAACCATATACTATGCTAAATTGTTAGCTGCAATTTTGTCAATGTTGTTTGGAAAGCCAGGCATCCGCATCCAATCCAATCCAATCCACCAGTTGGTAAGCACAATAGCACAATTCATCTGTTCAATCTTATCAAAAGCTACAATACATGCATCACTACAACATCGATCGGATATGGAGATGGGACCATGGGGTAAGCTTTGCTTACGGTGATGTATCCGCGGTCCATGAGGCACTGCGCGGCGCCGAGGTGGTAGGGGAAGAGCAGCCCCGCGGCGGAGAAGCTGAAGCCGGGGCTAGTGAGCTCCCGGCGCCTCCGCTCCGCGTCCACGTCCTCGGGCCGCTGCTCCCACACCACCCCGTCCCTCGCCTCCACCTCCTCCACCGCCGCCGCCCCACCCGTCGCGCTGCGCCCGGACCCGGCACCGGCCCCGCGCACCAGCAGCGCCGCCAGCCCCAGGAACAGCTCCCCGTCCTGACGGCCAGCGACCTCCTCTCCTCGACCGCCGGCGTCGGCGCCGGGTCGGGTTCGGGGTCGCGCCGCGCCGCGGCGCGCGCCAACAGGAGGCGGAACCGTGATGAGCGCGCTGCTGCGACTGCGCCGGGAGGGGAGGGGTAGGAGCGGCGGCTGGCGGCCGCCGCTGGGGCAGGTGAGTGGAGTAGGAGGTGGAGGAAGAGAAGAAGGAGGGGATGAGGGAGGCCATGAGGCGGCGTTCGCGTCGGCCGCCGGCGCACGCGGCGCGAAGCATACGACGCCGGTGCGGTGCGGGGCTCCGACGATGGATTCGTATGCGTGTCGTGTAGCTCGTGGATAAAATAAAATAAATCGAATCGAAGGCAGAAAAACAAAAGGAGAGAGAAATTTGAGGCCTTGACTTATTTGACCCGTGTCCGTCCAAGAAGGGTAGAGTACGTTGCTGGGCTACGTCACTCACGGCCCACGGGCTATAAACTCTTCAATGGGCCAGAGTGCACGTGTCGCTTCCGCATGGACAACGTACCCGGTTCGCTGTCACAGCCCATGTTAGCACTGCACTGCCCTTGCCTCGTTTATCTCTCTAAGTGTCATTTTCTGCCTCACCCATGAAGCTTTGAGACTGTAATATTTGTTTAGTCTTTTCGGTTTGATTGAGACCTAGTGTCTACAATGTGCAAAGTTTAGGCTCCATTAGGTTCAAATAAGTGACTTATTTTTGCTAAACACCATCAACTTATAAGCACGCGTGACTTATAAGCAATAGATTGATTCATCCCCGTTTAAAATTTATAAGTCATCATTTCTCTCGACGTAGAAGTCATTTACAACCAAATAACTATAACTTATAAGTCACTTCACTTATAAGTTATCGGTTTACTTGGAAGGGTCTTAGTTTTTCTCGCCCACGGTTCACTTTTCTATGCAATCCTACACAAAAACTATTGGAGATAATTTTTTAGCACTTTTGTTAAAAAAAAAATCAAACATGACAACTCAGTTTGGCAAAATCTCGAGATGCTCTCAGAAACAACATCCTTTTTCATTGGAATCCTTTGTCTTCTCTTGGATGCCAAGATTATTAGAATTGCAAGCGTAAGTTCCACGAGTTGGTCGTGTGAGCAAAAATAGCTAGTAGTGTAGTACTTTCTCCGTTCTAAAACATGCAATTCTAGCTTGTTTTTTAAGTCAAGTTTGACCAATTATAGATAAAAAATTATAAATAATTACAAAACTAAATAAATATCATTAGATTATTAATGAAATATATTTTTATAATAATTAATTTGGAGCTATAAATATGAATAGTACTTCTATTTGCTAGAAACTTGGTCAAATATGAGCTACTCTATCTGTCACGTAAACTATAGTTGCATCTTCGTGGTTTTTTTTTTTTTTTTGACAAAGATACCATGATGAGTTGACGATGACGAAACGGATTGGTGGAGCCACGAGTGAAGTACGAGCACGAGGCCGATGTCATGCCACCGTCAACGTCACCTAGTACTCTTCAACGCAGGACACGCTTGTACTACCACTGATTGGCTGTACATGTAGTACTCTTCACCGTTTTTTTTTTTTTTTTTTTGCTGTAAATGCAGTAATTTTCTTTTTACTACCACCACACCAGCTGGTGCTCCCGAAACCAGTCACAGCTGGTGCTCCCGAAACCAGTCAGATCCGCTTCAGTCGCTATCCACATGCACAGCCACAGTGGACAACAACACCCTCTCCTCCGGCATTGACTGGTCCGCGCCATCCGCCGCGCCAAATACACAAAGCACGTCCACGAATCACCGCCGTGATATGCTCCTTGTCGTCGCCTCACCTCAGTCGGCTCCACGGCCACGGCTGCCGTGAAATCCAACCGACGACCAACAGTCCCCTTCCCCTCCCAGGTCCCGGGTGACGTCCAAACCCAATGCGCAAGTGCAATGAGCCGTTTAAATGACCGTGGCGGTGATGCGTTACGAGATAAAAAATCTTCTACCGACCGTGTGGGTGGCGATCTTTGTGAGAGAAATTACTGTTGGCTGGCTGGCTGCGAACAGGACCCATATCTATCACACCAGTGGAACTGTCGCAGTTGTCTTGTCCTTGCTCGAAATAACGCAATAGCTTCGGGATCGAGATGGGCCGATCCGAGTTGGGTGCGCCGACGCCGACGCAGCGCAAGAGCCAGCCACACCGACGCCGACACAATCGGCAAGCGCTCTCTTTTCTTTCTTGCTCGACCGATCAGGAAGGAAGGAGCTTGTTCCTCCTCGTGTGCGTGCTGGACAAACTCGCAATAAACAAGACAGCTTTCACCACGTCTCTCCGGACACATGGGATTTCTTCCTTCACTTACAATCGTTTCTACTGAACTCCTGCAGAATCGACCTGTTCGTTCATTGTGGCAACCAAGTCCTATATTTCCACTACTCTAACACGTTGATACAGTGATTTCAGTCTCTGCACGAAATCCATGCGTTACAAGTCGGTACAAAAAAAGTGGCCCAAATCTCCCCACTCATCAAACCAAAAATAGGCCCAAATCCCTGACGGTACGAGAGTATGACGACACCCCAAATCCAAAATGTACAGCACACACACCGACTGACACTCTGCATTCATAGTTTGTCTCATTTAATCTATCTGTAATAACCCGTCGACGACCCCACCGCCGGCCACCGCAACCGCAACCCATCAGTGCGCGGCGGCGGCGGGGTAGTCGAACGGCAGCGGCGTGACGCTGTCGCTGAGCGGCGCGGCGTGTCGGAACCCGTAGGCGCGGAGCACCTGGTCGTCCGCGAACGCGAGCGCGCGGCGGATCCCCTCGGCGCACCGCCGCCGCGTGTACATCCGGTTCGGCGCGCCGCCGCAGGGCTGGCACCCCGTGAAGTGCGTCACGAACGGGCGACGCCACCCTTCTGCCCGCCGCCGTCAGGCCCGGGACTCCCCTCCCCCACCTCCGCTCCTCCTCTGCCTCACCGCCTCGCGCCGCAACGCCGCGTACAGGAGGTGCTCGCGCTCCGCGTGGCGGCGTCGCAGCCCGAGCCGGTCCCCGGCGCGGCCGCGCTCCACGGCCTCGTACCGCGCCGCCACGCCGTCCAGGCGGTCCACGATCTCCGCCCAGTAGCCCTGGAAGTAGTAGCCGGACTCGAGGAACGTGGCGTTCGCCCACCGCTCACGCTCCGGTGAGAGTTTACCGGATAGGAGGTACACGAGCGCCGACTGGTCGTCGGACTCGGCGTTGGGTTTCCCATCCAGCTCCGTCTGCAGCGTCTTCCCCCACCGCGCGTACTCCGGCGAGGCCGGACCCATCCTTGCCCACGCGTCCATGAGGTCCAGTGACCACTGGCAGTTCCGGATGAGGAACACGCCGGCGTTGAGACCCACCCATGACCGCTCCTCGTACACCTCCCGCTCCCACCCGTACACCACCAGGTTGTGGTGCCCGTAGCGGTCCAGCGGGAGGGCGAAGTCCATGTCGGTGAGCACGGCGTCGGCGTCCACCCACCACACCCACTCCGCGTCCGGGTGCGCCAGCATCGCCGACCGCACCGCCGGGATCTTGGCCCAGTACGCCACCATGGTCGCCTCCAGCAGCGCCGTGTTGTACAGCAGCTCGATCCCGTGGAGCCGGCAGTAGTCCAGCTTGTTCTTGAGGAACCGGAGAAGTAAGTGGTCGCCGCCCGGGCCCGCGCAGGGCTCCGGCTGTGACCCGGACACCATCACCACGCGACGAGACACCGCGGGGCCGTCCAGGCCGCGTGTACGCAGCCACGCCGCGCGTTTGGCGTCCCAGTCTGTCATGGCGCGCCGCCGACGACCCCAACCCTGCTGCGGCGCCACGGTCACGGCGTAGGAGAGATCCGGGTCGTCGTAGAACGTGCGCGGGCCCTTCTTCCCGACGGCGTCCAAGGCGGAGGCGGAGACGGAGGGGGACGACGAGGAGGATGGGATGGGGAGGGAGACGATGTTGGGCACGGGCGGCGGCGAGAGGACGGCGGACGAGGAGAGGAGCACGAGCGCGGACACCACGGCGCCCGCCGCGAACGCCAGCCCCTCGCGGACCCGCCCCGCCGGGAGCGCCAGGTGGCCGCCGTGCAGCCTCGGTGCGCCCCCGCCGCCGCCCTTGACGCAGAAGGGCACGGACTCGGACGCGGCCATGGCGAGAAGGCTCGTTCCTTGGCGCGTGGAAGTGGGAAGTAGTGTGCGGCCAGTAGAACAGAAGGCTGGACCGCTGGAGGGAGAGCGAGCTCGGGTTTCTAGGCGGGGGAAAAGGGAGCCAAAGGCGGGTGGCGCGGCGCGGGGGCCGGGGCTGGAGGCGTGGCTTTTTGACGGCGAGAGACGGAGGAGACTGCCTCGCCTGAAAAGGGGGTTCGACTCGATTCAGCCGGGCGAGCAGGGGGCGCGGCTGCTGCGGCCGAGGAAGCGGTCCGGTCGGTGGCTTTTTCTGCGGGAGGAAGAAAGCGCGTGGGCTGCGGATCGACAGGTGATGGGGATGGGTCAAGCTGAAGCTGCCGGGCGCTGTGGCGAGTGTCAGCAAGTGTCGGCCGCGGCCGGGCACATGTGACGCCGCGCGGTTAGCGAGGGAGGAGGAGGGGACGCCGTGTGACGGTGCGGATCCGGATCGGGCCTGGGCTTTCCTGACGTTTTTTGGTGGGTTTCTGCGGGCGCAGGGTTCGGGAGGATGGATGGATGGGCACGGCGCCAAGGCCACGTTCGGCCTTTGCCGTTTGCTGACTGACACAGCACGATTTGTTCGATTTGTGTTCTGCTCCCTCCTCTGTCGTAAATGAAATGAAATATTTAACGAGTTGAAACAATTTTAATAGCTTCAACGTAATAGAAACATATTAATAGTGGGCTGATTGATGATATCATATATTTCTGTAATGTGATATTTTTTTAATATAAATAGCAATATGATTTTTTATAAACTTATTAGCAATATATGAGTGCTAGAGATTGTCCATAGCCGAATAAGTGGCAATCCCAAAACATGGGCACAAAAAAGAAAAGAAAACTATGATGTTTGGTTCATGGCCCTGCTAAATTTTGAATTAAGTCTCGTAAAAAAATATTGTTTGCATCAGAGAACCATCCTGTTATGCTCTCAACCCTCAATTTGGTAACTGGAATCAGAATTTAGATAGGGGAAGAGCATGAACGAGGTGACAAGGAGACGAACGCGGCCGGGTTCCACGGGATTTCTGGATTAGAATCAAAATGTTCAGAGACAACTCAACGCTCTCATTCACACACCGGCCACCTTAATACTGCCGCCATTACAACACAGTGACCGACTATGCGAACTCTATTACAGCCCATCAAGGCAGGCCTATGGGCCGGTCATAACACATCCATGCCAAAGTTTCTATGAGTATGACGTGCAGGGTCTACGTGTCGCTATTTTTTTCTCCCTTTTTTTCTAAACTAAGAAACTCCTTGCCGCTGCGTTGCAACGGGTGTACCATCAATTTCAAACTTCACGAGATAATAATCTAGCCTAGTTAAATGACTTTTGAAAGTAATAGAGAAAAAACGCAACGAACGTGGTAAATTTTTTTGAAAATAATAGGTATTGATAAAATTACTTTTTTCCGTTCCAAATTTTTAGCGCCAGTTTTTGAGAAGTAAAAAGATATATATAGATACTCAATAAGAAGATGCAACAGCAGTTTAACAACTAATAAAAGAAGAAGGCTCATTTGTTTCTATACGTTAGCGTTGTTTCTCGTGCCGCCGGATGTGGGGAAAGATCATCATTGTAGCTCCTGATCTTGGCGTCCGTGAGTATCTTGCAGTCTCCAGTCATGGGGTTGCACAGCAGGCAAGGATCACTGCGCCACCATCAAGGAGCTCATGGTGCAATCAAGAAAGTCTATTGGTTGGGGGTGCCGTACCCGGGGGTTTAAATTCTAGGTGTGACATATTATCTTAAATTTATTTCAGGATTTTCGGACATTATGCATTAAGTGATAGGCGATGTCTCCGTCGACAGTAAGGCGTCTGTGGTGACTTTGTGAACTTCAAGATTTACCGGGTCAGTCCTTCGAAGGTGCTCATAGGAGTAGGATTTGTGCATATACGTGTCTTCATAGAGGTAAGTGTGCGTGTGTGTTGAGCGTCTGCGTTGTACTGTGTATTAAAAAAAATCACTGCACCATTGCCTTCCTCCGAGCAGGATGAAACTGTCACGTGACGACAATAGATTGGTGTATATTTCCCGATCGAAGCCGCCACCGCCGGTGGCTGATATCAGGATTGGATTCTATGACTCTCGCTGCCGCCGGAGGTCGTGGACGGGAACGCTGGCTGCGCTGCGGATTGTTGGAACGGCCCTGGCGTGTGACGTAGGTACACATGCTGGTGGTCGTGTTGATAGTGCAAGACGCGCGATCCTGCCGAGGCCGGAGTAACGTGGCGTTGACGATGATGGCGCGGCGCCATGATCTACATGCACCAGCGCAGCGTACGACGTCGATGGGTGAATCTAGCCGGTGGAGGATCTCAGGGTAGGTCAAGCGGCAGCGATGCCCACTCGCCCACAGTGGTAGTTCGTCCCTCGTCCATTGGCCGTGTGCGCATGCAATCAGAAAACGAACTCTCCTTATTTTAGGCTGAAAAAATAGAATCTTATCCGAAGACGATACGACTTGGTGTGCTCGATGGAAATAAAACTAGGATATCTATTTGTCCGCATGCGAGGAAGGTGAAAGAAAACCAAGGTGAAAAAAAAAAAAATGGCAGAAATTTGTGCTCTTCAATAGAAGGTATAGATATATAGACATGTGTGATTTTGTTTTATAGACAAAATCATGAGGAATATACGATGGTAAAAAGTTGTGTTTTAGTTTAGTATAAGTAGATACTTGCTTTTTTTATATTCCAAGAAATACCGATCCATGACTAGGGCTCTAGGTATTTGAAGATAGGAAACTGAAATTGCAAGGCTAAACTATGAAATTTGGCTAATAATTCTAGCAAAGCCGTTCAAGTTGCTCTATGTAGCTGGTGCGCCAATTTTTCTCGGACTAGCCAAACTTCAGTTTCTCCTCAAACTAAACAGTGCCAAATTGTACGTTAGAAAAAATAAGTGAAAAAAATGTATGGCTGAAGATAAACCAAGCATATATCCTAATTGTGTACCGACGATGTAGATAAACAACTCGTGGCCTCAGATTAATTAGTATTAATTAATATTGATCAAGTAGATAATTACCATCATTTTTTTTTTTGAGAAGCAGATAATTACCATCATTAGGATGGCCCTTTGAGCACTTACGGGGGATCCAATCCACCTGTTCAGAAGAGGCACCTTTTGGGCCATTAGCCCTTGTATATAATCATCTTGTACACAACAGTTAATCTCTGATCAATCGATTCAGTCCTTCCATTCTTCACACGTTATCACGCACTTTGATCGCTCTGCACACCGCTAACGCTGTAGGTAGAGAGAGTTTGCCGCAATTCGCCGTAAAACGAGTCGAGCGAAGAAGTTGGCAGGGAACCCGTCGGCAAGAGATCGTCGGCGTCGCTGTCTCTTGTGACTCACACTGCTTTTCCGTTGTTGTTGCCGTCGAGTTGCTCGAGATCAGTTCGTTGACGCTGGCCCTGTTCTAGTATCGAGAGCGGTTCTAGCGCTTGCTGCCAAAGCCCCCTGCGGACGGCGGTTCTAGCGCTTGTAAGCGGGCGCTCTTGTACCCTCCGGCTAGAAGCGCAGCGGCAGTTGCTCGCTGGCTGGTTGGCACTCGGTAACGGGATGGCGCGAGCGGCTGGCTGCTGTTGGCGGCCGGATTTCGGAACTCGGCGGCGGAACTCGGCGACGGACAGGTGAACGGCAACGGCGGCGGCGGATTTTTGGGCGGTGGCGCCGGTTACGGGACGGCGACGGCGTTTTTCGCGAAGCGTCGCTGCTCTCCGTCTGTGGGCAGTTAGCGATAACCGCCCCTTGGGCCGCCTGGTAGCGCTCCTGGGCTTGGAGCGTTTGGGCCGCCTGATAGCGCTCCTGGGCTTGGAGCGTTTGGGCCGCCGCGCGCCAGGGCCACTTGCACGCCTGGGCCACGCGCGTGCCTGGCCCGCCCCAAGCTCCTTCGCTGGCCGCAGGCTGGGCCGGATGCGCTGGCGGGCTGGACTGCCGCGCTCGCCCACCCCAATATTGCTGTCGTGGGCTTAATTCATTTAGGTTTTCTGCCCTCAATTTAAATTTCATTTATTATTTTCTTTACAGCAGTACTAAGTTTGATTAGCCTATGACTGCTAGTTTATTTTCTTGCAAGAACATATATTATGTAACATGATTGTTTTTGCTATATACCTGTTGGATATTGTTATTGTATATAATTTGTGGTTTAATTATATTATATGCAATGCTTGTGTCTCTATTATATATATTTAGAGTATGTGGTGCACCTAACCCCCTTAGCACCACATACATATTACATTTGTGACTTTAATTATTGTTTGCCATATGTTGGCGCCCCTAAACCCCCCCTATTTTGCACCAACATATAGGTTACACTTGTAATTATATATAATAGATTTGGGTATGTTGGTGCACCCAAACCACAATTTTTGCACCACATATCTTGGTTAAATTTGCTAGTTTAGTTAGTTACAATTTAACAAAGTTCTAATAGAATAAGAAAACTTTGATCCTTATAGGATTAAAAATTGCAATATAAATATCTTGATTATTTTGATTAATTAACACGAGGTAATAGTGTACATGGCATTGGCTTCACTTAATTCCCTATGAATTATTTTGCTTTAAAACCGTGCCATAGTAGTGATCTAATCACCTGTTACTTGTCTACATCTTATTTCTCTAAAACTTAATGATTGCCTACATTGTGTTTTTAATCAAAATAGAGGTTTTGGATTGCCTTTTATCATCACATTATTTGTATTAAAGGTAGTAGAGTCCTAAGCAAACGCCGCACTTAATTCCTTGTGAATTATACCGCCCAGAGCCCGTGCTTAGCAACAATTCACATTGCCTACTATAAAGATCTACTCCTTGTCTTTGACATAGAGATTATCTTGTCTTGCGTATAACAAAACTTGTGATGATTAGATAATATGGTCTATACATTTATGTGACCACCTCTAATAATCCAAAACTATGATAAGATATACACCTATAAAATATTGCAATTGAGATTACAACATTACCATATTTGATTTTAAAGTTTTATCTTAGTTGTAAATTCATTAAATCAATAGTATGTCCTATGTTGTGGATATTGACTTCGGAGGAGTCGGTTGAACTCTCTTTTGATGGCATCAATATCCCACATGGACAATGGACATTATTATTGGTTTTATCCCATAAACTAATAGAAAAGTTTAATGACCCTCACTTAGGGGTTATTTATTATAGATCAAAAAAAATTGTACCTTGTTTGTTGTTAAGGTACTATACTTCCATAAAGATTATCGATAAGAGTATCTTATGGAAGGATATGCACATACTTTATGGGATACACTTCATGAGTATTATGAACAATAAAGTAGATCATGTCTTTAAGACTATGATCCTATTGTTCATACAATTTACTTCCAATGATGGAAGCAAAAGGCCTAATGTGCAACCGAGTAGTGACCACATAATGACACAATAAAGTCATATAGCGGTTATGTTTAGCAAAATGCTAAACAATGTCATACTCTTAACTTCGAGATTGATCTATATCAAATAGAAATTGAAGGGTTTTCAATCTTAAAATTTGAAGCTCCCTAGGAAGTTTCTAATGTCAATCGAAATATGTTGCAACACTTTTTGTCATAACTATTGTGAGTATCATTTTGATGAAATTGATACTCGAAAGTATTTATAGATTTATTGTCATATATAGATTGTGCGGGGAATTTTCCTAATTGGGATTGATATGCGCCCAATAGACATTTGTGTTTTCATTGAGAAACACAAAAAGGAAAACATTAGATATGGCACATGGGTAATGAGATAAGTCTCATTTTGGTTGTATTATGCATACAACTATCCCCGTACAACATGTTAGAAAAGAAGAATTTTTCACGCTGTTGATCCATTCAAGATTTGGAATGATCAACTTGGCCATCCAAAGAGGTACGTGAAAAATTAATAGCAATTCTTTTGGTCTTGATTTCCCAAATATGGATACGGTAAGTACCATAGGAAAACAAATTTTAAGACCAACTTATCTTAAAATCAGATTGACTTAGATTCCTAGATCATATTCGAAAGAATATTTTGAGTCCGACACAAAGATTGTCGGGACGGTTCAGGCATTCCATGGTTGTATAGATACATCTATGTGATGATCTAAAGTGTGGAAGTATGCACACTTAGCCTTGCATTTGGTAGACCATGACTCTTGTTATGAGCATTATCCCGAACACTACTAAACTTTTGTACCTTCAATGACGATTGTTAGGTATAATAAGAGTTTAATTACATAGCCAAAGGGATAAATTGGAATCTATAAGTATGATATTAAGATCATACAAGACCATTGTTAGTAAATTGTTGTTTCCCAACTTCGTGTTGGAGTAAGGTAGATTTATACAGTCCTAACTTATGATTAACTGGATTCCCCATTTGCATTCAAGACGTTGGAATTTATAAAGATTTTCTATTTGCGTAAGATTAGGTTACGTTGTACACATACCTATCTCACCACTGCAAAGATACATTGATGGGTACATACAAAAAGTGGGGATCAATCTGAGATTTCAATCTCCGTCGATTGTTTAGTATCTAGATCTCTATAGAGGATCTATTTACAACCCGATATGCTAGTTTCCGAATAAATGAGCTTTTTTTAGGCATTAGGGGAGAATATATAGTAGTACAATATATAACGCTCGTAAAATATTTGTAATGCATAAAGCATTTCAAGCTCAGTATCACGTACTAAATAAACTAAATCAATGGTTTGTCCATATTGTGGATACCGAATTGAGAGGAGTTAGTTGAACTCGCTCTCGATAGTATCAATATCTCACTTGGAAAATGAACATTAACATTGAGTTCAAAGAATAATTGTTTGCATAGTATTGCAAACAAACTACCAAAATACTTTTATAGATTATAAAGGTGTTACAAAGTCTCTCCATCTTGCAAGGAATGTGCCGAAAAAGAGTGGAGGTACCTAATAAAACCACTCACCCCCATATTGGCAATAAGAGGGTGAGAAGCGCCCAAGTGGCAAGATGTGATTGCCGGGCAAGCAAAAAGAAGACTGTAAATGCAACTCTCGACCATTTGGTTGAAAGACACCTAGAGGACATGTTATGTTCTCGTGGATATTTATAATCCACAAGCCTAGTTCGGAGGTGCACCGAAATACCGATCTTTGGGATATCGAAATGACTCTCGCTTTAGGAAGTCGGGATAAGTCATACAGGGTATATTTTGAGTTTTGATAACAGGAGAATTTGATCATATAAAAGTCTACATGTCATGACACATACTTCTCTGAATAAATTGTATACAATATTCTATGTTATCCGTTAATAAGACCATGGCAGAGTGCTTTGTCACTCTTCTTCGAACTTGTTGAGTTATACATACAAAGATAGTCTTGCTCACTTAAAAAAGAGGAGTTAGTGTTGATGGTAGTTATTGACCACTTTTATATATGTTTTAAACCATCAACTAAGGATCAATGCTAGATAAATATTATTATTACTAATGAATTCCACGAGTTTTTTTGGTGCACACTCGTTTTCTGGTGAACTATGGAAAACCCCAAAAAAATCGAGAGAGAAAAGAGGATAAATCAAGACACCAAAGAAAAGGATTAAATCGTGGCGATTGGTATAAATTCGGTGGGTGCAAATGAGATGAGGAGACAGCTCGAAAAGGCGGGCCCACCTGTCACTGTGGGGCCGGGCAATGGGGGCGTGTCGCGGCATGCTCCGAGGCGCCACGTCACCAGCTTCTAGAAGCTTCCTCCACCGACCTATGGGAACCCTAGAATTCACTCCAACCGTCCAATTAAGTTGGTTTGATCCAACGGCTCACATCCATCCCTCAGGGCTATAAAAGAAGGGGCAGGGGCTACCCCCGAGACCCTAATTCATGATCTCATGGGGTATGTTGAGTTTTGATGAATGTCTAGTTACAATGATGCTAAGGACTCCGATTGGTTTCACCTTCAAAGGTCCGAATTCTTGAACCTTATCACCTCTTTTGGTATTAGTATCTCTCCCCAAATTTCTATTCAAACACATGTGCCAATTTGATCCAAACACATGGAAGCACATATGTAGGGGGAGCTACTACTACCAAAAACCGAACCTTGAAATGTTTGTCCAAACATTGATTCATGACCAAAATGCTATAGACAAGCAATTCAAGTTCAATTGAATTTTATTTCATATCTTTGTGAATTTGGTTGTTATCAATTACCAAAAAGGGGAGATTGAAATCTCATGTTTGGTTTTGGAAATTGATGACACACTTGTTATGCTAATCCTTTGCTCTAAGTGTGACTTAAGAGATAGGATTGCATGGATGACGTGAAGCATGATGATCATGAACATGGACGACGATGGTGGACATGATGGATCGTCAAGCTCGGATTGTCGGTTTGAAGGAACCCAGAGATCAAGGCAAAGGTATACTTGATAGAGTTTTCTTTCGGTGATCAAGACACGATAGAGAGTGTGATCACATTATAGGATAGATAGCCAACTATCAAGAGGGGATGCCGTGACTAATCCTTTGGTGAAGTGCTTCTAGGTCCAATTGACTTGCATATTGCATTCAGGATTGAGAGCACTAACTTCGTTCTTTCCTAATCGATCGCGACATGCTAACATACTTGATATCGAGATCATCTTTAATGTGTTGGCAATATTTGGCAAGAGGCAAAGCAAGGTTGAAGCAAAGGCGACAACAAAATGAAGAACTCGCAGAAGCAAATGACCGACGCTGCCGACCGGACGCTTGACCGAAGCCGGTCCTTTGACCCGACAAGATCCGGCCGATGGGTCCGATCAAAGTTCTAGAGAGCATGTTTTTGGGACCTCGCCGTGGATCGACCGGACGCATGGATCGGAAGCATCGAATCGAAGCACGAAGATTGTTGTCAATTTGTGGGGCGGGGGGCTCGTCAGACCGATCGGACGCATGGTCGACTGCGACCGGAAGCTCGACCGGACCTGCTGGTGCATCTGGTCAGCGAGTCCGGTCAGTGCGCAGAAACTCCCCGACGGCTCTATTTCGAGGAGGGCTCTATATATACTTGGATGGCCGGTTCTTTGAGCTCTTGCTTGCACATTTGAACACTCTAACTCTATTGTGAGCTTGTGATACTCCACTCCACTCATCTCTTCATCCAAACTTCGAATCTTTGGTGAGATTGAGAGTGATAGAAGTGCATTTGCATTGTTGATTGCATTTAGAGGCACTTCATCCTTGGAGGATGTAAGGTCCTAGATGGCTAGAGGGGGGAGTGAATAGCCTATAAAAAATTTCTACAAGATCAATTAACAAACCGATTAGTATAACAAAAGGCGTAATCACGGTTTGCACTAGCTCTAATGTCTTGCGAGCCTCTAGTGACAATTCTAACAATATGCTATGATCTCTAAGTCAATCAAGGGCTGTGTCACTACTCTAACTAGTGATCAAACCTAATATGATCCTTAGGCTAGCAAGAACAACTACATAAGCAAGCGCTAGCTCACTACACAAGATAAACTAGGAATGTAATTTCAAGAGTGAGAAGCTTGTTATACCGACGTGTAGAGGTAATGAGCCAATCACCGTGAAGAGGATGAACAATCAATCACACGAAGATGATGATCCAATCACCGAGACAATGAACAAGTCGATTTGTTCACCCGGAGTTCACTTGTACACCGACAAGCTAGTCTCCGGTTGTGCCGAGCAACACAAGGATGGTGTTTGAGCTAGGCGGTGCACTTGCTAGCCTCAACACACCACTCACAAGTGAGGTACCCAAGACACGAGCAATGTATTCCTTGCACTTTGTCTTCCCCGACGAGGAGTGCGTGATCCTCTCACAAATTTGCCCAGAGGTGGCCAAGAACAATCTCCTTTTCTTGCCAACAACTCCACCAAATCACCAAGCCGGCTAGGAGCGGTGTCTCCAAGAGAAACAAGAAACCAACTGGCTCACAACGATCCCCAAGTGCCTCTAGATGCAAGAACTCGATGCAAATGCACTTGGATCAACTCTTCTCTCAAGAATGAAGCTCACAATCAAGAATGAGAGAGGAGGAGGCTTGTTGCTCAGCTCTCTAGGAAGTTAGGAGTGATTCAAATGACCAAGAGAGAGAGAGCAAGAGGTAGCCAAGGGGGTATAAATAGCCCCCACCACGAAATGCAAACGTTGGGGGTGCAAAATGGGGTTTCGCAGCAGCTTGACGACGCGCCGACCGGACTCACTAGCGAAGTCCGGGTCGATGCTTCCGTTCTGCCGTCCGGTCACACCGCACAAGCAGCGTGGCCCACATCCGACCCCCATCTCATGCATCCGGTCGATGCTTCCGGTGGGTGCGTCCGGTCAATCCTGACGAGACCCCAAAAACATGCTCAGTAAACTCGACCGGACTCACACACCGTGCCTCCGGCCGGATCTTCATGCTTCCGGCCGCGGGTCCGGCCACCGCGTCCCGGCCGCCCCCTCGAAGCCGCGAAATTCCGTCGTTGTGTTGCCGCTTTCTTCGCCTTTGCTCCAAACCGACTTCCGTCACTTGATTCTTGTTGCCGACACGTCGAAGAACACCTCGACACCAAGTGTTAGCATTTTCGAAACCATTTTCGTCAAGTCGCGAGTTAGCTCTTTAGGTTAGAATGCATGCATATGAATTTTGAACCTAAAGGCACATGAGGACCATAAGTACGATAAATTTCCCCTCGTAATAGTAAGGCTTATCGATCCTATAATCACTCACACCCTCAATGGTGTCTTGAGTGTGAAATCAAAAGCTCTATGGTTATACCTTTGCCTTGGGGACAATTGATCTCCAAACCTCATCATGTTGGATGCTTGATCACCTTTTGGATCACCTCAATCCATCATCCATGATCACCATGCTCCAACTTGACACAACCAATCTCCAATCTAATCAAACACTTAGCATCGAGAGATTAGTCCTTAGGTGTCACTAATTATCCAAAACCAAACTAGAGATCTTCAGAGGAGCTGCGGGATTTCGTTTCTCTTGGGAATTTGCTTGGTTCCCTAGCAGCTTGGAGGTTGAGGCGGTGTTGAGCTCGATTGGAGCTTGTTCGAGGCCACACACCGGTGGACTTGTGAGGGGTCATTCCTTACCCCGCGGGAGATTCGCGAAAGGAGCACTAGTGGATTGCTCGTGGCTTGTGGATCCTCTCTTGTGATCGGTGTGCTTGAGCTCCCACCCGGGATTTGGCACCGGCCATTAAGCTTAGCAACCGTCAAGTGAGTGTATCGCCACAACGGGGACTAGCGTGCCGGCAAGCTCGTGAACCTCGGTGAAAAATCATCGTGTCAATCTTGTTCTTGCTCGTTGGAGATTTCTTATTGATCATGGTGATTGGCTTCCACCTCTACACGTCGACGTTGGTATATCGATCACACCTCCTCTAGTATTTACATTCGATATACTTGTGTAGCTTGAGTAGTTTGTTTTAGCTTGCTAGAATTGTTTAGCTCCTAGTGTTTGTTTTAGTTAGTATATCTTGTCTACCTAGGAGTAAATTAGCAACCTAGACATTGCTTGTATTTGGAGACATTAGAATTGAGTTGTGGCTTGCATAGCTAGCTTGTAGCACCGCTCAATTTGCTTCGCCATCTTATTTACTAGTTGGTGTGTTTAGTGTTGTTGCAAGAATTTTTAATAGGCTATTCACCCCCCTCTAGCCATTAGGACCTTTCAACTTTTGAACACCTGCTGCTTATCTAGGTTGACCAGTTCATTTGTTATTTTTTTCTCTAATTACATTAATAGTGCAACATGGCAATATTAATCTGGCTATTTGAATCAAATTGTACTACTTGTACAGAAGGTTGGAAAAGGGGAAGCATTGTCTTCACTTATATTTTCTTCAGCTCCATTCGCCGATCTGGAGGAGCCCGCCACCACGCCCTTTCCATGCCCGCCATTGCCGACGGTGAGGTGCGCCTCGACTGCTTCCGCCTTCTCCTGGTCAAGATCTCTTGTGATATTCCTTGTTTGCAGTATCAAGATCTTTGCTGTTAGATGCCCAAGCATGTTCTGACTATTCTATTGTATTTGGTGGTGTGCTGATTGACACAGTTGCAGTATTAGGACGTGACTGATCATGCTGACATGAAGCATTCTTAGGTTAGCTTACGTTATTCCACGTTTGTGCATATCTCATCATACTTATTTTCGTTCCTGACTTGCAGTTCGACACTTGGCTACCTGTATTCGGAATGGACCTGATCTGAACTAATCATAAGTATATGCATTGTATGTGGAAAGTAGATCTCCTTCTTATGGTCTTCCTGCAGGATTTGGATTGAATTTTGTTAATATATCTGTCTATTAAATATGGTCAAAATTAGGGAAGCAACCGTGTACTCAATCTGTGTACAAACGAATTGGAAATTTAAGGTTACAAGTGAGGAATATAAATGCTTGTTTGCCAATCCATTCCATACAATGGTTAGTAATAAGAATTGTTTCTTGTTGCTCTTTTAACATGCTTCTATACAGTTTGACAGACACTTAGTTAAGATATGCAATCTTCTTTAGTTTTGATTTTTAATTCCATTTTGTTATCCCAATTTATTAATCCTCCATATATTTGTTATCACAATTTTAGGTAATGGATATGATGGGCATTGCAAGTTCAGCTGTACTGATTGCTATCTTTATATGTGCATCACTTCAAGTCAATTGAATAGCCTGAAATAATAGACACATGATGCTATTGCTGAACAAAAACCTTTTTTTTTATCAACCGGATGTGGTAATGGAATCTGAACTTGATCATGCCTGTTAATATTTAGTTACTAGTAACAGTAAGTAAAGACATGGAATAATCATGGCTAACTTAGTTACTGGTGACATTAAGGAAAGAACTGGAATTAGCAAACCCAGTATATCTACATATCACCATGACTGAATGTAATTGTGTATTACTATGACGCTGACAAGATAGCATTGCATGGCCACTCAATAAAGTAATGGCCAAGACTTACATAATTTTCATTTTGGTTTGATCTGTGACGCATGACCAATGTTTCTAATTAAACATATCTGTGATAGGTAAGGGAATGCAGGACGAAGGAATGCAAGAAACCATTTAATACACCTCAAAATGGCACCGGAGGTATGTCCCAAAATTTACATGTCAAAATGCTAAACCTAGTGACCAGCTGTAAAAATCTAGTGACCAACTATGGCATGCACACATAAATGCACTTCTACTTTCAAGTTTTTATTTTCAATTTCATCAACTTTGGCTAGTGCTTCATGAGATCGTCTAGTGTCCTATACATGCACACACAAATGCTTCTTCCACTTTCTTGTACTTAGCCGTGAAAGATGCACTACAAGAATACCGATTTTTTATGACAAAACGACCTCATGACGGGGCCTAAAATCGTCATATAATGTGCCATAATATGACGGAAAACTCGTTGTCGTCACAAAATGCAAACACCATGACTATTTGTGACGCCTGAAAAATGATCGTCACATTATACTACCCCGTTTCGTCATATATTGTGGGCGTAGGGCACCCATGCGGCAGGGGTTTTTTTATGACGCCGGATTTGGGTGTTTTGTGACACGAATTCGCTGTCACGTAAAATAAATAGCAAAAAAAAAGCCAAAACAGCGCGCGGGAGTCTCGAACCCAGGACGACCGGGATGGAGGTTTCGCGCCTTGACCATTGCGATACGTGGGAACATTCGTCCAGAGTGTAGTATAGATTTTTAAAATTCGTGACTGGAGTCGGGTTGACCGTGGGCCCCATCTGCCGCCATCCTCTATCCTTATTCACCGCGCCACATTAACGCTGTTTTTCACCCCCACCGTCACACCGTCACATTCACTCCCCCCTCCTCTCCTCTCGATTGATTCACCCGCTCCCTCTCCTAGGGGTTTCCGCCACCGCCGCAGCCCCACTCCCGGCTCCACCGCCAACCGCCATGGTTCGCCCCAGAGAAAGCAGAGCGTGCGGGACCCCGCGACGGGATGTGGAGTGCCAGCGGACCCCGCCGCCACGGGTCCTCCGCCGACCATGGCCTCCACCTCGAGGAAGCCGCGGGCCTCCCAAGAAGGCGCCGTCGCGGCGCGGCGCAACCAAGCGCGTGCGAGGCCATTGCCCGTGCTATGGAGGCGGCGTGCACGCCGAGGAGGAAGATCCCGGGGCGGGGGTAAAACCCCCCGCCGTCGTCGACCAAGAAGAGGGTGCGCGCATCGGCGAGCAAGGGCGGTGCTTCCACGAGCAAGGGCGGGGACAAGGCCAAGGGCAACGGCGTGGCGTCGGGAGCAAGGGCGGGCTTCCACGAGCAAGGGCAAGGCCAAGGCCAAGGGCAAGGCCATGACTACCGCTAGCAAGGCCAAGGCGCCGGCAGCATCGCGCACTGCCGCCTCCCGGCGTTGGAGATCTGCAGGGAGTGCTTCGAGGGCCTAACTGACCTGTGCCGCCGTGCGGCGCGCGGCGGCACTCCATGTGTCGTCCGCTCCCCGGGCCCGGTTCAGCCCCGCCTTGCCATCATGGAGGCGTGCCGCTCCCCGACGCCGAGGAGGTAAGTGTTCAAGTCCAACTTGATTTGTAGAATCTAGATTAGTTCATTTGTAGAATCGAGTGCAGAGGTAAAGATTTGGCCAATGATGCATAATGATTTCAAAGAGATGGCTACCGATTTGGTAGTTCATTTGTAGAATCAGAGGTATGATTAGGTAGATAGCTAATGATTTGGCCAATGATGCATAATGATTTCAGTAGATGGCTCTTGATTTGGTAGTTTCTAATTTTAGTAGACTGTTATTGGCCAATGATGGATAATGATTTCAGTAGATGGCTAATAATTTGGTAGTTTCTAATTTGAGTAGATCGTTATTGGCCATGTGCATAATTTAGTGAATGCAATAATGAGATGGCTGCCTTTATGTGAACACTAGTTCTTCTACCTATCTATCTATTCATGTCAGTAATCCAATATGCTTGTATCAACCATCGTTTCAAGAACAATTGGGTTAGGATGGTTGTTCGGTGCCCCACCAAGGTTTGGCATGTGGTGAAGCAAGGGTGTAAGTAATATATGCATGCAAGGGTGCAAGGATTATATGCATGCAACGGTTTAATGATTATATACATGCCAATGCCAACATGCCAAGGGTGTAAGGATTATGGTGGCTAGGAATCAATCAACCCCTAACTCAAGCCGATGGGTCGATCGGTGGAAGAATAGGCATATTCCATGTCTTTGTCCATTCATTTTTTGTTTCTCATCTTCAATTAAAAGGCAGTCATTAGATATAAGAAAAAGGCGAGACACCAAATTAAGAGGCATGTGTTTGATCAAGTATTCACATAATTGATTTGCTTCGATTTTGCGCCGGTGGTACAAATTGGGAAAAGCATTCCTCATCCTCGGGATTTTACAAAGACCGTTGGGGACCATCGAATCCAATGCAACACTAGATCTAATCTAAGTGATGGCATAGGATGGAATGGAGCCACGGTGTTGTTAGCCCAATGAGGACTCAGGTTTTTTTATAGCAGCAAATCATTATTTTCCCCCTATGAAACTTATGTTCCTTTCTCAAATTCATTATTTTACAACATGTAGTCATTAGATTATCCTATGATATATAGAAATGTGTTTTTGGTATAATATCTGACTCTTTATGTATTTATCATATGATATAGCATTGTGTTTGGTGAGTAACCTACTATATCCTATCAAACTGATCCTGCTTTCTCAAACTAATAACACTGCTTTTGTTTAGACTTTCCAGATCTCCAAGACCGCACTCATGAGCGCCATCACGCCTCGCCACCGAGCCATTGAAACCAGAGGCTCGCCGATTACGTCCTCGAAGGTGGCCGAAGCTCACCGAACCGGTCCGAAGGATCGCACCCGTAAGAAGGTGGACGCCCGGCAAGGACTGGAGGGCGTCAAGTCCAAGGTTGGCCACCTCCAGCAGGCCTTGGCGGACGCCCGCCCGGGCAAGAAGTGATGGCGTCCCCCCGGAGCCCTCCCCGCAAGACCCCCGCATGACCCCCGCCCGAGCCTTTTGGTAGCCCACCGTTTAGTGGGCTTATTATTTTGTGAACAATGTGTATGTATTGTCGGGTCGGATGGATGGATGGATGCGGGACTCGATCTTTAGATTAGTTAGTAACTTAGTATATGTATGTGGTCGCATGGATGGATGCAAAACACCTATTTATTATTATATATGTAGGGATAGATGAAGAACAACTAATATTAGTGCTAGTGTAGGGATGGAGAACAACTAATATGTACTAGTACGTATATATATATTCGGTCTTTAGCTCACTTTTGTATATTATTATTGCTGTTGTGATTGATCTTCCCCTTTTCTTTTGCATTTGGAGTTTCTAAGTTCATAGTCAATTGCTCATTTAATTTAGATTCCAAGGCAAAACACTATTGTGTTAATTTTAAATTTTTCGATTTGGATCCTCGTTTAACAGGAAGAAAACTCTCACAAAATTAAGGACGCATTGCTCATTTGACTAGGAAGAAAACGGCAAAAAATAAAAAAAAACGACGACTAGTGTTTTTTGAACTACGCTTTCCGAACGCTTGCTCGGATGCAAAAGTGACCTAAATACGGAATGTAGATCTTGATGAGTTATGAACTTTTCGTGTTCATGACTTTTCAAACGGAGGCCGTCTAGGGCCCCCAAAACACGCCCCGAGTCGTAAAAAATTTGAAAATTCAAAATTCGAGGCGTCAAGTTCGAAAACTGAAAATTTGACTCTAATACCGAACGTAGGTCTTGAAGAGACCTACAAAACACGTGTTCATGACTTTTTGATTTGGATCCATCTAGAGCTTCAAAAAACTGGCCCGAACGCGCCGATTTCAAGTCGACCAATGTTTGACTTGGTCAAACCCCGGCCAAACGGAGCACTAAATGGCCTCGGATGAAATACTTTTGAACACGAAGTTGATAGAACTCGTCGGGATCTACATTACATATATAGGTACTTTTTGCATTTGAGAAAGTGCTTTGGTGAACCCTAGTCGCAAATCCACGTATCTCACGTAGAGTTTATGCAACTCGTCAGGCTTACTAGTGGTTTTTGAACTACGCTTCCGAACGCTTGCTCGGATGCAAAAGTCACCTAAATACGGAATGTAGATCTCGATGAGTTATGAACTTTTCGTGTTCATGACTTTTCAAACGGAGACCGTCTAGAGCCCCGAAAACTCGTCCCGACCCGTAAAAATTTGAAAATTCGAAATTCGAGGCGTCGAAGTTCGAAAAACTAAAAATTTGACTCTAATACCGAACGTAGGTCTTGAAGAGACCTACAAAACACATGTTCATGACTTTTCGATTTGGATCCATCTAGAGCTTCTCGAAAAACCGACCCGAATGCGCCGATTCAAATTTTGATCCCTAGCTCTATCTACACCATTGGATGGATGAGATCAAGGGTTGAAATGAAAGTGAAACCCTCCCTCCCTGCCCTCTCCCTCTCCCTCTCTTTTCGCAAAACGAGCGGCAGAACGGGCTCACGAGCGGGCAGCTAAAAATTTCGTAACCTTATCCTATCATCCCACCTACCCGCCCCTCCTCCTCCTCTCGATTCACCCGGCTCCTCTCTTCCTCCTCCTAGGGTTTCCGCCGACGCCTCCGCCACCACCCACTCCCCAGCGCCGTAGCCCACTCCTCGGCTTTGGCGCCGACCGCCATGGTCGTTCCGAAGAGAAGGTCCACCGTGCGGGACCCCGTCCGTGACGGGGTAGTGGGCCGCTAGAACCCCGCCGCCCCACCGGACCTCCTCCTCCTCCTCCTCCGGCCGTGGGAGCGCGCCGGTCACGCGCTGGAGTCACCGCGGCCAGACCCCGTTCGTCGTCCGCAAAGATCGACCTGCGCAAGCAACTCCGCCACCGCCGCCGCGACCCCGCGCCACCCGAGCCCTATCGATTTGAAGGCGACCCCGACCCTCGCAAGATCTTGCCGCGTGGCGGCAACCTCGGCCGCCATCGTGCTCCGGTGGCCATCCGGGTATGAAATCTCCGCCCGTATACGAGATTAGGTTGGTTATCTGTAGATCTTTAGTATAGGTCCTAATTTCAGTATATTGTAGGTCTTAACTTGCTTTGTAGAATCAGAGGTTTCTTTACAAAAAGCAAATCATTATTTTTCCCCCTATGAAACCGATGTTGCTTTCTCAAAAACATTATTTTACGCCAGCCTAGTCCCCGCGGATACAAAGACTGCTCGGTCACTTGGTGAGTAACTTACTAAATCCTATCAATCCGATGCCGCTTTCTCAAACTAATAACATTCCATCTAGTTGAGTAGACTGTTATTGCCAATGATGCATAATCTCGAGGTGGTCGGGTTCCTTTATGTTGAATTCATGGTAGTCATAAAGCCATGGCTCACGCCCATTCCCAAGCAACCGAATGGTCACTGCCATTTTGGATGGCTGGGAGTGGATGTTGCCATGGCTCCATGCCTACTATGAGCTTGAGAGTTGGTACTTTATGCTGAGGCTTGTGAGGACTGGAAAGGTGAGGTACAAATGTGGTTTGTTCTCATTTAGTTCATCGAATCATCGAGAAACTTACATGCCTCGCCAGATTGGACTTGTGAGGAACTGTGAGCTTTCTTGATGCCCGAGGCTGAAAGCTTTCGATGATTTCATGCCCTAAATGATGTCGTATTGGCAACAAGAGTTATGCTTTGATCTTTATGCTCCAAGCCAAAACATGAATTGTGATGAAACCATTGTCTGAGTCAACTATTAACTCTTAATCATGTGAACTTGTTGGGGCTTTTGATCGGTTTGTTGTCATTTGCAGCCTAGACGCCTCTTTTGAATTATGGCCAATGATGCACAGAGCACCTTTGTTGCTGTCTTCACGTGGTCGATGTCGAATGTTCTAGCATCATCCGCTAGTTATGCAACAATTGTGTTGTGTCAAACTCAAGCTGACGACAAACAATGGATGATTCTGAACATACGGTACCTGACATGTGTTGACTTATGTGTGTTATTCATATACTGAGGCCTCTACAATATTGAGTGAAATTACTAGACCTATGATGCAAACTTATTTGCCATTGAACCCGTGGTTAACGTCCACTCATGCAACACTAGAGCTGATCTAAGTGATGGCAGGGGGATGGATGTGAGCACGAATGTTATGGCTATTCAAGCCGAGGCTAGCATACCTAATCCTATCAATATCTAATCCTACCTTTTTCCTAATCCTATCATCCGTAATCTTGTTGATCTACTCTATCCGGGGCCGTTTCTTGTCTAATTGTCACTATTATTTGGTTAGTTATCCGATTATATATATTTTTTGTTGGTGTAATCCATTGCGATCGAGGTGATGGTGATGACATATGGAGTACATGGTGGCTACAAGTCAGCACATTCATTTGCAAGGTGAGTACATTCATAGATGATAGATATGTTATCGTAGCACTAGGAATTGAAACCGATTCTTTTTGACATGATTAAAATATACTATTGATTTTCATTACTTTGGAAAATTGCTTTAGAGTTACATGAGTTCATGCCATCAAATGAAAAGTGTGATTCCATTAGTTACTATTTGCATAGTATATTTTCCCCGGTGACTTCATTATTTTGTTTTTTGTTTGACAGCCGCCGGGCCGGAACTTGCAATGGCTGCCGGCTTGAACTTGCAATGGTCGCCGGTGGGTTGGAACCCGTATGGTGCGTAAACTTGGTGCTTGCGCTGGCTACAACTTGGCCCTAGATGCTGGAATTTATTTAGTTGGCTGGGTCATTTTCTTTTAAGTTTTGTTGTATGTTTGTATGAAACATGTGTTCGGAACAAGCACTTTTTGTATGGTCATTATGGTAATATAATTGGTTTTGTGGTTTATTATTATCCCTATTATTATTGTTTCAATTTGGTTGGCCCCTAATATGGGCCTGGACCCTAGATGCGTGGCCTCACAATATGTGACAACTTCTAACCATGGTTAACTATCTATACATGACAGCTTCTTATCGTCACAAAACTAGCATAACCAACCTCTTAACCATGGTTAAAACACTATATATGACACAAGATTGTATTACAAGACGCGTTGACCCGTGTCACAAAATGTAGTATTCTATGACCGGAAGCGCCACTAAATGTTTTGATGTTTTGTAACAGTAACACGAAAAATCCGTCACGCGAGACATTTTGTGACGCCGATTATATGACAAAAACCCATGACGGACGGATTCCGTCTTAACTACACTTTTTGTGACACATTTGGGCTATACATGACAAAATTCATTTGTCTTGGAATGTCGATTTCTTGTAGTGATGGCAATAAATAAGGATAATTTTAAAGACAATTTCATCAACTTTGGTTGTTGTATTAGTTAAGTAGAAAATAATTACCTCCTAGTCGGGGCACAAGATTACGCTTAAGGTCAAATAGGCTTGATGGTCCTGCAAGAGCCTAAGTGGTGACATAAGCTTGTCGTTGGTCCGAGTTTCGACACAAACACTCATTTGGTCGATGTCTAACTCGCCTTACATTATAAAAAACATGTAATATTGTTTGAATTTCTAGAAATTGGATGTTTACACTTGGCTTGTTACAAACTTATACTGCACAATAGCTTCATATATTTTATTCACTTGTCTAATTACATGGTTGTTATATTTTTCAGAAGTGCTAGGCGGTCTTTGGCTTGAAGTTCTAGAAAGGGTTCTCCAACCTAGTGGATGTGCTATCATTGCTTTTAGTTGTTGAGTTATTTGAAATGATTGTGCACAAACCATAATATGTTTATCCAAAAATACTAGTATTGCTTGTTGCAATGTGGATTGATGTAATCTTTTGGTGCTTGACTTTGGATGATCCAAACAAAGGTGCAAGACAAGATCAAAGGTTATATATATATTGACCTTCATACAATGTATGTGTGTATCTTTATGCGATGGAACATAAGCTTGAATCTTATGTGTGTATCTTATATATGTATAGACCTCCTAATTGTATTTTTTTTTTTTTGCTTATTGACCTCCTAATTGTTTTTTTTTCTTTTGCTTATTTATAGTCCTGTTGAACAATCCGACGCTATAAATGGATGGGCTGTTGGATGATCCGACGCTATATATATGCTAACATAGTATCTCGACGCTAAAGAACAGTCATGGATGATCCGACGCTAAAATTATTCACAGCAACACGCCGCTCGACGCTATAAATCTGGTCCGACGATAAAGAGATTTAGCGTCAGACTTACCGGCGCCGCCAGGTCCGACGCTATATGTTCTTAGGTTCAGATCGCCCGACGCTATATGTGGCTTTCCGTCGACCATCCGGCGGTAATTGTGGTGTTGTGGTGTAGTAGATCCTCCCGAGGATGTGTTAAGATAGTCTAAAGTGTGTTGGTTGGTGCATAAACGACAATGGTCGTCAAATGGCAGCTCAAGGCGATGGCGAGGGCAAGTCCGCCGAAGAGGTTGCGAGGTTGTCTTCGCAACCGCCGTGTAGGCTATACAACAACAAAGGATCATGCAGCGCACTACAATGAACACAAAACATGGAGCTTCGTCAACTTCGACCACACATGACGACATTCGACGTTGGCCATGGAACCGAACACAAAAAGATGATCATGTATGACCTCGACGCGTTCCGGCAACCGGTACTTCTATGGACGATCGGCAAGCCATGATTGCGCCATGGCCAAGTACATCAACTACAACATCTACAACATACGCCGAGCTCACCATTGTCAACAACGATGATATATGACCTCCGCAATTTGCTTGTCCGCATAACCAACATGTCCATCATCGTAATCAAAGACATCGACGCTTCACCGAACCCGACCTGGTGCTAATCCGCACGCCGATGGACATGCACGCCGAGGCGTTCAGGACCTGGCCCAGAACTACCCACGACATCTATACGCACCTCGCTGTTCGAGCTGTCGATGAGCCACAGATGGAGGTGAACATCTATACGCCGATGGACATGCACATCGAGGCATTCAGACCCTAGCCCAGAACTACCTCGACATCAGCCAATGTCGCCGTCGCGTCATGACAACCAATTACTCCAAAGCTCTGTGGAGGATGCCAGTCTCAAAACCTACCTGATCGAGGAGCTGCAACGCCCGAAATGTATAATATATAAGCTAAAGGTACCGTATATTTAAATCTAAATTTGTTTGTGCTTTCTAACGGAGAAAAAATGCTTCAAAGTTGTATCTTAATTCATATTATTATCATTAACATTAACTTATACTTATATTATGGGTGTTATGGTCGTTATAAAATAAATTATATTCTCCCATTCAAACTCTCAATCATTCTCACATTTTAAAATAAATACGTCTTGTTATACATACCTAGACATACATGAATTTTACAAAAACATATAAAACATAAATAGACATGTAGGATAATTCATCATTTTATATAAATGTTTAATAGTTATCTCTCGCGTTGTAAATGCAGGGAGCATTTTTGCTAGTATAATTTAATCACACGAACGGCGCAAGCCAGCCAGATTCGAGCCGACGGGCAAACCAATGCATGCAGGCATTGTTGCGGCCGTTAGCGCACGTATGTTAATTCTGGCGCGCGTGTATATATACGTGATACAAGACGGCAAAAATCGTTTGCCCATATGTAGCTAATAGTTATTTGCTGGAACAATATAATTCTCCACTAACCTGAACCCTTTTATTTCTTCTGTACTCACTATTTTCTTTACAACAGCTACTCGCTCGTTAGTCGTTACCTTCCCTATACTTGAATTCAATTATATCACTATTACACGACTAGGCTATTATCCATGTTCAAAAACCACCATTAATCCCGGCTTGTCATCAACACTCTATTGTAATTATTTTGTATGGCGGACATTTTTTATTAACCGTGGCGGGCAAAGACGCCTCTCACGGTGATGAGGTCACAGTTAATGGCGGATTAGGCGGTTGTCCTGTGCCCGCCATGGTAAATCGGAATAAAAAAAAAAAAGGGCGAGCCCACTTCCAACCCATATGGGCCCAACAGTGAGCTCAGATTCGCCGCCTTCGTTGGGGGAACCGTATGCGCGCCAATGGAGCCATTGCCGCCGGATCTACGGCCCGCCTCCGATGCGAGCACGGACCCACGCGGCCGCCGCCGCCGTCATGTGCGTGGCCACCTACGTGGACCCCCGCTGCTACCGCTACGACAGAGAGGAAGGGGACCCGGCGCCGGATCTGCAAAGGAGCTCGGGTTAGGGACTAAACATTCGCACCTGATCTGCGAGATGGAAGACTAGGAGCATACCTCCTCCTTGTGTCAGATCTAGGCTGCTGGGCCCTCCATGCGCTACCAGCGTCCCTCGCGGCACACCAGGACTGGGATCTAGCCACGGCAGAGGCCTCGTTGTCTTGTCGATATCTATACTAGTGAAGCTCGAGACGTTGCTTATATCTTGAAAGACTTGATATATGTGTTTCTTCCATGCATGTAGATACATACACATAAGTGGAACCGACGGAGAGTAGGAGGAGGACGCAAAAGAAATTCCTTAGTGACGGCGCCATTACGGCCAGACTTACGCTTGCTTATAGCTTTTTGGTGGAAGCTTAATTATACGGTCCTATTGATGAAAAATGAGCCAAGGAGCAGTTGACCTGACGAGTGATTAACCGACAAGTTTGCGATACGTAGACATGTGCAAGTAGAGGAGAAATTGAAATCCAACACATCACCAAGAAATTAACAATACAAGCGAGACAAATGGCTCGATAAAACTAATTACAAGAATGACCAGGTAAATCATATAGCATGCCTAAAGACTACAGTACGTGAGATTAGTTATATATTCACCTACGATCCTCCGTCAGGCTCCGGTACAAACATCTCTTTAATTAAAAGCATAGATTATTCTCTTAGTATTTGCCGCTGCACAGGCAGAACTTGCTGAAGCACGCCCTTGAGAAAAGCTCCACGACGTTGGACTATACACCGGCCATTCGCTAGATCATCATCATGATTGATTCTCTCGCGACGTCCTTCATCTTATGGGTGGGCCGACCAGTGGACAGGGACGATCTCTTGATTTAGGCAAGGCGAGTTCCATCATCATGACGTTCCCTTGTTCTGGCCCTTCTGGGCAAGGCGAGTTCCATCATCTATGACGTACCCTGTTGCTAGCATCATCGAGAACGGGCATCACCATTAATTTTTAGAGTTGCTTTCTCACAGAATTCTTAGCAGCAAATCTGATGGATGATGTACTTGTTCAAAAGTGATATGTTAAGATAGTATATATATATATATATGCTCACCCTTAGTCGAGTCATTCCCCGACTTCATTCCGCAAACCACACTAAATCTGCTTACTCAACCTTCTTCGAGGTTCTAACTTCCACGACATAGGAGGCAATGAAGCCTTTTCAATTGAATCTCTCTGCCACGGTCCTTTTAGTGATCATCCTCCTACCCGTCGTCATCGCAGCTCGCGGTACGTACGCGTACACATGCATGATCTATACGATGCAAGTGTCGATGTCATTTAATTAGATATAAATCTTTTTTGCTAAAAACTTTTAATTTTGATTGGCTTTCAACATTTATTGCAAAAATCTCCAGGTCTGGATATGAACCATGCAGACTATGTTCCTTGGGATCCTTGCTGGGTACAAAACCCGAGCGGCAGTTATAAAGGGCCATGTGTGTTTAACGACAAGGGATGCTTTACTGCTTGCAAAAACGATGACACCAGGTACACTAACGGCTATTGTCAAGATTTTAAATGCTGGTGTGAATACGAAGTATGCACCTCTGAGACTGAGGCTATTGCTAGCACTCCAATCAGCAATGATACAATGATCCCCAACTGATTGACAATCCGATTCGTCCAAGCTCTCGATAAATAATAATTAATAACATTATACTCAATCTACCTACCGCTCCTTACTAATGTTGTATCGTGGATCTGTGTGTCAAAATAAATTTGTATTTTCTTATGCGAATATTGTTAACAATCAAAAGTTCAGGTTAGGGAAAATGGAGCACCTCTCCCATTGCATAGATCAACTCGAGCAATCAAAATGCATACTCCATCTGGGTCCATTTGAAAGTGTCACCTTGGACTCGTGGGCGTCTTATTTATCCATTAATCTTGATCAAACTTTTTATATAAATATTATTTGTTTTTTTATAACTTACTAGGAAATATGTCCGTGCATTGCCACGGAAAAAAAAAACAATCGAAACTTTATTTGCTCTAGCTTGCTGCATAGCTAGCGGTCAAACACCCCGCAGTGGTGCTCAGGCATCTTGGCGTGTCCTTGGTGGCCGACGGGTAGGGAGCCACTCGCTAAGCGCCCGGCATCGTGGCAGTCGCGAGAGGCCAGCTGCGTGGATCGACAACTGGTTAGCTGGATCGGTAGCTAACTTTGTGTCATTACCTAACAGTAAGCTCCTAAAAGTACCCTTAAATTCTAAAATATCTTTATCTATTGAAAAAAGTAATGAAATTCAGAGTATGTGATGTCCATACTGGTTTGTGCTTGGACCCCAAGATTGAGTGTCATGGAAAGGATGAACTACGTTCATATATGTTAGTTCTCAGGCGTTTCCTCGATGGTACTGCTAACCTTCTTCTATCACACCCAAAAAAACAGCAAGCAAACACATACACATTAACATTATTTCACTCACCTACGATTCCCTGGCAATGTAGAGTGCTGCTTGCCGTCTGGTCTTGGCAGCTGGTGGTTCACATCCTGGCTTTTCGTCATCTATATGTGGGACTTTTTTTTTCTCGATCTTCCTTCCTTCCTGTCCCTTCTTTCTCACCTCTAGTTCTCGTTCTATCTGTATGAACCAAAAAACCAGAGATAGCTCCGTAGCGGGAATCTCCAAACTTGCCTTGGGCTCCGCCGTCCCTAGCATTGCCAAACTTGTTTGAGCCCGCATGCCCGCCCGTGCATGCATGTGGGAGAGAACCAGAGACAGCTTTCACCGCATCCGCGACAGGCCGCCGCAGCGGCAGCGCTGACGGATGGCGAGCTCATAGCTCGCGATGGCCGGCAAGCAATGCGTAGTGCAGCGGGAAGCCATCATGGTGGTCCACGGGCCATCACGCTCCATAGAAACGACCAGCCCGGCCGTAGGACACAGGTCGTGCGTACGGTCAAGAAGTCCGCACGGTGCTGGATATGGATGGACCGCACTCCAAATTTTCTCGAGGGTGAGGCGTACATGGTTCGGATTCGTGGAGAGGAGGCGAAAGAAATGTAGGTGAAAAACCGCCCGGTGTAGGCTATACAACAACAACAGGATCTTGCAGCATACTATAACGAACACAATACCTGGAGCTTCATCAACTTTAGACCACACATGACGACATTCAACGTTGGCCATGGAACCGAACACAAAAAAGAAGATCATGGACGACCTCGACACGCCCGGGGCAACCGGCACTTCAACGGACGCATCGGCAAGCCATGATTGCGACCATGGCCAAGCACATCAACTACAAGCATCTACAACGCACGCCGAGCTCACCCGTAATATAGGATCGACTAGGTAGGTAACTAGTGAGTGAACCGGTGATTGAATCGGGAATGTCATGACCTATTAGACGAACTACTAGAGGTAAAGAGAGAAGCACCGCAAAAAATAGTGATCGGGGATGGAGAGGGGAACGCCATACCAGATCCGGTCGGAGGTGCGGGGGAGCAGAGGAGCTAGATCCGTGGCCATCGTGAAGGAGTCGATGCAGTGGCGTTGCCGCCGGAGTCCGGCGATGCAGTGGCGGCGCGGACTTCCCGTCACACCAACGCCACCCCGTAAGATCGGTGTTAGGGTTTGTAGGTGGGGAAAGTGACGGCTCCGGAACCTCGTGACTAGAGCCTCGCCGGCTCCCCACCTATTTAATATGGCGCTGGTGACAGGGGCCCACCAGCCATCTTTTGGGCGCCCGATCGGGCGCGAGAACCAAGGATGGGCCTAGTCGTTGGATCGGGCCTGTGGATATCAACCTAACAATCTCCCCTTGATCTCCTCTCATAACTTTACCTTTACCGTATTTACCTATTTCATCATAGATCAGCACATAGAGCGAAGCTTCATCGCCACAATCAATCGCCGATAGATTTAATGCTACAATGTACGTATCTATTCCGATAATAGATAACCTTTGGGCCGTTTATAGTCCAGAATTACAGGTTTTCCCTTAAACCCATGCCGGCTACATGTTCTTTGAACACGTTGGGTGGTAAACCTTTTGTAAGCAGATCCGCCAACATATTTACAAAGTGCTTATATGTTCAAGACTTATTACATTATCCCAGACTTTGTCTTTCACAACATAGTACTTTATGTCAATGTGTTTGGCAGCAGCACTTAACTTATTGTTGTGAGCATATGTTATTGCTGGCTCATTGTCGCAGTACAATTTTAGTGGTCCATGGATGTCGTCAACCACTTTTAGACCGGGCATGAACTTCTTTAGCCAGTTCACGTGCCCCGTTGCCTCATAACAAGCAACAACCTCGGCATACATTGTGGATGATGTAGTGACGGTTTGTTTTTGAGTTTTTACACAAAATAGCTCCACCTGCGAGAGTGAAGATATATCCGGACGTGGATTTTCTATCATCTCCCCGCATAGTCCGAACTGGAAAGTATCCCAATATCTTTAGGGAATCGGATCTTCTATATGTCAACATGAGGCCTTTTGTACCTTGCAAATACCGCAAGACTTTCTTTACCAATTTCCAAGTGTTTCGGTCTGGATCACTCAAAAATCGCCAAGTAACCCGGTCACAAAAGCCAAGTCGAGGTGCGTGCACACTTGTATGTACTATAAGCTTCCGACAGCTGAAGCGTATGGAACATTTTTCATGTGATCACATTCATATCTGGTTCTTAGGGCAATCGATGTTCCCCATATCTTTCACCCTTGACTATAGGAGGGCGATGCACTACATTTGTGCATACTGAATTTCTTTAAGACTTTCTCAATGTAAGCCTTTTGAGACAGTCCCAATACCCCTTGCGCCTATCTCGGTGAATTTCTATGCCCGTAACATAAGAGGCTTCACCGAGATCTTTCATATCAAACTTAGAGGACAAGAATTTCTTTGTCTCTTGCAGTAGACCAACATCACTACTTGCAAGTAGAATATCATCAACATATAGAATCGGAAAATGTATTTCCCATTCTTAAACTTTGTATACACACAATTGTCTGTACATTCTCTTTAAATCCAAACTTTTTGATCGTCGATCAAACTTCAAGTTCCATTGTCTAGAGGCTTGCTTTAATCCATAGATGGATTTCTTTAGACGACATCCCATTTTTTCTTGCCTTTCACAAAAAAAACCTTTCGGTTGTGCCATGTAAACATTTTCCTCCAAATCCCCATTTAGGAAAGCCGTCTTTACATCCATCGATGTAACTCTAAATCAAAATGTGCCACTAAGGCCATAATGATCCCTGAAAGAATCTTTACTAGAGACTGGAGAAAATGTCTCATTGTAATCAATTCCTTCTCTCTCGTGTGAAACCTTTTTGCCACAAGCCGCGCTTTTATTTTTCTATATTCCTTGGGAGTCCTATTTCGCCTTGTAGACCCATTTGCGACCTACTTTGCTTTTGGCTCCTTTAGGAATTGTTTCTAAGTCCCAAACTTCATTGGAACTCATTGATTTCATTTCTTCTTTAATGGCCTCAAGCCACTCGGAAGAATGATCACTTCTCATGGCTTCTTCAAATGAGGTGGGATCACCCTCCATTTGACCCTCTTCTAGGGCATACACTTCATAGTCGCCGGGAATCGCAGATTTCCGACTCTTTGAGACCTTCTAGGGGCCTCAATATTTGGTACATTTTCAGCTTGAGGCTGTTCTAGCTCCCCTTCGGGTGTGGCATCATTTTCTATAGGATCCTATAAAACAGATTCCTCTTGCACATTATCCGGTGTCACAGGAGAACTAGCAACAGTGCTTGCACCACAATATCTTTTGTCTTTGTTGGTGCAGCAACAAATGTAGTGAGAAAAATGGCTCTTGAGTCATCGGAGTAGGTGCACACACCCTCTTCTCCTCAAGATCAATATCTCGAGCTACCATGCTCCCCCTGACCATTACATCCTCTAGAAAAACAGCGTGTCTTGTTTCTACAAACTTTGTATGCCGGTCAGGGTAGAAACGAAAAACCTTTTGACTTTTCGGGATAGCCAATGAAGTGACAACTCACTATCTTGGAATCCAGTTTTCCAATGTTTGGATTAAATAACTTAGCCTCAGCAGGGCTCCCCCACACACGTAAATGGTTGAGTGAGGGTAGTATTCCTGTCCACAACTCATACGGTGTTTTTGGCACCGATTTACTAGGCACTCTGTTGAGAATATATGAATGGCGGTTTTTAAAGCCTTCATCCACAAACTTAACGGTAGTGTGGAATAGCTAATCATGCTATGTACCATATCCATAAGAGTACGGTTCGTCTTTTTGGCTACTCCATTCTGGCGAGGATCGCCTAGGCATAGAATCTTGGGCAACTATTCCATTTTCCCGTAAGTACCTTACAAAAGGTCCAGGAACTTGACCAAAAGGGGTATGTGTTGGCATTTGTTAAGTGCTAAAAGAATATGAAGGATTCTGCAAGCGCACAGAACACCTACCATTGTAGCTTTTCCCTAGGATGAGTATTCTAGAGTATCGTATCCACAGGGAAGCTTTGGCTAAAGAATTCTAATAAGTCACAATCATGTATCCACTAACTTAGCAAACCACTAGACTATAGTGAGGGGGTAATTGTTAATGGATAAATAAATATCAAAGCATAAAATAATAACCTATCTAAGATATCAAAGAATAACTAAACTAATCAAGAGGTCAAAGGGAGAGATCAAGGTTCCTGGGTACTTCTCTATTACTTAGGTTCTATGATAGCAATTATACTAATGCACTTTGGAGCAGCAGGTCCGTCCCAACTCTCGAGAAAGACTGGGAAGAAGATAGTTGAGAGAAGGCTGCCAAAAGCTCTACGAAACACCAATCCGAACGTGGTGGACTACAAAGGCCTTACAGAGCTGTCACCCCTGGGGCTACCACAACTATCCGTGGGATTGGGCGCAATCTCAGGTAACCTATAGCCTAGACACCATGTCTACACTATTGATTACTACTCTAGCTACCTTGCATAACTAGAGCCCTCAATACGAGCGGAGATCCCATGCAATAATATAACAACTATACTTAACCATATATGAAAAGTATGGAAGTGAATGGAGAAGATAAATATGTGAATCATAAGTCTTGTAGAGAAGATATAAAGACATACCATACTCGAAGACATCTCGGAACAAGAGCATAACTCCTCTCTCCTTTACTCTTGATTAGATCTAAGTTAGATCTAATCTAGTTCTAATTATATGGCTAATCTATCTCTAATTACATGACTAATCTTCTTCTAATCTACTTCTAATTCACTAATCCCGAGAGACAGGTTATCCTTACATTGGGACACCTCTACAACTGAGAGATAATGAATAGAATGAGATAGAATGAATTCGGGTTGAGCCCACGGGGTGGGGGTCTTCTTATATAGGCCTTGGCGATGAACGATGACCATTGGATCAAACCGACCTTCAATAACGGTGTAGATACAACCTCAAGGTCGGTGGTAAACCGACATACAAATCTGAGGCTAACATGTGGCCCCCCACCGGGCCGGCCTAGTTGGCACCGGGGCCGCCCGAGTGGTGGCATGCCACGCCGTCTTCCCGTTTCTTCGGTGTCCTCTGGTACCTTCTAGAATGTTTTAGTCCACTTTTCAGGTCGAAGTTACTTCACGGTTAAGTCTTGTCATCATATGTGAGATATATTCGAACTTTCTACATTCTTCTCTCAGTATTTATCTGTTAAGTCCCTGTAAAGTCATAAATCACCAAAACTCGTGAAATTATGTTAGTTAGACCCCTATTCTATGTTGATATTCATTTTAAGCCCTTATCCATGTTTAGTTGACTATTAATATTATGCTATAACAGGTGTCAACAAGTTCCCCCAAGCTTACCCTTTGCTAGTCCCTAGCAAAGCCAAACTTAACAATGGATCAGAAATTGCTACGACGCTTTCACACCTCAAAAGTACACATGCTTTCAAACAAAATTTCTCCTCTATATTAAATAAACTTGTTCAACTTTCAACTTACCCATATTACCTCTTACCTTTTGGGGCTTATATCTTTTTCTTCAATCTTGGGTAATTGAAAGATAGAACAGTCAAGTCGAGCACTATATTTCAAACTCTTTTGTTCAACTATCCTTCTGGAGTTTTTGCTATTTTTCAAATAAAACTCAAAGTTCCTCGGTATGACTCTCTCTAATCTCTCATTTGAGGTATTTGTGGATCCTCTCTAAGGCAATAAGGTAGTGTTGCCTTTCTCTCATAGTATGTAGTATTTTTGGTTAAGGCAGTAGCACACTATGCCTTCTTCTCTCTCTCCCTATATCTAAGGCTTATATGTGGAGTTTATATGTGGGAGAAGATTAAATCTACTTACTAAGCATATATTGTAAATTCAAGCAATGGATCCAAAGTTACAAGTCACACTGATCAAGTGGTGCATGTGTATGGTGGATAGAATATAGATGGTAGGGAATGTAGTAAAGCATGTAGTGAAGCGAATAGAATAGATGATGGGAAATCTTACTTTTTGCTCCTTGAGGAATCTTCTCTCTTTTGGATTTGGAAACTTTATAGAGAACCCGGGTTGTATCTTTTTTTTTTTTCTTTCTTTTTTTTCTTTTATGGAGAGGCGAGCATCTAAGTACCCATTGTTTTCATCGGACACTTGTCTATTTTTTTTAACTCTCCTTTATTCTTTCTTTTTCTTTTTAGGGAGGTAGGCTCTACTCTCCCGTAGGACTTTTGTCCATTTTTCATCTCCCTTTCTTTTTCTTAGGGAGGTAGGCTCTACTCGCCTCGTAGGACTTTTGTCCATTTTTCATCTCCCTTTCTTTTTTTTTAATCTACAACCCAGATCTCTTTTGTAATAACTTTTGAGAGATAAATAAATACAATGGAGCCTTTGTAAGATATTGGCTAGCAATGAATGAGTGTATGGGTATAAGGAATATTTTTGGTTGTTCTCTCCCAGGATAAGTGTAGAACATTTTTGGTGGATGCTTTGTGGATGCGTACTTCCAGGGTAGAAGTAGTATAAATGCAAGTGGTGTAGAGTGGAGTGGAATAGAGTGTGGTGGAGTGGAGTGTGCATGATCAGCATGACAAGTTTCTAAGGGTCGACAAAGATTGAACAAACTCAATGCAAAGCATGCAGCCTATATATAGGTCAAAAGGTTTTTCCTAATCTAGGGAGCATGTATATATGGTCGTGGTAGGAGGTTCAACACTCTTGTCACACAGGAACTTGTCATGTGCACTTTAATTTTCAAAAGATAAATCTCCGAAATCTAGTATCACTAGGAGTAAGATAAATAGTAGCTCGGACTCTCATATATCATATCCGTCAATTACCTAGACTTGAGCAAGCATTTGCTACCCACAGGTTTCAGGTTCAGAGCAAATCTCAAGTCAAAGCAGTTGCATTAAAAGCTCGAGAGAAATTAAGCTTGAAAGGTAGGTACTTGAAAGGAATTATGACGAGCAACTATTCATCATCTCCAAGGCTAGAGATTATCTTCAGAGTTTATTTTATTCTCACACTCTAATAAAGACTCTTTTATAAAGACTAGATAGACTCTTTTTATTTGATTTCCTTAGTTATGCATCTTTTTATATCTTTCTAATAAAATAAACATGTCTAGCTAGTAGTAAATAAGATAAAGGGATACTTATCTGGATACATGGGGGTTGCACTCCCCCAAGCTAGATGTTGACATAGTCTTCGATGTTCTTGATGGTTGGAAGTAGAGGTAGATAATGATGGTGGTTGATTGATCTTCTTTAATGCTGGACACCATGTGTGTCATGTCTCTCTTCCTTGGGATCCTGCTGAACTCAAATAGACAACAAAGCTAGTGGAACTTGATTAAGCATTAGGGGTTAGCCACATTGCTTCTTGTTGCCAAGGATTATGATTATTCCTTTAAGGCGTGAGTTCAAAGAAAGATTAATATTTTTGGATTTTCTATGCAAAAATAAAGAATGATGATACATGCATATTTATTTTATTTTTATGCCACCACAAGTAAATATCCTTGTGGGTTGTTATACACCACAAAATTACTCACATGGGGCTTAGAGTTTTTCAAAGTATATGCAACAAACAAATATTTATTTTCTTTTCTAATGCAAGGCTAATGCTATAATGTAAATATGCTAATGGAAAATGATTATGTAATACAAGGAAATAAATATGGATAACTACTGATCTTACCTTTTCGGCGAGGGTTCATTGTTTTAAGTCCTCTGAACGAGACTTCTTACCTTGTCGTTTCCTTGAGCGTATTATCTGATCTTGACTGTCGTGCTCCTTGAGATAGTGAAGGATGGCGTCACCCATGTTCTTAGCTGGTCTTATGAGTTGGAGTGAAGCGTAGCGCTTCTTGTTTAGTGTGCATGCTTGTAGGACATTCACTTGTTGAATTTTGGAGAGACTGGTAGGCTTCTCCACCATTTTGCTCAAAGTGTGTCCCGCTTACAAAGTCAAGGTAGAGATCAAGTGCATGGGCTCTGTTGGTGGGAAAACACCAAAGTAACTAAAACTTCATTCATTCTTCTCTAACCATAGGCACGAGTAAAACAAGATAGAGTTGACTTGTTATATGCTTTACTTAAACCTAACTTGGGTGACAAGATCGTAAGATTGAGCATGATTGTTTGTGATTAAAATATTCGATAGATCAAATCAAGCTCGTTGACTCTTGGAAGGGTTTTCTTATCTAAACATCAAAAGCATGATTATGATTATCTTCATCGAAAACAAGGTAAGCAACAATATAGCTTTACAAGATTAGGACTATGAGATCAAGAGAGAATGGTGATAGGAACAACTAAAGAAACAAAACATGTTGAGCTAATGAAATTGGATCAGGAAAGATTGATACTCTAACATGTTTTATTCTTTATTTATGAACAAGCCATACTTTAGGTAAAGCTTAAGTAATGACATCTTACCTCAAGATGTTACCTTATTATTGGAATGTGACAGAGACTGTGAACATCTTGTGGTGGTCCTTTTCTTCTGCTTGAAGCTTTCCTTCTTTGGCCTCTTGTGTATCTTGCTCCTTACTTATCTCTTTTATTGTATCGTCCTTTCTTTCTTGTTCTTCAAATTGTACTAGAACCTTTTAGCTCCTCTGATGGTTTTATTCCTGCAGTATTAGTTGACAAATGCATATACCCGAAGGAATACAAGTTATTGTAAACAAGGGTAGAAACGTCATGGAGCTTACGGTTGCTTTTATGCTAGACAAAATTTTGGCTAGATATTTTAATTAGCATATATTCACTATTACTTTTTCTCTAGTGGGAAATTTTATTATACCTTAAGTTTGATTTTGATGTATAACATTTATTAACTATTCAAACTTAGGGAGAGAAAGTAATTGTGAGTAGAGGGATTGCAAACCAACATGTCGAGTGACGGGGGAGCATGAGTAAAGGAGGAGTATGTCGGATGATCTTTAGAGGAATCGACCTTCCTCCCCATGCTCGAGCCTTCACGATTTTCGACACTTTAAGTGTGAATGCTGAATCATCCCTAATCGTGTATTGCAATCACCATGTCCTTAGGCGTTGTTCATCCTTTGTCCCTACAAGGTTAGTGACCAAGAATACCCGAAGGGAACTTGTCCTAGGAACATATTTCTTTTACCATGAGCCTTCATGTGCTGAGATATATATTATTATTATTATTATTTTCTTTAGAACATAAGACAAAAGTTGTATACAAATATGTGATTTATATTCACTTACCTGTCTTTGATGTTCTTGTGGCCCATTGCTTTGTCTATCCATACGTTGAGTGATTACTTTTCGTGATCGTGTTGTATGGCACTCTTCTTCATCGAATAGACATAGCATAGTCTCTTTTTCTACAAAATATTAGTGGACACATACCCGAAGGAATACAACAGGGTTGAAAAAGGGGTTGTGTCCAAAATTCATATGATCTCATCCATGCTAATGAGAAGGTGGTTCTTTGATTACCTTAGCATGCATTTTATTTATTCATGTCTTATATACATTTTTTTATGGCTGCACTCTAGCATGTGGATCAAGGCAAAGGTAACTTGTAGCAAAAAGAGAGTGTGAATGATTTGATACTTACAATTCTTCCATCTATGATGAATGAGTCATGTCTTTTGCACAAGGTTGGAGTTCATCATATGCCTTGCTTCATCTCTCGATCTAAGTTCATCTCTTGACTTTCCCGATTTGGATTTGAGAATTTTCTCGCATGGGTTAGTCCAACAAAATATCCAATGTCTACGCAAGCAATTCTCAGTTCAATAACCAAACTAGACTCCATGTCTAATTCAATTAAGGAAGGTTATTTAACCTAAGCACCACGCTTAATTTAAAACCTTTTGAAATACCCTATTTGCAAATAAGCATTCCCAAACCAAAACATACCATAGAGACAAAGGTAGTATGAAAGCACTATAGAGATTTATCTAATTAGAGATGAAAGAGCATGATCATGGTGAGGATTTTTTTTTAATGCAAACTATATGGATGTATGCAAGAACAAAACATGCAATGGATCTACTATAATAAAACATAAACTAAGTGGAGTGAATGCATGAGTTAATCAAGTAAACATGCAATGCAATGCAAGAAATTAAATGATAACTACTCAATCAATTTATAGTCCATGAGCAAGACTTTCTCACCTTTTAATCATACTTACCACGATGTGCGCGTTTCTATGTGCGTCACTTGAGATGTGTGCATTGAATTCTTGTGACGGGCGACTTCTTTTTCTAATCTACATATGGTTAGAATAATATATATTTAAATACATACCTTTGAGATGGCAGGGTTCCAATGTGTGATGAATCTTGAATGATCAGGGCACCCTGGGTTCTTCAATCTTTTATTTTCTCGTGGAATCTTGTCGGAAGATCGCAACGACATCTTTTGTCCCGTCTATTCCACAACTCAACGGAACAAGGGTAATCCTACTAAAGCTAGTGATGCACTAAATTAGCAGACATTATGATCATCATTAGAATCTTTAGGCCAATTGCTTCCCAAGCAGCGGCCAAAAAGCTTGTTGGCATTTGTTAAGTGCTAAAAGAATATGAAGGATTACGCAAGCGCGCGTAACACCTACCATTGTAGCTTTTCCCTAGGATGAGTATTCTAGAGTATCGTATCCACAGGGAAGCTTTGGCTAAAAGAATTCTACTAAGTCACAATCATGTATCCACTAACTTAGCAAACCACTAAACTATAGTGAGGGGGTAATTGTTAATGGATAAATAAATATCAAAGCATAAAATAATAACCTATCTAAGATATCAAAGAATAACTAAACTAATCAAGAGGTCAAAGGGAGAGATCAAGGTTCCTGAGTACTTCTCTATTACTTAGGTTCTATGATAGCAATTATACTAATGCACTTTGGAGCAAAGAGTCCGTCCCAACTCTCGAGAAAAGCGGGAAGAAGGTAGTTGAGAGAAGGCTGCCAAAAGCTCTACGAAACACCAATCCGAACGTGGTGGACTACAAAGGCCTTCAGAGCTGTCACCCCTGGGGCTACCACAACTATCCGTGGGATTGGGCGCAATCTCAGGTAACCTATAGCCTAGACACCATGTCTACACTATTGATTACTACTCTAGCTACCTTGCATAACTAGAGCCCTCAATACGAGCGGAGATCCCATGTAATAATATAACAACTATACTTAACCATATATGAAAAGTATGGAAGTGAATGGAGAAGATAAATATGTGAATCATAAGTCTTGTAGAGAAGATATAAAGACATACCATACTCGAAGACATCTCGTAACAAGAGCATAACTCCTCTCTCCTTTACTCTTGATTAGATCTAAGTTAGATCTAATCTAGTTCTAATTATATGGCTAATCTATCTCTAATTACATGACTAATCTTCTTCTAATCTACTTCTAATTCACTAATCCCAGAGAGAGGTTATCCTTACATTGGGACACCTCTACAACTGAGAGATAATGAATAGAATGAGATAGAATGAATTCGGGTTGAGCCCTGGGGTCAGGGGGTCTTCTTATATAGGCCTTGGCGATGAACGATGACCATTGGATCAAACCGACCTTCAATAACGGTGTAGATACAACCTCAAGGTCGGTGGTAAACCGACATACAAATCTGAGGCTGACATGTGGCCCCAGCCTGGCGGCCGGCCTTGTTAATCCGCGGCGGCGCCCGGTGGCATGCCACGTCGTCTTCCCGTTTCTTCCGGTGTCCTCCTCGTACCTTCTAGAATGTTTTAGTCCACTTTTCAGGTCGAAGTTACTTCACGGTTAAGTCTTGTCATCATATGTGAGATATATTCGGAACTTTCTACATTCTTCTCTGTATTTATCCATTTAAGTCTCAGTAAAGTCATAAATCACCAAAACTCGTGGAATTATGTTAGTTAGACCCCTATTCTATGTTGATATTCATTTTAAGCCCTTATCCATGTTTAAATGACTATTAATATTATGCTATAACAGGTGTCAACAGTATGCCAACCATAGTATTCACCTCCACGGTCGGATCTGACTATCTTTATTTTCAAATTATCTTGATTTTCAACTTGACCTTAAATATTATAAATTTATCCAACGCTTCGAATGTTCTTTAATTGGATAAATATAGCGATAACGTGAGTAATCATCGAACGTTATGAATGAATCATAACCATCCACACTTCACACAGAAATGGACCACGGATATCCGTGTGGATTATCTGTAATATTCCGCCGTTTGGCATCTTTCTTAACGCTCTTTACATACTTTTGCTTTAATGCACTCTATGCATTGTTCTAATCGAGAGAACTCTAATGGTGGAAGAATATCATTCTTCACTTATCTCTCTATTCTCCCCCTCGAAATATGGCCTAGACGATAGTGCCATAATTTCGATGATTCATTAGGAGTTCTCTTTCTCTTCTTGTTTACAGATAAGGTCGCATTCACATTGTCGTGCAATATTATTAACATCACTAACAACATTCACATCATTACTCATAGATAACAAATAAAGCTCATCTTGTCGGAAGGCAAGACCAATACATGCATTATTAAATGTTATCTAACATTTGCCATTACCAAAATGGCAATCATATCCATCATTATCTAAACGAGATACACTTATCAAGTTTCTATTTAATGAAGGAACATAAAGAACGCGTCTTGATGTAGCGCAAAGTGTGAAGCTCTGTAGCAAGCTCGCAGGTAGGTCACCAATGGCCTCCACATCCGCTTGAACTCCATTTGCGACCTTAACCCATCTTTTCGCTTCTTGCCGTGGTTCTCGTCGAACGGAATCCCCTCAGAAACAATTAGCAACATGAACAATTGCACGAGTCAATCCACCAAGTATTTTTGGAATAACCGACATACTGTGGTTTCATTTACAAATGTAATTACATTCTCACCTTTACGTGCCATCGGCATCTTTAGATAAGCGGGACAATTGTTCCCCGATATGCCCTTTTGAAAGCAGGTGATCACACAATGTCATTCTACCCTTCAGTTTATTCTTTGTGTGGCTTTGTCTTTGAGGTTGGTACCTAGGTCGGTACCTAGGCTGCATGGGAGCCTTGTTCTTTGTCTTGGAGGGGAAGGATGACTATTCTTTTCTTATTATCATTATCCTTCACATGGTTGATGTTTCCACCATTTAAGGCTTTCGGCCTTCCCTCCCTCTTTGCATTATGGTACGGTGCACTTCTCTAAGTCCCACTTTTTCGGCTGAGCATTGTAGTTCACAACAAAAGCTTCATACTCCTTTGGCGGCGAAGCAAAAACCGATGGATCAAAAACTCCGTGGAGGAGCGGCCCCATTGGCTTGAGCTTAGTCGCCGGAGTACCCATCTTATAGATGTGATCTCTAACGCTACCCTCGGTGTACCTTTCGGTCACCATTTGTTTTTTATTAGCCGTGTGGGCATAGGTCTTTGTGGAGCTAGTAAAGCGGGCCTTAATCTTTTCAAGGTACTCGCAAGAGTCGTTCCAAGCTCGAAAGGAGCCCGCTATTGCCGGGTCAATAGTGTGTTTAATGATGATCACACATTTTCTATTGTCTCCTTTCCACCTTGCTTTGTGTAGATCGAAGGCCATGACCGCATCGGCATGTGTCTTCTCTCTTGCTGCCCATGCAACATCGGTCTCACCATCCGCCCTCTTTGGAGCCTGCTCGGTGGCGGTGGGACCACACGAGGTTATTGATAACCCGGTCCACCTCTGCGAACATGAAGGCAATATCAATGCCTTTCTTCCATTCAATGTAGTTTTTCCTCTTTAAGAAGTGGGATCTCTTTGATGGAAGCTAGCACGCTGAAATTTCCTGAAAACATAATCCAAAATGAGGTGAGAAATATTAAAAATTATGGTAACCACGAGCATATATGCATTAATTCTATGTCACCGTTGGTAGAAATAGAAATAATATTGATAGAACCATAGCATCATTATTAACAACGTTGGTCGAAAACAATAATACCATGATCAACTTCTTTCTCCAATTAATTTATCTCGTTGGTTCAAAATTAACTGGAGAAAAAATACAACAATTTTACACAAATGAAAACATGAATAAAAAATTCCATAATTCTATTTTCGTAACTTTAACAATATAGTATTGTTCCCTTGACAAAATTATCGTTGGACAAATTTTTGCATAGATATTAGCATCAAAATACAATTCAAATTACTCAAATATATGCATTAACATAGTTTTCGGAAATAGAAAAATGAAAAATTACTGTTCACAATGGGCCATGGGCGAACCAATGAGCCCGGCCAATAAGTCGGCCGGGCTCGCAAGCCTTGATGCGGCTCCGCGCTTGGGCGTAACGTGGGCTGGGGCGGGAAAGATGTCTCCCACTGGGCCAAATTCGTCGATGCGGGCCGGCGAATCTCAGCCATCCGCCAAGATCCGTGATTGCCCGGCAATTTATTTGGATCAAAAACCCGACAATGAGGGGTTGGAACCCTAGGGTTCCATTTCCTCTTTCTCTCGCCCCAATTCTCTCTCAGATCAAGCCGCGGCGCGACGAGGCGGCCATCCATCTCCTGGGCAGAGGGCAACATCGATTCGGGTCCGGCCGCCGGCGTGGCGCTCCCCATAAGGGTGCGCGCGCCGTCGAACGGCCTTCGGCTCGGTGCATACGGCGATCGCCCGCACGCAATGGGAGGGTGCGTGCGTTCTCGACAACGACGAGTAATCGCGTGAAGGGCATCAACCGTGGTGGCGAGGTTAGGCCGATGAGTGCCATGGATGGCCTCAGGGATCCTTTTCAATTGAGTTAGGGTTAGGGTTGCATGATTTTCCCCAATCACCTTCTTTGGTTTCTCCGAGTCAAACAAATCCGATCTGTTCATTCAACGATCCTAACCCTAGTAGGCTCGCAGATACCAATGTAATATAGGATCAACTAGGGTAGGTAACTAGTGAGTGGGCTGGTGATTGAATCGGGAATGTCATGACCTATTAGACGAACTACTAGAGGTAAAGAGAGAAGCACCGCAGCGGTAGTGATCGGGGGATGGAGAGGGGAACGTCATACCGGATCCGGTCGGAGGTGCGGGGGAGCGGAGAGGAGCTGGATCCGTCGGCCATCGGGGAAGGAGTCGATGCAATGGCGTCGCCGTCGGAGTCTGGCGATGCATGGCGGCGCGAGACTTCCGTCACTCAACGCCACCCTCGATCGGTGTTAGGGTTTGTAGGTGGGGAAAGTGACGGCTCCGGGAACCTCGTGACTAGAGCCGGCTCCCCACCTATTTAATATGGCGGCGGTGAGGGGGCCCACCAGCCATCTTAATCGGGGGCCCGATCGTAGGGCGCGAGAACCAGGACGGGCCTAGTCGTTGGACTGGGCCTGTGGAGATCAACCTAACACACCCCATTGTCAACAATGACGATATATGACCTCCGCAATTTGCTCGCCCGGACAACTAACATGTCCATCATCGTCATCAAAGACATCGGATCGCTCACCGGAGGCCCGACACGGTGCTCATCCGGCATGCCGATGGACATGCACGTCGAGGCGTTCGGGACCCTCGCCCAGAACTACCTCGACATCTATACGCACCTGCTGTTCGGGCTGTCGGCGAGCCGCGGATGGAGGTGGGCACCCGCGTCAGCCAATGTCGCCGATCGTCATGACAACCAATTACACCAAAGCTTCGAGGAGGATGCGGTCTCAAAAACCTACCTGATCGAGGAGTTGAAACTACGGACGTAGGGAACACGCCGAAATGTATAATATATAAGCTAAAGGTAGGATATATTTAAATCTAAATTTGTTTGTGCTTTCTAAATCGGAGAAAAAAAATGCATCAAAGTTGTATTTTAATTCATATTATTATCATTAACATTAACTTAATTATATTACGGGTGTCATGGTCGTTAGAAAATAAATTATATTCTCCCATTCAAACTCTCAATCATTCTCACATTTTTAATAAATACGTCTTATTATACATACCTAGACATACATGAATTTTACAAAAACATATAAAATATAAATATAAATAGACATGTAGGATAATTCATCATTTTATATAAATGTTTAATAGTTATCTCTCTTGTTGCAACACATAGGGCATTTTTGCTAGTATATAATAATTTAATAACACAAACGGCGCAAGTCGTATTCGAGCCGACGGGCAAACCAATGCATGCAGACATTGTTGCGGCCGTTAGCGTAGCATTATGTTAATTATATGGCGTGTATATATACGTTACGTAATACAAGGCGGCAAAAATCGTTTGCCCATATGTAGCTAATAGTATTCGCTGGAACAATATAATTCTCCAGTAACCTGAACCCTTTTATTTCTACTAGTAGAGATGCACGTGCGACACGCACGTGCTTAACTAAAATATAATATAGTGATTTTCCTAAAACCGTTCAAATGATTCTCACCGACTAAAAAATGGTAGAGGATGAAACAATTAAGAGCCATTGGGTAAGTAAATATTTTAGACAGATACATAGCTTGTTCAAGTGTTGTAATAATTATACATAACGGTTTACATTATATAACAATTACAACATAGACAATATAAGAAAGATACTTGACAATCTCTAAATTTGAGTTTTTTTTATAAGGTCTTGAACTCTAGTTCTCTAAATCTGAGTATTTTTGAAACATCTAATGAGGTCTTGAACTCCAGCTTGTAAGTTATCTTCACTTTTATTTTCATGGATAGTCAATAGCTGTCCTAAAAAGTGCCTTTTGAGATTGTAGGGACCCTGTTTGTAATATAATAATAATTAATATATAAGGTTCATATAAGTGACAAAACTATAAAAATAAAAGCAATATGGATACTAATGGTTTTACCTTTAGTAAGTATGTGCAGTTTTTCATCTTTCTATGTGGACATGGACATGGAAATGAGATAGAATGATAGTTCCCTGATAACACAAATATTATTGAATTTAAAGCAATCTATATGTATTTAACTATTTATAAACATAATGTTTGTTCAAAATGGAATCCAACATGTAAAGTAATTGTTATATTACCAAAAAAAAATAAGCTTACCTATTGTAAACTGGAATATCGTTTTAAAATAATTTGACGCCATAAGAAAATATCTAGGTTCCATTCAGATCTTGCCATGGCTTTTTGTAAGTATTCAGAAATACATTGGAGTTGCTTCACATATTTTGCGCTTGGATTGTGCTTGTAAATTGGATTAGGAGGATTAGGGTCCAAACCATTGAATTGGTATAAGAATCTGTAGAAGGCTAATAGTTAAAAACAAATTTAAACCAAATATCATTATGAGGCCTATGTACGTGAGCTTATTGTTTTGCATCTTGAGACACTGTACTCCATGCAAGGCCATTTATGTCCAAAGTCAATAATCATCTAACACATTAATCAGCATTACAGATTAGTTGTAGAAATGATTGATTATATAACTTAGTGAGTTTAGAAAGAGCAAATGTTAGATTATCATACCAAAAAATGCAGGTCTAGGAAATGCTTTGATATTGGTCTTTTGATTGTTCTTCATCTGCCGCATGTAATCAGACATGACTTTTTGTGTGATCAAATTGAAACATTCTTGGTCCATGGGCTCATCGTCCTTTAATATACGTTGCATCTTATGAAGAGTTAATTTGATGGAATATGGTCTCGAGCTTTGTACCCAAATGGATGAACCATTGAACATGAAACCAAGGCAGCACTCAACTTAGCTTGGAATTATGGTGATATACACGTTTCCTATCACCTAAAACAAGATGGATTAACCATTGAACATGATTACCATACCTGAAGTGTTTGACACTACATATATAGTTTAAAATATATTAATACCATACCTAATATATTAAGAGTTGATTGTAAGTTTTTTTTTGGACTTGGCGGCAGCACTCAACTTAGCTCGGTAATTAAGTTGATACTCACGTTTTTAGAAAATGCAGCATATCTCTCTTGTTGATACTCACAATTTTTAACCCTACCTTCCTCCTTCTGAGCTATGATTTGAGATGACACAATCAATCTTGATGCTTCAGCCTCAAATTTGAGACGACCTTGGCGACTACGTTGATATTCACGTTTTTTTTGCATTGTCCTTCTCATCGATAGGCAATGCAGCATACCATTCTCTCGTTGGTCTTCACGTTTTTGGCCCGAATTTCCTCCTCATTGCAGGCATACCTACACAAACAGACTGAGCGCTGTGCATGGATCAGTACACAAATTAATTATGCATGGATTAGTACAAGATTGCAGGAAACCAAGCGGAACGCACGCACCGGTGTGCAGGTGCAGATCCTGGTCTTCCTAAACTTTCTTCACCACGACGGGATACATACGCTACTGCTGCGCCGCTGCGACTTGGCCTACTGGGGATGCATCGCCGGGATAGATCCCAATGGGCAGTGCCTGCGATCGTCGGCCGGATCAGGGCGTTGCGGCTATCGTCTGCGCCGCTGCATGAATTAGTACGCGATTTGGTTTATGCATGGATTAGTACGAGATTGCAGGAAACCAAGCGGCAGGCACGCACTGCGCCGCTGCATGGAGTAATTAGTACACGATTTGGTTTATGCATGGATTAGCACGAGATTGCAGGAAACCAAGAGGCAGGCACACACCGGTATGCAATGCAAGTGTAGATCCTCCTCTTCCTCAACTTTTTTCACCACGACGGGATACATACGCTGCTGCCGTCGGGACTTGGCCAATCGCCGGCGCTCCAAGGGTAGCCGCGCGCGACTTCAGGCGTCGGTGGTTGCTGGTTACGCGCGTCGCCGGGAGAGACCGCGATCGGCATCCACCGGCGCGCCAACGGTAGCCGACTTCCGGCGTAGGTGGTTGCTGGGATGCGTCGCCGGGATCCGATGGGCAGTGCCCTGCAATTGTTGGCCCGGGTCAGGCTGCGGTAGAGCCTCGATAGTTGGACAGGCGTTCGTAGCATGACAAGGTTGTCCGCTCCAAACAAACGAAGACAGCAAGGCGGAAACGTCGCGACGATTTGCCAGCGGTGTGTACGTGCGGGAGGGTAGACACGGCGCGCGTGAGAAAAGACCCCCGACTCTCGTCGCGTGGAAGGGAGGAACGGGGATGTTCCATATGTTCCTGATGACACCAGGTTGCGATGGGTCCACACATCAGGATAAGATCTAAGAGTGTTAGGCAAGGAGTGTAAGAAGTTTTTTAGGTGATAATGATTTTTAATTTGTTCTCTCTTTTATAGTATAGACTATACAGAGACTATTTTCATTACAACAGCTACTCGCACGTTAGTCGTTACCTTCGCTACACTTGAATTCGATTATATCACTATTACACGACTGGGCTATTATCCCGGTTCGAAAACCACCATTAATCCCGGCTTCCCACCAACACTACTATTGTAATCATTTTACATGGCGGGCATTTTTTATTAACCGTGGCGGGTAAGGACGCCTCTCACGGTGATGAGGTCACGGTTAATGGCGGATTAGGCGGTTGTCTTGTGCCCCCGTGGTTAATCGGAATAAAAAATAAAAAGGGAGAGCCCACTCCCGGCCCATACGGGCTCGACATTGAGCCCATATTCGCCGCCTCGGGGAACCATATGAGCCGCAAGTGGAGCCATTGTCGCCCGATCTACGGCCCGCCTCTAATGCTAGCACGGGACCCGCGCGGACCACCGGCGCCATCGTGTGTGCGGCCACCTACGTGGACCGCCGCCGCTACGGCTACGACAGAGAGGAAAGGGAGCCGACACCGGATCTGCAAAGGAGCTCGGGTTAGGGACTAAACATTCGCACCAGATCTGAGAGAGATGGAATACTATGGGCATACCTCCTCCTTGCGTCGGATCCAGGCTGCAGCTGGGCCCTCCATGCGCCATCAGCGTCCCTCGCGCCACACCACACCGGACTGGGATCAAGCCGCGGCAGAGGCCGTGTCCCGTTCGTCGTCATGCCGATATCTATACTAGTGAAGCTCAAGACATCGCTTATATCTTGAAAGACTTGATATATGTGTTTCTTCCATGCATGTTGATACATACACATAAGCGGAACCGATGTAGAGCAGGAGGAGGACGAAAAAGAAATTCCTTGGTGACGGCGCCATTACGGCCAGACTTACGCTTGCTTATAGCTTTTGGTGGAAGCTTAATTATACGGTCCTATCGATGAAAAATGAGCTAAGGAGCTGTTGACCTGATGAGTGATTAACCGAGAAATTGAAATTCAATACATCACCAAGAAATTAACAATACAAGCGAGACAAATGGCTCGATAAAACGAATTACAGGAATGACCGGGTAAATCATATAGCATGCCTAAAGACTACAGTACGGGAGATTAGTTATATATTCACCTACGATCCTCCGTCAGGCTCGGGTACAGACATGTCTTTAATTAAAAGCACATATTATTCTCTTAGTATTTGCCGCTGCACAGGCAGAACTTGCTGAACGACGCCCTTGAGAAAAGCTCCACGACGTTGGACTATACACCGGCCATTCGCTGGATCATCATCATGATTGATTCTCTCGCGACGTCCTTCAACTTCTGGGAGGACCGACCAGTGGACAGGGACGATCCCTTGATTTAGGCAAGGCGAGTTCCATCATCTATGACGTTCCCGTGTCCTAGGCAAGATGAATTCCATCATCGTACCCTGTTGCTTGCATCATCGAGAGCGGGCATCACCATTAATTTTTGGAGTTGCTTTCTCACAGAATTCTTAGCAGCAAATCCGATGGATGATGTACTTGTTCAATATTGATATGTTAAGATAGTATATATAAATGCTCACTCTTAGTCAAGTCATTCCCCGACTTCATCCCGCAAACCACACCAAATCTGCTTACTCAGCCTTCTTCGAGGTTCTAACTTCCACGACATAAGAAGCAATGAAGCCTTTTCAATTGAATCTCTCTGCCGTGGTCCTTCTAGTGATCATCCTCCTACCAGTCGTCATGGCAGCTTATGGTATGTACGCGTACACATGCATGACCTATATGATGCAAGTGTCAATGTCATTTAATTTGATATAAATCTTTTTGCTAAAAAGCTTTTAATTTTGATGGGCTTTCAACATTTATTGTATAAATCTCCAGGTCTTGATATGAGCCATGCAGACTATGTTCCTTTTAATCCTTGCTGGGAACAAGACCCAAGCGGCAGTTTTAAAGGGCCATGTGTGTTTAACGACAAGGGCTGCTTTATTGCATGCAAAAATGATAACACCAGGTACACTCACGGCTATTGTCAAGATTTTAAATGTTGGTGTGAATACGAAGCATGCAGCTCTGAGACTGAGGCTATTGCTAGCACTCCGATCAACAATGATACAATGATTCCCAACTGATTGACTATCCGATTCGTCCAAGCTCTCGTCTAATAATAATAAATAACATTGTATTCAATGTACCTACATTGTACTCAATGTACCTACCGCTCCTTACTCATGTTGTATCGTGGATTTGTGTGTCAAAATAAATTTATATTTTCTTGCACGAATATTGTCAACAATCAAAAATTTCAAGTCAGGGAAAATGGAGCACCTCTCCAAATACAAATTTGATTTCTCCATTGCATAGTTCAACTCGAGCAATCAAAATGCATACTCCATCTGTCCCTTTGAAAGTGTCACCTTGGACTCGTGGCATGTTATTTATCCAATAATCTTGGTCAAACTTTTTTATATAAGTATTATTTTTTTATAACTTATTTTATCTTTAGCGATATTTTGATAACAATTTTTATTTTATAATTCGCTGAAATTTTTTGAATAAAAAAATGATCAAACAAGGCTGTCAAAAGTTAAAAATGACACTTCTAAATGAGCAGAGGGAATATATCTTGAGCTCAATTTAGACTACTGTGGTGGTTCTATACCATGGACTAATGAAAATATTTGGCTTGTGCGGGCTCCAATGACCTAACTTATATGATACACAACGATATATACTTGGTTCAGGCAACGGTTCCCTAGTCCAGTCGGTCTTGGAGTGAATCTGAGCTCAAATGCTAGCAACGGGGAATACATCAGGTCGAGAGAGGAAC